>JAAALK010000080.1:98223954-98436860 GCA_019279435.1 Zizania palustris
ACACTATGCATGCAGAAGTCTGACTTCCACCCCAACTGGTCGAGATAAAAGATAGCACCCTACTTTGGCAGACCCACTATCGATGAGCACGAACCCTGGTGGGTGCAGCTATTGGGAAGAGCATTAACACTTAATTTTCTAAGGGAAAACTACTCTAGCATCGTAACGTCCCTAGCGCACACGAAACATGCAAGGATAGAATAACAAGAACATAAGAAAGCATCACAAACAATCATATTAACTGTGACATACCATGGCCTTCTTCACATGGCGATCTCCATCTCCATGGCTCCCATCTTCGAGTGCGTGCTCCCAGCCTCCATGAAGAGTACTAGTCCATCTCGCATAGGCTATACTAATTACATTGGCCGAAGCACCGTGGAAACGACATGCAAGCCATAATTAATTTTATATCAGCCTTGGGCTGTAAATAACCATGACACGTAGGCCATATTTAATTTACATTCATTGCATGAATCTCATACATCACATTTTCCACCACGTATCTCGATACATGAGGGATCCAAATCGAACACTACGCATGTAGGCTCTAATACCACTGTTGGGGAATAGGGGAGCTACGCTAGCTGGCAAATTCAAAATTTCCGCCCTATGGCCCTAGGCTCATGCACACGTGAGATAATAGATCGATACCATCTAGCACTTGACACGCTAGGTGAAGCGGAAGAAGATGTTGATGAAGCACGTCAAGCCTATCCTCGC
Source organism: Zizania palustris (assembly GCA_019279435.1). Lineage (NCBI taxonomy): Eukaryota > Viridiplantae > Streptophyta > Magnoliopsida > Poales > Poaceae > Zizania > Zizania palustris. Next base: position 98,224,678 of record JAAALK010000080.1, read on the forward strand.
TTTGTCCCGGCCGTTCCTTGCCGATCCAATCGATGAAGAAGTCTCCTTTCCTCGTGGTGATGGCCATTAGCGTCGCTTATGGAGCAACGCCTCCACGGAGTTCACACATACAAGGATGGAGTTCCTCCCACGGCAACGTGCTAGCACCGCATGTGAGAGACGGGAAATCCTCGATCTCAATGGTTGAGATCAAGAAAGGGAGCAGAGGAGTCTTGGGTGGCTAGGTCTAATCTAGGCTTATTCCTTCTTCCAAGACCTCCTCCTCCTCTCCTTATATAGGACTGAAAGCCCCCTGGGTCGTGCACATCTTGGAACCCGCAAATTAGTTACAACTAATCTGTATTCGTAACAAATCCAATCTGATACCACACATTGGAACTTCCGATCCTGGATCGAAACTTCTGATAAGGTATTTTTCAAGTCTCAAAATTCAGCACGGCACGCAACAGATCCTATATGTTTTCGCCCACCTCGGAACTTCCGATACCATATCAGAACTCCCGATCAGTACAAAAATTCCCCAATTTCGAATCAGAACTTCCGGCTCATCGGAACATCCGATACCATATCAGAACTTCCGAAGCAACATTTTCTCTCTATATCGAGAACAGATAATAACCGGAACTTCCTATACTACCTATGGAAACATCCGATCTACGAAATTTTCTTGGGCATATCATTTAGTTATACCCGGAGAGGACTCCGAGGTATCGGATACACTTGTCTGCTTATCATTGGTGTGCAGGTGATTTCAGAAGTAATGGGACGGTTAGCACAATAGGTGAACTGGGTCAAGCAGGGATTTTCGCGCCAAGCAAGCATGGAGCTTGGTCACGGAGGTTGTGTGATGTCGAGGTCGGTCCTCAAGTCGATGTGCACTAGTCGAAGGCAGGAAGTGCGGAGTGGGACTCTGGTTGAAGATACCCTAAGACAAAGTCCTCGGAGGCGAGGCACTTTGAAGAGGGGACTCCGAAGGAGTAACTTCAAAGGCTGGTGGTCAAAGTCCTCAGGAAAGAGGCAAGGCTCCAAAGTGTGCTCCGGATGGAGAAATTTGGAAGGACACCTAACAAAGGTCTCAGAAGTCGAGATGGATTGAAGGAATGGTCCGGATAAGGCTCTTCGTGGAGTGTGCTCGGGGCTAAGACAATACGAAGGGGTGCTATGGAAATGCTTCATGTAGAGGCCTTGGACGAATGAGGGACTTCGAAAGGTGGTGGACAAAACCCTTCGTAAGAAGGTACTCTTGATAGCAAAAAATGGCAGTAATGGCTAGATTATCAAAATATCAATTATTGGTGATTTGGGCCGAAAATACACATGTCCAGGGTCTGTTTGAAGCCCTACAGGGCCGAAGTCCATTAAGCTATGGGCTCCGAAAGCCTCTAGCCAGCCCATGGGCTTCTGCCAAGAAGCCTTCGGAGGCCCACGCCACCGAAGCTTCAGAAGCCTTCGGGGGCCCACTCTATCGAAGCTTCAGCCCGAGGAGCAGGCCTCGACGGGCCTGGCCGAAGCCCACGCTACCGAAGCTTCGGCCTTAGAAGCAGGCCTCGATGGGCCTAGCTGAAGCCCACTTCGGCAAAGATAGAATTGGACGCGTTTCCAGCTCAATCTTTATCTCTATCTAGGCGGATTAATAGCAGATTAGATTAGGAATTAAACCCCTATAAATAGAGAGGCAAGGCCGGCGTAAGAAGCCCCCCAACTCAAACCAACCAAAGCCCATGCTTTGATCGTATTTACTTTACCTTTATTTTCTTGTACCTCTTCGTGGGTTTGCCTGGAAGCCCTCCGCCGGCCACTACGGAACAGTGGTAATCCTTGTTACTTCGCTTGTGAAGTATCCGTTAATCTACATAATAGATTTCTATCGCCTTGGTACTTCGCCTGTGAAGTATCCACTAATCTGCGTAATAGATTGCTACCTTCGCTACTAGTGCAACACTTAGAAAAATTCGGTCCTCATGCCGAATTGGTAATTCACACTCTTCTGTTGCATGTTCGCACATTCGGAGCCCCTTCATCGGAGGTGTCCGGAGCTGAGAGATCGGTTTCAGAGGTCCTAGGACACCCTTCGGTGGGACCGCAGGCTTCGGTAACAGGCTTTGCCAGCATACTTCATCGCAACAAGCTTCGCCACGACCATACTCCGCACTGGACGAAGTTGCACTCGTGCGTGGCCCTCGCGTCATTGTGTCATAGATTGCTGTATCGAAGATATTACGCCGAACCCCGCTGTTCGGAGGTGATCATCGCGTCCAGATCCGTTTGGAGTCCACCTTCGGCTAGATCAGTCCGAACGCCGAAGCACCCTTCGGCGGAGCACTTCGCACCAGACGCCGAAGGTACCCTTCGGCGCACCCTTCGCATCAGACTTCGAACCAGACAGGCTCCGACTGGTTTGCTGATTTTATTCTGTTTAATCTACTTCTTTCGGCTAATTTCATTATTTTGTCTAATATTGTTGCCTGGCGACTCCACCGCCTTTTCACTATTAAGGGTAGTCGGAACACGACGTCGGTGCCACGTAACGCTTAGGACAGTCCCTAAGTATCCGTGCATTTTTGGATCGTCGGACTGACCCAAGTGTGGGGGCACGTTTTCGTGTCAACACACTTTTTGGCGACTCCGCTGGGGAAGAGCTGCGCCAACATGATGAGTACGTCTACATCGGCCACCAGTACATCTACTTCGACTACTACGTCTACACCACCGATGGACGCAATAGGAGACACGGATATCGACAACCACAACATATTGTCACCTGCACTTGAAGATATCAACACAAAAGACTGAGCAGAGATCGAGGCAAAGTTAAACGCGCTCCAAGACATGATGCTTGGGGGCTACGTCAAGACACGCGTGGGCTTCATCAAGTGCGACATCGTCACCCCCGACCTCGCTCAGGTTCAGGTAACACCTGTATCACCTCGTTTATCTTCTTTAGAAATTGAGCAAAAAATAGCCGCATCAGTAGATCAAGTCGTTAGTGCTTCGCTAGCCAACCGCTTAGATTCGGCAGTCAGCTCCCAAGTAGAGGCGACTCTCAAGAGGTTCGGCTTTACTAAGGCCATACCCCCGGTTCCTATTGCTAGTGCACCTCCAGCAAACCATGTGTACGGTAGAGCTAACGACAGCACTAGCACAATCATGTCTCTGGCCTCATCACTTATGGCCGAGACCAATCATTATACCTACGGTCAAACTAATGTTGCATACCACGCACCACCTGCGCCAATGCCCACGCTGCCCGCACCACACGCGCAGATGCCTGGACACGAGCATGTTATACAGATAGCACGTAGGGAAGAAGCACACGGCCGACACGCCGATAACCCACCGCGTGTCGTGCCCCCGCATGAGAGGCGCGCACAACCAACATACCAAGATGATATAGTGGAGCGGGTACGCGCACTATTTAGAGACTATGTCGTCTTCTTGCCCAAGGGATGGGTTAGGGTTTACCGTAAGCCCTACCCCGACCATCTTGATACGGTACCCTACCCCCGCGGCTATAGGATCCCTGAATTCACTAAGTTCGATGGCGAGGGTAGCAAGACCACACTAGAACACGTTAGTCAATTTTTGGCACAGTGTGGAGAGGTTAGCGGGATAGAATGTCTAAAGGTTAGACTATTTTTTCTCTCGCTATCTAGCACTGCTTTCACTTGGTTTTCGGCGCTCCCGCCGAACTCCATCCACACGTGGGACGATTTAGAGCGGAAATTCAATGATTGTTTCTACACAGGTGAGACAGAACTTAGGCTTTCGCATTTGACATTGGTTAAGCAGAAATCTAGTGAGAGCACCTCTGAGTACATCAAGCGTTTCAGGGATACTAGAAACCGATGTTTTAGTCTTAATATTTCAGAAAGGGATTTGGCGGAATTAGCTTTTAATGGGTTGCGTTCCGAAATTAAAGAAAGGTTAGATAGCCAAAACTTTTTAGAAGTTAGCCAAGTTCTACAGCAGGCTCTGGTCCAAGAAGGCCGAGCCAAAGATAAGAAACTTATTAAGATGTTTAGCAAGCCTAGGGCCAAAATCCACATCATGGAGCGCTTTGACGAGGAAGAGTCAGAGGAGGAGGATTCAGCCGACATGTATGTGGCCGAATGGGTTTGGAACACTAAAAATAAACCTGTCACTTGCTCCGAGTTACGACCATCCCCCACAAAGAACAGACTTAGTGAGGTCAAGTACTCGTTTGATATAACTAAATGTGATAAAATATTTGTTTTTCTCTTAAAAAGTCAGTTTCTCAGGTTACCAAAGGGTCAGGTCATTCCACCTGCCGATGAGTTAAAGAATCATCCATACTGTAAGTGGCATGATTCACATTTGCATAATACTAATGATTGCAATGTTTTTCGACGACAGATACAATAGACCATAGAAAAAGGACGATTGAAGATAGACCATGATCCAAAGATGAAGCTGGATAAAGATCCTTTTCCAGTCAACACCATCGACCTAGGCGAAAAGAAGGTGTTGATTCGGACAGAATAGGTCGAGTCAGCTAAAGGAAAGGATGTGATTGTTGGAGAACCGCGCACTCGCACGCTCGTGCCAAAGAACCCCGAGGTAGGAGTGTGGAAAGAGAACGTTAATACACCTTCGGCTAAGGCTCGCAAGAGGCCGAACGTGACATATGATATCCTGTTGAACAAGCATCAGAGAAGGGCCAAAGAAGCAGGACCACGCGCAAAGCTAAAACAACCGAAGGGGCTAAGACCTTCGAGGGGTGGCTTCGAGCCGAAGCCAGCGAGCCCTCCGTACGAAGGCTTCGGACCACGGTGGCCTGATGCTCCGCACGGTGGTTCCGAGCCACAATGGCTGAACCCCCCATACAACAGCTTCAAGCCCTAGTGGTCGGGTTCCCTATACAATAACTTCAGCCCCCAATGGCTGAACCCTGCACCGCATTGGACTTCTCCGATGGGAGGCTTCGGCCCGCACTGGCTGAAGATACCTCCGGCCTGGCAGGACCCTTCGCTGGTGTGGTCCAAGACACCTTCGACTTGGCCGAACCCCGCTCCGGGTGATGGGTTTGGCTCACAGTGGGCGAGGCCACTAGAGCCGCCGATGCCTCTGCCGTATGACTGGGTGCACTACAACAATCTAGGAAACTTCCGTCGGCCAAAGCCGATGGAAGTTAGCCTTTTTCCGATGGAAGAAGCTAACTTTCGTCGGCAAAAGGCTAGATTCCGTCGATATTTGGCCGACGGAAGCGGGTAGACGAAGTTAGCTAACATCCATCGGCCGCCGACGGAAGTTAGCTAACTTCCGTCGGCTTCACGTGGCCGACGAAAATTACTAGGAAAAAAAGTTAACTTTCATCGGCCAATGTTTAGCTGATGGAAGTTAACTTTTTTTGCTTTTTTTTGCTTTTTCTGTACATTCTAGCACATTACATCCTCAACAAAATTTTATGTTTCAGATTTCAGAATACAACATTCCAACAGAACACATCCTTTACAAAATTTGACATTTTACATTTCAAAATTTCACATTTCAACATAACACAATTTCACATCCAAATATATTCACAAATTAACCAAACAAAGGTTTCTGTTGTTCTTGCTATTATGAACATGTCTTCTACTTGACACCCCCAAATAAATTCATAAAAATAAATACAACCCACATGTGCCAATCAACACAAAAGTGAAGAACAAAACAGTGGATGTCCATCAACTCCAGCCCTGCCACCTCTCTGGCCTTTGTTGGATGGCCCATCAACAATTGCATCACTGTAATGTGGTATCAATAAAAATTGAGAATTTCAAAACGACATGATGTCAGAATGATACAAAACTGCAAGAATATACTGGTAAAAGCATAAAGAAGCTAACTAGAAATGAAGCAAGGAGTGGGTAAATTCTTACATGAGCCATATCACAGGCAATCACTGAAGGGTCCTCGGAACCAAGATCAATGGACAAAACCTTGTTCTTAACATTTTTAGTGGTTGCTGCATTGCCTAAATGAGATGTCAATTGTATTATTGTGTCTATGACAAGGTAATAAAATAAAGATCACTGTGAGAAGATGTTAGTGTTTAGCAATCTTACCACAACCAAAATCTGCAACAGTCCATGTTGCAATAACAAGGATTATGCCAAGATCATGGTCAATTGATGTGAAGCTATAAAAATACAACAGAACACATAATGGATTATGTCAAGCATGAATCAAGAGCAATAATAGAACATTATTACTGCGGTACAAAATACATACTTGTAAATGGAGGAAGTGCAGAAGACAGATGCAAGGGTCACACCAAAGCGGTGCGGCTGGGTATTCTTATATAGCAGTGCATGAACGCCAAGTATGGCAGGTGCAAAACAAGGAAAGCTAATCTAGTGATTACAGCTATACAGGAATAGAAAGGCTAAACATGGCAGGAGCTATTAATTCGTCAAACAATACTCAAGAAACATATTGGTTCCACAATTAAAGTTCTAACAGAATATATCAAATCAAGGTTAACATGTCTTCTACAGTTAAATTGAACTAATGTTTAGGGGATTTTTGCATCAAAACCTGTCAGAAAAAACATGAATATCCACATTTACCATATGATATAAAACTTTCAGATTAGAAAGATTGAAATTAAAATTAGGATATACATACTAAGTTAATGTAATTTATAACTTGACATCGTGGCCTTTTGTTAATCAATGCCATACATGGCTACATTCTACAGAGGGCAGAATCAAATGATGACTGAACATGTAATTTCCATTGACTACAGTCTCAGAGGCACATTCGGTCAAACAGGTGGCGCGCGGCAGCTGGGCTCCCTCTACACGGCATGGATTTCCCAATCTAGGCCGGCTCACGAAGTGGCGCGGGGGAAGCAGGAGGTCTACGAGAGAAGAATGGATACCTTGACCCTGACTCGAACCGTGATGGAGGCAGGTGGAGGGAGTTCGGCTGCCACATGTCCTCCACCCTCACTGTTGTTGTGGCGTGCATCCTCCTCCTCCCCCTCCTCCCCCGCACCGGCACCTCCCCCTCCACCGCAATGTCGCGCCGACCTCTCCTCCTACTCCTCCAGTGGCGGGAGGTGGCGGCATGCTGGTGCGGGGCGGTGGTGAGGCGCACGGAGGTGGCGGCTGCCCGGGAGGAGCACGGAGGTGGTGGCTGCTAGGCAGCAGGCGACCACGCACAGAAGTGGCAGCTGTGGCTCATTTGTGGGAATTAGGGATAGGGAGGTGCACAGGCCCGGGATAAGAAAAAAACATTCGTTGGTAAAACAATGGCCGACGAAAGTTAATGGTAACTTCCGTCGTCTTTAACAAAAGCCGGCGGAAGTTAAATTAATTTTCGTCGGTTCTTATAGGCCGATGGAAGTTACATAATTTTCGTTGGTTTTTGAAAATACCGACGAAAATTAATTAAGCCGACGAAAATGCATGTTTTTCTTGTAGTGGCGGGGACCTCGTGGGCTCCATACGTATCCGGGTCAGGGTACCCTCCGCAACTTAACACTATGCCCTGTTTTCCTTCGGAGTATTATGGATGGCAGGGGCAAATAGATGCAGCGGAGGGGAGGCATCGTCCACATATTGTCCGTGGTGCCTCCGAATCGGACCATGCAGAGCGAAGCCGAAGGGTGCGAGCACGAGGAGGCCGAAGTCAGGGAGTCCGAAGCCATAACCATCAGAGTTGGGTCTTAGGAAGTCCCAATCCCGAAGACACTATCGCCGAGGTCTGATGGAGGTAAGTCACATGCTTCGGCCGAACCCTGCACCGAAGCTTGGTTCGATCGGCCGAACGAGGCCGGTCCATCCGACGGGGTTCGCAGCAAAGCCCACTCCGAACACAGGGTGCTCGAGGCCAAAGGGCACAGTACCACTTCGGCCAGAATTAACAGAAGTCGAACAGTAGCACCCGGCACCAAGCTTCAGCCACTACAACAAAACAGAACATTTCGTCGGCCAAGTTAACTTCCGTCGGCTTTTTGGCAAGCCGACGGAAGTTAAATAACTTCCGTCGGCCTCCACAAGCCGACGGAAGTTAACTTAACTTCCGTCGGCTTCTGACAGTGGCCGACGGAAGTTATCGGGGGTTTTTCCGCGGCCGCCCGGATCCCCCTAACTTCCGTCGGCCAGCATTAAAGCCGACGGAAGTTAGCTAACTTCCGTCGGCTTTAATGTTGGCCGACGGAAGTTATGGGGCTTTTCACCCAACCGCGCGCGCGTACAGGGAGCCCTAACTCCCTGTACACGCGCGCACTCCCGCCCGTTCCCCGCCGCCGCCGCTTCGCCGCCTCGGCCGCCGCCCGCCCGCCGCCGCCGCTTCGCCGCCCGGCCGCCCTCGCCCGCCCGGCCGCCCGCCCGGCCGGCCGCCGTCCGCCCGGCCACCGCCTCGGCCACCGCCCGGCCCGCCGCCGCCGCTTCGCCGCCCGGCCGCCCTCGCCCGCCCGGCCACCCGCCCGGCCGGCCGCCGTCCGCCCGGCCGCCGCCTCGGCCGCCGCCCGCCCGCCGCCGCCGCTTCGCCGCCCGGCCGCCCTCGCCCGCCCGGCCACCCGCCCGGCCGGCCGCCGTCCGCCCGGCCGCCGCCTCGGCCGCCCGCCCGCCCGCCCGCCCGCCCGCCCGCCCGGCCGCCCGGCCGCCGCCTCGGCCGCACGCCCGCCTCCGCTGCCAGGGGCTCCACCGCGTCTCTGCCGCCCACCCCCTCGCCCGCCCACCCACCTCTGCTGCACGGGACTCTACCGCTGCTTCCATTGCCAGGGCCTCCGCTTCCACTGAAACAGGTAAACCCCCTCTCTATCTCCCACAGATTTTTTGATTAGATTGATTCCACAAAAATCAATGGATGGTAGGTTAGGGCACCAGATTAGGCTTCTAAAAGCACCATAATGTTGATTTATAGTCTCGCCTGGTGGAGTTGGGCGCTCGCCTGGCCATTCAATCTGTGTGTCTGAAATTTGAAGTCTGAAGTATATATGCAGTTAAAATCTTTTTTGTATTGGATGTGGTCGGATAAGGAATAGTGTTGTCATTTAGAATAATTTTTAGGAATTCTGAATTTGCATGATCAGATGTGTGAATTTTCAGGATCCACCGCCGCCCCCAATTCGGCCATCGCCATCCGTCGCGTGGTGCCACTGTGATCACCGCCGGCCTCCGGACACCATCACCCACCACTCGTCGCCGCCCGACGATTAAGTAATTTTTTTCGGCTTTAATTTTTTTCGCTTTTAATTTGTGCATGATATGATATTGTTAGTATAGTTGAAAGTTAACTTATTTCTGAATTTTGTCGTTGTACTGGATTGCAATATATTGAAATGTGGAATGATAGTAGTATGCATCTTGCTTTATAAAGGTTTCTTAGATGTTTTTTAGTATGACTTGCTTCTTGGTATTTTTTGCTACATATATGAATTTTGTCATGTATTAATATTGAGATTTTATGTATGTTTCACGCTTTTAAATATGTTTCATATGTGATGTTTTGTTTTAATATGCAATATATGTTGTGATATTATGTATATATGATTCTAATTATATTATTCTACTAATTTATAGTTTTTTTTTCGTATGCAATTTTTTATTTGACAACAACGTAGATAGTGTAACGAAACCTATGCGTCACCCGTTTCGGACCAACATGTCTCACACGTGTCATGCGTGTGAGATGTGTAGGTCCGGAATTGTCCCTTTTTGGACAGCCTCGGAGTGGGCGACAGAGCGTGGTTTTATGATGAGTCATGAGTCCGAATGGGATTTCAGTAACATAACCTTGTTGTTCTCCATTGCACCACTATCAGGCGTGCAATTGGAGAACAGCGGGGTTATGCTGCTGAAATTTCGTTCGAACTCATGGCTCGTCATAAATACCACGTTTTGTCGGTCACTCTTGGGTGGGTTTAGGACCTATCTTTTCCTATAGACCATGGTTGCCATGGCGTCGCCTGCGCCGACTAGACGTCCAGGCGGTCACCGCCGGATGTCATGGTGAATCGCGATCGCCATCAGGCGTGTCTGGGCGGGCGCCTAGGGTCCGTGGTAGTGTCTAAGGTGTGGCACAGGCCTTTCGGTTAACCCTGTTCCCTTGCGCCGCGGGCTCTGCTTCCCCTTGCGTCGCCAGCCGCCCGGCCGCCTCTGCTTCCCCTCCGTTGTGTATGTTGCGAGCCCTTTTATAGCGGCCAGTGCGTGAATCTTCTTGATTGAATGAATGTTTTGCATATAGAATGGCTGAGGACGACCGACGGTGGATGTATAGTGGTTGGATGAAAAGTGGAGCTCACACGAGGGAGTGGGTAATCAACGCTGAGAAATTTGTTGATCGTGCATTCGCTTTGACAACAAACACTGGCGCGAGGTGCCCATGCATGAAGTGCAGAAATTCTCGTTGGCAAGACAAGAGGACGTTGTCATTGCATATTTGCAAATATGGTTTCGTGCCAGGTTATGAAGTTTGGTCTTTTCACGGCGAGACAGGCCTTGAAAAAACGGTATTAGCAGTGGAAGAAGAAGATGATAGCGTTGCTGACGATAGGATGGATGAGATGGTTGATGCTATACGACCGGAGTTTGAATCAAACCCCGAGGATCCTCTAACACCGGAGGTTCAAAAGTTTTTCGACATCCTTCGAGCTTCAGAAGAGCCATTGCATGAGCACACCACCGTAAGCGTTCTCGCTTTCGTGACTCGTATTATGGCTATTAAGTCAAAGTTTGCATTTTCAAACAATTGTTATAAGGAGCTCTTGAATCTGATCAGCGATATCCTTCCTAAGAACCATAAGGTGCCGAAAGACATGTATCAGTCAAAGAAAATGCTTTCTGCTCTCGGTATGGAGTATGAGAAGATTGATGTGTGCCGAGATAATTGTATGCTGTTCTGGAAAGAACATAGTAATGAGGTGAAATGCTTAAAATGTGGTAAACCGAGATTCGTAGAGGTCGTAAATGAAGACGGAGAGAAGGTGACGACAGAGGTTGCTCATAAGCAACTTCGTTACATGCCTCTTACACCTCGGGTGAAACGATTGTTTCTATCAAAGAAAACCGCTAGACATATGCGATGGCATAAAGAAGGTGTACGTGAGAATAATGAAGTAATGGTGCACCCATCTGATGGTGCGGCATGGAAGGCTCTAGATGATTTTGATGCAGACTTTGCTAGTGATGCAAGGAATGTTCGCATCGGGTTGGCAACTGATGGATTCACGCCTTTCAATGTAACGGCATCGTCGTACTCTTGTTGGCCCGTGTTTGCTATTCCATACAACCTTCCACCTTCATTTTGTATGAAATATGAATTTATGTTCCTGTGTCTCATTATACCCGGTCCAGATCATCCTGGAACACGACTAAACGTGATGTTGAAGCCCTTAATTGAAGAGTTGAAACAATTGTGGAAAGGAGTTGAAGCATATGACTATGACCAGAAACAAAAATTCAATCTTCGAGTTGCGTATCTGTGGTCGGTCCACGATTTTCCGGCATACGGTATTTTTTCTGGTTGGAGTTGTCATGGAAGGTTGACATGCCCGATATGTGCAAAGGACACAGATTGTTTCCGTCTGAACTTCGGGGGAAAGATTTGTTACTTTGATTGCCATAGATGCTTTTTGCCCATGAATCACCCATTTAGGTTACAGAGGAACAATTTCAAGAAGGACAGCATTGTTGTAAAGGGACCACCAAGGCGTTTAAATGGTACAGAAATCGCTGATATGCTGAATGAGTTGGTCCTTAATGAAAATGAGGATGGATTTGTAGGATTCGGAACCGAACATAATTGGACTCACATATGTGGTTTATGGGAACTGCCGTACGTCAAATCACTAATTCTGATGCACAACATTGACGTTATGCATCAGGAACGTAATGTTGGTGAAAGCATTATAAGTACATGTATGGATTTTACTGACAGGACAAAAGATAATGTAAAGGCGAGAAGAGATTTAGCTGAGATTTGTAATCGACCAACCCTTGAGTTGACGAATAGTGGTGGCAAGCCACGTGCCCCATTTTGTTTAAAACCTAAAGAAAAAAAACAAGTAATGAGGTGGTTGAAAAATTTGAAATTCCCAGATGGTTACGCCGCAGGATTTAGAAGAGCTGTGAACTTGAAGACAGGGAAATTAAATGGATTGAAAAGTCACGATTACCACATAATAATGGAAAGACTCCTTCCTGTAATGTTTCGTGGGTACCTGAATGATGATGTGTGGAAGGCGTTAGCTGAGCTGAGCCATTTTTATAGACAACTTTGTGCGAAAGAAATTAAGAAAGATATGATGGAGATGCTAGAGAAAGAGATCCCGGTACTTTTATGTAAACTGGAAAAAATATTCCCTCCAGGGTTCTTCAATCCAATGCAACATTTACTGGTTCATCTGCCATATGAAGCTAAGGTAGGTGGCACTGTGCAATATAGGTGGATGTATCATATTGAAAGGTCCCTAAAGAAGCTTAGAGCGATGGTTGGTAATAAGGCCAGAGTTGAAGGTTGCATCGCAGAAGAATTTAAATTGAAAGAGATAGCATACTTCACTAGTGTATACTTCGCTGAGCATCACAATGTCAACACACCTGCTACACGGTACCATATGGATGAAGACCATCCTTGTAGTGATCTCCAAATATTTGGGTGGAAGGGCATAACTGTTGGTGTTTCCACGACATATTATGTAACTCAGGAAGAACGAACAAATGCCTTGCTCTACATGTACTCAAATATGGAAGAGATGGAACAATATTTCGCGTAAGTGATTCGTTTTAGTTTTATATTTTACCTCCAAATTTTATACCCGTTTGTTTACCTATTCGTTACATTGACAGTATGTTTGATTCGAAATACTTGCCATCTGGTCGTCAACCAACGGAGAAGCAATTAGATAAATTGCGTCGAGAAGGAGTAAATGGCGGGCCTAGTTTTCTCACTTGGTTCAGAGAACATGTAAATCCTTACCTTTTCTGACACGTATTATTTTACTCTACTGGGTTAATTATCTTATAATCTCTTATGATTTGCAGTGCGTGCTCGCTGACAATGTACATATAGACTTGCGACAGCTCTCTTACGGGAGTATTAGTGCCAAAAGTTACGGTCGCTACGATGTTAATGGTTTCCGCTTCCGTTCAACTATATTTGAAGCATATCGACCTCTAGCGGCAACAACTAATACTGGTGTTGTTACAAGGGTCGTTGATGGACAAGGACACGAAACTATGTATTATGGAATCATCAAAAATATAATCGAGTACAAATTTGCCGGGAATAAAGAGATTAAAGTAGTCTTCTTCGATTGTGATTGGTTCGACCCTAAACATGGTACTCGTGAAAACCAATTTGGGATGGTTGAAGTCAAACACGCGGAACGATTATCTAGTTGCGACAATTTTGTCCTTGCTCATCAAGTCGAGCAGGTGTATTATATGCCCTACCCATGTGAAAAACTAAGTGCTTGGTGGGTAGTCTACAAAGTGAATCCTCGGGAACGTCTACAAACCCCTAGTGATGACGCTTATCAATTGGAGGTTGAAGAGGTCGATGAGGTTTATCAAGATGATGAATTGCCGACTTCGTTTAATGTAGAGTCAGAATCGTCGACAGATTCTTTTCTCGGCGATTCTAATGATGTGGCAGTTCCCGAGAAAAGGAAACACCAACATAAGAAGAAAAAAGTAACATGGCGTGCTTTGGGGAGAAAAGGACAAATTGATCCTGATTTTGATGATAATTGACAAGTAATTGTTTTGATACATGGATATGCAATATACTTCATATTACATGTTTTTTCATATGTACAAACCTTCTTTACTAATAAATGCTTGTTTGTGCTTATTTTGAACAGGATGTCGAAAAATAAGAAGACTGTCACGAGGAAGCTCTTCCGCTTGGGGAGTTCATCGGCGAGTACTCCGGCGAGTACACCGACGAGTCAGGAGGACACCCTATTCCAGGGTAGTTCCTCTTCTTCAAACAGGCGTCGTCAAGAGCAGCTGCTGAGATGCATAGATCCGACATTAATTGGTCGGCCTATTGCATTTCAACTAGATGAGGAGGTAACTTTCAGATTGTTTTTTATGCCAGTTATAAACTATTACTAATTGTTTCAATACTGTTTTGTAGGAGGAACAACACTTGGAGAGTGCGGGTCATGAGGATGATCGGCCGGTGGGTGGCGGGCAAGAGGGGGATGTCCCAGAGTGTGCGGCACAGAGGGATGACCCAGAGGGTGTGGGGCAGGGGGATGACCCAGAGGCCGGTGCGGGGCAGGGGGATCTCCCGGAGGGTGCGGGTCAGGAGGAAGGTGCTGAGGCTGCCGGCGGGTCCTCGGTAACTTTCAGGACGAGTCACTTGGTCGCTCCACCAGTAGTCTCTTCCGGTGGAGCCAAGATCGAGATTACGCCTGTTGGTGACGGGTAAGTGTAATACTCTTCTGTTGTTTTGCTTTTGTTTTCAAAAAATTTCTTTCACTAAACTAATTAACTTTATTTATTATGTATTTCTAGATCTTGGATTGACTCTCGGTTCGACGGCACTTCGAGGGTCAGACAGGTTAACCAGATATTGGGTAACCTGTGCCGTCTGCACTACCCAGGGATGCTGACAATGCCGACCGGTGAGCGGGTTCTATGCCAAACATGGGACCAGTACCGGTTCGCTCCTGACGGGCGACACGGAACTGCTCAGGGGGCGGTGTCTCATGACTTCTGGGTATGCAAGTGTTTTTTCAATTTTCTTTTAGAATTTTCGAGTTACAACACTATACTAATCATTATTTTTGCAGTTACGCTTTTGCTTGCCAGAAGTCGGCAATCACCATAACCATGCGCTTGTAGTCTTCAACAACAATGCGCATAAGGTGGTGAAGGACGCCATTTCGTATGCCCGCATTCAAGCGAACAATGCTTACTACAAGGAGAAGCTAGGGCAACGAATGAGCAAGGCGACGGGCTCATCGTCAGTCTATTTGACTGAAGAAGAATACCGTTCGGTAAACAATTCTAACTTTTTACCTCTTCGATTGTTGAGATTTGTTGTCATATAATACAAATAGCATCTCTGTTCAGGTGAGGATTCCGTGGTTGGCAAACCGCGAGGACGCCTATTTTGAATTCTGCAAGATTTGGTCTTCAGATGCATTTAAGAAGACTTCCGAGCAGAAAAGACAATGCCGCGGGACGGATCCGAAGCACAGATATGGTGCCGACGGACATATTCGCCACGCTAAACGCTTGGTAAGACCGATCTGTCACTCTCTAGCTATAGATACATTGTAATGCGACTAACTCATTTCTAATGCACAGGAAGCTAAATCTGGCAACGTGCCAAGTGACATAGAGGTGTATACCTCTGGTCACAAAGGAAGCGATCCGGCACAGCCAGATGTCTTGTGTAGCCAGACAGCCACGGACCATTTGGTGAGATGTTATTAAGAGTTGACGTAATTTCATTTTTCTGCGTCTAGCTAATCGGACATGTTTTTTGCAGGCGCAGTATGGTGAACACATGGTTCGACTCCATGGAGAGAACTATGATTGGCGGAGAGAACCTGTGGACCAAATGGCCGTGTACTCCAGCGGAGGTGGCAAAAGCCATGGACGGTGAGACAATGTTTTTATTAATGTTTTGTGTATGGTATTGTGATGGTAACTAACCCCTGTTAATGTTGCAGGTACTCCATGTTCAATGGAGTTATTGACTCGAGAGCGGTGAGAGCTCAGAAGTCAGCTCAGTCGTCGCAGAGCTCCGTCGGAGTTGGCTCCAGCCGTCGTCGCTCAGAAGAAACCCCGGAGATGGTTCGGATGAGGGAGGACATGAGGCGGCGCGACGAGCACTACAAGAAACAACAAGAGTACTATACCGCCTGCTTAGCACAACAGCAGGCGATGATCCAAGTAAGCTTACTTTAGAGTGTTGCAGTTCAAAAGTATTCAGAAATAGGTTTAGAACTAACTGATTACATTACAACATGTGTAGCAACTAGCCCAGCAAAACAGTGGATTTGACATGTCCATTTTCCAACCACTACCTCCCCCGCCACCACCACTATCTCCTACATCACCTGAGGTACCTCCTAAACACTTAAGTTAGCGTTTAGAAGGGTAGTTGAGTTCGTTTCTAATTTTGTCTATTTCTTCAGTGTTTCCGTACGCCTGGTCAAGATGGAGCCTCCGGGGCAAATGTGGACGAAGCGGGAGGCAGCGGCGGCGCCCATGACCCAAATGTGGGCGATCAGTGAGTATATGGACAAAATGACTTTGTATGTGGCTCTCGCTGTGTTTTGTGAATTTGTATGTGAGTTTGGATGTTATATGTGAATTCAGATGTTTACTGTGACTTTGGATATGAATTCAGTTATATTATGTGATTTTGGATGTGATGTGTGAAGTGTGGATGTGATTTTGGATGTGAGATGTGGTTTTGGATGTTATATGTGAAGTTTGAATGTGATTTTGGATGTGAAATGTGATTTTGGATGTGTATGATGAATGTATGTGAAATTGTGGTTGGATGTGAGTGTGAGTAGGGGAACCAGGAAAAAATAAAAAAAAAATACCAGGTAACTTCCGTCGGCTTTGACCATAGCCGACGGAAGTTAGCTGGTTTCGGCCACGTGGGCAGAAAGGCTAACTTCCGTCGGCTATGGTCAAAGCCGACGGAAGTTAGCTGGCCCTAACTTCCGTCGGCCAGGCTGGCCGACGGAAGTTAAAGCCCCCCTGGTGACGTGGCAGTGTTCGGCGCTAACTTCCGTCGGCCACGTCAAGCCGACGGAAGTTAGCTAACTTCCGTCGGCCGCCGACGGAAGTTAGCTAACTTCCGTCGCCGCGCTTCCGTCGGCCAAAGGCCGACGGAAGATAGCGTTTTGCCGACGGAAGTTGGCTTCTTCCGTCGGGAAAGGGCTAACTTCCGTCGGCTTTGGCCGACGGAAGTTGCCTGTTTTGTTGTAGTGAGCCATCTTGGTCTCCTCCAGGCATGTCTAAATCACATAAGAGATGCCTACAAAGGCTGCGGGGGCACAGGAGATGCGCGAGAAGAAAGCTGAGGCCGAGCGCGATGCTATCTTCGAAGAGATCTACCCTCGGCCAGCTACGAAGTAGGTATGGAGGGAGAAGCCAGTGGAGAAAATCAACCCGGCTCCTAGTCCAAGCGACGACGACGACATGCTCGACGACAATTACTCACCCATCTCTGAGGGACCTGCACCCCAGGTGATGGACATCAACATCGTCACGCTGCCTGCTGAGTTCGCCCTACCAAAGGACGAGGCCGATGTCGCTCAATTGAACCTCGGTCCACGTAATGCCATCTTCGAGAAGCCCGAGGACTCGGCTCGCCATCTAAAGCCCCTCTATGTCAGGGGTCACATCGATGGGAAGCCGATTTCCCGGATGCTCGTCGACGGCGGTGCCACTGTTAACCTAATGCCTTATTCATTGTTGAAAAACTTGGCAGGGACGAAGTTGACCTAAAGAATACTAACTTGATGCTCAACGGCTTCAACGGCGAGAGCTCTGAGGCCAAGGGAGTACTCTCTATGGAGTTGATGGTGGGCAACAAGATGTTGCCAACAAAGTTTTTCGTCATCGACGTACAAGGTAATTATAGCGTGCTACTCGGGCGCGACTGGATTCACGCGAACTGTTGCATCCCTTCTACTCTGCACCAGTGCCTGATACAGTGGGACTGCGATGAGGTAGAAGTCATCCCCGTGGATACTTCGTCCCAAGTAGCATTGGTCGATGTATCAGTCGACGCCGTCCATAACACAGTGGAGTGTCTGTCAGGAAGAGATCTTTCGGATTACCATTTTGTTAGCATATCCGGAGGATGGTTTGTATCAGTGTCTGTAAAGCTGGCTGGAGTAGCACGGCTATTTTTGTACTAATAGTCATGTCTAGCAAGAATAATCTAGATTTGCTAAAGTCTCGTGTGGAGCAGTATCGGTCTAATAAAAATGGTATTGCCGAAGCCATCGAGGACTTTAGCGAAGTAGAGAAATTAGGGCAAGGTTTTGTGTCAGTCGATCCCTTAGAGGAGGTCGACATAGGTGATGGTAGCATCCCAAGGCCTACTTTTGTAAACCAAAATTTACAGCCCGATGAAAAGGCTGAAGTAATAAAGTTACTTCAGTCGTATGTCGATTGTTTCGCATGGGAGTATAGCGAGATGCCAGGGCTAAGCCGTGAGCTCGTAGAGCATCGGCTGCCCATCAAGTCCGGATTTAGGCCTTATAAGAAGCCTCCCCGCCACTTTAATTCGGCCGTCTATGACCGAGTTAAAGAAGAAGTGGAGCGACTACTTAAGGCTGAGTTTATTAGGCCATGCAGGTACGCGGAATGGGTTGCTAACATTGTGCTTGTATAGAAGAAAGGGAGCAGCAAGATACGGGTATGCATTGATTTCCGCGATCTAAATATAGCCACTCCGAAGGATGAGTATCCAATGCCAATAGAAGACATGCTGATCAACAATGCTTCAGGACACAAGGTACTAAGTTTTCTTGATGGCAATGCCGGTTATAATCAAATCTTTATGGCCGAAGAGGACATCTATAAGACTGCCTTTCGATGCCCTGGTTTTGTCGGCTTGTTCGAGCGGGTCGTCATGACTTTTGGTTTGAAAAATGCCGGCACCACATAGCAGCGTGCTATGAACTTAATCTTTCATGACTTGTTAGGAGTCATGCTAGAAGTCTACATCGATGATGTTGTAGTCAAATCGGACGCTATGGGAAACCATTTAGCCGATTTGAAGGTTGCTTTTGATAGGATGCGTCAGTACGGATTGAAGATGAACCCACTCAAGTGTGCTTTTGGTGTGTCGGTGGGAAAGTTCTTAGGTTTCATGATTCATGAGAGAGGCATCGAAATCGATCCTAAGAGGCTTGAAAAGTTTAGAAACATTGCAACACCGACATGCAAGAGGGATGTACAAAAGTTTCTAGGCAAGCTGAACTATTTGCGTCATTTTATATCCAACTTGTCCAGCAAGATTGATGCCTTTGTCCCCATACTCCGGCTAAAGAACGAATACGAGTTCACTTGGGGGGCAAGCCAACAAAGTGCTTTTGAGAAGATCAAGGAGTGCTTGTCATCACCGCCCGTGGTGAGAGCACCCAAGGTCGGGATTCCGTTCGGCTATACATCACCACCGAAGATAGCATGATTGGCACCGTGCTAACCCAGGAGGTGGAGGGGAAGGAGTACATCATCACATTCTTGAGGCGCAGCCTGCTGGACGCCGAAACCAGGTACGTGTTTGTGGAGCGATTATATTTATCACTTTATTACGCATGCACCAAGTTACGCCATTATCTTCTCCCCACCACATGTGTTGTCGTTTGCCAAACCGATGTTATAAAGCACATGTTGCAGAAGCCAATTCTAAGTGGAAGAATTGGAAAATGGGCTTACGCGTTGATTGAATACGATTTGGCCTACGAGCCCCTAAGAGCAATGAAAGGCTAAGTCGTAGCCAAGTTTATAGTTGATCATCACGTAGATGTTAGCTGGAGTGATGATATTGCTCTAGTTGAGGTAGTACTGTGGAAAATCTATTTTGATTGTTCGGCTTGCAAGAGTGGCCAAGGTATTGGAGTGGTTCTCATATCACCTAATGGTATGTGCTTTGAAACCTCGGCCCGACTAGAGTTTCCTTCCACTAATAACCAAGCCGAATACGAGGCTTTGTTGCTAGGTCTTGAACTACTAGAGTCTGTAGGTGCTAGACATGTTCACATGTATGGTGATTTGTTATTAGTAGTAGAACAAGTATCTAAGAATGCTCAATGCTTTAATGGCTTGATGAATAGCTACTTGGACAAATGTCTAGACATAGTTGATACTTTTGATGATTTCTAAATATCTCACGTGTCAAGAGAAGCCAATTCAGTCGCCAATGATTTGGCTCAACAAGCATCTGGCTACCAAGTCAAGAGAGGGAAATTTTCTGTATTGGAGAAGCCAGTGTTTTGTCTCACTGTCGAAGCCAGTAATGCTGGGCAGGCGCACCCTCCGGGTCGAACCCCTCGGGTCGCCGAAGGCCACCGCACGACGAAGCCCCTGGATCAGAGTGCTCCGCCCACCAAGGGATCTGGCACGCCAGAGCCCATAGTCTGAAGCCTCTCGAACGGAGAAGGCTCTCCGGGGTCTGAACCCTCCAGAGGGCTTCGGCCCAGCACACTCCGAACGACCACCTCGGCCAGGCTTTGGCAGGAGCTGGAATGGCTCGGGGGGCACCCCGAAGTTAGTAGTTTAGAAGTTTTTTCAGAAGGTGGACCAGCGAGGCCCTCTGAAATATGCAAGGGCGATTGGAGAGTCCCAATCGCCTAGTGTTTGAGAGACCCTAGCCAAAGGGTTCATCGGAAGATTCAGAGACAATCGTTCAAATTCGTGTTGGTAGATGACACATTGTATCACCGAACCATCGACGGAGTGCTATTGAAATGTTTAGACCATGAGCAGTCCCAGGTGGCTACAGGAGATGTCCATGAGGGGCTTTGCGACACTCATCAGTCGGCACAAAAGATGAGTTGGATGCTCAAAAGAGCGGGTTCTTATTGGCCGACTATGACTGAAGATTGTTTCAAGTACTACAGAGGGTGTGAGGCATGTCAGAGGTTTGGCAACATCCAGTTAGCTCCTGCCTCATTACTCAATCCTATTGTCAAGCCATGGCGATGGATTACTTCACTAAGTGGACCGAGACCGTACCTCTCAAAAACATGACTCACAATGAGGTGCGTGATTTTATTTTGAAGCACATCATACATAGATTCGGCATTCCCAAAACTCTTACTACGGATCGAGGTAGTTCATTTGTTTCTGGAGAAGTAAGGGACTTCACCAAATACTATGGTATTAAGTTGATAAACTCTTCACCTTACTATGATTAGGCCAATGGTCCGGCCGAGTCTAGTAATAAAACCGTGATTAAGCTTATTAAGAAGAAAATTGAAGAGTTTCCTAAAAGGTGGCATGAAGTGCTTTCCGAGGCGTTATGGGCTTGTAGGATTGCAAAGCACGATGCCATCAAGGTAAGTCCATATGAATTTGTATATGGATAAGAGGTCGTTCTGCCTATAGAGGTAGATCTTGGCTCCTTAAGAGTGTTAAAGCAAGACGGTTTATCGGTCAACGAGTATGAGGCTCTTGTGAAAGATAATCTGGAGGAAGTGACCGATAAGAGACTAAGGGCTTTAGAAGCCATAGAAGTAGACAAGAAGAGAGTAGCTAAAGCTTACAATAAGAAGGTTAAACCAAAATAGTTTCAAATAGGAGACTTGGTATGGAAAATAATTTTGCCTTTAGGCACGAAGAGTACTAAATTTGGCAAGTGGTCACCTAGTTGGGAAGGTCCTTTTAAGATAGCCGAAATCGCTCCGGGCAACGCATACGTGTTGGAATCCCTGCAAGGGGAGTGGTTTCGAAGAGCTTTGAATGGAACATACTTGAAAAGGTATTTCCCAAGTGTGTGGCAAACATCATAAAAGTATCAGAAAGCCGATATGGATGATATCATCTTCAACTCATTGTGCTTTTAGTTCACTAGTTCACTAAAAGGCAAGGGGGCATGTGTTGATAGCAAAAAATGGCAGTAATGGCTAGATTATCAAAATATCAATTTTTGGTGATTTGGGCCAAAAATACACATGTCCAGGTTCTGTCCAAAGCCCTACAGGGCCGAAGTCCATTGAGCTATGGGCTCTGAAAGCCTCTAGCCAGCCCATGGGCTTTGGCCAGGAAGCCTTCGGGGGCCCACGCTACCAAAGCTTCGGCCCTAGGAGTAGGCCTCGATGGGCCTAGCCGAAGCCCATGCTACCGAAGCTTTGGCCCAAGAAGCAGGCCTCGACGGGTCTGGCCGAAGCCCACATCGGCAGAGATAGAATTGGACACGTTTCCAGCTCAATCTTTATCTCTATCTAGCTGGATTAATAGCAGATTAGATTAGGAATTAAACCCCTATAAATAGAGAGGCAAGGCCGGCGTAAGAAGCCCCCCAACTCAAACCAAACCAAAGCCCATGCTTTGATCGTATTTACTTTACCTTTATTTTCTTGTACCTCTTTGTGGGTTTGCCTGGAAGCCCTCCGTCGGCCACTACGGAACAGTGGTAATCCTTGTTACTTCGCCTGTGAAGTATCCGTTAATCTACGTAATAGATTGCTATCGCCTTGGTACTTCGTCTGTGAAGTATCCGCTAATCTGCGTAATAGATTGCTACCTTCGCTACTAGTGCAACACTTAGAAAAATTCGGTCCTCAGGCCGAATTGGTACTTCGCTCTCTTCTGTTGCAGGTTCGCACGTTCGGAGCCCCTTTGTCGGAGGTGTCCGGAGCTGAGAGATCAGTTTCGGAGGTCCCAGGACACCCTTCGGCGGGACCACAGGCTTCGGCAACAGGCTTCGCTAGCATACTTTGTCGCAACAGGCTTCGCCACGACCATACTCCGCACTGGATGAAGTTGCACTCGCGTGTGGCCCTCGCGTAATTGTCCCATAGATTGCTGTATCGGAGATATTATGCCGAACCCCGCTATTCGGTGGTGATCATTGCGTCTAGATCCGTTCAGAGTCCACCTTCTGTCGGATCAGTCCGAATGACGAAGCACCCTTTGGCGGAGCACTTCGCACCAGACGCCGAAGCTACCCTTCAGCGCACCCTTCGCATCAGACTTCGAACCAGACGGCCTCCGACTGGTTTGCTGATTTTATTCTATTTAATCTACTTCTTTTGGCTAATTGGATTATTTTGTGTAATCTGGTTGCCTGGCGACTCCACCCCCTTATCACTATTAAGGTTAGTCGGAACACGACGTCGGTACCACGTCATGCTCAGGCATGTCCCTAAGTATCCGTGCATTTTCGGATCATCGGACTGACCCAAGTGCGGGGGCATGTTTTCGTGTCAACAGGTACTTCGAAGGTGGGGCTTCAAAGTTAGGATAACTTGACATGCTTTGGCCATGCATGGCTTCGGTACACGGATGGACGACGGTCAAGCCAAGGAAAGCTACAAAGTCATGGTGATCTATTCTGGAGGTGATGGTGCGAAGACTCAAGGGCTTTGATGGTTTCAGCTCAAAATTGCCACTGTTATCAAAAACATACTTTGGGGCAGCGAAGGACTACGGGTTCAAAGCTTGCTACCATAGCCACTACAGCACTTCACGTACGAAGGGGGGCTCCAATATTCCAGTCTGAAAAGATGACACAAAAGGAGCTTCCAATAAAGTAGACTACCATATGTACCCTTGTGACTGCCAGAGGTAGTAAAGTTGTAAATCCTAGGGATATAGTAGTCTATTCACAGGACAGAATAGTGCCTATAAAAGGAGAGGCTGGCTGAGGTATATGGCAACACTGTGCACTTCACTTTTAGAATCTTTTGTACTGATTGTAGCCTTGGTGTAGGACCGAAAGTAGCGACCAGAGGGGGGGGGGGGGGTGAATGGGCGCCTAAATTTTTTTTCTAAACTATGATCTAATCCCAACACCCAAACGAACTTAGCCAGACAAATAATATCAGTAAAGCAAAATACCAGAACTAAGATCGTCTAGCCTAAAAATGACTAGTGTCCTAATTAAAATCATATCTCAAGATAAACTAAATAAAAATACTGCAGTAAATAAAAACCCTAGATATATCATGAAATATTTATATTGCAGTCTAGAAGTAAACTACTAATCAAATTAATAAAGCTTGAATCATCCAGAAAATAATTCAGAAGTAAATCTAAAATATTTCATGTAAATCTAGAAAAAAAATATTACTGGGACTAAAAATATTTTTCTTTTTATATGAGCAGATTAAAAAATAATTAAATAGAATATGCTAACACGAATAAATTCTAGCAGATAAAATTAGCAACTAAATAGCTAACAAGTTTAATCTAATCAAAAATTTAGAGATAAACAAATTAACAAACTTGCGTTAAGATTGGCTAACTGCCCATGGTTCTCTCGCCGATGCATCCGCTCGCTCACGCCTCGATGTTCACTTGCCTGCAAACATAGCACGGCAGAAGCCGTCCGCTGCTGTGAGCACTGCTGCCGTGCAGGCCAGCAGCTTTCCCTTTCATCGAACAAAGAATAGTTGCCGCCGAACAACACGCGTGGAAAGAAAAACACAGCCGCAGCCGGCAAAAAAAACTGGCTCGTGGGGCCGCTAATTTCCTCAGGAAACGTGTGCCAAAACTAGAGAAGAAACACCGCCGTTGATTTTTCCTCTGTCGCCTTGTCTGCCGTGTGGCTTGCCGCTGCAGCAAAGCTGCTCGCATGCCGCCTGACAGATTGAGTGTTGCACGCCGTGGAAAGCAGCGATTAGATGGCCGGTGGGTCCCACGGAAAAATGCCATGCTGATTGATGCGCTCAGGTTGCCATGCAACAAAAAAATTATGCCGAAGGCTGCTTTTTTGCTGTGATGCGATTCGCCGGAGGCTTTGACGCACAAACAACAAAAACCGGCGAAGTAATTTCTGAGGAAGACGAAAACCAAAAAATTGGACTTTAGATTGATCTGAGGGAAAAGAAAAACAATCATCTATCCCCAGGGGGATAGGGGCCTATTTATAGGCGACTCCTAATACATGCAAATATTAATTTACCCCTAGGGTAAATTAAACTGACTCTAAAATAAATTCCAAAATTACTAAAATATTCTTAGAAAAATCATCTAATTCAAATAAAAATATTCTAAACTTAAAAACTAAATATTAATATCCTAAAACGAATTAATCATAGGTTGTCAGTTTTACGCCGAAACCGACAAAGCGTCCACCATCTTCACACCGGGTACCCGGATTGGGCCGACCCGACCCCGCAGCTTCTTCAGCCCGGCAATCGCTCGCCGCCCGGGTACCTGAGTCAAACCCAGTCAACAGACCAGTGGATCATCTGCCGCTCCTAGCCATGTACCCAGATTGGGCCAGCCTGACTCCGCGGCTCCTCTGCCCGGCTGTCGCTCGCTGCCCGTGTAGCTGAGTCACATGCGCTTCAGACTCGGCAGGTCTTCATATCTCCCTTCCTTTGACTTCCGTTGACAATCACTCATCACATCTGGAGTATCAAAACCATATTCTTCAACATGGTTTCTCAATCTCCCCCTTGATGAGTGCATTGTCAACACACTCTTCAGCTCATCTTAAGAACCTGCAAAACAAGTGGAAACAGGAAAACAAATACAAAAGAAAATAGAAGAAATAAAATAAAAGTTTAACCCTAATGACCAAGAGCCAAACAAAGCAAGAAAAGCGGTCATTATGGTTAACCAAAAATAAAGACTCAGAAACAAGTGCAAATCTCAGAATTACCAACAAGGAACTCCCCCTGAAATA
Source organism: Zizania palustris (assembly GCA_019279435.1). Lineage (NCBI taxonomy): Eukaryota > Viridiplantae > Streptophyta > Magnoliopsida > Poales > Poaceae > Zizania > Zizania palustris. Next base: position 98,249,986 of record JAAALK010000080.1, read on the forward strand.
AATCCCAGAGAAAGCTAAAAACTCCAAAATTTCTCCCCCTTGTTGACAATTGGACTCATCAAGTGAGACTAAATGCACTCTAAAGAGACATAGACACAAACTCCACTTGAAATGCAACTCCCCCTCAAAATATGCCATAAATGCAAATGGGGTGCAGGTGGAGTGTGAAAAGCATGCTTCTTAGATATGATTGACTGCTAGTACAACGTCTAACAAGTATAGTAAAAGATATACTGTGTAAGATATATGACATGATCAGTGCAACAGATGATATCTAAAGAGAGTCATTAGCACACATTTTTCGATTTTTGCAAACAAAAGCATCACCATATTTTCTAGTTGACAAGCAAAGTAAAGCATGAGATGCAGAAGCTAACTGATATCTACCAAGATAAGCATTGTCCAACACAAAATGCTTCAGCAAACTTGTTATCTTTTTAATTTTTTCAGACTTGTTCTTTTTCCTTTTATTTTTCATTTCTGCCAGGGGTAATTTGCATGTCAAACCTTATGCTAACCGACCAAGTCAAGCCTAGGCCAGAACTGGACCATCAGAAGCTTAAGACATTGGTCTTGGCATACATTACACCGTCCTAGTTTATACCAAAGTGCTATGGTAAGCAGTCTAAAACAATGCAATGCGACAAAGCAAATCCACCTGGATCTCTTCTAATAATAATAAAAATGCATAAATTTTTATTTTTCTGAATTTTTATCATTGTTATAGAATATTTTTCATATTTAAAGCATATAGATGTCCAAGTTGCATATCTGCATCTAAGTAAGGATCTAGCTACAAGGCATATAAAAGATAGCGAAGGAATTCAGCTTACACATGCCAGTTACCAGAAGCAATGGTGATCATTTTTCAATTTTAAAGCATAAAAACCATGCATATGACAAATATCAGATATATCATGTGAACTGAAACAGAACATGATCATAGACAAGTAATCAAAAACATATACTAGCTAGAGAAAGTAAAGCAGATTAATCATATGGCATAAGCAAACTCAAAATGTGATTTATGATAATGCATGATATGAATGCACACAAAAAGACTCAATAAGAAAAATAAAGAAGAAAGTAAAAAACTGACTCAAAGTATCCCAAAAAGGGTACATAACTCCCAAATCAAGATCAATAATCATGAGTGGGAACAAACGGTTCAACGCCAGGTTTGGCAAAGGTGTTAAACCAGTGTCGAGCCATCTTCTCGTATGTAGGGAAGCAAAAAGAATCATATGAGATTGGACCGAAACGCGGATCAAAGCGCGGTCCTCTGTTCTTCCTAAAATCACGGCCACGAGGTCCAAAGTCATATCCATAACGATCTGGAACTCTGCCGGAACGGAAACAACCCTCTAGAGCACGATCATAAAAATTGTCTCCTCTACCACCACCTACACGACGTGGCCTGGCCTCTAGCCTCTCTCTACGTCGAGGGACTCTCTGTCTACCACCCTACTGGTAGAATGGCTCCTGCCCACCTCGAGCTCTCTCTGCTCGCTCAACCCGCTTCCTCCTGAAGCAAAACTCCTCAAGATGCCCGTCTCTCTGACAAAACTCACAGTGACAGGTAGGCTTCTTGGGATGTTGTTGTGTCTTATGGTTCTTAGGCTTGGTGGTGTTGGGTGTAGCATCCTTTGTATGAGAAGGTCCAGGTAAGGAATCAAGAGAAGTGTGGAGAGTTTTAGGCTTTGGAACCCAGATCTGCTTCTTAGGTGGAGCTTTAGGTAGTTCTTGGATCACTCCATCCTTGGGCTGACTATCCTTAAAAGACTCAGTGGAGTGAGTCTTGGGATATCTCTGTTTGGGAGTCATCTTACTCCACTCCACTGCACGACTAATAGTGCTCTCAAAATCAGCCTTGGTATATGTGTAACCTACCCCAAACCCATCCTGTCTCTTGAACTGCTGGATCATCATGCCGAGCTGTGGCTCTCTGGCGCTAATCCAACTCAGGATCTGACGGAGGTAAAAGTTCTCGTTCTGAACATCAACTAGCTCCTCTCTCAAAGAAGCTAACACCTCCACCTGAGACAAGCAGATATCACACTCTTAATCAACTACGACAGACTTCTCAGATTTTAGCTTGATCAACTCCATTCTAATGGACAGACAGTTCTCACAAATAGTGGGTGGAACTGACAAGGTCTCATGCTCTAGCTTAGTCTGCTCCAACTCAGCTCTCACTCTAGCTAACTCGCTCAACTACTCATCACTCTTGGCTCTCAGCTCAGCTATACTGGCTAAATGAGATGGGCAGTCTACACAAGGTGCGACAACAGTGGCATGAGCATCTTTTAGCTCCTGCTAAGCGCTCTCAATCTCAGTGGGCAATGCGTCTCTCTCATCTACTCTCTCTGTGTACCTAGACTTAAGAGTCGTCAGGTCACACAGCAACATCTCACAGTTAGGGCACTCACCACTATCACCCAAGCAAGGGGAAGAAGACAAACTCTCAATCTTGCCATTCGCCATGACAAGCTCACTCTCAAGCTCATCTATCCTCTTCTTAGCCCCTCTAAGCAGTTTCTCCTGATATTTCAGCTCCTGACGGTTCTGTTCTAATAAATTATCAACTTCTTGTTCATAGGAAGATGCCTTCTCATCATCGTCATCGTCAGAGTCATCGGAGGAGTCGTTTTCTTTCTTCTCCCCAAGAGCCATTGAGCAGAAGCTCTTGAGGGGTCTTCGGCTGTGACGTGAGCGACTCTTCGGCTTGTCCCCGAACCCCATGAAACATAGGCCCACCGGATTGTCCCTGTCCTTCCCCTTCCTGATCATGATCTCTTCATCACTTGAACTTGAAGACGAGGAGGAAGACGAGGATCTCTTGGAGTATCTTTTCTCCATCTCGACGAAGAAAGTCTTGTCTCACTTCTTATTCTCACGCCTATAATCCTTTAGAGCCTTTTGAAAAAATCTTGTCTTGGGCTTGCCCTTTGTGGAGTTGTCATACTTGCCGGAGTTGCCGCCGATGCCCTTCTTGTAATTCTTCTGCTTGGGGCAGTCGGCGATGAAATGACCTGGGTCACCACACTCAAAGCATCCAGATTTTGTGTCGTGTCTCTTAAACATTTGCTTATCATAGACACGTCACACCCGGTTTTTAAACAAGCACAGATCATCATCTCCTAAAATATCAAGTTGTTCCTCGGAGATAGACATCAAGAAAAAGGCAGTACAACTCATGGCATTAGGATCAGCCGACAGTGTCACAAGCGCAAGAGTCTTTGAGCTAGAATTAGTGAGATTTGATCTCAACTGAATATTACCAAACTTTTGACATGCTTCACACCCTCTATAATACTTAAAACAATCCTCGGTCATAGTCGACCAATAAAAACCCGCTCTTTTGAGCATCCAACTTATTTTCTAGGCTGACTGATGAGTGCCACAAGGTGCCTCATGAACTTTAGACTCTACTCTAGATTGATCAACATCCAAGCAACACAAATTTGAACGCTTGTTGCCAAACTTTCCGATCAACCCTTTGACTAGGATCCATTAAATCTGTGTAGTTGGGGGATTTGAATCGGCCTCACACCTATATTTATAGTGGCAAGACTTGATGTGTCGGCTCTATCTTTAAGCCTAATCTGACTAGAGTTCAGCTAAAACAGTTAAGATTTGATTAGAGATCAAAACAAGCTGAAATTTATTAATCAAATTCAGACCCTAGCTTCCCGGAGTGGGCCTCTGGCAGGCTGTCGAAGCAGGCCCGATAGGCCGAAGCCTGCCTATGAGGCAGGCCCAGCGAAGGGGCAGCCAAAGGCCTATGCAAATGGACCTTCGGCACTTTAGGGCTTCGTCCCGTGCCTGAAATTACATATTTTCGACCCAAAATTACCAGAATTGATATTTTGACCATTAATGCCATTTTTTCTATCAACAGATACATTAACCTATGATGAGCTCTTTAGCAATTTCATGTCCACAGAGATTGGCAAGGCATCTCTTGTTGGGCATAGAAACTCTTTGACTCCTCCCTTGGCACTAGTTTCTAGCTCTAGTTGTGGCACCTCAGTAGAACCAAGCACATCCGGTACTTGTGTTCTTGCAGGAGGTTTTGCTTTGTCCTCCCTGGTCTCTGTTACTAAAGAGAAGGTGGATACTCTGGATGATGAAGAGCTTGCTCTCATTGCTAGGAGGTTCACTTGTTTTTACAATGAGAGACGGGATCAGTGGAAAAGTCGTTTTAGAGGGTGTTTTGAGTGTGGTGACAGTCCTAAGCTTAAGAGGAGAGAAGAGACTGAGCTCCCCAAACACCGCAAGAAAGAGAGGAAACCCTTCTCTAAGGGTAAGCGCGACAAAGTGGCTAAGAGGTAGCCAAGGCCGCTTCCATAGCCTTTGTGGCGGCTCACAGCGACATCGACACATCATCATCTGAGGAGTCCAGCCCTGAGGAGGAGTCTCCAAGGAAGGAGGGGAAGAATGCCAAGGACTTCACCGACTTTTGTTTCATGGCTGACAGCATCCATAGGAGCGATGAGCTAGACTCATCTTAGGTACCATTATCCCATGACAAGCTTTCTTTTAAGATAGATAAACTGAATGATGTAGTTCTTGATCAGGATAAATTGCTAAAACAAGCTACTAGAGAAAGAAAAGAACTTAGACTTAGACTCGAAACTATTTCAACTGAATATGTCATGCTTAAGTCTAAAGTTGATGATGATGATTGTGAATCTTGTTCTGTTGTCATGAGTGAGCTTGCACAGCTTCGTTCTGTGCATGCTCAAGCTATTGATAAGCTTGAGGTTGAAGAGAAGAAGCTTTTGGAGGTGGAGTCTAGACCTACTGTTGTTAATGAATGCATGAACTTTCCTTTACTTATTGAAAGCATTAATATGAGGGACAAGCATGTCAATGAATTAGAGTCTAGATTGGAGAGTGCTGGGTGCTCTAAGGATGTGTAGCCAGCTTGTTCTACCTACATCACCTTTAAAGACCAACTCAATTTTGCTAGAAGGCAAGTATAAAAACTCATGAGTGAAAATGATTACCTTCTGTTTGTGGTAGATAAATGCACTAAAGGGGAAGACAGAATGGATTTGCTCTCGGATAAAACCAAAATGTGTGCTGATGGGGCAGGGTTAGCTATAGATTTGGGATATGAGAGAACCACTTCAACTACACCAAATAAAACTATGTCCACTTCTCCCACAACCCATGAGAAAGAAAGAGCCTTATTAGACACTCCTCAGAAAGACAAGATGCTTGCCAAGCCTATCAAGAAAACACCAACTCCACCAAAGAAAAACCCTCAACAGAAACCCAAGAAGCCTGTGAGATTTGCTTCTAAGACTAATGTGAGTGCCCCCAAGAGAGTCTTTCATTGTTGTTACTGTCAGAGAGTGGGTCATTTGATTGGGTTCTGTTTTCGTCGCATCAAGTATGTGCGACGCTCAAAGGAGATGAGTTTTCAGAACATGCATTACCCATCTTTAGGTATGCATGAGTCTGTTTATCGCTCTCATCCTGCTTTCGAGGCTTCCCATGCTCACATGAGAGGTTTTACCCCTCATGGTGTACACCATGTCTCATAATGTGATAGACCACATATTAGAGGCTTTGGTCCACGATAGATTGGTATACCTTGGCATTTGTCTTGTTTTCATCATGTAGGTATACCTCGCATTTTACATCATGCTACTTATCATGTACGTAGGCATCCTACTATTGCTTTGCCTACTACTCAAGTCTCTCATTGCTGGATACCTCGTAAGTATTCCACTCACCCCAGCACTGAGCGCTTAAGATTCTCTGATTTTGTGTAGGTACCAGATAGAGGCTCTGAGAACACGTGGATCATGGACTCCGGTTGTTCGCGCCATATGACCAAAAACTCATCATGGTTCTCTAGCCACACCACAACCAAGCAAAAGGAGCATATCGCCTTTGTTTGGAGAATAAGTTTTCCCTTAAACAGGGGCCAAATGACGTCAGCCTTCGACAGCCTTTGGCCTGGAGCCCGGCACTGTCGAAGAATGCCTCTCTCGGGAGAAGCTATTTTTATGTTTCAAGGTCCTCTTCGGAGCCCCCTGGAGCGAGGCCTCTGAACCCCTTCGGAGCCCTCCGGAGCGAAGCCCCCAAGATCCCTTTGAAGTTTGCAGAAGCTAAGTCTCAGGCTAGTTTCGAAGTTATCCTCCGGGCTAACTTCGGAGATAACCTTCGAGCTCTGTTCAGAGTTAACCTTCGAGCTCCTTTCAAAACTCCTTAGAGCCAGTCTCCGGACCCATTCCAGCCAATTCAAAGCTAAGTCTTTGAGAACCCAGTTTGGAGTTTAGTTCGGAGTATACTTCGAAGCCCACTTCGGAGTGTACTTCGAAGCCTTCCTTGCGGCCTCCGCCTGAAGAGCTTCGGCCCCTACTCCGAACCCAGAAATATCTGCACCTCGCTACAATGTAGAAGTCATACCAGGGGCCCCTCTGCCCCTAGCATGTTGTTTAGCTGGCCAAGAAGTGACGCTTATCTGACACGTCTATAAAGCTGTAAAGCACTTTGTACAGTAGACTAGCCCTTCTTCCCCCTTTTGCCCCTATAAGCCTATGACTTATACAGGGCATTTTGGTCTTTTCCTTTGGCCTGTGTGCCTATAAAAGCAGGGCCAAGCCCTTGTAATAAGCTAGTTGCTCCAGGGCCATGAAAGCCCCGGGATTCATTAGACTCCACCGAGGCATATTATGCCAAATCCACCACAAACTGGACGTAGGGCTATTATCCCTTAGGGGAGGTCCGAACCAGTATAAATATTTTCTCCTTCCGAGAAGAGCCCTTCGAGGTTCATTTTACACACTATACACATATACAAAACTTGTGTTGTAGCTAACACAATTGCTACAACAGTTGGCGCCGTCCGTGGGGACCTTAGTCCTAAAAGTTAAGTTCTCTGCCACTGTCTGCAATTCAAAGTGCGCTTGAGGGGGGAGCTTCGAACATTTCTTGCTTCGCGCACCCTCCGGCAAGGGGCTTCAGGTGCAGTTTGAAGGCCTTCTTCGCCTGCCTCCATCCTTCGCGCTTCGGAGCTCACCCTCCGGTAAGGGGCTCCGCACCGCGTGTCGAAGGCCGTCAAAGCCCCAAGGGCTACGAGGCAAGTTTTCACCCACTTTGCGAGGTATGTACACAGTCCGAAGTACCACTTCGATGTACAAATTTGCAATTATTTTAGTATGAAATCGAAGCCCTGCTTCGCCTTAAAATCAAATCCTTGCTTTGACTTTAAAGAAAAACTTTGTTCAATCTTATTTAAAATTAGAAGCCTTGCTTCGCTTTACAAAATCTGAAGCACCTCTCCGAAGGCTACATAGTGGCTCCGGGCCCGTACCAGTGGGCTAAACGACTACGGGCCACTGGCCCGATGCGTCGAAGGACTCCAAGTCATCGACCTGATGCATCCGGGATACAAAGGCCACCAGCTTAACGTATCCCAGAATCCCGAGATCCATTCTCAGTATTCAGAGTCGAAGGTGGCTCAGAGCGAAGGCAGCTCACAATCATAGGTTCGGTGAATCCACACCAAATATCCTTTTCACTACAGGATCAAGCTCAAGAAGCCTTGCTTCGCTATCTAAACATGCACCGAGGCCGCGCTTCGCGTGACGTGGTCTAATCTAAAAATTAAGCATCTCGAAGTCATGCTTCGCTTAAAATCTAAGTGTGTTTCGGAGCTTCGCTTACGCATAGCTTCCAAATCTAAGCACGTCGAAGCATGCTTCGCTTAATTTGGCTACGTTGAAGCCTTGCTTCGCTCCAAATTAATGCGTTCGAAGCCCAAAAGAGGCATTCGCTCGATGTGATATAAGCATCCGAAGCCGCCAAAAAGGCGCACCCCTTCGTATTTTTAATTGCCCGCACCAGCAACGACAGTCCCTAGCTGCCACGGGCAAGGGGGGAAGTATGTATGCGAAGTCTACGAATGTAATGTGCAATACGAGCGTGCCAAGCTAAAATGTTCAAAACAATCAAATCATGCGAAGCATGCAGACGAAGTATGCAAATACAACAAATCTCATTCATTGAATGATAATTGAGAAGTATATTACAAATACACTTCGAACACAAAATTATGAGTTGTCTATATCTAAGCCTAAGAAAAAGCGAGCTCGAGGCCCCAACCCTTGCTTGCCCTTCTTTTGGCCAGGGCCCCCTCGGCTGGACGAAGCCTCGTCGGAGCCTGCTCTCCCACGTCTGGTTCATCCACGCCCCAAAGCCCGCAGACCACGTCTTCCATTTTGCAGGCTTTTCCAATTCTGCGAAGCAGGCGGTGCTGTGTCGAAGGCAGAAAAGTCTAAGGCTTCATCACCTGCCAAGGTCATTCGCGAAGGCTGTACCCCCTCGCTACGTGAGTCTACTAAGAAGAAGCTTAGGTCTAGCGAGGAGGAAGAACTTCGAAGGGGCTCCATCTTTATGGTAGCCAGCAGCTACTGGGCTACTTCGGACATGGCTTCGCCGTTAGGCCCCCTCGGAAGCTTGAACCGAGGGGGGCCTTCAGACCTAGCTACTTCGAGGACCACCCATAATTGGCGAAGTTCTTCAGAGTCCTCAAGTACTTCGAGGTCAACATTCAAAGGCTGAGCCTGGGCAGGTATAAAGTACCCCCGCATTTATATTAATAAACTGATAAGTTTTACAAGCCTACAGCTAAGAATTACAAGGAGCCTAAGGAAATATACACCTTCGGAGGCTGAGGCGCTGACGTCGAAGGCTGAGATGGCGATGCATGTGCCCTGGATCGGCGAAGGCGGATGGCCTTCTGGAGTTTGAGGACTGCTTCGCAGCCTTGGGCCTTCCAAGGCTCTTGAAGTCACCGCCAGGCTCCGCGGATGTCTGCCGGAGGTGTCACCAAGTGTTGGCCTCCGAAGGCCACCGGAGTTGCCGATGTCGCTTCTTCGAGGTGGTTGCACCCCGCGTCGTGAAGCATTTGCAACACTCCTTGACCCACCACTCGGCCGGCCATCATGGCGAAGCCCTTTAGAGATTGCTCCGCCGTCGCAGCCACCACCTTCAAAAAATCAACGCGGTCTCCAATTGGGTCCTGACTACCAAAGTCTAGATCCCGACACTCGGTCCCTATTTGTTCAAGGACCTCAGTCAAGCTCAGAGTGGCTTCGTCGATGTTAGCAATGACGAAGTCTTGAAGGCAGTGGCTGGCTTGGCGAAGCTTGGAGTTCTCCTCCGCCAGTTGAGCTCCGGCATCCTTCGCATCTCAAAGCTCTCCTGTTGGTCTCCGAGGCCAAGGCTTCCCTTGCCTTGTCGGCCTCGGCCTCGCCGCCTCGGCTGGGGCTTCGGCCCGTCTTCGCTTCTCGGCTTCCACCGAGACTTCGCATCGGAGGGCATCCCTCTCCTCTGCCAAGCGCGTCATCCACCTGTCCGTAGAGGTTGACGCTGCAGCATTCAGTGCGAAGGCCTGAAAGAATTCAAGAAAATCATAAGTGTTGATTGAAGACCAAAGCATGACTCGAAGCCTGTGTAGGACTTCTCTCACCTGGATAAGGGCTTCATTCGCGTTGATGAAGAGGTCCATGGGGCTCGAGCGGCTGAGTTGAGCCACCAAGCCTTCTGCCTCCACAGTCGCGCAGCCCTCGCGGAAGTCTTGGATGGCCGCCTCCATCACAGCCCCCTTCGGCTGCATAGGCCGGACAATTTCCTCCACCTCAACCTCCCGCACAGGCTTCGGCTGAGCTGGGCTTCGGTCCACCACCTCGATGTCCTCATCGTCTCGAGGGTCCCCTTCCTCATGACCGCTCCCTCCGTCTTCATCAGACGAGGAGCTGTCGGACTCCGAGCTGCTGCTGCTGTCAGAGGCCTCCGCTGGCTTCGGTGTGGTGGTCCTCGCACCAACATCATCTTCTGCAAAAAGAAGTTCAAGTCAATATCCACGTATGAAAAGAGAAGTATGTTTGAAGTGTTTACCTTCGTCGGAGATGTCTTCGAAGGTAGAGGGGTCGATGTGTGCCCCCCAATCCTTTTGCTACGAAGCTGGTGCTGCAGCCTCCGCGCCCGAAGTCATCGCCATCGAGGTCTTCACTACCACCTTGGTAGTTACTGCCAGAGCCTCTGCTGGCTCCGCTTCTGTTTTAGGGTTCGCAACCGTTGCCTCCTCCGGAGTAGGGGCTTCGATCGCTGGGACCTCTGACTGAGCCTTCGAAGCTTCGGGCTCGTCGTCGTCCACCCTTTTCCTCTTGGAGCCGGTTGCCGAAGGTACAAGGTGGGAGAAGTCTAGCAGAGCCTGGACCCCCTCGATGCCGAGCAGGGTCCACACTCTATTCCAGTGCTCCTAGGTCCCCACCAGAGCAAGCCGTTGGGCCTGCTACTCAGGTGTTGGGGCCCCGACAACACGCTCCGCTGCCATGATGGCCTCCTCTGGAGTCCTCACTTCAAGAGCGGCTTCAACAAGATTCCAAGTCAGGATAAAGTTATTTGACGAAGTATGAAAGTGGAAAGGCTTCGAAGTCTTGCCAAGGCGTTCTGTTGCCACCTCGTTTAGGCCCCCTTAGCCCGAAGGTTGGAAGAGGCCCTCCGGCCAAGAGCGTGGAAGGGGGCTGAGCTGGAGGGTGATAAACTCCTATACGAGGTTCCTCATGCTCATCTTTGCAGCCATCGTCTTAAAGGAGCAGGATCCTCGAGCGAAGGGTGTCGGGACTCGTCTTCACCACGCCTTCGCGTTAGTAAGAGATAAGCGAATTGGTACTCCGAAGGGGAGAGTTCGTGCCAATGGAGGCGTAGAACCACTCTTGATCCCACCTCGAGTACCATTTGCTGTTGGCGGCCCTCGCTGGGAAGGCATCTTGGTACTCCCTCCGAAGCTGGAAGTTGGCGCTTCCGAAGGCCAAAGCCCTCTTGACATGGTCTACACCCTTCCTCGGCTTCGGCTGATAGTTGGCGTCATGAAGGGCTACGAAGACATCGGCGTGGCCCTCGTAGCCTTCGGCCCTCATGGACCATTCAAACACTGCAAGCCTCACCACGGTGTTGGGCGACAGTTGAGGAAGCTCGAGGTTGTAAGCCTTTAAGACTTCGCTCAGCATCCCCACGGCTGGCAATCCGAGGCCGATTTCGAAGAAGGCCTCGAATAGCACCACTTCGTTAGGCCGAGGCCTTGGGATGGCCTCCGATTTCTCCGGCACTCGAAGCTAGATCTTCGGCGAGATCTTCCCCGCGCAGGCCTGTCGGGCAGACTCCTCTATCGAGATCGAGGCCCTCATCTCCAAGGTTTGCTCGAACTTATTTGATGGCGATCGAAGATCCTTCAGCCCCAACCGCCTCGATGCAGGCTTCGCTGCTGCTGCGGCCACCGCCTGCGCTTGGGCAGAGCTCGAGCTCGAGCCCAAGGCCAAAGCCTTCAAAGCAACTTTCTTCGGCATTTTTGTGGAGCTTATATGCGAAGGGCGCTAAAGCTTGCGAGGTGGGGCTCTGCGCAAAGCTAGGAATGAGGAGAAGAGAGTGAAGGATGCAAGGCATTGAGAAGAGAGCAAATGAGAGGTTTGTCGAAGCCGTGTGCGGTAAACCCATATTTATAGGCGGTAAAAAATCCCGACAGTTCCCCTGCCGAAGCCACTGATAGGTGGGCCTCCTACGAAGCTGAAGCGAACCGGCGCACTGTAACAGTCAATTTTATAGCCGTTGCGAAGTCAATTGATCTCCCTGAGGTCGTTCTGACAGCTGACACAGGCAATTATTACCTGCGCAATTCAAAGCCGCCTTCGGTCCAAGCTCCGAAGGCCTGTTTTCTTTGAAGTTGCAATTTTTACTGTCATTTGTCCCAAGGGCGCATGCACCCCTTTGTCCTGAAGGCCTGCAAGCGAGAGGCTACTGTTGGGGGAATAAGTTTTCCCTTAAACAGGGGCCAAATGACGTTATCCTTCGACAGCCTTTGGCCCGGAGCCCGACACTGTTGAAGGATGCCTCTCTCGGGAGAAGCTATTTTTATGTTTCAAGGTCCTCTTCGGAGCCCCCTGGAGCGAGGCCTCCAAACCCCTTCGGAGCCCTCTGGAGCGAAGCCCCTAAGATCCCTTTGAAGTTTGAAGAATCTAAGTATCAGGCTAGTTTCGAAGTTATCCTCCGGGCTAACTTCGGAGTTAACCTTCGAGCTCTATTCAGAGTTAACCTTCGAGCTCCTTTCAAAACTCCTCAGAGCCAATCTCCGGACCCATTCCAGCCAATTCAAAGCTAAGTCACCGAGAACCCAGTTCGGAGTTCAGTTCAGAGTATACTTTGAAGCCCACTTCAGAGTGTACTTCGAAGCCTTCCTTGCGGCCTCCGCCTGAAGAGCTCCGACCCCTACTCCGAACCCAGAAATATATGCACCTCGCTATAGTGTAGAAGTCATACAAGGGGCCCCTCTGCCCCTAGCATGTCATTTAGCTGGTCAAGAAGTGACATTTATCTGACACGTCTGTAAAGCTGTAAAGCACTTTGTACAGTAGACTAGCCCTTCTTTCCCTTTTTGCCCCTATAAGCCTATGACTTATAGAGGGCATTTTGGTCTTTTCCTTTGGCCTGTGTACCTATAAAGCAGGGCCAAGCCCTTGTAATAAGCTAGATGCTCTAGGGCCATGAAAGCCTCGGGATTCATTAGACTCCACCGAGGCATATTATGCCAAATCCACCACAAACTAGACGTAGGGCTATTATCCCTTAGGGGAGGTCCGAACCAATATAAATATTTTCTCCTTCTGAGAAGAGCCCTTCGAGGTTCATTTTACACACTATACACACATACAAAACCTGTGCTGTAGCTAACACAATTGCTACAACAACCTTTGGCAATAACTGAAGAAGCAAAGTGAAAGGTAAAGGTGTGGTAAGAATCAACTCAAATTTCACTCTCAAAGGTGTTGCTTTGGTTGAAAAATTGGGATACAATTTTCTCTCTGTATCTCAGTTACTTGATGAGGGCTTTGAAGTGTGTTTGCAACGCGATACTACATAAGTACTCAGTTCTGATGGCATTTTGGTTTGCAAGATTTTATGGTTAGGAGAGTTATTGGAGCTGACTTTTCTGAGTCATCGAGTTCTTCGCACTATTTAGTTGCTCAATCTTGTCTTGAGCTTTGGAAGTAGCATATGAGACTAGGGCATATGAGTTTTGAATTGCTTGCTCGCTTGAGTGCCCTATGTCTGATCCGAGGATTGCCCAAGCTCAAATTTGAGAAGAATTTGGTTTGTCTTCCTTGTCGACATGGAAAAATGATTGCCGCTTCACATTCTACATTCAATATGGTGATGACTGAACAACCCGAGGAACTTCTCCATATGGACAATATAGATCCTTCTCGGGTTAGTTCTTTAGGCAGCAAATGGTACGTTCTTGTTATTGTCGATGATTACTCTCGTTACTCTTGGGTCTTCTTTTTAGCTAGCAAGGATGGAGTGTTTTCACACTTTCGGAGCTTAGTTTTGAGACATTATAATGAACTTCCAGGTGCATTGAAATTCATTCGAAGTGATAATGGCACCGAGTTAAAAAATAATCTCTTTGTTGACTTTTGCATGGAGCATGGCATAGAACATCAATTCTTTCCTCTGCGGGTTCCTCAAAATAATGGTGTTGCTGAGAGAAAGAACCGCACTCTGGTTGAGATGGCTAGAACGATAGTCGATGAGAATAGGACTCCTAGAAGGTTTTGGGTTGAGGACATGAACACAACTTGTTATATCTCAAACTGGATCTTTGTGCTCTCAATTTTGAACTTAACTTCTTATGAACTACGTTTTGGGAGACAACCCAAGGTTACTCATCTTAGAGTATTTGGTTGTCGATGCTTTATCCTAAAGCGTGGAAATTTGGATAAGTTTGAGTCGCGTTCTTCAGATGGAATCTTTTTGTATTATACCACTCATGGTCACTCATATCGGGTTTTCAATTTCTGTTGATAGCAAAAAATGGCATTAATGGTCGAAATTGTCCAAATATCAATTTTGGTAATTTTGGGCCGAGAATATACAAATCTTGGTACAGGCTGAAGCCCTAAAGTGCTAGAGGACCACCTGCATGGGGCCTCGGGGCCTTTTAGCGGCCTGCTTCGCAGGCTATATTTGGCCCGAAGGCCCTTCGGCGGCCTGCTTCGCTAAAGCTTCGACTGGAGGACCACACTTCGGCGGGCCTACCGAAGGCCTACTTCGGGTAGGCTTCGGATAATGAGTCTAATACAAGTTCTGGTTGTTTTTATCTCTAATCTTGATTAGGCCGAATCTTATCATATTAGAGTTAGAAATAAGAAGACTAGCCCCTATAAATACAGGGGTGAGGCATGTTCATAGGACCCCACGAACACAAATCAACTCTTCAAACCCTAGTTTGAACCTTACCTTACTGTTATCTACATTCCGCACTAGATCAGTACACCTTTGTGGGTTTGCGCTGGAAGCCCCTCTACCAGCCACACCATAACCATGGTAAGCCTTGTTGGTTCGCCTGTGAATCATCCGTTAATCTATGTAATAGATTGTTATCACCTTGTTGGCTCGCTTGTGAACCATCCGTTAATCTATGTAACAAATTGCTGCCCTTCGTTTTGTATACTACAACACTTGGTAATTCAGTCTCTAGGCCAAATTGGCACTTAATCTTCGTTCTGCTGTAGGTTTCACGTTCGGAGCCACCTTTGTCGAAGGTTTCCAGATCTAGGAAGCTGGTTTCGGAGGCTGCCAGAGCACCCTTCGGTGAGTTCTCGCTTCATTTGTCCGTGCCAAATCTATCACGCTGTTGTTGGTCTGGTCAAGTCTCGCACACCAGAGCTACTTCGCAACAAAGTTGCTTCGTGCAGAGTCAAGCCAAAACATGTCGCATCGGACTTCGTCGCATTGGAATGCTCCGCACTAGACTTCGTTGCGCCAATGCTCCATACCGGATTTCGTTGCGCCAGCGCTCCGTGTTGGATTTTGTCGTGTCAGAGGCTTCGCACCAAACCCTGTTGCTCGGAGGCGATTTCACATCGCGATCTGCTCGGAGCCCGTCTTCGTCCGGATTGATCCGAACGCCGAAGGCTACCTTCGGCGCACCCTTCACACGGTACACTCTATACTAATCAGGCTCCGTTCGGCCGATTGGATATTTTATCTATATATTTCGGCTAATTGGATTATTTCTGTGTGATTTGATTACCTGGCAACTCCACCCCCTTGCTACTGTTAAGGGTAGTCGAAACGTGACGTCAGTGTTGTGTCATGCTTAGGCTTATCCCTAAGTATCCACACGCTTTTGGATCAACGAACCGGCCCAAGTGTGGGGCATGTTTTCGTGTCAACACACTTTTTGGCGACTCCGCCGGGGAAGACTACGCCAACATGACGAGTACATATACCTCGGCCGCAAGTACCTCTACGATGACTACTGCGTCTACAACGCCGATGGATCCCATGGAGGCACAGAGATCGACAACCACAACATTGTGAAGCCCACCCTTGCAGATATCCCCGAGGAAGTTCGGGCGAAGATCGAGGCAAAGATGAAAGAGCTCCAAGATCTCATGCTCGGGAGTTACGTCAAGACACGCGTGGGCTTCATCAAGCGTGACGTAAACATCCCCGACCTCGCTCTGACTCAGGTAACACAAATATTGCCTCCTTTATCTTCTTTAGAGATTGAGCAAAAGATAGCCGCATTTATAGATCATGCCGTTAGTGCATCGCTAGCCAATCGTTTAGATTCAACAGTTAGCTCTCAGGTAGAGGCAACATTTAGAAGGTTCAGCTTTACCGAAGTCGTTCCTCCGACTCCAATCACTAGCACACTCCTGGTAAATCGCATTTATAGCAGAACTGATGGTAGTACCAGCAAAGCTATCACATCTCCGCCCTCAACATCTATGGCCGAGACAAGCCACTACACTTATGGCCAAGATAACCCCGCTTATTATGCACTGCCTCCACCTATGAATGTGCTAGCTTTTCCCGTGCTGCCTACGCCGCATGCTCCTACGCACCCACATAGACCCGAGCATGTCATATACCTTGAGCCAGCACATTAGGAGCCCCATGGCCGACATGCTAACATACCTCCATGTGTCGCACCTCCACATGAGAGACACACACAAGAAGGAGGCCAGGATGACATTGAGGAGTAGATCCGCGCGCTATTTAGGGAGTGTATCGGCTTTATACCTAGAGATCGGGCTAGGGTTTACCGAAAGCCGTACCTAGATCACTTCGATACCATACCCTACCCACGTGGCTATAGAGTCCCTGAATTCACCAAATTCGACGGCGAGGGTAACAAGACAACAATAGAGCTTGTAAGTCAATTCTTAGCACAATGTGGAGAAGCTAGTGGGTCGGAAACATTAAAACTTAGGTTGTTTTCTCTTTCACTATCCGGCACCGCTTTCACTTGGTTTTCGGTGCTACCATCGAACTCTATCCAAACATGGGCCCAATTAGAACAAAATTTCCATGACTATTTTTATACGGGCGAGACAGAACTTAGGCTTTCACACTTGACATCAGTCAAATAGAAATCTAGTGAGAGTGTCTCTAAGTACATCAAGCACTTTAGAGACACTAGGAACCGATGTTTTAGTCTCGACATTTCAGAAAGAGATTTGGTGGATCTAGCTTTCAACAGATTGCATTCTAAAATCAAATAAATACTAGATAACCAAAACTTTTTAGAGGTCAGCCAAGTCTTGCAGCAGGCTCTGGTCCAAGAAGGCCGAGCCAAGGATAAAAAAACATTAAAACATTTAACAAACCTAGGGCTGAAGTTCACATCATGGAACACTCCGACAAGGAATAGTCGGAGGAAGAGGACGATTCGGCTGATATGTATGGGGTCGAATGGGCTTGGAACACTAAGAACAAGCCTGTCACTTGTTCTGAGCTGCGGTTGTCTCCCACTATGAGTCGGCCCAACGAAGTTAAATACTCCTTTGATGTGACTAAATGTGATAAAATATTTAATTTTCCTCTTGAAAAGCCAGCTTCTCAGGTTGCCCAAGGGCCAGGTCATCCCGACCACCGACGAACTAAAGAGGCACCCCTACTGTAAGTGGCACGATTCACATTCTCATTTTATTAATGATTGGAATGTTTTCCGTCGGCAGGTTCAATCGGCCATAGAAGAAGGACGATTGAAAATAGATTGTAGTACGAAGATGAAGAATGGACAAAGACCCCTTTCCCGTGAACACCATCGACCTCGACAAAAAGAAGGTGCTGATTCGGCCAGAACAGGACGAGTCATCTAAGAGGAGAGCGGTCGTTATTGGATAATCACGCACACTCACACTCGTACCAAAGAACCCTGAAGTGGGAGTGTGGAAAAGGAATATCAATGTGTCTTCTTCGACTATGGCTCGCAAGAAGCCAAAGGTAACATACCAGATGTTGTTGGATAAACACCAGAAGAAAGACAAGAAAGCAGGCCCCAGCCAAAAATGCCAAGACAACCGAAGGGGCCAAGACAGCCAAACCCTTCGGAGAATGAATTCGGACCCCAACAGCCGACCCCCCCCGAAGGGTGAATTCAAACCCCAATGGTCGAACCCTCCGTATGGTGAGTTCGGACCCCAACGGCTGAACCCTCTGCATAGTGAGTTCGGACCCCAATGGCTGAACCCTCATCATAGAGAGTTCATACCCCAATGGCTGAACCCTCCGCATAGTGACTTCTGTGGGATCGGAATGGCGACTAGGGGGGGTGAATAGGCGTCGTCACAATCTTTTGCAAATTAGATGACCATTTCAAATACACCCAACACTCCTCTAAGATTGAATATTCAAACTGATAACCAATAAAATTCAGGCTAAGTTTACAAACAGTAAACACTGTAGGAAAAACGAAAATATGAGAAAGGCACACTTAGTCTAAACTCAAAATGATTTTTGACTCATGTTCTCACATATGAGCATAGACTAATTTCCATGATTAGAATACAACAAACCTAATCAGTCAAGTGCAATTATGAAGTAACTAACATTCTGAACAGAAAGTATAAGTAGAATGTCTGTAAATATCAAGTTTTGTCAAAACTATGTGTTGAACATTTAAACCAAAACAATTGAGAATTCCTGTTTGGAATCAACCTTTTGATAATAATTCTAAAGATTCAATGCACCTCTCAGTCATAAGAGCAATATGAGGACTACAACCCAATTAAAATGATGGAAATCTAAATATGAATAATTGTAGCTATTCCGACAACAAATTATGTACTTAACACTGATGAAGAACAAAGAAGACCAAAACTACAGCACTGTTTCAGTTATATGCTCACAGAAATAGCAATAAACCAGAATCAAGGTAGTAGAGAGATCTTATGGGAATTAGTAACTATTAGCAAAATGAGAGTAATAACTGTAAACAGCCCCAACTGCTGAAAACAGGAAATGGAACAGTAATGGTGCATCCAACAAATAATTTTAGTGACAAGTGATTATGTGATAAAGTTCATATGATAAAACAGATTAAAATCAGATGAATGAGATTAATACTTCAGAATTGCAATTCACATGCACATTAATCACTCAACTAACATAACATCAATCCAATTCACATCGATCCCCTCGGCACAGACCATTCATAACCACACATCGAACCCTTCGATGCAATCAAACCATCACTCACATCAATCACTTGATCGCTCATCTTTGTAAATCACTCATCACAAAGAAAGAAACCATAGTGTGACCCCACTTGGTTTCACAATCTCCCCCTTGATGAGTGCATTGACAACCCCAAACAAAGACATGATGAAAGATTCAAGTTAAGCGCACAAGTGACCATAAAAACTCAGAAAAGAGCAAAACATGTCACTTGGTAAAAGATCTCCCCTAGGACAAAACTTATCTTTGTTGGCAAAAGCATCAAAGCATCATTAAAGCCCATTACTCCCCCTTAACCAAGCAAACATCCAAAAGCCTACAAAAGCATCATGTAAACCAATTCTCCCCCTTTGGCAATGCAAGCATTAATATGATAAAAAGATGCAAAGAGGGGTGTGAGGGTAGAGTATAGATGCAAGCTTCTGAGACATGAGCAATTCCAATTACAGTACAACCAATCATTTGCTTTGAAAATTGACTAAAAGTACTGTATGAAACACTCAGATGAATACCATCTAAACAAAAGGCATGAGCAAGCATTTTTAGTTTTTATGAAATAAAAGCATCACCACTCAGACTAGCATACTAGACATGGCAAGGCATGAGATGAAAAGGTAATCAAATACTAACTAGATAAACATATCCCACTACAAGCAGCTTCAACAAACTTGACATGCAATTGATTCAAGCTTTTGATTTTTTATTTTACATTATAGTGCCAGGGGTTATTTGCAAGTCAACCTTGTGCTAACCGACCATGCTAAGCCTAGGTTGAAACCATCAGAAGCTTAAAGCTATGGTCACGGCATACACTTCAATGTCCCAGTTCATACCAAAGTGCTATGGTAAGCAGTCCAGAACAAAGTAGTGTGACAAAGCAAACCCACCTGGATCTTTTCAATTTTAGCATAAAACAACATGAATATCATTCATTTTTCATTCATTTTTCATTTTTTTTTAATTTTCAGCATAATATTTTTGAAATAATCAAGTTGTGTGTTAGCATCCAAGTGAAAAGGACCTAGCTATCAGTATGTAAAAGATAGCAAAACACTCAACCTATTCATGCTAGTTTCTAGACTAAGCAGTGATCATTTTCAAATTTTCACAAATAAAAGCCATGCCCATGACAAATATCAGATGTAAACAAGCCAAGTGAAATCAACAATATTAAAGACAATACCTCAAAGGCATAACAAAGCATGTACTTGTAAAAGCAATTAATCATATAACAGAAGCTCATGCAGTGCTACACAACTCCCCCTCAAAACATGATAGAAGATCTCGAATGCTCAGTATTGGGGTGAGTGAAAAACTGTTTAGGAATCAAGCATTGTAAAACTCGAGAACCAAGTAAAGCAGCAGACTGATCATGCACAGGGTATGAGTCATGATAAAAAGTGTGTGATCTACCTCCAAAGGCCGAACATGGAAAACGATGAGGTCTCCTAAACTATTGGGAATCAAAACCTCTTACATGCGGTCTATCACCATATGATGCATGGTGTACACCATGACGGGCAAAATCTCTCATGGGTCCATGGAGAGCCTCAACATTAGGATAAGAGTGAAAGCAGACTCATGCATATCCAAAGATGGGTTATGCATTTCCTAAAAGCTCATCGTAAAAGAACGTCATTCATCCTTGATACGACAAAGCAAAACTCAACCAAGTGACCCACCCGATGACAATAAGAGCAGTGATAAACTCTCTTGGGTGTGTGAGCGTGGGTTTCAGGCGCAAATCTCACAGTCTTCTTGGGTTTTTGCTGAGGAGGTTCATCTGGTGGAGTTAAAGCTTTCTTTACATATTGAGTAGGATTCTTGGCTTTTTGATCGGTGTCTAACTGGGCCTCCTCTTTCTCAAGGGTAGTGGGAGGAGTGAACACAGTCTCGCTTGAAGTGTTTGGAGTAGTTCTCTCATAGCCCAACCCGAGAGCTAACCCTTCCCTATCAGCACACAATTTTGTTTTAGCCAAAAGCAAATCCATCCTACCCTTCCCTTCAGTGCATTTTTCAACCACGGAGAGAAGATAATCATTTTCATATTTTAGTTTTTCGACTTGCTCTCTAGCAAAGCTGAGTTAATTCTTAAGGGTGATGCAGGTGGGACATGATGACTGCACATCCTTAAAACACTCAGCACTCTCCAATCTAGCGTTAAGTTCATCGCCATGCCTATCTCTCAAATTAATGCTTTTAACAAGTAAAGGACAGTTCATACATTCATTGATAACAACAGGACTAGACTCCACCACCAAACGCTGCTTTTCATTAATTTCAAGTTTTTCAACAGTTTCAGCATGTGTAAAATGGAGCTGAGCAAGTTCATTCATAACAATCAAACATGACTCACATTTAGCATCATCAGACTTAGATTTTAAGATTGCAAGTTCAATGGATAAAGATTCAAGTCTGAGTTTTAGATCTTTTCGTTCTTTAACAGCAAGTTTAAGTAATCTATACTGAGAACAGACAACATCATGTAATTCATCAATCTAAACAAGAAGTTGATCACGGGATAGATATACCTCGGATGTGTCAAGCTCGTCGGTGCTGTGGATACTGTCGGCCATGAAGCAAAGGCTGGTGAAGTCCATTCTCTTCTTCTCCTTCTTTTCTTCTTTCTTGGATAGCTCTTCTTCATCTGAGCTTGGCTCCTCACTTGATGTACTGTCAATGTCGCTGAGGGTGGCCACAAATGCTCTTGCTACTCTCTTAGCCAGTTTGCCGTGTTTCCCCTTAAAGAAGGGTTTCTTGTTCCACTTCTGGTACTTGTGCTCATTTTTTTTTTCATTTTTAGTTTAGGGAAATTCGCTTTTATGTGAGACGTATCTCCACATTCAAAACAACCCTGAGACCCTCCTTTCCTCTGATCTCGTCTTTCATTATAAAAGCGTGTGAACTTCTTGACAATGAGAGCTAGCTCCTCATCATCTAGAGTGTCCACCTGTTCTTTTGTGATAGAGACAAGAGAGGACAAGTCAAAACCACCAGAATATGCACAAACTCCAGAACCACCAGAAAGACTCCCTCCAGATGAGGTACCACTACAAGGACTGGAAACTAAAGCAATAGAAGGCAACAAGAGTTTCTGAATGCTGAATGAGACGCCTTAGCAATCTCAGTGGACTTAAGCTTACTAAAGAGTTCGTCGCAAGTTAAAGTGTCAAAGCTCGCCGACTCTTCAATACTACAGATCTTTACCTCCCATATGATACGATCAAGAACATATAGAAGTTGATCACCCTATCATGGTCAGAATAAGCCAAAGTCCTAGTGGAGTGAAAATTACTTACAATTCCATCAAAGCGCGCAAACATGGCATCTATAGATTCGTCGGGGCCTTGCACAAACATTCGGTATTCTTGATTATAAGTGCTTTGCCTCCTAGCCTTAATCTGAGAGGTGCCCTCATGAAAGGTTTGAAGTAGACCAAATCTCACGTGCAGTTCTAAGGTGCTGGACCCTTTCAAACTCATTGCGATTCAGACTGATGAACATTATGTTTCTTGCTTTGCTATTACAATCGTACTGTAATTTCTTAGTCTCTGAAGTGCGAGTTTCAGGGATCACATATTGGGAATCAACAATGTCCCAAATAGCACTTCCTTGGCTTAGTAGGTAAGCCTCCATGCGCACCTTCCAATAAGAAAAATCATGACAATCGAAAATCGGAATCTTAAAGTTTCTCTCCATGTCGCCAAAAGAAGGATCACAAACCGGTTAAGGTCAACTGGTGATCTAACCGGCTCTGATACCAATTGTGGGATCAGAATGGTGACTAGAGAGGGGTGAATAGGCGCCGTCACAATCTTTTGCAAATTAGATGGCCTTTTCAAATATACCCAACGCTCCTCTAAGATTGAATATTCAAACTGATAACCAATAAAATTCAGGCTAAGATTACAAACAGCAAACTCTGTAGCAAAAATGAAAATATGAGAAAGGCACACTTAGTCTATAATCAAAATGATTTTTGACTCATGTTCTCACATATGAGCATAGACTAATTTCCATGATCAGAATACAATAAACATAATCAGTCAAGTGCAATTATGAAGTAACTAAAGTTCTGAAAAGAAAGTAGAAGCAGAAAGTCTATAAATATCAAGTTTTGCCAAAACTATATGTTGAACATTTAAACCAAAACAATTGAGAATTCATGTTTGGAATCAACCTTTTGATAATAATTCTGTAGATTCAATGCACCTCTCAGGCATAAGAGTAATATGTGGACTACAACCCAATTAAAATGATGGAAATCTAAATATGAATAACTGTAGCTATTCCGACAACAAATTATGTACTTAACACTGATGATGAACAAGGAAGACCAAAACTACAACATTGTCTCAGTTATATGCTCACAGAAATAGCAATAAACTAGAATTAAGGTAATAGAGAGATCTTATGGGAATTAGTAACTATCAGCAAAATGAGAGTAATAACAGTAAACATTACCAACTGCTGAAAACAGGAAATGGAACAATAATGGTGCATCCAACACACAATTTCAGTGACAAGTGATTATGTGATAAAGTTCATGTGATAAAACAGATTAAAATCATATGAATGAGATTAATACTTCAGAATTGCAATTCACATGCACATTAATCACTCAACTAACATAACTACTTTAATTTCTCAAGAGTAATCTTGATTCTGCAATACCACAAAAATATTCACACCTCTGTACACCAAAACAGAGCACAAATACTGCAACAGCACTTGGCTTGAAGGCAAACTGTTGACTACTTGAACTGAATTTTTTTCAGCAATGTTCTATGACTACTCAACTGACAAACACTACATATAATATGGCACTGTTCTGGGTCTGAAACAAAATAACAGAGACAACAAAGACTCAACCTCTCTGAAGAACCTACTATCTAATCTCAGCACATTAGCCTAACAAAACTTCATCTGAAATATGAAGAATCAAGGTTTTTTTCTGAAAATAAACAGTAACAGGAACAATGTTCACTTGAGAATAACAAGTTGATGCTAATTGTTTATAATCAGAATCAGTAGCAGTCAACTAGTAGATTGAAGTTTTCAATTCAAAGAACTTTTTAGAAAAACAGTGTGAACAAAATTTCTCAATCAGACAATTGAATCAAAGTTCTTGTACAATACCTATTAAAAATCTCTAAAGATTTCATCAAGTAAGACTGCTGAAATTTGTTTCTGCATGGCTAAAAATGTCTGAAGGAACTTGAGCATGTTAACTAACAGGCCTTCTCAAATTACTATATCAAAACAGAATTCAACACTGAGGAAGTACCATCAGTGCAATATCTTGTAAAAAAACCAGATCAACCACATTCACATTGCAGAGAAAGATTCAGAAATCATAGACTTAAGAACTACACAAGCAGGAATTCAGAGAGCTATTTACTGTTCCCATCAGAATTAATCTGCTCGATGCCAAAAAAACACTGAATGCACTGTTGAGATTCTAAAAACTGCAGAAATAGATACTGATCTATAGCTGTTCACTTGCTTGAAACAAAATAGTTCTGGTTTCATAACTCTGAAGAAAGAAGCAAGAAATGGTTCATAAAGGAATCAGTTGAACAACTCTTTCCCAAATGACAACCAAATGATCAACACTGTGGCAGAAGAAATTTCTGAACAAACTTTGACATGCTCTAGAATCCAATAGAACAAGAGAAGCAGTGAAAGAATCCTAAACTGAACAGAAATTACGCAGGAGATGGATGCACAGTCCATTCAAGAACACAACACAACAAGCATCTGCAGATCATACCAAAACAATCGCTCACACGTTAGAATCAGAACACCTTGGATCAAAAGCAGACCGGACACAGTTTGGGATCATTCACAGCAACCATACTACAAAACTTGGTGCAAATCTGACCAGCAAGATTAACATATCATACATATTCTTTGCAGAAAAATTCCAGCGAGAAAACTAATCGAGAAGCAACAAATTGGAACAGTACGGTAGCACTTCTACGCTGTGTCCGATGTTGTAGCAGATCTGGGACAAGATGACCCACTTCTATTGTTGTAGATCAATCAGCCTGTCGCAGTATGGAGGTTCACTTCTGGATTAACAGCCCCAAATGACAGCCACTCGCATCAAAATCAAAATTTCTGGTTTCTTGGATCACAAACAATAGAGAAACAACTCAGCCATAAGATATTGTGTGTAGCAAAAAGTGGACAGCCAACCTTGGGTGAGGATGCCTTTTTATAGGCCCACCCAAGATGGCAGCTTTACACAAAACCCCTTCATATTTTCAGTTTTACACATATAGACTTGGCAAAATTTCATAATTAGAAATTCGGAAAATTACCCTCATAGACCTCTATTACTTTTTATTACAAATTGACTCAACTCTTTTAATATAATTTTAGAAATGGGGAATCCTGAAAAAATACTAAAAGTTCACACATTACTCTAAATTACTCAAAACAAAAAGACCCTTGATTATTGTATTTAGAAATTGTTGGCGTAAAAGATTACGCTAACAGGTTTCTGAAGGTTAGAAACTAACAAACGAAGTGTTTGCGAAGTAAACTATTCCAAGCCTCCGAAAGGATAATAGCTGGAAATAGTTCGAAGATGTATATTGAATAACTTGTATTCCATCCTTATTATAGGGTAAAACGGGGGGTATTTATAGGCCTAAACATTAAGGAAAAGACCCTTTAATCCCTCTGTTACAACCGACATAGTGGAAACTATTCGGTATCCTTAATAGGGTTAAAATGGTAAAAGACTAATCTAATGAGAAAGAAGATAAGTCTTCTATCTTAGCTGGTAGGGAAGCTCCTGGAAGAGTCCAGGTTCGAAGATATACTTCGAACTAGAGTCCGTCTTCATACTTCAAACTTGATCTACTGTATCCCCAGAGTTATATGCTGAAAATCTTTGACTTAATCACCGGCCTTTGTCCTGTTACTGCAATAACCCTGAAGATGGAATATTTTCCC
The DNA here is from genome assembly GCA_019279435.1 of Zizania palustris. Taxonomy (NCBI): domain Eukaryota; kingdom Viridiplantae; phylum Streptophyta; class Magnoliopsida; order Poales; family Poaceae; genus Zizania; species Zizania palustris. The sequence continues at coordinate 98,275,504 of JAAALK010000080.1, forward strand.
CCAACAGTAGCCCCTCGAATACGCTTCTCCGTTAAATCTGTAATGTTAGGAGAGCAGTATACGCAAGAAAAATAACCATGTATAGGGGTTAGCAGATTTAATCCACCTCCGAAATACATGGAGATGCAAAACTTCGAATCAGCTTTTAAGAAAATTACATTCGAACTATCTTAGAATTAACTCGAGAAGCCCAAAAGCTTTCTCAGGCTTAGAAGAAATAGTCGTTGGCTTTTTACTTCTAACGGAAGTTACACGATGCGTTAACTCCGCAACAAAATAACGGTTAAGAATGCGAAACGGCAGATGCAAACGGAAAAAAATCGTGGTCTGGGCTATAAATAGATGGCCCAGACCCTTCTCGAGTACCTTTCCACCACATTCATGCAAACAAGCCATCAGACAAACCCTAGCCTCCGTTTTTCCCCTCAAGCAACCTGTGCGATCCCATGGCGAAAACCAGTTTCAAGGTTCCTGGGGCGGCTTCAGCCTTGGCTCGGCACTAGGTTGCGACAGCAGCGATGGCTACGACATCGGCTACGGGAACTCCGACACCAGCAGTGGCAGCAATGGCGGCGCCAGGGAGAAATCCCCAACACGACGATCCTCATGATCTCTTTCCGGCATCGACGAAGTACGCGGATCAGTCCTATCAGTTGGGGCCCTCAACCTGCAAAAGGGAATCGCTCACGGCCGCAATAGAAGGCAAAATCAGTTCTGGGATCATGATTCGCAAACCTGGGAAAGAAGTTATTCCATCGCCAAGGCCCGGAGAAGTAGTTGTCTTCGAAGCCTTCTTCGAAGCTTGATTAGGACTTCCGGCTGTTGACTTCCTCGCCGAGGTACTGGATTTATTTCACGTTACTCTCCCCCAACTCTCTCCGAACGCGATAGCACGCCTTTCTATCTTTGAGTGGGCGTTGCGAGCCGAAGGATGTGAAGGAAGTGCAGAAATCTTCGCAGCTCTACATCGAGCTTTGTGCCAGCCCAAGACCTTCGTAGGCCCTGGAGGTGAGAAGATAGTGGTGGCCTTCGGAAGTATTAACTTCCGACTTCGAGACGTATATGCCCTTCGGTTTCCAGCCAAAGCCATCAACGCCAGATGGTACACGGATTGGATCCTTCGCTGGTTTTACGCTGAAGTTGGGGCAGGAAGCCAACTAGCGGGACCTCTTCGGGACATAAACTTCCGGAGGGAAGCCCTTGTCCACCCGGACCCAGGCCAGCTTGAAGCCCGACTTAGCCTTCTCCAACGTATCAGCCATCGCCTGAGTATGAGGGATCTGGCAGAGGAGTTCATTGGACTCCAAATCCCTCATTTGATGGCCAACTGGCCAATCACCTTCGAGGAAGATCCAGAGGGCGGCCTTCACAAGATTTCTTCAAACTCGAGCCCTGCAGGTAACTTCGAAAACAACATATGTCATGTATATTCATTCGAAGAAATAACCAACTTAACTCATTTTTCAGCCTCTTCAGCTCCTATAACTTCGGAGCAGATTGTACGAACTTCAGTGAAGATTCTAGGAGTCCCAACTCCAGCCGAGAAGGAATGGAGGATTAAATTGGTTGGTACTTGGGAGCGGTCCAACCGAGTATGGGGGCTACTCGAAGTTGTTCCACCCCCTCTTTTGGATTGGGTGCCTTCGGATAAAGGGCCCAAAAAGAGAAAAGCCGAAGTTGGAGCCTCAAGCTCTGCCAGGAATCCACTGAAGAAGGTAGCTTGAAAACCAAGAGTTGCTGTGCCTTCAAGCCCAATAGCTTCGGTCTCCGATTCCTCGGACGATGAAGGCAGAATGCTTGTTGAAGGATGCAGCCCAAACGCAAGATGGAGCCCCTGTGAATGAAGGCGGGGTCGAAGTTGCTGTAGAATCAACTTCGATTCTAGGTAAAGTAACAACGGCCGCTCCCGAAGATGCTCCAACAGTCGAAGAATTATCTATGAATTCTAACTCCGACGAAGACTTCGGAGTAGCCTTTGACCCGCCAAGCAGTCCAATGCTCATCCGCCGACAAGACTTCGGAGGTAAACTTCACATAATTCTTTCATTCTTTTTTCCTGCAAAATTATACAATGTATAATACCTTTGCTTCAACAGGATCTGCTCCCGTAGAAGAGGTCCATCCCGAAGATACGATTCCTGGGCCTTCGTCAACTTTGGAGCCAATTCCGAAAGTTGCTCAGATGGGACCTGGAAAGGGCAAAGGCAAAATGGACCCCTTCCCTGCTCCGAGCTTAGGATTAACTCCGTCTGAATCGACAAACGGAAGCCAATCTACGGAGGGGGGCTAGACTACCGAAGTTCCTAAAGAAACAGCCCAGCGCTCCGGCCCTTCGCTGAATGAAGACGACCAAAGGGCTCTATCAATGCTCCCTCTTCTAGCTCCTTTTTTGGAGCGAAGAACCGGACTTCGGACTTTGCTCGAGCCTTTGGATCGAGCTAGCCGTGAAGTCGGGGAGACAGACATGGTAGCCATTTTGAGCAAGGCTGAGGGTTCGGAGCTCAACGCTGCTATGGAGCGTGCAGCGTACCAGGTACGAAGTATCCGCAAAACAAAGTTAATCTTACATACAAATAATTTCTCACCTTGGTTTTTTCTCTTTGTAGCAAATAGTCTTGGCCCGAGCTGCGAACATTTCAAATGAACGTGGAAACCTTTGCCTTCGAGATGAAATCACCACTCTTCAAAGAAATCTCAACATCTCCGAAGGTAGAGTTTCTCAATTAGACAACATGGTCTCAGCAGAGCAGAGGGCCAGGCAAAGCTTGGAAACTGTGAAGAAGGAGCTCGAAGCTGAACAAATTGTGCTTCGAGCGGAAATAGAAAAGATGCGAGCGGAGCATGCTACGGCGGGGGCTGAACTTGTCAAGCTTCAAGAGGAAAAAGCCAAAGCTGCCGAAGAGGCTAGCAACCTGCTTACTCAGAAGAACTCTTTAGCTACGGAGGCAGCTAGGCTCTCCAGCATAGTGGAAGAATTGACTTCTGCAAAGGACGCTTTACTTGACGACAAGCTGAAGTCGGAGAAGGTGGCTGCGGAGGTCATGAACCAACTGCTAGGTGTTCTAGAGTACTTCGGTACTACTGGGACACTTCCTTCAAATGACAACACTTCTTTACTTCGGTGGTTAAAAATGATCCAAGGAGCTGCGAAGACAATGAAGGCAGCAAGCATTCGATACGGAGAACTCTCCGGACAAGTGGCTGCTATCGGCATACTTCGCTACTACGAAGATCTGGGAATAACGATAACTCCGAACGCACAAGTGGCTCCCATCACCTTCGACGAAAACCGGCTTCTCAACCCCTCCGAAGATGTGGCCGCTGCATGGCAAACCTTCCAAACTTCGTGGAGAGCCGAAGGTCGTACTGCGATCAAGGCTTGGATTGATGAAGGGCAACGCCAAAAGCAAGCTCGGTTGCAAGCTTCGAGCAGTCAGCCTCCGCCAAACCCGCAGGTTTAGATTTATCTTAGGATCTTGACTATGTAAAGAATCATTCTTTTGTACAGTTATGAATGAAAATTTGCTTATCATGTTTTTAGGCTTTGCCCCATATGTAAGATGTCGAAGTGTTAGACTTTAACGAAGAACTCCGCCTACTATGGGCTACCTTCGACCTTTTAAAACTTCACAAGCGACCTCGATTTTTAGTTCCTCGAGATAGCTCCGGTGCAATTACGCCCGAAGTAAACAAAGATATATTAACTTATATTAAAGAGGAAGAAAAAGAAGTTAACTTGGAAACTTCATCTTCCGAAGACATTGCATGGTCCGAAGATGAAGATGAGGCTCAGGGTAAAAAGCCTGAAGAAGTTGGAAGCTGGGAAAGGAGCCCCGAACGACTTCGAACTTGGGCCGAGCTTCAACAAGAACAGAAAGACTTTAGAGCTTCGAAGGGAGGCAAGAGAGTTAAATTTAAAGTTGTTAGAACTCCCGGCTCTGGAACTAGTCGTTCCAACCTTAGCTCTAGAGATGGAAGGGGTCTTCAATTCCTTCTCGGTATAGATACCGATTTTTCATGATGTAATCATAATTGTTCGAATAATAAATATTGCTTTTAAAATTGTCTCCCTATTTCCCAGCCCCTCTTTGGGCGTAAGCAACTTCAAACTGTATTCAAAGATGGTTAGGCGCAAAGAAAAACTTAGGAGTACAATTTTGGGGACTCGGAGCCCCTCAGCAATTTAAAGATTGATTAAAATCTTATAAAATGTTTTTCGACTACTTGGAGTCTGAAAATTGGTAACTTAGTACCTTGTGTTTTGAATGAAATCACTCTGGACAACTTCCCGGACACTTTGGTGTCCCAAACAATTAGTCACTTTGGACTCTTTTTTTTGACAGATATTCGAAACTTATGAGTTCAAACTCTGTTTGTTTTGGCCTCCTTCGGCTCTTTTTGCGAATTCTATCAAACCGGTGGTTTGGAATTCATAGTGGTCTCCTTGGACTCTTTTTACGGATGCCTAGAAGCCGGTGACTTGGACTCCGCATTTTTTGGTCTTGGGCTCTTTTTACGGATGTCTTCAAGCCAGTGGCTTGGACTCCGGATTATTTCAGCCCACCACGTCGGAAGCTTCAGACCAGTTGTCCGAAGTCCGAAAAATACGATTCAAATTAATGACACTTCCCTCCCGGTCAACTCCGCTATTCCAGTGCGTCTACTTGGAAGTGGGAAGTTTATGGGGGGTAGGCATTATCTGAACCATATGCTTTATTGACTCGGAAAGTGTTTACAAGTGATTACAGGGAGCCCCTATGTGAAATATCGCTTTAGGTGCTCCGCATGGCATGTATGTGCTAACTCTTCACCTTCCAAATTAGCTAACTTAAAAGAACCAGGACGCCCTGAGCGAACAATTAAGTATGGACCTTCCCACTTATTTCCTAATTTTCCTGGCGCTATGATACTTCGCAAAACGAGATGACCCAGCCTAAGTTCATTGATCTTGACTTTCGGATCAAACCAAGTCTTCGTATGCTGTTGATACTTTGTCAAATTGGCTACAGCTCGAAGTCTTGTCTCTTCTGTTAAATCCAGCGAAGTTTGTCTTTCTCCTTCTATTTCTGGTTCGGTGCTGCGAAGTGATCCTCCTTTGAGCTCTGTTGGCGTCATAGCCTCATCTCCGAATAATAGTCTGAATGGAGTGAAACCCGTGGACCTCGTTTGTGTGGTCCAAATGGACCACAATATATTCGGAAGTTCTTCGGTCCAGAGTCCTTTTGCCAATCCTACTATCCTTCGATTTAGCCCTGACAAAATATTACCATTAGCTCTTTCTACAGCTCCATTAGACTGAGGATGTCGCACTGCAGCAAAACATAGCTTGATGCCTAGATCTTCGCAAAATTTATTGAAAGGTTCTGCATCGAACTGTGTTCCATTATCAACTGTGAGTTGTCTAGGCACTCCGAACCGGAAAATGATATTCTTCCAGAAAAATTTCTGTACATTGTTCGAAGTGATAGCTGTTAAGGGCTCTGCTTCTACCCACTTAGAAAATATTCAATTGCTACCACTGCGAACTTTAAATTTCCTTTAGCTGTTGGAAAGGGACCAATCAGATCCATACCCCATCTGGCCATGGGCCATACTGGAGCAATAACTTGAAGAGCTGTTGGTGGGCGATGACTCCTTCGCCCCATCTACTGACACCCTTGGCAGGTGCAGACTAAGTTCTCCACATCAGCTACTATTGTAGGCCAATAAAGCCCCTGGCGAAGTGTTTTTCCTGCCAAAGCTCGAGGGGCCAGATGGCTACCGCAAAGCCCTTCATGAATTTCTTGAAGAATTTCTTGACCTTCGGCTTGGGATATACATCGGAGCAGAGGGAACATACTCTAGCCTTGTATAAAATACCATTGATTATGTGATAATTCTAGGTCCTGAGTTTCAACCTTGAAAGTTGTGGCTCCTCAGACAAACTTGTTCCTCCTTGCAAGAGTTCCATAATTGAATTTCTCCAGTCTGTACTTAGAATGCAAAGGATTTCTGCAGAAGGAATTTGTGGCACCGAAGGTGTACTGAGCTCCTCATAAAAAGCCTCTTCTGGTATATCCATAGCTCCGGCTGCATCTTTTGCTAACATGTCAGCTTGCACATTTTCTGCTCTAGGTATACTCTGAATGGAAATCCCTTTGAATGCTGCTTCGATCTTACGGATTTCTTCTAAGTACTTTGCAAGCTGTGGATGCTGGACTTGGAAACTCTTGTCTACGTGCCCTGCTACAATCTGGTAATTTGTCTTAATAACAACTCTTGTAGCCCCTAGAGCACGTGCTTTTTGGAGTCCCAGCAAAATCCCTTCATACTCCGCTATATTAATGGTAGACTTAAAGTTGAGTCTTGCGGAGTACATTGCCCTTTGCCCTGAAGGTGAAATTATCACTGCTCCAACACCTGCTCCAGATGCTTGGAAAGCTCCATCAGAGTAAATAGTCCAAATTCCTTCGCTTGGCTTCTTCGGAGCCCACGTTGCAGGGGGAGTCCACACTGCCACAAAGTCTGCCAACACTTGTGACTTAATTGCTGTCCTTGCCACAAAGGATATGCCGAAGGGTGCCAATTCAACGGCCCACTTCCCAATTCTTCTAGTAGAGTCTTTACTTCGGAGCATATCTCCCAGAGGATACGAAGTTGGTACAATTACATTATGTGCCAGAAAATAATGTCTCAATTTCCTCGAAGCCATTATCAAAGCATAAGTGAACTTCTCAAGCTCAGAATACCTTGTCTTCACTCCTGACAATGCTTTAGACACAAAATAGACTAGATTCTGTACCAACTTTCCATTGAAATCTATCTCTCTGACAAGGACTGTGCTGACAGCAGAGCCAGTAGCCGCAAGATAGAGAAGTAGGGTTTCATCCGCAATGGGCACCGTGAGTGTGGCGAGGTTACTAAGATAATTTTTAATATCTTCTAAGCTTTTGTGACACTCCGGTGTCCATGCAAAATCTTCGGACCCTTTCAATGCTTTAAAGATGGGTAAACTTCTCTCTGCAGATCTTGCCAAAAACCTGCTAAGTGCTACAAGACGACCCGTCAGCTTTTGACTTGCTTTAAATTCTCCGGAGGAGCCATCCTTTGCAGCGCAGTTATCCGAGTAGGGCTAGCTTCGATTCCTCTGCTCGAAACTAAATACCCTAACAATTTTCTAGCCTTAGCTCCGAAGATACACTTTTCGGGGTTAAGACGGATCCCACATGCCCGAAGGCTATTAAATGTCTCTGCTAAGTCTAGGCTATGTTGGTGCTTTAAAGCACTCTTTATTACAATATCATCCATATAGGCCTCCACATTGCGACCTAATTGATGACCTAAAGCCTTATCTATTAACCTTGAAAAAGTAGCCCCGGCATTTCTTAAGCCAAAGGGCATTCTTACATAACAAAAGACTCCTGAAGGAGTTACGAAGCTTGTCTTGATTTCATCTTCGCGCTTTAGCCAGATTTGATGATAACCGGAGTACGCGTCGAGGAAACTTAATAACTCCGAACCTGCCATGGAGTCGACCAACTGATCAATTCGGGGCATAGGGTAGGGGTCATGGGGGCATGCTTTATTCAGGGATGTAAAATCAATACACATGCGCCATTTCCCGGAAGATTTCTTCCTAACGAAGACTGGATTGGCTAACCATTCTGTATGAGCCACTTCTCTGATAATCCCAGCCTTCAACAACTTTTCCACTTCTTCTTTGGCAAGGATAGCTCTCTCCATAGACAATTTCCGGAGTCCTTGCCTAACAGGCCGAGCCTTTGGATTCACAAGTAAACTGTGCTCAATAATATCCCTACTGACTCCGGGGATATCTTCATCAGACCAAGCAAAAATATATAAATTCTCCCCAACAACTTGCTCTAACGAAGTTGCCACTTCTGGAGGCAAGTCTTTACCAAACTGAAAAGAATATTCCTTACCATCCTTGGCCTTGGAAAGGACTTCTTCGAGGATTCACTTGGAGCAGAAAAAACATCCGGGTTATCTTGCACACTGTTCACCTGTCTCAGATCAAGAGGAGGGCCATGACCATACTTCGCTCTTCGGGCAGTAGCCTGATCTCCGAAGACAGTGAGCACTCCCTCCTGTGTGGGCATCTTCATACACAAGTAATTATGATGCGCCACAGCTCCGAATTAATTTAGCATACCCCTTCCGAAGATGACATTGTATGCATATGGAGCATCTACAACATCCAAAATCACTTCTTCTGTCCTGGCTAGTAGCCCCTCTCCAAAAGTAACTTCCAAGCCAATTTGGCCGAGGGCATCAAGAGGGGGTCCTACGAAGCCTTGCAAAGGACGGGCTACTGGGAGAAGATGCTTTCTAGAGATATAGAGTTGATCAAAAGCTTGGACAAAAATAATATCTACTGAACTCCCTCCGTCAATTAGCACTCTCCGAACCTCAGTTCCTGCTATGTCAGCAGTCATGACGAGTGGGTCGGCATGTGGAAAATTAATACCAGCTGCATCATCTGCAGAAAAAAGATATCGGCACATAGGACCATTCAGGCAAAGCAGCTGCAGACGAAGAGGTTCCAATATGGCCCACTTCTCTAACATATTCCCTTTGCTGCCTCTTCGACATACTTCCGAGGGTCCCTCCTCCGGAGATGGGGAGGACTACTCTTTTCCCTTGATCTTGCCCCTCTTCTTGCTTCGGAGGTGGCATAACATTGACCACCGGAGGTCGCCTCGCAGGGTCGAAATTCTCTATTCGTGCCATAGCCTGTACAGGCTCTGGGCGCACTTCGGTCGGAATTCGGTCAGTAGTGCCTCGACCCGAAGTTCTTTCCAAGTACTCTCCTCTCAAGGCAAGTATAGATTTTCACGCATCAGTTGCATGGCTCCGATTTTCACCATGGATACAGCAGAAAAGGCCTGGGCTTTGCCAACCGGTTTCCCTGGCGGCCTCCAGCCGTTGGTCTTACTTCCTGAAGGTTGTGAGGCTCTTTGGGCAAACTTCTGCGGGGGTGCAATGTTCAAAACTTCTGAACGAGAATGCTTTTGCCCCCGACGCCTGTCGTGCTGAACTTCGAAGCTAGGCCCCTGCAGTTGTGCTGAAGTTTTCACTTCCAACTTAACTTCTTGCAATATTGACGGAGTTGTAGCAGTTCTCCGAAGCCATCCCTCTTCTGACCTTGCATACTCTTCGAAATAAGACATCAACTGAGAAACAGAAGATATATTTTTCCGGTGAAGTTTATCAAGGAGGCCTGCATGAATAACTCCCTCCCGAGCTGCGTCAACTACCGAAGACGTAGACAACCCTCGAATTTGCGACTTCGTATGAGCGAAGCGCTTGAAATACTATCTTAAGGTGTCTCCGAGTAACTGCTTCACCTGGAAAAGGCTTCCTATTGACATTGGGGGTACGAAGGTACCCTGAAAGTTACTCACGAACTTCTTCTTCAACTGCCCCCATGAACTGATTGATCCTGGCTTCAGAGACCAAAACCACCACAAAGCCACTCCTTGGAGGGCTAGGGAAAAACATTTGGCCATAGTATCTCGCACTCCTCAACTGGCTTCAATTGCTAATGCATAAGAACAGGCAAACTCTCCAGGAACTTCATCTCCGGAATATTTGCAAAGCTTCGAAGTTTTGAACTTAGGGTCGAAGCGCACTTTTTGCAACTCAGGATGTAGCGGAGATTTAGTGTCGAAGGAAGCGTTCTCCGGGGCTTCGGGATAAATAGGTTCGTCATCTTCGGACACTTCGAGAATGACTGGGGTACCTTGAGGACGAAGCCTATCTGCGGCTTCTTGTCACCACCTTGCTACCTTAGCTTGGAGACTGGCCATTTGAGTGGCCATATCACCAAGACCATCTTCATCTCCTCCGGAAGGATTGAGGAGCCATGCTGAATAGCGTGGGCCTCATGGCTCCAAAAGTGATGAGTCATTGTCAATGATAGTCAAATAGGACAGAAGAAGAAAAGATCTGCTGTTACATGGACCAGAAGCAGTAGAAGACCCACTGGGCTGTTGACCAGGACTGACTCAGGTACACGGGCGGTGAGTGATTGCCGGGCTGAGAGAGCTGCGGAGTCGGGCCGGCCCAATCCGGGTACCTGGTGCAAAGTCGGTGGAGGCTTTGTCAGTTTCGGCGCAAAACTGACAACCATCGATCTTGTATCCGACTGTCCAGAAGAGAAGCCGTAGTTGCTACGAAAGCTTAGCTTCCGGATAAGTCATCTGTAACTGTAGGCCCACAGTCAGTTAGTCGTGTCTGTAAAAATACCTAAGGGCAGTAGAGTCTTTTCCTTTATTCTTGCGTCTGTAAAAACCCTAAGGGGCAGGTGGAATGTTCCTAGTGTTGGGAGCCTATAAATAGGACCCCAATCCCTAGGGTTTGGACTACCCTTTTAGCTGAATTCAATACTACTCCTTTGGGTCACTTTTTGTCTCTTGCCTTGCCTCTCTCCTCTCCTATTCTTGCTTGCGCCGCCAGGGAGATTTGCTCCTGTTGTTGTTGTTTTGCATTTATTGTTGAAGTGAAGTTTCTATTCTCAAATCAGTTGCAGCAACATCAGAGTTTTAATGGCTATATTTCATTTGCACAGCAAGTTTTCCCTTGATTTTTGAGGCTTCGGTAGCTTCGGCTAGGTGTGTTCTTCATGCAAGTAGTACTAGTTCTTGCTGTTGCAAGTAGTACTGTTACTGTAGCTACAGTGCTCTGTGCCAGCTTTTCAGTTTCTACTGCACAGCTTTTTGATCGAAGTTGACAGGCTCTAGAAACTTTTCTGTCTGCTTTCTGGCGAAGCCATCCTCTCTGTTCGAAGCCCCTCAGCTCCGTGAGGCAGGCTTCGATCTGACCATACTCGAAGGCTTCATTTCGATCTTCGAACTTTGTTTTGTGTTCTGTGTTGCTAGCTTCGAAGTACTCTTTGAACGGACAACATTACATACTTCGAACGACAGTGCGAAGGTACTTCGGCTCTAGCTGTTCGAAGTCCACACTTCGATAGGTTTCAAAGTTGGCTTCGAAGCTTGTCGTTCTGCTAGGCTTCGCTTTGGGTTCTTTGTGGCGTGTCAACCTTCGCTTCTCTTTTCAAAGCTTGTTCTTTTCGAAGGTAGAGTATAGGCTTCGAATTTGATGCCTCTGTCGTGAGACAGGCTTCGCTTCTTTGTTTCGAAGGTAGTCCGTCTGTGTGTTGCTTTCGAAGTTTTCTGTTCGAAGGTTTAGGTTCGAAGCACTCATTTCAGAGCTGTGTCCGAAGCCTTGCCTTCGAAGTACATACTTCGAAGCAGGTTCCGGCTTTGTCATACTTCGTCATCTACCACTTCGAACTAGGATAGATCTAAACACCTTCGGCATTTACAACATCCTTCGGCAGGCTTCGCAACTGACCTCCGAAGCAGGCTCCGTCATCATCCTTCGAAGCAGGCTTCGTCACTATCCTCCGAAGCAGGCTTCGACGGGCGAAGCAGGCTTCGCCAATTTCTGAACAGGAGACAAATCTGAACAGTAACTTCTCATTTCACTTTACATATACTTAGATCATTTCATTGGGAAGTTTAGGCCTGACATACTCTGTTTATCTACCTAGTTGCACCTTTTTGATAGTTCTCTGTTTGACATCAGTTGCTTCTAGGTTAGATACCTTTAGACTTAGGCCTTCTGTTTATTTTCTGCTGCTTAGTCTTCTGAGGTGCGTTGGGTATTGGGAACATGCCATTTGATTCGAAAGAATTTTTAAGGCGCCCATTCACCCCCCCTCTGGTCGCTACTTTCGGTCCTACAAGTGGTATCAGAGCTTGGTTAGGGTTTTTCCATACCTTAACCGGTTCTAAACCCCGGTAGTGACCATGACGTCTCCTGGCAAGGTCCCGTCCTTGGAAGCCTATGGCTATAATTATTGGAAGACTCACATGCGAGCCTATCTCATGAGCCAGGGTTCGGACATATGGGACATTTGCGTTCACACCACATTTGTCATTTTGCCAGTCGCTGAGCATGGTACTGCTGGTATCATTGCTCAGCATCTGAGCAACAGTAAGGCTGTGAACATTCTGTTTTCTGGTTTAGATCCCACTGAGTTTGAGCGTGTGAGTCATCTCTCCACTGCGAGAGAGATCTGGGCTACCCTCAAGGCACACCATGAGGGGACAGCACAGGTCAAGGCGCGACTCTATCAGACCTACCGGCGTGAATATGAGAATTTCACACAGAAGCTGGGTGAATCTGTTGAGGCTTTGTTTGGTCGTTTTCAGTCGATCATAAACAAGCTTCGGGACAACAAGGCTGAGGGTGCTCAGTTAGTCTCAGATCACGAGCAGGCACTCAAGGTTCTACATACCTTGGACCCAAAGATCTGGGAGATCAAGGTATCCTCTATCGTTGAGAGCACTTCTTACGATACCTTGACAATTTCTGAGTTATTTAGCAAGCTGAAGGCCACTGAGGTAGATATCCAGTTGAGATCAAATCTCATTGGTTCTGGATCAAAATCCCTGGCCCTTGCTACACCTTCTGTTGATCCCTCTTCTGTGAGTTGTGTTGGGTTCTCTTTGATGTCTATCACTGAGGACCAGCTAGAGTTATTGGGAGATGATGATTTGTGTCTTTTTAACAACCGGGTGCGTCGTGTCTATGATAAGAGAATGTTCAAAAGACACAGCACAAAATCCGGATGTTTTGAGTGTGGTGATCCAGGACACTTCATCGCCGACTGCCCCAAGCGCAATGGATACAAGAAGGGCACCGGTGGCAGCTTCCATGACTCCGGCAAGCACGAGAGGTCATCCTCAACAAGGGCAAGCCGAAGACTCGATTCTTCAAGAAGGCCCTGAAGGACTACCGGCGAGAGAACAAGAAGCGCGACAAGGCCTTCTTCGCCGAGATGGAGAAGAGCTACTCCAAGCAGTCCACGTCTTCTTCCTCTTCATCGAGCTCAAGCGATGAGGAGATCGCCATCAGGAAGGGGAAGGACAAGGACGATCCGGCGGGCCTCTGCTTCATGGCCTTCGGAGACAAGCCGAAGATCCGCTCACACCAGCGCCGAAGATCCCGCAAGAGCTTCTGCTCAATGGCTCTTGGGGATAAGGAAGAAAAGAGCTCCTCCGACGACTCCGACGACGACGACAACAAGGTATCATCCTACGAGCACGAAATAGTTGATTTACTTGAGAGCAATCGTCAGGAGTTGAGATATCGAGAAAAACTTCTTAGGGGGGCTAAGAAGAGGATAGATGAGTTAGAGAGTGAGCTTGCCGTGGCCAACGGCAGAATTGAGAGTCTATCTTCTTCCCCTTGCTTGGGTGATAGCAGTGAGTGCCCGAAGTGTGAGGTGCTTCTGTGTGACCTGTCGACTCTAAAGTCCAGGTACACAGAAAGGGTTGATGAGAGAGATGCTTTGGCCACTGAGCTTGAAAGCGCTCAGCTGGAGCTGAAAGATGCTCAAGCCACTATCGTCACACCCTGTGTTCATTGCTCAACTCATCTAGCTGCCTTAGCTGAGCTGAAATCTAAGGGCGATGAGCATTTGGGTGATTTGGAGAGGTTGAGAGCTGAGCTTGCCCAGACTAGGCTAGAGCTTGAGACACTGACAGTTCCACCCACTGTCTGTGAGAACTGTCGGTCTCTTAGAATGGAGTTGATCAAGCTGAAAGCCGAAAAGTCTGTCCAAGTAGAGAGTGAGTGTGAGACCTGCTTGTCTCAGGTGGAGGTTCTAGCTTCCTTGAGAGAGGAGCTAGCAGATTCTCAGAATGAGAACTTTTACCTCCGTTCTATCCTGAGTTGGATCAGTGCCAGAGAGCCACAGCTTGGCATGATGATCCAGCAGTTCAAGAGGAAGGATGGGTTTGGGGTAGGTTACACCTACACCAAGGCTGACTTCGAGAGTGCCATTAGCCGGGCAGTGGAGTGGAGTAAAATGACTCCAGAGCAGAGGTATCCCAAGACTCACTCCACTGAGACTTCCCAGGCTTGTCAGCCCAAGGATGGAGTGATCCATGAACCACCCAAAGCTCCACCCAAGAAGCCTATCTGGGTTCCTAAGCCTAAACACCTCCACTCTTCTCTAGACTCTCTTCCTGGACCCTCTCAACCCAAGAAGACCACACCGAACACTACCAAGCCCAAACATCCCAAGCCTCAACCACATCCCAAGAAGCCCACCTATCATTGTGAGTACTATCAGAGAGACGAGCATCTTGCGGAGTTCTGCTTCAGGAGGAAGCGGGTTGAGAGAGCAGAGAGGGCTCGTAGTAATCAGGAGCAGTTCTACCAGCAGGGTGGTAGACTGCGTATTCCTCGGCGCGGGGAGAGGCTGGAGGCCAGGCCGCGTCATGTAGGTGGTGGTAGAGGAGACGGCTTTCTTGCCCGTGCTCCAGTTGGTGGTGTCCATTCCGGCAGAGTTCTAGACCGTGTTGGCTACGGTTCTGGACCTCGTGGCCGCAGGTTTAGGCAGAACCGAGGACCGCGCTTTGAGCCGCATTTTGGTCCAAACTCTTTTGATGGTTTTCGCTTTCCATCTTTTGAGCAGATGGCTCGACACTGGTTTAGCTCTTTTGCTAAACCTGGTGCCGGACCATTTGCTCCCACTTACAGCCACTGATTGTGCAGGACCGGGGACTGGAGGACGTTTGGATCATGGACTCAGGATGCTCTCGTCACATGACGGAACATCGCAGATGGTTCTCCAGTCTCACTCCCCCGAGCTCCAAAGAATACATCATGTTCGGGAACAGCGGTCAAGGGAAATTAAGTGGCATAGGCTCAATTCGCATTTCAGATCATTTCTCCTTGAAGAATGTTGCTTTGGTTAAAAATTTGAATTTCAACCTGATTTCTGTTTCGCAACTTCTTGAGGATGGTTTGGAAGTGCGTTTTAAGAAGGGCAACTCTTCTGTGGTTGATTCTAGAGGGTCTTTGGTTTGTCAGATTTTACCATTCGGCAAAGTTTTTCGAATTGACTTCTCTAGTTCTTTTGGCCCTTTTCGCTGTTTAATTGCTGGATCTTCTTCTGAGCTCTGGAAGTGGCATAGGAGGTTAGGTCACTTGAGTTTTGATCTGCTAGTCAGGTTAAGCTCTATGGACCTCATCCGAGGATTGCCCAAGCTTAAGTTGGAGAAGGATCTAGTCTGTCATCCCTGTCGTCATGGGAAAATGGTTGCCGCGTCTCACTCACCTGTGACTCAGGTGATGACTTCGTATCCGGGCGAGCTTTTACATCTGGACACTGTTGGTCCAGCTCGGGTACATTCAGTCGGTGGGAAGTGGTACGCACTTGTCATAGTTGACGACTTTTCTCGTTTCTCGTGGGTTTTCTTTTTGGAGTCTAAGGATGAAACTTTTCAATTTGTTCATGACCTGATTTTGAAGCTGAAGAATGAGAACAAAGGTCGAATGCGAGCAATTCGCTCCGACAACGGCTCTGAGTTCAAGAACTCTCAGTTCGTCAGCTTCTGTAGTGATCAGGGTCTGGACCATCAGTTTTCTTCTCCTTACACTCCCCCACAGAACGGCGTTGTGGAACGAAAGAACCGCACGTTAGTGGAGATGGCCAGGACGATGCTCGGTGAGCACAGGACTCCTAGGCGTTTTTGGGCTGAAGCCATGAACACGGCTTGCTATCTGGCCAACCGCATTTTTCTTAGAGCTTACCTTGGTAAGACATCATATGAATTGCGGTTTGGCAGACAGCCCAAGGTGAGCCACTTGCGAGCGTTTGGCTGCAAGTGCTTTGTGCTCAAGAAGGGAGGGCATTTGGACAAGTTTGAGTCTCGTTGCTGAGATGGTGTTTTTCTTGGTTATGCATTGCATTCTCAAGGCTTCCGTGTTTGGAACCTCGAATCCCAGCTGCTTGTCGAGACTTGTGAGGTTTCATTTGATGAGTCCTTGCCTTCTTTGACTCCTTCTATTTAGCTTTCTGGTGATGATGAGCTCGGAGAGTCCATCTTCGAGGAAGATGAGGATACTCCAGCTGCTGATGAGGGTGGGCCTTCTGCATCCCCCGCAGAGCCCACACCTTCTGAGACTTCGACTGAGGATGAGGGCGGACCTCTGATCACTTCTTCCACTACGATCGAGCCCTTTCAGTCGAGTCCAGAGGTGCCAGCTGCTGACTCTGGTAAGGTGACTTCGGATCACCAGGGAACCCGAGCAGTACAGCGTGATCACCCCTCAGAGCTCATCATTGGTAATTTGACTGAGAGAACTTTGCGTTCTTCTGCCTCTCTCGCTGTGTTTGCTGAATCTGTGTTTGTTGCATCTTTTGAGCCCAGAGATGTTTCTCATGCTCTTTCTGATTCTAATTGGATTAATGCTATGCAAGAAGAGCTTGAGAATTTTGTCTGCAATCGGGTTTGGACATTAGTTGAGTCGCCACCAGGATGCAACCCCATAGGCACCAAGTGGGTATTCAAGAACAAACAAGGTGAATATGGGGTTGTGGTGCGCAACAAGGCTCGATTAGTTGCCCAGGGTTATTGCCAGAAAGAAGGTATCGACTTTGAAGAAACCTTCGCTCCTGTTGCCCGTCTTGAGTCCATTCGTATTCTTCTAGCTTTTGCCGTTTCGAACGGTTTTAAGCTTTTTCAAATGGATGTTAAGAGTGCTTTTC
This sequence comes from Zizania palustris, assembly GCA_019279435.1. NCBI lineage: Eukaryota > Viridiplantae > Streptophyta > Magnoliopsida > Poales > Poaceae > Zizania > Zizania palustris. The sequence goes on from JAAALK010000080.1 coordinate 98,292,077, forward strand.
TGAACGGGTACATAGAAGAGGAGGTTTATGTTAGGCAACCCCCCGGTTTTGAGAACCCTAAGTTTCCTCGACATGTTTTTAAATTGCAAAAAGCTTTATACGGGTTAAAGCAAGCCCCCAGGGCTTGGTATGACCGGTTGAAGCAGTTTTTGTTGGGGAAGGGCTTTGTGATGGGTTCTGTGGACAAAACTCGCTTTTTGCTCAGAGTTGCTTCAGACTTCTTAGTTGCTCAGATTTACGTGGACGATATTATTTTTGGCGGTACTACTGATTCTCTTGTGTCCAAGTTCTCTGAGCAGATGCACAGTGAGTTTGAGATGAGCCTCATGGGTGAGCTCAAGTACTTCTTAGGGCTCCAGATCAAGCAGACCAAGGACGGCACCTTCATCCACCAAGGTAAGTACACTCGTGACATGTTAAAGAAATTTGACTTTGGTGGTGAATTGAAGCCGCAGATGACCCCTATGGGCACTTCTGGGGGTCTGGACAAGGATGAGAGCGGCGTCAAGGTCAATGAAAGGGAGTTTCGAGGGATGATCGGTTCGTTACTGTACTTGACGACGACAAGACCGGACATACAGTTCGCCGTGGGACTTTGCGCGTGTTTCCAGTCTTCACCACGCGCGTCTCATCGGCAGACTGTCAAGCGCATCTTCAGGTATCTCACTTATGCGCCCGATCTCGGTCTTTACTATTCAGCATCATCATCTCTTGATTTATCTGGCTTTTCGGATGCCGACTTCGGTGGGTGCCGGTTGGATCGCAAGTCGACTTCCGGTACTTGCCAGTTTCTTGGTTCTTCTCTTGTCTCTTGGTCTTCTCGAAAGCAATCTGGAGTTGCTCTTTCGACCACAGAGGCTGAGTATGTAGCTGCTGCTAGCTGCTGCTCATAGTTGGTTTGGATGATTTCCACTCTACGAGATTTTGGGTTGTTTTTTCCTACCAGGGTTCCATTGTTTTGCGACAGCACTAGTGCTATTAGTGTAGGGAAAAATCCGTGTCTCCATTCAAAAACCAAACATATTGATGTGCGCTTTCACTTCTTGCGGGATCAATATGAGAAAGGTGTCATTGACCTTGTTCATGTTGATACCCATCATCAGTTGGCTGATATTTTCACCAAACCCCTAGATCAGTCTACATTCGAGCGTTTACGAGGGGATTTGGGTGTTGTGTATCCTTTTTAGGATATTTTGCGTCAGTTTTTTTTCTTCTTTACTCTTTTCTTGAGTCTTTCTGTGTGTGTTCATATCTTGCATATTCACATATCACACTTTTAAGCTTGCTTCTGTTATATGATTGAACTGCTTTACTTATTCTAGCTGGTACATGCTTTTGATTACTTGTCAATGATCATGCTTTGTTTCAGTTCAAATGATATGTCTGATATCTGTCATATGCATGGCTTTTATGCTTTAAAATTGAAAAATAATCACCATTGCTTCTGGTAACTAGCATGCGTAGGCTGAATGTTCTTGCTATTTGTTACATGCCTTGTAGCTAGTTTCTGACTTAGATGCAAATATGCAACTTGTACATCTGTATGCTTTAAACATGGAAATGTGCTATAAAAATGATGAAAATTCGAGAAAAATGAAAATTCCATGCCTTTTTTGTGCATAACTTGAAAAGATCCAGGTGGGTTTGCTTTGTCGCATTACATTTGTTCTGGACTGCATACCATAGCACTTTGGTATGAACTAGGACAGTGTAGTGTATGCCAAGACCAATGTCTTAAGCTTCTGATGGTCCAGATCTGGCCTAGGCTTGACTTGGTCGGTCAGCATAAGGTTTGACATGCAAATAACCCCTGGCACAAATGAAATAGGAAAGAGAAAAAGCTTGAAAATTGAAATGATAACAAGTTTGCTGCAAGCACTTTGTTTTTGAACAAAGCTTATCTTGCTAGATATCAGTTAGCTTTTGCATCTCATGTTTTACCTTGCTTGTTTTACTGGAAAATGTGGTGATGCTTTTTGTTTGCGAAAACTGAACAATGTGTGCTAATGACTTTCTTTAGATATCATCTGTTGCACTGATCATACCATGTGTCTTAGACAGTATCTCTTTTGCTATACTTGTTAGATGCTGTAACTGCAGTCAATCATATTTGAGAAGCATGCTTTCTACACTCCTTATGCACTCCAGTTGAAATCACTGCATCTTTTGAGGGGGAGTTGCATTTCAGGGGGAGTCTGTGTCTCTATTGAGTGCTTGATGAGTTCACTTGTCAACAAGGGGGAGAAAATTGGGATCAGAGTTTAAGGGGGAGTTCTTACTCTGTTGATATCCTTGTTGTTCTGAAATCACACTCATTTTGAGATTTTACGTTTTGGTTAACCATAATGACCGCTTCTTGCTTTTGTTCAGTTTTTTGGTCATTAGGGTTAAATTTTACCTTATTTTTTTTCTTCTTCTTTGTTTTCTTGTGTTTTGTTTTCGTGTTTCCACATTTGCTCGCAGGTGCTGAAGAGCTGAAGAAGAGGAGTGTTGACAATGCACTCATCAAGGGAGAGATTGAGGAGCCATGCTGAATAGCGTGGGCCTCATGGCTCCAGAAGTGATGAGTCATTGTCAACGATAGTCAAATAGGACAGAAGAAGAAAAGATCTGCTGTTACATGGACCAGAAGCAGTAGAAGACCCACTGGGCTGTTGACCAGGACTGACTCAGGTACACGGGCGGTGAGTGATTGCCGGGCTGAGAGAGCTGTGGAGTCGGGCCGGCCCAATCCGGGTACCTGGTGCAAAGTCGGTGGAGGCTTTGTCAGTTTCGGCGCAAAACTGACAACCATCGATCTTGTATCCGACTGTCCAGAAGAGAAGCCGTAGTCGCTACGAAAGCTTAGCTTCCGGATAAGTCATCTGTAACTCTAGGCCCATAGTCAGTTAGTCGTGTCTGTAAAAATACCTAAGGGCAGTAGAGTCTTTTCCTTTATTCTTGCGTCTGTAAAAACCCTAAGGGGCAGGTGGAATGTTCCTAGTGTTGGGAGCCTATAAATAGGACCCCAATCCCTAGGGTTTGGACTACCCTTTTAGCTGAATTCAATACTACTCCTTTGGGTCACTTTTGTCTCTTGCCTTGCCTCTCTCCTCTCCTATTCTTGCTTGCGCCGCCAGGGAGATTTGCTCCTGTTGTTGTTGTTTTGCATTTATTGTTGAAGTGAAGTTTCTATTCTCAAATCAGTTGCAGCAACATCAAAGTTTTAATGGCTATATTTCATTTGCACAGCAAGTTTTCCCTTGATTTTTGAGGCTTCGGTAGCTTCGGCTAGGTGTGTTCTTCATGCAAGTAGTACTAGTTCTTGCTGTTGCAAGTAGTACTGTTACTGTAGCTACAGTGCTCTGTGCCAGCTTTTCAGTTTCTACTGCACAGCTTTTTGATCGAAGTTGACAGGCTCTAGAAACTTTTCTGTCTGCTTTCTGGCGAAGCCATCCTCTCTGTTCGAAGCCCCTCAGCTCCGTGAGGCAGGCTTCGATCCTACCATACTCGAAGGCTTCGTTTCGATCTTCGAGCTTTGTTTTGTGTTCTGTGTTGCTAGCTTCGAAGTACTCTTTGAACGGACAGCATTACATACTTCGAACGATAGTGCGAAGGTACTTCGGCTCTAGCTGTTCGAAGTCCACACTTCGATAGGTTTCAAAGTTGGCTTCGAAGCTTGTCGTTCTGCTAGGCTTCGCTTTGGGTTCTTTGTGGCGTGTCAACCTTCGCTTCTCTTTTCGAAGCTTGTTCTTTTCGAAGGTAGAGTATAGGCTTCGAATTTGATGCCTCTGTCATGTGACAGGCTTCGCTTCTTTGTTTCGAAGGTAGTCCGTCTGTGTGTTGCTTTCAAAGTTTTCTGTTCGAAGGTTTAGGTTCGAAGCACTCGTTTCGGAGCTGTGTCCGAAGCCTTGCCTTCGAAGTACATACTCTGAAGCAGGTTCCGGCTTTGTCATACTTCGTCATCTACCACTTCGAACTAGGCTAGATCTAAACACCTTCGACATTTACAACACCCTTCGGCAGGCTTCGCAACTGACCTCCGAAGCAGGCTCCGTCATCATCCTTCGAAGCAGGCTTCGTCACTATCCTCCGAAGCAGGCTTCGACGGGCGAAGCAGGCTTCGCCAATTTCTGAACAGGAGACAAATCTGAATAGTAACTTCTCATTTCACTTTACATATACTTAGATCATTTCATTGGGAAGTTTAGGCCTGACATACTCTGTTATCTACCTAGTTGCACCTTTTTGATAGTTCTCTGTTTAACATCAGTTGCTTCTAGGTTAGATACCTTTAGACTTAGGCCTTCTGTTTATTTTCTGTTGCTTAGTCTTCTGAGGTGCGTTGGGTATTGGGAACATGCCATTTGATTCGAAAGAATTTTTAAGGCGCCCATTCACCCCCCTCTGGTCGCTACTTTCGGTCCTACAAGGATCTTCTGGGTCTTGAGAACTGTTCGCATCAGTTCGAAGTGGAACTTGAGGTGGAAGAGGGACTCCAGGCAGCCGAAGTATGGACGGAGTTGGGGGAGGAACTCCGTATACTCGAGGAAGGGGAATCCCTTCCGCAGTTTGAGGTGGAGGAAATGTCGAAGATCCTCCAATCTCAACTATGTTTGAAGATCTTCCTCCGGAGGTCCGAGGGTGTAGGACCGAAAGTAGCGACCAGAGGGGGGGTGAATGGGCGCCTTAAAAATTTTTTCGAATCAATGGCCTGTTCCCAATACCCAACGCACCTCAAAAATACTACGCGGCAGAAAATAAACAGAAGGCCTAAGTCTAAAGGTTTCTAACCTAGAAGCATCTGATGATAAACAGTGTAAAACTAAAGTGGTGCAACTAGGCAGATAAACAAGTTTGTAACAGGCCTATACTTCTCAATGAAATGATCTAAGTACGTATAAAGTGAAAAGAGAAGTTACTGTCCAAAGTTGTCTCCTGTTCGAAACTTGGCGAAGCCCCCTTCGCACGTCGAGGTCTGCTTCGGAGGTTGATGACGGAGTCTGTCCGAAGTGACGAAGGTGTCACTGTCTAGCCTAGTTCGAAGTGGTAAGAAGCGAAGTGTACTTCGGAGCGAAGTAAAAACAGTGCCGGAGCTTGGTTCGAAGTAAGCACTTCGAAGACAAGACTTCGAACACAACTTCAAGTTACGAGCTTCGGAGCGAAGTAAACCAGTGCCGAAGCCTGCTTCGAAGTATGCACTTCGAAGACAAAACTTCGAACACACTTAGAACTGGAAGCTCCGAAGCTGAACCTTCGAACACAAAAACTTCGAACACAACACACAAACAGACAACCTTCGAACAAAGAAGCGAAGTCTGTCACGTGACAGAAAAACAAGTCCGAAGCCTACAGCTTTACCTTCGAAGAGAACAAGCTCCGAACAAAGAAGCGAAGGGTGACAGGCTACCAAGAAATCAATGCGAAGCTAAGTGGAAGGGCAAACTTCGATGACAACTCCGAGACTTAACGAAGTGTGAACTTCGAACAGCTAGGGCCGGAGTACCTTCGCACTGTCGATCGAAGTATGCGATGCTGTCCGTTTAGAAAATACTTTGAAGCTAGCAACACAGGACACAAAGATTTAGGTTCGAAGTCTGAGCGAAGCCTTTAAAGATGTTCGATCGGAGCCTGCCTCATGGAGTTAAGGGGCTTCGCACAGAACCGAGCTTCGCCAGACACACTCAGAAAAAGGTAAAAGAGACTGTCAGCTTCGATCAAAAAGCTGGACAATAGAAGGTGAAAAGCTGCTGCAGAACACTGTAGCTACAGTAAAGCAGTACTACTTGCAACAGCAAGAACTAGTACTCAGTTCGTGAAGAACAGAAGCACCAGAAGGACCTTCACCTCAAGAATAAAATTCACCAGCACGTAGCCAGGGCAATAACTCCCCAAACCAAACAAAATGCAAGCAATAAATTCACCAGGGACCAAAGCATTTACGCATCCAAGAGATTTGAGCAAGAAAAATGCATACACAGTGAGAGGGAAGCCCTGGCGGCGCACACAGGAGAGAGAAGACAGGGGACAAAGTGACCCAGTGGGTGGATTGATTTCAGCACAAAAGGGTAGTCCAAACCCTAGGGATTGGGGTGCTATTTATAGGCAGCCCAACACTAGCAATATTCTACCAGCCCCTTAGGGTTTTACAGACTCAAAAATACAGAAAAAGACTCTACTGCCCTTAGGTATTTTTATTAACACAACTGACTGACTGTGGGCCTAGAGTAACAGATGACATATCCGGAAGCTACTCTTCTGGACAGTTGGATACAGAATCAACGGTTGTCAGTTTTACGCGGAAACTGACAAAGCCTCCACCAGCTTTGCACCAGGTACCCGGATTGGGCCGGCCCGACTCCGCAGCTCTCTCAGCTCGGCAATCGCTCACCGCCCGTGTACCTGAGTCAGTCCTGGTCAACAGCCCAGTGGGTCTTCTACTGCTTCTGGCCCATGCACCCGGATTGGGCCAGCCCGACTTCGCAGCCTCCTCTGCCCGACAGTCGCTCGCTGCCCGTGTACCTGAGTCACACGCGGCCCATGAAACAGCAGATCTCTTCTCTTCCTCAGTCCTCTTTGACTATCGTTGACAATGACTCATCACTTCTGGAGCCATGAGGCCCACGCTATTCAGCATGGCTCCTCAATCTCTCCCTTGATGAGTGCATTGTCAACACTCCTCAATTCTCAGCTCTTCAGCACCTGCGAACAAATGTGGAAACACGAAAACAAAACACAAGGAAACAAAGAAGAAGAAAAATAAGGTAAAAGTTTAACCCTAATGACCAAAAGCCAACCAAAAGCAAGAAATGGTCATTATGGTTAACCAAAAACGAAAAGCTCAAAATGAGTGCGATTTCAGAACAACAAGGATATCAACAGAGTAAGAACTCCCCCTTAAACTCTGATCCCAAATTTTCTCCCCCTTGTTGACAAGTGAACTCATCAAGCACTCAAAAGAGACACAGACTCCCCCTCAATGCAACTCCCCCTCAAAATATGCAGTGAATGCAACTGGGGTGCAGGTGGAGTGAAGAAAGCATGCTTCTCAGATATGATTGACTGCAAATACAGTATCTAACAAGTATAGCAAAAGAGATACTGTCTAAGACACATGGCATGATCAGTGCAACAGATGATATCTAAAGAAAGTCATTTAGCACGCATTTTTCAGTTTTTGCAAATAAAAGCATCACCACATTTTCGAGTAAACAAGCAAGGTAAAGCATGAGATGCAGAAGCTAACTGATATCTACCAAGATAAGCATTGTTCAAAACAAAGTGCTTCACAAACTTGTTATCCTTTTAAAGTTCAGGCTTTTTCATTTTCCTTTGTTATTTGTGCCAAGGGTTATTTGTATGTCAAACCTTATGCTATCCGACCAAGTCAAGCCTAGGCCACAACTGGACCATCAGAAGCTTAAGACATTGGTCTTGGCATACACTACACTGTCCTAGTTCATACCAAAGTGCTATGGTAAGCAGTCCAGAACAATATAATGCGACAAAGCAAACCCACTTGGATCTTTTCAACTTAAGCATAAAAAGGCATGGAAATTTCATTTTTTGATCTTTATCATTTTTATGGCACATTTTCCATGTTAAAGCATAAAGATGTCCAAGTTTCATATCTGCATTTATGTGATGAACTAGCTACAAGGCATGTAACAAATAGCAAAGCACTCAGCCTACACATGCTAGTTACCAGAAGCAATGGTGATCATTGTTCAAGTTGAAAGCGTAAAAGCCATGCATATGACAGATATCATTTAACTGAAGCAAAGCATGATCATCGACAAGTAATCAAAATCATGTACCAGCTAGAATAAGTAAAGCAGTTCAATCATATAACAGAAGCAGGCTCAAAAGTGTGATATGTGAATATGTATGATATGAACACACACAAAAGGACTCAAGAAAAGAGTAAATAAAAAAGAAAACTGACGCAAAATATCCTAGAAAGGATACACAACACCCAAATCCCCTCTTAAACGCTCAAAGGTAGACTGATCTAGGGGTTTGGTGAAAATGTCAGCCAACTGATGATGGGTATCAACATGAATAAGGTCAATGACACCTTTCTCATATTGATCCCGCAAGAAGTGAAAGCGCACATCAATATGTTTGGTTTTTGAATGGAGACATGAGTTTTTCCCTACACTAATAGCACTAGTGCTGTCGCAAAACAATGGAACCCTGGTAGGAAAGAGCAACCCAAAGTCTCGAAGAGTGGAAATCATCCAAACCATCTGTGAGCAGCAGCTGGCAGCAGCTACATACTCAGCCTCTGTGGTCGAAAGAGCAACTCCAGATTGCTTTCGAGAAGACCAAGAGACAAGAGAAGAACCAAGAAACTGGCAAGTACCGGAAGTCGACTTGCGATCCAACCGGCACCCACCAAAGTCAGCGTCCGAAAAGCCAGATAAATCAAGAGATGATGATGCTGAATAATAAAGACCAAGATCAGGCGCATAGGTGAGATACCTGAAAATGCGTTTGACAGCCTGCCGGTGAGACGCGCGTGGTGAAGACTGAAAACGCGCGCAAAGTCCCACGGCGAACTGTATGTCTGGTCTTGTTGCTGTCAAGTACAGCAGCGAACCAATCATCCCTCGAAATTCTCTCTCATTGACTTTGACACCGCTCTCGTCCTTGTCCAGGCCCCCAGAAGTACCCATCGGGGTCATCTGTGGCTTCAATTCACCACCAAAGTCAAATTTCTTAAGCATATCACGAGTGTACTTACCTTGGTGGATGAAGGTGTCGTCCTTGGTCTGCTTGATCTGGAGCCCTAAAAAGTACTTAAGCTCACCCATGAGGCTCATCTCAAACTCACTGTGCATCTGCTCAGAAAACTTGGACACAAGAGAATCAGTAGTACCGCCAAAATAATGTCGTCCACATAAATCTGAGCGACTAAGAAATCTGAAGCATCTCTGAGCAAGAAAAGAGTTTTGTCCACAGAACCCATCACAAAGCCCTTCCCCAACAAAAATTGCTTTAACCGGTCATACCAAGCCCTGGGGGCTTGCTTCAACCCGTATAAAGCTTTGTGCAATTTAAAAACATGTCGAGGGAACTTAGGGTTCTCAAAGCCGGGGGGTTGCCTAACATAAACCTCCTCCTCTATGAACCCGTTCAGAAACGCACTCTTAACGTCCATTTGAAAAAGCTTAAAACCTTTCGAAACGGCAAAAGCTAGAAGAATACGAATGGACTCAAGACGGGCAACAGGAGCGAAGGTTTCTTCAAAGTCAATACCTTCCTTCTGGCAATAACCCTGGGCGACTAGTCGAGCCTTGTTGCGCACCACAACCCCATCTTCACCTTGTTTGTTCTTGAATACCCACTTGGTGCCTATGGGGTTGCATCCAGGTGGCGGCTCTACTAGTGTCCAAACCCGATTGCGGAAAAAATTCTCAAGCTCTTCTTGCATAGCATTAATCCAATTAGAATCAGAAAGAGCATGAGAAATGTCTCTGGGCTCAAAAGATGCAACAAACGCAGATTCAGCAAACACAGTGAGAGAGGCAGAAGAACGCAAAGTTCTCTCAGTCAAATCACCAATGATGAGCTCTGAGGGATGGTCACGCTGAACTGCTCGGGTTCCCTGGTGATCTGAAGTCACCTCACCGGAGTCAGCAGCTGGCACCTCTGGACTCTACTGATGGGGCTCGATCGAAGTGGAAGAAGTGATCAGAGGTCCGTCCTCATCATCAGTCGAAGTCACAGAAGGTGTGGGCTCTGCGGGGGATGCAGAAGGCCCACCCTCAACAGCAGCTGGAGTATCCTCATCTTCCTCGAAGATGGACTCTCCGAGCTCATCATCACCAGAAAGCTCAAAAGAAGGAGTCAAAGAAGGCAAGGACTCATCAAATGAAACCTCACACGTCTCGACAAGCAGCTGGGATTCGAGGTTCCAAACACGGAAGCCTCGAGAATGCAATGCATAACCAAGAAAAACACCATCCCAACAACGAGACTCAAACTTGTCCAAATGCCCTCCCTTCTTGAGCACAAAGCACTTGCAGCCAAATGCTCGCAAGTGGCTCACCTTGGGCTGTCTGCCAAAACGCAACTCATATGACGTCTTACCAATGTAAGCTCTAAGAAAAATGCGGTTGGCCAGATAGCAAGCCGTGTTCATGGCTTCAGCCCAAAAACGCCTAGGAGTCCTGTGCTCGTCGAGCATCGTCCTGGCCATCTCAACTAGCGTGCGGTTCTTTCGTTCCACAACACCGTTCTATGGGGGAGTGTAAGGAGAAGAGAACTGATGGTCCAGACCCTGATCACCACAGAAGCTGACGAACTGAGAGTTCTTGAACTCAGAGCCGTTGTCGGAGCGAATTGCTCGCATCCGACCATTGTTCTCATTCTTCAGCTTCAAAATCAGGTCATGGACAAATTGAAAAGTTTCATCCTTAGACTCCAAAAAGAAAACCCACGAGAAACGAGAAAAATCGTCAACAATCACAAGTGCATACCACTTCCCACCGACTGAGCGTACCCGAGCTGGACCTACAGTGTCCAAATGTAAAAGCTCGCCTGGATACGAAGTCATCACCTGAGTCATAGGTGAGTGAGAAGCGGCAACCATTTTCCCATGACGACAGGGATGACACACTAGATCCTTCTCCATCTTAAGCTTGGGCAATCCTCGGATGAGGTCCATAGAGCTTAACCTGACTAGCAGATCAAAACTCAAATGACCTAACCTCCTATGCCACTTCCAGAGCTCAGAAGAAGATCCAGCAATCAAACAGCGAGAAGGGCCAAAAGAACTAGAAAAGTCAATTCGAAAAACTTTACCGAAGGGTAAAATCTGACAAACCAAAGACCCTCTAGAATCAACCACAGAAGAATTGCCCTTCTTAAAACGCACTTCCAAACCATCCTCAAGAAGTTGCGAAACAGATATTAAATTAAATTCAGATTTTTAACCAAAGCAACATTCTTTAAAGAGAAATGATCTGAAATGCTGATTGAGCCTATGCCACTTACTTTCCCTTGACCGCTGTTCCCGAACGTGATATATTCTTTGGAGCTCGGGGGAGTGAGACTGGAGAACCATCTGCGATGTCCCGTCATATGGCGAGAGCATCCTGAGTCCATGATCCAAACATCCTCCAGTCCCCGGTCCTGCACAATCAATGTCTGTAAGTGGGAGCAAATGGTCCGGCACCAGGTTTAGCAAAAGAGCTAAACCAGTGTCGAGCCATCTGCTCAAAAGATGGAAAGCGAAAACCATCAAAAGAGTTTGGACCAAAACGCGGCTCAAAGCGCGGTCCATGGTTCTTCCTATCCCTGCGGCCACGAGGTCCAGAACCGTAGCCAACTTGGTCTGGAACTCTGCCGGAACGAACACCACCAACTGGAGCACGGGTACGAAAACCATCTCCACTAACACCACCTACACGACGCGGCCTGGCCTCTAGCCTCTCCCCGCGCCGAGGAACACGCAGTCTACCACCCTGCTGGTAGAACTGCACCTGATCACTACGAGCCCTCTCTGCTCTCTCAACCCGCTTCCTCCTGAAGCAAAACTCCGCAAGATGCCCGTCTCTCTGACAGAACTCACAATGATAGGTAGGCTTCTTGGGATGTGGTTGAGGCTTGGGATTCTTGGGCTTGGTAGCGTTTGGTGTGGTCTTCTTGGGCTGAGAGGGTCCAGGAAGAGAGTCTAGAGAAGAGTGGAGGTGTTTGGGCTTAGGAACCCAGATAGGCTTCTTGGGTGGAGCTTTGGGTGGTTCATGGATCACTCCATCCTTGGGCTGACAAGCCTGGGAGGTCTCAGTGGAGTGAGTCTTGGGATACCTCTGTTCTGGAGTCATTTTACTCCACTCCACTGCCCGGCTGAGGGCACTCTCAAAGTCAGCCTTGGTGTAGGTGTAACCTACTCCAAACCCATCCTTCCTCTTGAACTGCTGGATCATCATGCCAAGCTGTGGCTCTCTGGCACTGATCCAACTCAGGATAGAACGGAGGTAAAAATTCTCATTCTGAGAATCTGCTAGCTCCTCTCTCAAGGAAGCTAGAACCTCCACCTGAGACAAGCAGGTCTCACACTCACTCTCTACTTGGACAGACTTTCCGGCTTTTAGCTTAATCAACTCCATTCTAAGAGACAGACAGTTCTCACAAACAGTGGGTGGAACTGACAGTGTCTCAAGCTCTAGCCTAGTCTGGGTAAGCTCAGCTCTCAACCTCTCTAAATCACCCAAATGCTCATTTCCCTTGGATTTCAGCTCAGCTAAGGCATCTAGATGAGATGGGCAATCAACACAAGGTGCGACGACAGTGGCTTGAGCATCTTTCAGCTCCAGCTGAGCGCTTTCAAGCTCAGTGGCCAAAGCGTCCCTCTCATCAACCCTTTCTGTGTACCTGGATTTCAAAGTCGACAGGTCACACAGAAGCACCTCACACTTCGGGCACTCACTGCTATCGCCCAAGCAAGGGGAAGAGGATAGACTCTCAATCCTACCGTTGGCCACGGCAAGCTCACTCTCTAACTCGTCTATCCTTTTCTTAGCCCCCCTAAGCAGTTTCTCCCGATACTTCAACTCCTGACGATTGCTCTCAAGTAAATCTACAATTTCACGCTCATAAGATGATACCTTGCTATCGTCGTCGTCGGAGTCGTCGGAGGAGCTCTTTTCTTCTCTATCCCCAAGAGCCATGGAGCAGAAGCTCTTGCGGGATCTTCGGCGCTGGTGTGAGCGGCTCTTCGGCTTGTCTCCGAAGGCCATGAAACAGAGGCCCGCCGGATCATCCTTGTCCTTCCCCTTCTTGATGGAGATCTCCTCATCGCTTGAGCTCGATGAAGAGGAAGAGGACGTGGATCTCTTGGAGTAGCTCTTCTCCATCTCGGCGAAGAAGGCCTTGTCGCGCTTCTTGTTCTCTCGCCGGTAGTCCTTCAGGGCCTTCTTGAAGAACCGAGTCTTCGGCTTGCCCTTGTTGAAGGAGGGGCTCTCGTGCTTGCCGGAGTCGTGGAAGCTGCTGCCGGTGCCCTTCTTGTATCCACTGCGCTTGGGGCAGTCGGCGATGAAGTGTCCTGGATCACCACATTCAAAGCATCCGGTTTTTGTGCCGTGTCTTTTGAACATTCTTTTATCATAGACACGACGCACTCGGTTGTTAAAAAGACACAAATCATCATCTCCCAACAACTCAAGCTGATCCTCAGTGATAGACATCAAAGAGAACCCAGCACAGCTCACAGCAGAGGGATCAACAGAAGGTGTAGCAAGGGCCAGGGATTTTGATCCAGAGCCAGTGAGATTTGATCTCAACTGGATATCTACCTCAGTGGCCTTCAGCTTGCTAAATAACTCAGAGATGGTCAAGGTATCGTAGGAAGTACTCTCAACGATAGATGATACCTTGATCTCCCAGATCTTTGGGTCCAAGGTATGAAGAACCTTGAGCGCCTGCTCGTGATCTGAGACTAACTGAGCACCCTCAGCCTTGTTGTCCCGAAGCTTGTTAATGATCGACTGAAAGCGACCAAACAAAGCCTCAACAGATTCACCCGGCTTCTGTGTGAAATTCTCATATTCACGCCGGTAGGTCTGATAGAGCCGAGCCTTGACCTGTGCCGTTCCCTCATGGTGTGCCTTGAGGGTAGCCCAGATCTCTCTCGCAGTGGAGAGATGACTCACTCGCTCAAATTCAGTGGGACCTAAACCAGAAAACAAAATGTTCACAGCCTTACTGTTGCTCAGATGCTGAGCAATGATACCAGCAGTACCTTGCTCAGTAACTGGCAAAATGACAAACGTGGTGTGAACGCAAATGTCCCATATGTCCGAACCCTGGCTCATGAGATAGGCTCGCATGCGAGTCTTCCAGTAATTATAGCCATAGGCTTCCAAGGACGGGACCTTGCCAGGAGACGTCATAGTCACTACTGGGGTTTAGAACCGGTTAAGGTATGGAAAAACCCTAACCAAGCTCTGATACCACTTGTAGGACCGAAAGTAGCGACTAGAGGGGGGGGGGGTGAATGGGCGCCTTAAAAATTCTTTCGAATCAATGGCCTGTTCCCAATACCCAACGCACCTCAAAAATACTACGCAGCAGAAAATAAACAGAAGGCCTAAGTCTAAAGGTTTCTAACCTAGAAGCATCTGATGATAAACAGTGTAAAACTAAAGTGGTGCAACTAGGCAGATAAACAAGTTTGTAACAGGCCTATACTTCTCAATGAAATGATCTAAGTACGTATAAAGTGAAAAGAGAAGTTACTGTCCAAAGTTGTCTCCTGTTCGAAACTTGGCGAAGCCCCCTTCGCACGTCGAGGTCTGCTTCGGAGGTTGATGACGGAGTCTGTCCGAAGTGCCGAAGGTGTCACTGTCTAGCCTAGTTCGAAGTGGTAAGAAGCGAAGTGTACTTCGGAGCGAAGTAAAAACAGTGCCGGAGCTTGGTTCGAAGTAAGCACTTCGAAGACAAGACTTCGAACACAACTTCAAGTTACGAGCTTCGGAGCGAAGTAAACCAGTGCCGAAGCCTGCTTCGAAGTATGCACTTCGAAGACAAAACTTCGAACACACTTAGAACCGGAAGCTCCGAAGCTGAACCTTCGAACACAAAAACTTCGAACACAACACACAAACAGACAACCTTCGAACAAAGAAGCGAAGTCTGTCACGTGATAGAAAAACAAGTCCGAAGCCTACAGCTTTACCTTCGAAGAGAACAAGCTCCGAACAAAGAAGCGAAGGGTGACATGCTACCAAGAAATCAATGCGAAGCTAAGTGGAAGGGCAAACTTTGATGACAACTCCGAGACTTAACGAAGTGTGAACTTCGAACAGCTAGGGCCGGAGTACCTTCGCACTGTCGATCGAAGTATGCGATGCTGTCCGTTTCGAAAATACTTTGAAGCTAGCAACACAGGACACAAAGATTTAGGTTCGAAGTCTGAGCGAAGCCTTTAAAGATGTTCGATCGGAGCCTGCCTCACGGAGTTAAGGGGCTTCGCACAGAACCGAGCTTCGCCAGACACACTCAGAAAAAGGTAAAAGAGACTGTCAGCTTCGATCAAAAAGCTGGACAATAGAAGGTGAAAAGCTGCTGCAGAACACTGTAGCTACAGTAAAGCAGTACTACTTGCAACAGCAAGAACTAGTACTCAGTTCGTGAAGAACAGAAGCACCAGAAGGACCTTCACCTCAAGAATAAAATTCACCAGCACGTAGCCAGGGCAATAACTCCCCAAACCAAACAAAATGCAAGCAATAAATTCACTAGGGACCAAAGCATTTACGCATCCAAGAGATTTGAGCAAGAAAAATGCATACACAGTGAGAGGGAAGCCTTGGCGGCGCACACAGGAGAGAGAAGACAGGGGACAAAGTGACCCAGTGGGTGGATTTGATTTCAGCACAAAAGGGTAGTCCAAACCCTAGGGATTGGGGTGCTATTTATAGGCAGCCCAACACTAGGAATATTCTACCAGCCCCTTAGGGTTTTACAGACTCAAAAATACAGAAAAAGACTCTACTGCCCTTAGGTATTTTTACAGACACAACTGACTGACTGTGGGCCTAGAGTAACAGATGACATATCCGGAAGCTACTCTTCTGGACAGTCGGATACAGAATCAACGGTTGTCAGTTTTACGCGGAAACTGACAAAGCCTCCACCAGCTTTGCACCAGGTACCCGGATTGGGCCGGCCCGACTCCGCAGCTCTCTCAGCTCGGCAATCGCTCACCGCCCGTGTACCTGAGTCAGTCCTTGTCAACAGCCCAATGGGTCTTCTACTGCTTCTGGCCCATGCACCTGGATTGGGCCAGCCCGACTTCGCAGCCTCCTCTGCCCGACAGTCGCTCGCTGCCCGTGTACCTGAGTCACACGCGGCCCATGAAACAGCAGATCTCTTCTCTTCCTCAGTCCTCTTTGACTATCGTTGACAATGACTCATCACTTCTGGAGCCATGAGGCCCACGCTATTCAGCATGGCTCCTCAGAGGGGACCTCCGAGTAGGACTACCACCTGAACTCCGCTTGGGAGGCATGGTTTGAGAACTTGGTAGAGAATGAAGTTTTTTGGACTAGGTTCCCCACGGACGGCGCCAACTGTTGGCGTAAAAGATTACGCTAACAGGTTTCTGAAGGTTAGAAACTAACAAATGAAGTGTTTGCGAAGTAAACTATTCCAAGCCTCTGAAAGGATAATAGCTGGAAATAGTTCGAAGATGTATATTGAATAACTTGTATTCCATCCTTATTACAGGGTAAAACGGGGGGTATTTATAGGCCTAAACATTAAGGAAAAGACCCTTTAATCCCTCTGTTACAACCGACATAGTGGAAACTATTCGATACCCTTAATAGGGCTAAACTGGTAAAAGACTAATCTAATGAGAAAGAAGATAAGTCTTCCATCTTAGCTGGTAGGGAAGCTCCCGGAAGAGTCTAGGTTCCAAGATATACTTTGAACTAGAGTCCGTCTTCATACTTCGAACTTGATCTACTGTATCCCCGGAGTTATATGCTGAAAACCTTTGACTTAATCACCGGCCTTTGTCCTGTTACTGCAATAACCCTGAAGATGGAATATTTTTCCCCAACAGAAACATTAGAGATGCGATGGTTTTCAGCGAAAACCGACAAAGCCTCCCCGATCATCGACATGTGACGCCAATCCGTGAACTCGACTGCCAGCAAGTCTCTCCCGCTCTCGATCCCCTCGAGCCGCCTGATCACTTGCACTGGCCTCCCTTTCACTGACTTGACCATCACCCTGTCTTGACCATCTGCCCGTCCATGTCTTGCTCTATCTTCTCGTGCACTCCTGAGATCATCTCCAACTTCACCCGGCATCCTTGATCCTTTAGCATCGAGCTCCCCACTCGACCCTTGATCACCTACCACTAACAATTGGTTATCATCTCTGCCCTGCACACATGAGACAAGCTAAAACACGGAACGTGACGCACACTGATCCCCTCGGCACAGACCATTCATAACCACACATCGAACCCTTCGATGCAATCAAACCATCACTCACTCAATCACTCGATCGCTCATCCTTGTCAATCACTCATCACAAAGATAGAAACCATAGTGCAACCCCACATGGTTTCACAAGTTCAGACCCCAATGGCCGAACCCTCCGTTGGGTGAGTTCGGACCCCAGTGGCTGAACCCACTTTTGCTCTAGGTGAGCCCCTAGTGGGAGAGCTCGGCCCGCAATGGCCGAACATACCTCCGGCCTGGCGGGACCCTTCGCTGATATGGTCCGAAGTACGTTCGATGTGGCCGAACCCCCTTCCGGACAATGGGTTCAGTTCATAGTGGGTGGAGCCGCTAGAACCGTCGATGCCTCGACCATACTACTGGGAAGGATCCCCGTGGGGTCCAAACTAAACCTCGCCGCCAGAGTACCCTTGGCAGTATAGTGTTTCCCCCAACTTTCCTTCGGAGTGTTATGATTGGTAGGGACAAGTGGACACGGCGAAGGGAAACATTTTCCACAGGTTGTCCATGGTACCTCTGAATCGACTCACGCAGGACGAAGCCATGGAGGATGGGCGCGAAGAGGCGAAGGAGAGGGAATCCGAAGCTATCATAGTCAAAATAGGGTCTTAGGAATTCCCAATCCCAAAGGCCCCCTCATCGAAGCATGATGGAGGTAAGTCCCCTAGTCCGGCCGAGGCCATCACCGAAGCCCGGTCCAATTGGCCTAACAAGGCCGGTCCGACCGACAGAGTACAAGGAAAGATTCTCACCAAGTGCAAAGATTACAAGGCCGACCCAGGTAATTCCCAGTCGGCCAAAAATCACAGGAACAAGTTGGTGGCGCCTAGTACTAAGCCACAACCATTTTGGGCACCTCCGGGCATGTCCAAATCACAGAAAAGGCACCTACAATGTCTGCAGTCATAGGAGATGCGTGAGAAGAATGTCGAGGTTGAGCAAGACGCCATCTTTGAGGAATTCCACCCTCGGCCAGTCGTGAAGCAAATATGGAAGCCCAAGCCAGTTGAGGCGAACAACCCGGCTCTCTTTATGAGCGACGACGATGATGACATGCTCGACGACGACTACACGCCCATCTTCGAGGGGCCCGCACCTCAGGCAATGGACATAAATGTTGTCATGCTTCCCGTAGAGTTCGCACTACCACGAGATGAGGCTGAGGTCTCTTAGTTGAACCTCAACTCACGAGATGCTATTTTCAAGAAGCCCTAGGATACGGTTCGTCCACTAAAGCCCCTTCTATGTCAAGGGCCACATTAATGGGAAGCAAATCTCAAAGATGCTTGTCGACGGTGGCGCCACTGTCAATTTAATGTTGTACTCTAATTTGAAGAAGCTCGGTAGGGGCAAGGAGGACCTAAAGAAAACCAACCTAATTCTTAACGGCTTCAATGGTGAGAGCTCCGAAGCAAAAGGCGTACTCTCCATAGAGTTGACGTTGGGCAACAAGACGTTGCCGACAGGATCCTTCATCGTCAATGTGCAAGGTAACTACAGTGTGCTACTTAGGCGTGATTGGATTCACTCAAATTGTTGTATCCCATATACTTTGCACCAGTGCCTAATGTAGTGGAATGGCGATGATGTGGAGGTTGTGCCAACAAATACTTCAGCCCAAGTAGCATCGGGTGATGTGTCTATCGACGCCATCCATGATAAAGTAGAGTGTCTATCAGATAGAGACCTCTCAGATTACGACTTCGTTAGCATGTCCGAGGGATGTTTTGTACCCGTGCCTGTAAAGCCGACTGCTGTAGAACAACTATTTTTGAACTAGTAATCATATCTAGTAAGAGTAATCATGATTGGCTACAGTCTCGTGTGGAGCAATATCGGTCCTATAAAGACGGTATTGCTGAAGCCATTGAAGATTTTAGCGAAATAGAAAAGTTGGGTCAAGGTTTTGCGCCGGCCGATCCTCTAGATGAAGTCGATATAGGCAATGGTAGCATTCCAAGGCTGACTTTTGTAAACAAAATTTACAAGCTAGCGAAAAGGCCGAAGTGGTAAAGTTGATTTGGTCATATGTTGATTGTTTTGCATTAGAGTATAGTGAGATGCCCGAACTAAGCTGTGAGCTCGTAGAGCATCGGTTGCCATATAAATAGCCCCCTCGTCGCTTTAATTCATCCGTGTATGACCTAGTTAAAGAGGAGATAGAATGATTTCTCAAGGCTGAATTTATTAGGCCATGTAGGTACGCTGAATGGGTTGCTAACATTGTGCCTGTAGAGAAGAAGGGGAGTGGAAAAATACAAGTTTGTATTGATTTTAGGGATCTAAACAAGGCCACTCCAAAGGATGAGTATCCCATGTCGATAGCCGACATGTTGATCAACGATACTTCAGGATACAAGGTACTAAGTTTTCTTGATGGCAACACTGGTTATAATCAAAGCTTTATGGCTAAGGAGGACATCTACAAGACAACCTTTCGATGCCTTGGTTTTGTCGACTTGTTTGAGTGGGTCGTTATGATTTTCATTTAAAGAATGCTAGCGCTACATATCAACGTGCTACGAACCTGATCTTTCATGACTTGTGTTGGTGCAACGGATTATGCTAACAGGTTCTATATGACCAAGAACTGACAAACGAAGTGTTTGTGAATGCAGACTATCTCAAGCCTCCGATTAAGATAATAGCTCAGAAAAGTTCGAAGTGTGTATTGAATATCGGAATATTTGATGTCCCTTATAGGGCGAGAATGGGGGTATTTATAGGTAAAATATTTAAGGAAAAAACCTTTTACCCCTTAATTACAACCAATATAGTGGATACTATTTCGGTATCCCTTATAGGGTTAATATGGTAAAACATGCTCGAAGGATGTTGATAAGCAGACATCCCATCCTTCTAGTTGTTTTCCACTCCAGATGGGGAGCCTTTCAGAGGGTCTTTTCCGACCGGAGCCTGGACAGACCGTTTGGCTTCGAGCCCTTCAGTTCGGAGGGCGTCTCGGGCTCCGAGATTAAGACCCTTGCTTTTATCTTCGTAGTATAATGTATTTGCTTGGAATCTTGGAGGATGATGGGGATGAAGTATTTTCCCCCAACAATAGCCCCTCGAATACGTTCTCCAGATAGCCTGTACAACAAGGAGAGTTGTATACACAAGAAGTATTTTCATGCTCAGGACCTTAGAAAGAACGCAAGGTATTATAACCATTCGAAGCATCCTTGATGCTGGGGATGCATCGAATTTGGGCTCCGAACTTCGACCTCCACATGATTGCTCTGAAGGGAAATGGACCGTTATAATGGCAATAAATTGCAAAGAGTCGTTATCTTTATAACCGTTATCCCTCAAATAGCCATTAGGCCTTTCGAGAAATCAACAACCACAAAAGTTTACCGCAGATTTACATTCTTTCATCCTTTGGCCCCACCTATCATTGGTGCGAGTTGAATATGCAAAGGTGAAAAGATGCGTGAATTGTGCCGAACAAGGGCAGAGCAGTTATAAAAGAGGAAAGTGATCAGCGGTGAGAAGTTTTTACAAAGATTTATCTCTTTAACAATTCCATACTTTTCTTCTTTCGTCCTTGCTCTCCTAAACTCTTGAGTGCTCCACTAATGGTTAGAACAAGTGCAAGAGTGCCTGCAGCGGCTGCGAACTTGACTCAGCGGCAAGCCTGGGCCACATCGGCGGCAGCAGCAATGGCTGGAGCCCCAGGGGGCTCCTGGCCTAAGGACCCGTGGGAACTTCGCCCACCGTCGAAGAAGCCACTAAGGCAAACCTTCATCCTCGGGCAATCGACTTGCATGGTGGAGTCCGTATAAGAGGCTTTGAGCGGAAGACTGGGATTAGGGATGAGGACTTGTTTCCTCAGAGAAGTCATGTCAGCGCCAAGGAGCGAAGAAGTTATCGCCTTCAAAGCCTTCTTTGAAGCTGGACTCAGGCTCCCTTCAATAAACTTCTTAACAGAGGTATTGGAGACGTTCCATGTCACCTTGCCACAACTATCTCTAAACACCATAGCTCAGCTGGCGCTCTTCGAGTTGGCCCTCTGAGCTGAAGGGTGCAAAGGAAGGTCTGAAGTGTTCATGGTGACCCACGAAGCTTCATGCCAACCGAAGCTACACGATGGGCCCGGAGACTCCAAACTGCTGGTGGCCTTTGGGAGTGTTAACTTCCAGCTCTGGAAGGGGCACTTGAAGAACTTCTCGGTGAAGGCGATCAACGACCGGTGGTACTCCGATTGGATACTCTGGTGGTTTTATGACAAAGTTGGTGAAGACTCCAGCCTTACGGTTCCCCTACAAGAGATTTGGTATACGAGGGAAGTGGAGGTGACCATGCACTCAAGTCTGCTTTCAACGCGACTTGGGTTGCTATCTTCGGTGGCCAAGCGCATGAGCATGCGTGACTTGGCAGAGGAATTCATCGCCCTCCAGATACCTCCACTCGAGGCCGATTGGCCCGTTATTTTTCACAACACTTCAGAGGGGGAGCTTCGAGAGATCGCTTCGAACTCTCTAGGTAATGCTTCGATATCTCCTGCACTTAAATTAGTTTTATAGAATATCTGAAATTTTTCTTAATAGATTGTTACCTTGTTTCAACGGCTCCATTGGCACTGGCTCCGGAGCAAATAGCTCGGGCAGCGGAGAGGGTGCTTGGAGCCCCTATTGCAGTAGAGAAGCAATGGAGGATGGAGATAGTTGGGAGCTAGGAACGCTCCAACCGAGTCTGGAGTGCACTATGGATTGAAGCCCCTCTTCTTCCAAGCTTCGATTTAGTGGGCCCAGTTCCTCAAATGAGGAAAGCTGCTATGGGGACCTCCAAGGCCATGAAGACTCTGGCAAAAAAGGTGGCACGGAAGGCTAAGCCCCCATCTCCTTCGGTGTCTCCACCTTCGTTGGAGATCCGGAGCTCTTCTTAGGAGGATTACAAAGAGAAGGAGGCTTCGGAGGCCCAAATGGGGAGGGATCTTAAAGCTTTACTCATGGATGGTGGTGAGGGGGATTCTCAGAATGAAACCGAGGATCCACCTTGGGTTGATGTTGAGGCGGTGCCGGTGGCCGAAGGGGAGGAGGCAGTCCAAACTGAGCTTGTAAGAGATCAAGGAGCGGAGCCAGAGGGCTCCGATTCGCCCATGATCAAAGTGGTGGTGACGAAGATAAGGGCCTCTACGTATGCCACTCCAAACCAAACTCTAGGGGAGGACATCGAGGAGTACCTCAAATTGTATGAGTATCTAGAGGATCCCGTAATTCTTCCCCAAAATTTTCCTGGAGGTAATCTTCGGTCTTTACTCCTTTATTTATCATACCTAAAATAATTTCATTGTATTGGCAATATCATTTTGATGATTGACAAATACCTTATGTTTGTAGATGCCTCGGGGAGCAACATGGCTTCGACATGAGATAGAGCCTTGGCGCTTGGCTCCAGCTAGGGATGAGGCTCCGGCGGAGGAGGTGGCTCTGGCAATAGAGGCTACTTCAATAGCTAGAGTTGCTTTAGCAGAGGGATTCACTCCTGCGGAGGAGACCACTCCAACGGGGAGTGACACTCCAATGGAATACACGAATCCGGCGGCTCCCTCAATGGGGAGAGCTAAAGGAAAATTTTGGCCTGGGCCAATCCCTTTTTTGGTGATGACGTCGACGGGGTCGACGAACGATCCCTCGATGGAAGCTTTGGAGAGGATCCTGCCGAGGACGATCAGAGAGTCCTGTCCCGTCTTCCATTGTTGGCTGCATTCTTAGAGCAGTGGGCAGGGCTTCGGCCTGTCTTGCAGCCCTTGGCTCAAATGAGCCAAGAGGTTTGCAACTCCGAACTAGTCTCTGCGCTGAGCGAAGCCAGTGGAACGGAGCTAAACATTGCCCTTGAAAGGGCTACCCTCCAAGTATGTGAAGGACATAGCATATATTTAATTTATTGTGATTGCGCTGAGTGAGCTCGAATTTAATTGGCTCAAAAGGAAGGTTACAATGCTCCAGGAGGCTCTTAAGGGCTCTGAAGACAAGTTCCTGCAATTGGAGGAAGGACTCCTCAAAGAGCAGAGGGCAAAGGCCATTGCGGAGGAGGTGCTTCGAATGAAGCTGCATGCTCAAGCGGGCCTGGTGTCTTCAATCAATGAGATTCAAGCAGAGCGGGTGGTGCTCAGAGCCGAAGTTGACAAGCTTCGAGCAGCGGAGGTGACTTACGGGGCCGAGCATGTGCGCTCCGAGAAGCGCTCCAACAAGCGCTGTCTCAGAAGAATTATCTGATGACGAAGACAACTGAGCTCTCCACCATTGCCTCCGACATGACAAAGGCTGAGGCAAAGCACAAAGAGGTGGCTAACGAGACCATGGACACCCTCCAGGGTGTTCAGGAGTATTTTGGAACAGTCTACCCATCTTCTTGAGCCATGACGGACGAACCTCTTGGCTAGAAGCTCCAGATGATCTAGTCGGTGGCCAAGATGAGGAAGGGCTCCGGTACTCTCTACAGAGAGATTTCCGGACAAGTAGCTGGGATCGGAGTCCTTCATCACCTCGAAGCCATCGGGACCTTCATTACTCCGGTGAAGCGTTCGATGCCTACAAGCTTTGCTGACGAAGGATTGTTGCAACCACCGCTGGACGTCGCCTTAGCTTGGGAAGCTTTTCGGGCAACGTGGAAAGGAGATAGTGAAGCTGCGGCCAAGGCATGGATCGACGAAGCCCGTCGGTAGAGGCAAGCATAGGCGAAGCCTTCGGCTCCACATCCGTCAACCGCTCTGCCTCCGGACCAGAAGGTCTTGCCTCTTAGGGCACTTTTGCTATGTAAAGAGACTTTGTAATGTTCTTTTTGCTTCGATGAATGAAAAGTTTGGTTTGGATATTTGTTTTTAGGTTTTGACGTATGCTTTGGATTTTGATCTCAAAGTATTAGAACTTGACGAAGGGCTTCACCAATAGTGGGCTATTCTTGAGAGCTTAAGGCCTCATAGGCGCTCTCGATTCTCTGTTCCTCGGGGGGAACATGGAGAGATAACACTCGATATTTTTAGCGAAGTGCTTTCTTACATCAAAGAAGAAGATAAAGAAGAAGCTATAGCAATAATGTCTTCATCTTCGGAGTATATAGATTGGTCTAATTCGGAGCATCAAGTCGAGGATCCGATGGAGGTTAGCTTCGAACGGCTTCGAACTTGGGCCGAACTTCAGGAAGAGCAGAAAGTCTTGAGAGCTTCGCAAAAGATAATTCAAACTCGAATCAAAAGGAAAGCCTTATGAACTCTAGGCTCCGAAGACCGAGCCGGTCCTAGAGGTAGCTCTAGGGGTCAGAGAGGCCTTCGTTTCTACTTAGGCTTAGATACTAATTTTTCATGATTATGATATTTTGTAATGTGATTTAACCAAGTAATATAATTTGTTTGGGAAGCATCGTTTAATTGTGCCTTATTCCCCTGCCCCTCTTTGTGGATGGGGGCCTTATGCAATGCAATAGGGCAGGTCATGCACAACGCCCAGTATATTAAAGCCGAGGCTTCGCAAATAATACTTGATAACCACGAACTCTACTTTTTTCGTATAGTTCTTCGAACTATATGTTCATATCATAATATCTTACCTCATAGAGGTAGACTAGTCTACGTATCAAACTAATGGTTCGATGTCGGAAAAGATGGTCACTTAGGACTCTTGATGGGTTTCATTTGGCCGGGGCCTTGAAACCTTATAGTGTGGTCACCTTCGACTCTTTTTAAGATGCTTCAAACTCGGAGGATTGGAATCTATTTGTTTATAGTCCTTAGACTCCTCTACGGATGCTATCAAGCTGGTTGCTCAGAATCCTTTGGTTTGGCCACCTTCGGCTCTTGTACGAATGCTTCGAACCAGTGTTTTGAAAGCGGCCTGGTGTCTTTAATCAATGAGATTCAAGCAGAGCGGGTGGTGCTCAGAGCCAAAGTTGACAAGCTTCGAGCAGCGGAGGTGACTTCCGGGGCCGAGCATGTGCGGCTCCGTGAAGCGCTCCAGCAAGCTCTGTCTTAGAATAATTATCTGATGATGAAGACAACTGAGCTCTCCACCATTGCCTCTGACATGACAAAGGCCGAGGCGAAGCACAAAGAGGTGGCTAATGAGACTATGGACACCCTCCAAGGTGTTCTGGAGTATTTTGGAACAGTCTGCCCATCTTCTTCAGCCGTGACGGACGAACCTCTTGGCTAAAAGCTCAAGATGATCTAGTCGGTGGCCAAGATGAGGAAGAGATCCGGTACTCTCTACGGAGAGATTTCTGGACAAGTAGCTGGGATCGGAATCCTTCGTCACCTCAAAGCCATCGGGATCTCCATTACTCCGGTGAAGCGTTCGATGCCTACAAGCTTTGCTCATGAAGGATTGTTGCAAACACCGTTTGACGTCGCCTTAGCTTGGGAAGCTTTCCGGGCAACCTGGAAAGCAGATAGTGAAGCTGCAACAAAGGCATGGATCGACGAAGCCCGTCGGTAGAGGCAAGCACATGTGAAGCCTTCGGCTCCACCTCCGTCAACCGCTCCGCCTCCGGACCAGAAGGTCTACCCTCTTAGGGCACTTTTGCTATGTAAAGAGACTTTGTAATGTTCTTTTTGCTTCGATGAATGAAAAGTCTTTGTTTGGATATTTGTTTTTAGGTTTTGACGTATGCTTTCGATTTTCATCTCAAAGTATTAGAACTTGACGAAGGGCTTCACCAATAGTGGGCTATTCTTGAGAGCTTAAGTCCTCATAGGCGCTCTCGATTCTCTGTTCCTCGGGGGGAACATGGAGAGATAACACTCGATATTTTTAGGGAAGTGCTTTCTTACATCAAAGAAGAAGACAAAGAAGAAGACAAAGAAGAAGCTATAGTAATAATGTCTTCGTCTTCGGAGTATGTATATTGGTCTGATTTGGAGCATCAAGTCGAGGATCCGATGGAGGTTAGCTTCGAACGGCTTCGAACTTGGGCCGAACTTCAGGAAGAGCAGAAATTCTCGAGAGCTTCGCAAAAGATAATTCGAACCCGAATCAAAAGGAAAGCTTTAAGAACTCCAGGCTCCGAAGACCGAGCTAGTCCTAGGGGTAGCTCTAGGGGTTAGAGAGGCCTTCGTTTCTACTTAGGCTTAGATACTAATTTTTCATGATTATGATATTTTGTAATGTGATTTAACCAAGTAATATAATTTGTTTGGGAAGCATCGTTTAATTGTGCCTTATTCCCCTGCCCCTCTTTGGGGATGGGGGGCCTTATGCAATGCAATAGGACTGGTCGTGCACAATGCCCGGCATATTAAAGCCGAGGCTTCGCAAATTATACTTGATAACCATGAACTCTACTTTTTTCGTATAGTTCTTCGAACTGTATGTTCGTATCATAATATCTTACCTCATAGAGGTAGAGTAGTCGACGTACCAAACTAATGGTTCGATGTCGGAAAAGATGGTCACTTAGGACTCTTGATGGG
This sequence comes from Zizania palustris, assembly GCA_019279435.1. Lineage (NCBI taxonomy): Eukaryota > Viridiplantae > Streptophyta > Magnoliopsida > Poales > Poaceae > Zizania > Zizania palustris. The sequence goes on from JAAALK010000080.1 coordinate 98,318,447, forward strand.
TTTCATTTGGCCAGGGCCTTGAAACCTTATAGTTAGGTCACCTTAGACTCTTTTTAAGATGCTTCGAACTCGGAGGATCGGAATCTATTTGTTTATAGTCCTTAGACTCCTCTACGGATGCTATCAAGCTGGTGGCTCGGAATCCTTTGGTTTTGGCCACCTTCAGCTCTTGTACGAATGCTCCGAACCAGTGTTTTGAAAGCGGCCTGTTGTCTTTAATCAATGAGATTCAAGCAGAGCGGGTGGTGCTCAGAGCCGAAGTTGACAAGCTTCGAGCAGCGGAGGTGACTTTCGAGGCCGAGCATGTGCGGCTCCGAGAAGCGCTCCAACAAGCGCTGTCTCAGAAGAATTATCTGATGATGAAGACAACTGAGCTCTCCACCATTGCCTCCGACATGACAACGCCGAGGCGAAGCCTAAAGAGGTGGTTGACGAGACCATGGACACCCTCTAGGGTGTTCTAGAGTATTTTGGAACAGTCTGCCCATCTTCTTCAGCCGTGACGAACGAACCTCTTGGCTAGAAGCTCAAGATGATCTAGTCGGTGGCCAAGATGAGGAAGGGCTCCGGTACTCTCTACGGAGAGATTTCTGGACAAGTAGCTTGGATCGGAGTCCTTCGTCACCTCGAAGCCATCGGGATCTCCATTTCTCCGGTGAAGGGTTCGATGCCTACAAGCTTCGCTGACGAAGGATTGTTGCAACCACCACTGGACGTCGCCTTTGCTTGGGAAGCTTTCCGGGCAACCTGGAAAGGAGATAGTGAAGCTGCGGCCAAGGCATGGATCGACGAAGCCCATCGGTAGAGGCAAGCACAGGCGAAGCCTTCGGCTCCACCTCCGTCAACCGCTCCGCCTCCAGACCAGAAGGTCTAGCCTCTTAGGGCGCTTTTGCTATGTAAAAAGACTTTGTAATGTTATTTTGCTTCGATGAATGAAAAGTTTTTGTTTGGATATTTGTTTTTAGGTTTTGACGTATGCTTTGGATTTTGATCTCAAAGTATTAGAACTTGATGAAGGGCTTCACCAATAGTGGGCTATTCTTGAGAGCTTAAGGCCTCATAGGCGCTCTCGATTCTCTTTTCCTCCGGGGGAACATGGAGAGATAACACTCGATATTTTTAGCGAAGTGCTTTCTTACATCAAAGAAGAAGATAAAGAAGAAGCTATAGTAATAATGTCTTCGTCTTCGGAGTATGTAGATTGGTCTAATTCGGAGCATCAAGTCGAGGATCCGATAGAGGTTAGCTTCGAATGGCTTCGAACTTGGGCCGAACTTCAGGAAGAGCAGAAAGTCTTGAGAGCTTCGCAAAAGATAATTCAAACTCGAATCAAAAGGAAAGCGTTATGAACTCTAGGCTCCGAAGACCGAGCCGGTACTAGAGGTAGCTCTAGGGGTCAGAGAGGCCTTCGTTTCTACTTAGGCTTAGATACTAATTTTTCATGATTATGATATTTTGTAATGTGATTTAACCAAGTAATATAATTTGTTTGGGAAGCATCATTTAATTGTGCCTTATTCCCCTGCCCCTCTTTGTGGATGGGGGGCCTTATGCAATGCAATAGGACCGGTCGTGCACAATGCCAGCCATATTAAAGCCGAGGCTTCACAAATTATACTTGATAACACGAACTCTACTTTTTTCGTATAGTTCTTCGAACTGTATGTTCGTATCATAATATTACCTCATAGAGGTAGAGTAGTTGACGTATCAAACTAATGGTTCGATGTCAGAAATGATGGTCAGTTAGGACTCTTGATGGGTTTCATTTGGCCAGGACCTTGAAACCTTATAGTGTGGTCACCTTCGACTCTTTTTAAGATGCTTCGAACTCGGAGGATCAAAATCTATTTGTTTATAGTCCTTAGACTCCTCTATGGATGCTACCAAGCTGGTGGCTCGGAATCCTTAGGTTTTGGCCACCTTCGGCTCTTGTACGAATGCTCCGAACCAATGGTTTGAAAGAGGGCATGGTGTCTTTAATCAATGAGATTCCAGCAGAGCGGGTGGTGCTCAGAGCCGAAGTTGACAAGCTTCGAGCAGCGGAGGTGACTTCCGGGGCCGAGCATGTGTGGCTTTGAGAAGCGCTCCAGCAAGCGCTGTCTCAGAAGAATTATCTAATGACGAAGACAGCTGTGCTCTCCACCATTGCCTCCGACATGACAAATGCCGAGCCGAAGCACAAAGATGTGGCTGACGAAACCTTGGACACCCTCCAGGGTGTTCTGGAGTATTTTGGAACAGTCTGTCCATCTTCTTCAACCATGACGGACGAACCTCTTGGCTAGAAGCTCAAGATGATCTAGTTGGTGGCCAAGATGAGGAAGGGCTCCGGTACTCTCTACGGAGAGATTTCTGGACAAGTAGCTGGGATCGGAGTCCTTCGTCACCTCGAAGCCATCGGGATCTCCATTACTCCGGTGAAGGGTTCTATGCCTACAATATTTGCTGACGAAGGATTGTTGCAAGCACCGCTGGACGTCGCCTTAGCTTGGAAGCTTTCCGGGCAACCTGGAAAGAAGATAGTGAAGCTGCAGCCAAGGCATGGATTGACGAAAACCGTCGGTAGAGGCAAGCACAGGCGAAGCCTTCGGCTCCACCTCCGTCAACCGCTCCGCCTCTGGACCAGAAGGTCTAGCGTCTTAGGGCGCTTTTGCTATGTAAAAGACTTTGTAATGTTCTTTTTGCTTCGATGAATGAAAAGTATTTGTTTGGATATTTGTTTTTAGGGTTTGACGTATGCATTGGATTTTGATCTCAAAGTATTAGAACTTGATGAAGGGCTTCACCAATAGTGGGCTATTCTTGAGAGCTTAAGGCCTCATAGGCGCTCTCGATTCTCTATTCCTCCGGGGGAACATGGAGAGATAGCACTCGATATTTTAGCGAACTGCTTCTTACATCAAAGAAGAAGATAAAGAAGAAGCTATAGTAATAATATCTTCGTCTTCGGAGTATGTAGATTGGTCTGATTCGGAGCATCAAGTCGAGGATCCGATGGAGGTTAGCTTCGAACGGCTTTGAACTTGGGCCGAACTTCAGGAAGAGCAGAAAGTCTTGAGAGCTTCGCAAAAGATAATTCAAACTCGAATCAAAAGGAAAGCTTTAAGAACTCCAGGCTCCGAAGACCGAGCCGGTCCTAGAGGTAGCTCTAGGGGTCAGAGAGGCCTTCATTTCTACTTAGGCTTAGATACTAATTTTTCATGATTATGATATTTTGTAATGTGATTTAACCAAGTAATATAATTTGTTTGGGAAGCATCGTTTAATTGTGCCTTATTCCCCTGCCCCTCTTTGTGGATGGGCCAAGCATATTAAAGCCGAGGCTTCGCAAATAATACTTGATAACCACGAACAAGATTATTAGTTAGAAAAGCTCTTATTTTAAATTAGTTAGAACGCTTGAAATAAGATTATTCACAATTAAAACTCCTTTTATAAAGGACCATATTACGTTATAGTTCATTTTAAATTGTTCATAAAATGAATTTCAGAAACTTAATAACTTGGTTTTCTTTAAATTGACCCAATCAAAACCTATATGCTTGTTGTGTGGTTTTGGATTGTTTGATTGAATGTTGTATTTATATTACTTTATTTATATTGGGAAGACTACGACATCGCCGAGGAGCCGGAATACTTCCCAGAAGTTCTTCCCTCCCCTTTCGCTGAACAAGGCAAGTCACCAAACCACTCTTTTGAGCATGTTGAACCCATGTTTTATTAAACTATCGCTAAAACACATAGGATATATATGCATTAGTCAAATGGAACCCTTACAATATATTTATTTAGGATCCCCCGACCTTGATGTGCAACCCAAGCCATGCTATCTCGCCTAACCTCCTTGTCACCAAATGATTAGTATTATTAGTTAGTGTCCAATGTATTGACACGATAGCTATAGGATTAAAAATGAGTCGTAGCGATTGGAATCTATTATATGATCCCCGTTATTCTTATCTCTGGAATGCTGTTGGTGATAAAGTTATGGTTGAGAGTGTATGCATGGTGGGTTCCAGGTGCAAGCTAGGACATTGGTCGGTAGCACCCAGGGCACTATAAGGACCGGTCTGCGGGATCCGTTGCAATACACTTCCATACTAACCACAGGTCTAATGGGTAAGTCCTAACTAAGGTATGGAGTGTTCCAAACGAGGCCACCATTTGGAGATGGGTCAAGCTGCACCTGTGGGTGGCTCTACCGACGTGGCGCAAAAGGGGGTGCGACGTTAGCCGGGATGCGGCCCGGCGCGGCTGGCGAAACCTAGAGCGGGTGGTTATCGCTTGGAGCATTTCATGCTGAAGTTTTGGCACGAGTTCCCGTGGTATGTGTCATTTCATTACACTTGGTGTTTGGGATGAGTGTGTGCCTTGTGGGTATAGTAGTACATCTCTGATCAGAGTCTTAAATCTTTTTGAAAAGCCAAGCCTAGGGTCAAGGACGGGTTGCGTGACATCCCACAGTTAGTTTACTTTTGGAATGGATGTGCATGATGGTTTGACATGTAAGGACTGTTGTGCGAAGAGGGAAAACGTACTCCTCGAGTTAGATGGTATAATTGATGTTCATGTTTATTATTCCGCATGATTAAATTTAACTACACTAAATGCAATAACTGAAAAATGTACTTTTCCGCACTTTTAGCCATTATCCTTCCTTTGTTATTATCTTGCATTATTATTTGCATTTGCGGTGGCTTGTTGAGTACTCTTTGTACTCATACCCGTTGGACACACAATTCAGAGGATGCTTACTACGAGGATGGTCTCGAGTAGCGACCCAGTCAAGAAGAAAGATCCTGAAGAAGACGTTCGTCATGCAGTTTATTTTTATTATTTTAATTTCACTCTTATGTAATAATGTGGTCTGCGTACCACGTATGATTGCTCGTATGAACATGTCGCATGATGAACCTCTTGTATTATTGTTTTTCGTTGGTAATTCAATATGTTCCGATTCGGTAAATCGGGGCGCAACAAGATGGTATCAGAGCCGACTTGACTGTAGGAAGCCAAACGGACCAGCCTAGCCAATAGCTGCAGAAATATATTTCCTGAAAAACCTACTTTATAAACTTTGTTCCTCCCCTCACTTTTCTTCAACTTGTTGTTTTTGTAGATGCCGGTCTACCAAGTACATAGTTACTGCTGCCACTACGAGGGCTTCATCAGGGAGCTCCGCATGATGCTCACCTTCCTCGGGTTCCTCTTCAAGCACGAATTTCATGGGGTGTACCTGGAGGAATTCGTCGGACCTTGCGACGTCTCCCTCACCATCCACCGATCCGGAGAGCACCTACCGCCCTACCCGACATCACTTGGGGGTCTGACTTTCGATGTCGCGTGCCAATGCGTCGCCCTCCAAGCCCTTATGGAGTTGAGGATGATCTATGATGATCGTCTTCAGAACTCGTCTTTTCGGCTTGTGCCGAAGCGCACTCCCGGCGCCTACCGTAGTATCTACCTCAGAGTTCACTCTGTTCGTGATCCGATCATGGCCCGTTAGTCGTGTCTTCTTCAGGCCATGGATGACCTCCATACTGAGGCTGTGCTCGACACTGATGAGCACCATGAGGCGGTTGAGTTCCTTCGTGAGGAGACGAAGAACTTGATCCAACAGAACGGCGAGCTGCATCGCAAGATTATGCAGCTATAGAAGGACATTGCGGAGATGGTTCCCCTCATCCCGAGGAAGAGGAAGCCCATCTGCGAGCCTGCCCCTCGCCCCAAGAGGATCCCGCCACACCCCTCGACCGCCGGACCGTCCACCGCCAGCACCCCTGCACCGCGACCCGGCCTCGTCTTTGACCCGATCATCGAGAATTTTCTCGAGCCCACCGTCCCTCAGGACCCACGTGCTCGTGGTTCCGAGAGTACGGAGACCGCCTCCAATGGCGAGTAGGCGTTAGCTATCATTGTTTGAAATAATGTTGTGGTACCACCTACAATGAGTTGGGTTGTAGGTGTATTAAAATAAGAGCTTAATGTAATGAACTTTTTATACCACTAGAAATATATATATGAGCCCCATGGGCCATTTTGATTGCAATGTTGTTTCATCATCTTTTTACCTTATGCCTTAAGCTTTTATATGTTCAGAAGATGGCCGACAACCAGAACACCGGCTCCAACAATGGAGAAGGAAGAAGCCACGGCCTGCCCGAAAGCGTTGTGCCTAACTGGGGTGCAACGGGCCCACGACAGACTGGGTCACCGTCTGCCAACCACCCTACCTTGGCGAAAATGATGGCGAATCAAAATCAGTTGATCACCGCCCTCCTCACCCAAATGCAGCACCAATAGGCACAGTTGGACCGCCTGCAGAATGGGGAGCCCACCCCTCATGCGCCCGCACACACGGCCGCTCCCCAACTCTCGGAGTTCCTGCGTGTGCGCCCACCGATCTTCTCCAGCACCACCAATCCCATGGAGGCCGGAGATTGGCTCCACACCATAGGGAAGAAGCTGGACCTCCCCGCTGCACCGACCGGGAGATAGTGGCCTTCGCCACTCATCAGCTCAAGGTCCCGCCGCGGAGTGGTGTGACAACTACCAGTGAGTCCCAGCCAGAGGACCATGTGGTGACATGGGTGGAGTTCTCCATCACCTTTCGCGCCGCCCACGTCCCCGCCGGAGTCATCGCGGTGAAACAGTAGGAGTTCCGCGACCTGCAACAGAGTAGCCGGACTGTCATGGAGTACCTCCATGAGTTCAACCATCTGGCACGCTACGCGCTAGAATAGGTGCGGACCGACGCCCTCCGCCAGGCTAAGTTCCTCCAGGGGACTTAAGGATGAGCTGTCCATCTAGCTCGTCGCCACCGATTACGCCGACTTTCAACGGTTTGTGAATAAAGCACTCATCCAAGAGACTGAGCAAAACAAGCTGGACCTCAAGAAGAGGAAGATGATCGCCTTCAAGCATCAGCAGGCAAATTTCCAAAGGCCCCGCTTCGTCCCTCCGCCACAAGCACCCACCTACCAACCTCGGCCCGCCTACAGGCCACCTCACGCCGTCGGTGGACCCAACGCCGGGCATCCCCGCACCGCTCCACCAGCCGAGGCAGCTCAGCCGACACCCGCCACCCGCCACCAAGGCCCTGATCATGAGGGATCGCCAAGGAAGCCGGTCGTATGCTTCAACTGCTGGAAGGAAGGGCACTACTCACACCAGTGTCCTCACCCCAAGAAACACCAAGGCACGACACCCAACCAGGCGGTTCGTGCCCGCGTCAACCACATCACCGCAGAGGAAGCTCAGGAGGCTCCCGAAGTTGTACTCGGTACATTTACTGCAAATTCTTTACCGGCTACAATATTATTTGACTCTGGGGCAACACACTCTTTCATCTCGGAAGATTTTGTGAAGACCAACAACATGGAAATGCTCCCTCTACTAGTCCCCATGATGATTGCCACTCCAGGCAATAAAACCTTAGCCCACTTATACAGTCCTAAGGTTAAGATAGAGATCCAAGGAGTTCTATTCCGCGCCGAGCCAGTCCTCATTAAGTGCACCAGACTCGACCTCATCCTAGGGATGGATTGGTTAATGAAACACAAGGGAGTGATCGACTATGCCAACAAGTCCTGTAACAGGTGACCAACCCCGAAGGCGAAGCCGTCACCTTTCGAATAACTAGCCGCAAGCCTAATGAGATGTCTCTCCATTCGTTAGCCCTTGAAGAAGTACCCATAGTCAAGGAGTTCATGGACGTCTTCCCAGAGGACCTACCAGGAATGCCTCCCAAGCGGGACATCGAATTCAGAATCGAACTTGTCCTCGAGACCACTCCAATCTCCAAGCGCCCATACCGGATGGCCACCAATGAACTAGCTGAAGTCAAGAGCAATATCGAAGACCTAGAGCAGAAAGGGTACATCCGACCGAGTACCTCACCCTAGGGTGCACCGGTCATCTTTGCTATGAAGAAAGACAAGACCAAGAGGATGTGCGTGGACTATAGAGCCCTAAACTACTAACCATCAAGAACAAGTATCCATTGCCTCGGATCGACGACCTGTTCGATCAACTGAAAGGATCCTCGGTGTTTTCCAAGATTGACCTCAGGTCAGGTTATCACCAATTGAGGATTAGAGAAGAGGACATACCCAAGACTGCCTTCACCTCCCGCTATGGACTCTACGAGTATATGGTGATGTCGTTCGGACTCACGAATGCCCTGACCTTTTTCATGAACATGATGAACAATGTATTCATGGAGTTCTTGGATAAGTTCATCGTGGTATTCATCGACGATATCCTCGTTTACTCCAAGACCAAGTAAGAACACGAGACCCACCTCCGTCTGACCCTCGGGAAACTAAGGGAACAACAACTGTACGCCAAATACAGCAAGTGCGAGTTTTGGTCATCTGAGGTAAAGTTCCTCGGTCATGTCATATCTGCCGGAGGAATAGCTGTGGACCCTGACCACCATGGAAGCAGTAACCAACTGGTTGCAGCCCACGAGCGTGACCGAGATCCAGAGTTTTCTCGGATTGGCCATATACTACCGCCGGTTCATCGAGAATTTTTCAAAGATCACCAAGCCTATGACCAGTCTATTGCAAAAGGAGGTAAAATTTGAATGGACCCCAGATTGTGAAGAAAGATTCCAAACCCTTAAGAAGAAGCTCGTGTCAGCCCCTATTCTGACTCTGCCAGACATCCGGAAAGACTTCCACGTCTACTGTGATGCCTCTCGTCAAGGTTTGGGATGTGTCTTAATGCAAGATGGGAAGGTGATATCCTACGCCTCCCGATAGCTGAGACCGCATGAGCTGAACTACCTGACCAACTGACCTAGAGTTAGTAGCCGTGGTTCATGCCTTGAAGATATGGCGACATTACCTTGTGGGAAATTGGTGTGAGGTCTTCACCGACCACAAAGAGCCTCAAGTACATATTCACCCAAGCGGACCTGAACCTCAGGCAAAGGAGATGGTTGGAACTGATCAATGATTACGACTTGGGCATCCATTATCATCCAGGCAAGGCCAATGTGGTGGCAGACGCCCTTAGTCGAAAAGGGTACTATAATGCCATCATGATACAGGACCAGGCCCCTTTGCTATATAAGGAGATGGAAAGGCTAAATTTAGGGATCACCACCCGAGCGTACCTCGCTACCTTGGAGTCTAGACCTGTCTTGATAGACCAGATCCGAGAAAAGCAGAAGGAAGACCCGGACATCTTGGAGATCCAACAGAACATGCGGAAGGGTAAAGCCCCCGGGTTCTCCGAGGACGAGAATGGCACCATCTAGTTCGGAAACCGGATATGCATACCCGACAAGCCTGAGTTGAAGACCGTCGTCCTTCAAGAAGCTCACGATACTCTATACTCCCTACATCCCGGGAGTACAAAGATGTATCAAGATCTAAAGGAGAAATATTGGTGGGTTAGCATGAAGAGGGAAATAGCTGAGTATGTGGCCAAGTGCGACACATGCCGGCGAGTCAAGGCAGAGCATCAAAGACCTGCTAGACTATTGCAACCTCTCAAGGTCCCCGAATGGAAGTGGGAAGAGATAGGAATGGACTTCATCACGGGACTGCCCAAGGACCAAGCTGGTCATGATTCTATCTGGGTGATCATCGACCGACTCACCAAGGTGGGTCACTTCATCCACGTCAAGACAACTTACACCGTCACCAAGTTGGCTGAGTTGTATATGACCCAGGATCATGTGCCTACGTGGAGTTCCAAACAAGATTGTATCTGACTGTGGGAGTCAGTTTACCTCTATGTTTTGGAAGAACCTTCTAGAGGAACTCGACACCCGGCTGAACTTTAGCACTGCCTATCATCCTCAGACCGATGGTCAAACCGAAAGGGTTAACCAGATATTGGAAGATATGCTTAGAGCTTGCGCTCTAGACTTTGGCGGAATGTGGGACAAGAACATGCCCTATGCGGAGTTCTCCTACAACAATAGCTATCAAGCCAGCCTGCAAATGTCCGTGTTCGAGGCACTCTACGAGCGTAAGTGCAGAACGTCGTTGCTCTGGGATCAGACCAGAGAGTCGCAACTATTTGGGACAAATATATTGGGAGAATCTGAAGAGAAGGTCAAGATCATCAGGGACAGATTGAAGATAGCCCAATCCTGACAGAAGAGCTACGCCGATAACCGTCGAAGAGACCTAACCTTTGAGGAGGGTGATTATGTCTATCTCCGAGTCACTCCCCTCCGTGGCACTCAAAGGTTCAACATGAAAGGCAAGCTAGCACACCGCTATGTCGGACCTTTTTAGATCCTCCGATGGCAAGTAGAGGTGGCATATCAACTAGAACTGCCTCCATCCTTGGCAGGAGTTCATGATGTGTTCCACGTCTCTCAGTTGAAGAAGTGTCTTCGTGTGCCCACCGAGCAAGCCAACCTCCAACAACTCAATGTCCAAGAGGATTTGAACCACATCGAGAAACCCGTCAAGATCTTGGAAACTAAGGAAAGGGTAACCGGGAGCCGTGTGGTTCGCTTCTGCAAGGGTCAGTGGGACAACCACCCCGTTGAAGAAGCCACATGGGAAAAAGAAGACGAGTTGAAAGCCCAATACCCCGAGTTATTCGAGTAGCGTTCCAATCTCGAGGACGAGATTCTTTGTAAGTGGGATAGGTTTGTAACACCCCAAATTTTCAAAGAAATAAAAAACATTATTTAATCTATTTCCCTGGAATTATTTATTTTTGAAATACCTTTAATGATGTCCTTAACCTTTTTGAACTAGAACCTAGATGAAATGACCAAACCAGGGACTAGAAAATTTTGTATATGATCCCAAGGCCAAGATATATTTTTGAGAATTTTTACAAATTTTTATCAACCTTGGAAGTAGCCCAAATATTTTAATCCATTTTCTGTAATTGTTTTTATTCAGAAAAGCATTTAAACAGTAACGGTTCCTCCCGCTCCCTTTCTCTCTCTCCTGGCCGGCCCAGCGCATTACCCCCGTGTGCCTCGGACTGACACCCGGGCCCTGCTTGTCAGCGAGCCCTTCTCTCCGCGCACGCGCACGCGCACCCGACACCCTGGCCCCACCTATCAGGCGCCAACCAATCCCTCTCTCGGCCGATGCCCGACCCCACCCGTCAGCCACCACACTCGTGCGCTCGTGCCCGCTGACCGCCTTGGCCCACCTGTCGGACCCATCGTCCACCTCCCGCCACTGCACCCAAATCGCGCCAACCGATGACCCCACCTCAGATCCGCTTCGCTGGCCCCTCCCCCATTAATTCGACGCCATTAAACGGTCCCTCCCGCTCGGTCGATCGTTTCCCCCTTTATTTCACGTGTTGTCGCCCCGGATCGAGCGCGCGCATGCAAGGAAAGAGCTCTCTGGCGTTGAAGAGAGTTTTTACTCTCGGCCTCCCCCAATCGCGCCCCCTCTGCCCCCGCCGACGACCCTATTTATACCCCTGGTACCCGCGTTCAACCCCCACGCTCACACGCTGCAAGATCGAACCGAACGCACGTACTCCAAGTTTTAACACTCCTCCGCCGCCCGCACTCCAGCCGTCGTTCGCCATCGCCGGGGTCCCTCTCCGTCCACACCGACCGCACCTCCGTGACCGCCAAGACCTCACCGACCTCGGCCAACCCTCCACCGATGATGAACCCCGCCAGATCCCCATCGCCGACAAGGACCCGAATGACTTCGCCGCCTCCCCTCGTCACCGGCCACGCCCTGTCGACCTCGGACCACCGCAAGGGTACCCTCGTGTTCCCCATAGTTCCCTATTTACGTTTTTAGCTTTAGTTAGGCCGGATAACCCTTGCTGTCGCTGGAATCGCTGGCTGTCACGTCGCCGGAGTCAGGGAAGACGGGTACTTTACCCCTCCCGACGCGTGTCGTGCCGGATTCAATCGCGACCGTGCGATCTGGATCTGACTGTGGTGATTAAACCCCTCGTGCGGTTTAATCAGATCTGTTAGATCCTAGCGAAGCGTTATGTTTTAATCTGGGCCGTTCGCTAGATTTTAAATCCCGCATCGCATCTGGACCACACGATTCATACCGGTTCAACATTTTAATCTCAGCCGTCCACGTCATTTTAACTCCCCCGCCTTGCCCGTGGCCGCCCGATCGCGATCCAACGGTGGATCTTGATCCGGCGCACGCGCACAGTGCGCGGGTGCACGGTGGACTCGGCTCACCGTGGACCCGAGGTTGTTTTTGGTTTACAATAAATTCCATAAATGCTTTTAAACTTCCAAAATTCATATCTTGCGCATTTTAACTTCAAAAATTATCATTTCAATTCCAGAAAATTTGTAATATTATTCTCTACATGTTCATACTATAAAAACAGTATACTTACTTTGAATATGTCACCCTTATTTAATAAAGTATTCAAATGCCCTTAGAGTAAATTACAAATTTAATTATTTAAATTTCAGCAAAATTTATATTTATTCATTTCCTGTTAATTTAATGAAACCACTAAGTTTTCTCTGAAGCTCTTATTTTAAATTAGTTAGAAAGCTTGAAATAAGATTATTCACAATTAAAACCCCTTTTATAAAGGACCATATTACGTTATAGTTCATTTTAAATTGTTCATAAAATGAATTTCAGAAACTTAATAACTTGGTTTTCTTTAGATTGACCCAATCAAAACCTATATGCTTGTTGTGTGGTTTTGGATTGTTTGATTGAATGTTGTATTTATATTACTTTATTTATATTGGGAAGACTACGACGTCGCCGAGGAGCCGGAATACTTCCTGGAAGTTCCTCCCTCCCCTTTCGCTAAACAAGGCAAGTCACCAAACCACTCTTTTTAGCATGTTGAACCCATGTTTTATTAAACTATCGCTAAAACACATAGGATATATATGCATTAGTCAAATGCAACCCTTACAATATATTTATTTAGGATCCCCCGACCTTGATGTGCAACCCAATCCATGCTATCTCGCCTAACCTCCTTGTCACCAAATGATAAGTATTATTAGTTAGTGTCCAATGTATTGACACGATTGCTACAGGATTAAAAATGAGTCGTAGCGATTGGAATCTATTATATGATCCCCGTTATTCTTATCTCTGGAATGCTGTTGGTGATAAAGTTATGGTTGAGAGTGTATGCATGGTGGGTTCCAGGTGCAAGCTAGGACATTGGTCGGTAGCACCCAGGGCACTATAAGGACCGGTCTGCGGGATCCGTTGCAATACACTTCCGTACTAACCACAAGTATAATGGGTAAGTCCTAACTAAGGTATGGAGTGTTCCAAACTGAGGCCACCATTTGGAGATGGGTCAAGCTGCACCGTGGGTGGCTCTACCGACGTGGCGCAAAAGGGGGTGCGACGTTAGCCGGGATGCGGCCCGGCGCGCTGGCGAAACCTAGAGCGGGTGGTTATCGCTTGGAGCATTTCATGCTAAAGTTTTGGCATGAGTTCCCGTGGTATGGGTCATCTCCTTACACTTGGTGTTTGGGATGAGTGCGTGCCTTGTGGGTACAGTAGTACATCTCTGATCAGAGTCTTAAATCTTTTCGAAATGCCAAGCCCACGGTCAAGGACGGGTTGCGTGACTGTTGGCGTAAAAGATTACGCTAACAGGTTTCTGTAGAAAAGAAACTAACAAACGAAGTGTTTGCGAAGCAAACTGTTCTAAGCCACCGAAAGGATAATAGCTTAGGATAGTTCGAAAGTGTGTATTGAATCACTTGTAATCGGTCCCTATTACAGGGTGAAATGGGGGGTATTTATAGGCTTAAACATTAAGGAAAAGACCTATTTACCCCTCTATTACAACCGACATTAAGGAAACTATTTGTTTTCCTTAATAGGGCTAAAACGGTAAAAGACTAATCTAATAAGATAGAAGATAAGTCTTCCATCTTAGCTGGCAGAAAAGATCCTGAAGGGCTTTGGTTCGAAGACATACTTCGAACCAGTGTCTGTCTTCGGGCTTCGAACCAGGTTCTGGGCATCTTCGAAGATGGTCTTCGGACAATCTTCGAACTGGTTGACTGTCTTCATGCTGCTTTGGCAATAACCCCGAAGATGAGATATTTTCCCCCAACAGTAGCCCCTCGAATACGCTTCTCCGTTTGACCTGTAACGTTTAGGAGAGCAGTATACGCAAGAAAAGTATTCATGCGTAGGGGTTAACAGATTTATATCATCTCCTAACTATGTGGAGATAAATGCTTCGGATTGGCATTCGAAAGAGTTACATTCGAAGTAACTTAGAAGTGTCTTTAGAAAGACTGAAGACTTTTTAGACTTAGAAAAAATAGCCGTTAACATGTTTCTTCTAACAGAAGTTAAACGATCCGTTATTTTCGGAGGAAAATAACGGGCAAGAATGCGAAAGGGCAGAACTCAAACGGTAACAAACGGAAAATTTAGGCTATAAATAAAGAGCCCAAAACTTACCCGATTACCTTTTCACTGTTCCTCTCAGTCAAAAGCTTTGTGAGCCCCTTAAGTTCTTGAGCCCTAGCCTTTGAGTTCCTGAGCCCCTTGAGTTCTTGAGCAACCGAGCGATCATAATGGTGAAGACCAAAGGATCTGCGCCTCCTTCGGCTTTGGCTCGGCAGCAGGCAGCCGCAGCAGCAGCAGCGGCGACATTGGCGGCGGAACCCTCGATGCAGGCGAGATCATCCATGGCGGCAGGGAGGAGAAATCCCCAAATCCCCGATGACCAAGGTCTGTGTCCACCTTCAACTAAATACTTTGATCAGTCTTTTGAGTTGGGGCCTTCTACCTGCAAGAGAGAATCTTGGCAATCACAGCAGGGGGTAAGATTAGCAATGGGGTTATGATTCGGAGGCCGGGCAAAGAATCAATTCCATCACCAAGACCCGGAGAGGTTGTAGTGTTCGAAGCTTTTTTCGAAGCAGGCTTAGGCCTCCCTGCTGTGGATTTCTTGGCTGAAGTTCTTGACCTATTTCATGTAACCCTCCCCCAACTATCTCCGAATGCTGTAGCTAGATTAGCTATCTTTGAGTGGGCGCTGAGAGCCGAAGGTTGTGAGGGGAGGGCTGAAATCTTCGCTGCACTGCATAGAGCGACTTGTCAACCGAAGACCTTCGTAGGCTCCGGAGGTGAGAAGGTGGTGGTTGCCTTTGGAAGCATTAATTTTAGGCTTCGAGACGAATATGCTCTACAATTTCCTGCTAAGGCCATCAATGCTAGATGGTACACTGATTGGGTACTGAGGTGGTTTTATGCCGAAGTCGGAGCTAGCAGTCCTCTGGCTGGGCCTCTCAAAGAAATCTGTTTCCGGAAAGAAGCCCTAGTGCAACCTGACGAAGGCCAGCTCGAAGCCCGCCTGAGCCTGCTTGAAAAAGTTAGCCGAAGGCTCAGTATGCGAGACTTGGCTGAAGAATTCATCGGTCTTCAAATTCCTCCACTGATGGCCAACTGGCCTATCATCTTCGAAGATGACTCCGAAGGCGGCCTTCGCAAAATCAATTATACTTCGAGCCCTGCAGGTAACTTCGAAACCAACATGCATTGTACATATTTACTTCGAAGGAAGACTAACTCAAATTATTTTCCCCAACAGTGACATCCCACAGTTAGTTTACTTTTGGAATGGATGTGCATGATAGTTTGACATGTAAGGACTGTTGTGCGAGGAGGGAAAAATACTCCTCGAGTTAGATGGTATAATTCATGTTCATGTTTATTATTCCGCATGATTAAATTTGACTACACTAAATGCAATAACTGAAAAATGTACTTTTCCGCACTTTTAGCCATTATCCTTCCTTTGTTATTATCTTGCATTATTATTTGCATTTGCGGTGGCTTGTTGAGTACTCTTTGTACTCATACCCGTTGGACAAACAATTCAGAGGATGCTTACTACGAGGATGGTCTGGAGTAGCGACCCAGTCAAGAAGAAAGATCCTGAAGAAGATGTTCGTCATGCAGTTTATTTTTATTATTTTAATTTCAGTCTTATGTAATAATGTGGTCTGCGTACCACGGTTGATTGCTCGTATGTACGTGTCGCATGATGAACCTCTTGTATTATTGTTTTTCGTTGGAAATTCAATAATGTTTTGATTCGGTAAATCAGGGCGCAACAGAAAGTCAAAAAAGCGGTTTTGAGAAGATTAAAGAGTGCTTGTCATCACCGCTTATGGTAAGAGAACCAAAAGCTGAAATTCCATTTTGGCTATATGTTGCTGCAGAAGATAGCGTGATAGGAGTCGTGCTAACTCAGGAGGTGGAGGGAAAATAGTACATCATCACATTCTTTAGCCGCCGCTTGCTGGACGCCGAGACAAGGTACGTGTTCGTGGAGCATTTGTGTTTATCACTCTATTATGCATGTACCAAATTACATAACTATCTTCTCCCTAGCACATGTATTGTTGCTTGTGAAACCGATGTCATAAAATACATATTGCAAAAGCCGATTCTAAGTGGTAGAATTGGGAAGTGGGATTATGCTTTGATTGAGTACGATTTGGCTTATGAACCTCTAAGAACTATGAAAGGTCAAATCATCGCTAACTTTATAGTTGATCACCACGTAGATGTCAATTGGGGTAGCAATGCTGCTCTAGTTGAGTAGCTCCATGGAGACTTTATTTTGATTGTTCGGCTTGCAAAAATAGCCAAGGTATTGGAGTACTTCTCATATCACCTAGTGGTATGCGCTTTGAGACCTTGACCTATTTAGAATTTCCTTCTACTAACAATCAAGCAGAGTATGAAGCTTTATTGCTAGGACTTGAATTGCGAGGTTCCATGGATGTTAAAAATGTTCATGCGTATGATGATTCTCTATTAGTTGTACAACAAGTAGCTAAAATTGCTCAATGTTTTAATGATTTGCTAAATAGGTACTTGGATAAATGTTTAGACATAATTGCTACTTTTGATGACTTCAAAATTTCTCACGTGTCCAGAGAAGACAATTCAATTGCAAATGATTTGGCTCAACAAGCATCTGGCTATCAGGTCAGGAGAGGATAATTTTTTGTACGGGAAAGGCCGATGCTTGAACTCCTTCCCAAAGCCAGAGACTTTGGGCCAGCGCGAGACCCATCAGACACTGTGGACCGGACCCCTTCACCCACCGAATGGTGCTGCGCAACGGAGCCCTCGTGCCGAAGCCCTTCATCCACCGAAGGACTCTGCACACTGGGCTCCTCATGCCGGATCCCTTCATCCATCGAAGGGCTTCGGTCCGATCGGCTCCGCACAGCCGAGCTGACTGGCCCTTGGCAAGAACAGGAGCCGCTCGGGGGCACTTTGAAATTTACAATTTAAACGCCACTTCGGAAAAGGAACTAGAAAACCCTTCACAAATCCATAAGGATGATTGGAGGATTCCAATCGTCCAATATTTAAAAGATCCCGGTCAAAGGGTCAATCAGAAAGTTCATTGATAGGCGTTTAAATTTGTGTTGGTTGACGATGTGTTATATCGTCAAACTATTGATGAAGTACTTCTAAAGTGTTTAGATGTCGATCAATCTAGAGTGGCTATGGGAGAAGTTCATGAAGGACTTTGTGGCACTCGTCAGTTGGCCCAGAAAATGAGTTGGATGCTCAAAAGAGTAGGTTTTTATTGGCCGACTATGACTGAGGATTGTTTTAAGTATTATAGAGGGTGTGAAGCATGTCAAAAGTTTGGTAATATTCAGTTGGGTCCTACATCGGTACTTAACCCTATTATCAAACCATGGCCATTCCGAGGTTGGGGTTTAGACTTCATCGGCCAAATTCATCCTCCCCCTTCAAAAGAGCATCGGTTCTTGTTGATGGCAACAGATTACTTCACCAAATGGACCGAGCCCGTGCCTCTGAAGAACATGACTCACAATGAGGTAGCTGATTTTGGTATTCCCCAAACTCTCACTACAGATCAAGGTACTTCATTTATTGCTAAAGAAGTAAGAAACTTTGCCGAATTTTATGGTATTAAGTTGATAAATTCTTCACCATACTATGCTCAAGCCAACGGTCAGGCCAAGTCTAGTAATAAAATTGTAATTAAGCTCACTAAGAAGAAAATTGAAGAGTTCCCTAAAAGGTGGCATGAAGTGCTTTCTGAGGCGTTATGGGCTTGTAGAGTTGCAAAGTATGGTGCTACCAAAGTTAGTCCATATGAATTAGTGTATGGACAAGAAGTCGCTCTACCAATTGAGATAGATCTTGGCTCTTTAAGATCTGTCATGTTATCATATTTGTGATGCCAAACAATACACTTGATGTTGTATGTTAACCCTGAAAGAAAACGTTGCATGGTCTTCTCAGGTTGTTCACGTACTCTAGCTCGCTGCATGATCAACTTTATCTCTTGATAATAAGCATCCACCGTCATAATACCTTCCTTCAAATTCTACAATTTGTCATATTGAGAGGGGATATAGTTGCGAGGAACAAAATGATCACGCATGACTTCCTTCATAGTTCTCTATGTAACAATTGCTGGTTCACCATCTTCATGTCTGGTATGCACTAGATTATCCCACCAACGCAAAGCATAACCAGCAAATTCAGAAGATGCCAACTTGATTTTTCTATTCTCTATATAATCATGAAGGCGCCAAAACTTTTCCATCTTTAACTCCCAAGTGAGGTATTCTTCAACATCAGTAGTTCCTGCAAACATGGTTATAGAAAATTTTGGTTTCCCTAGTCCATCATCTAGATGGTTAGCTAGTGCAACATGAACATCAAACATTAGATGACGAACAAAAACACGGACTCCATTGCCACGACCTCCAATTCCATGGCCTCCATTGCCACGACGTCCAATGCCATGGCCTCCATTGCCGTGGCTGTGCTGATCCTTATAAACACTTGTCTCTCCATCATCATCAGATTTGACCACATGTTGCTGGTTGTGTTGACGATCAAACGATGTTTGCAAGGTTGCTACAACATGTGTTAAGTCTGTGATAGAACGTTGAAGTGTTGTCACTTGCCTTTGTGCTGCTTGAACCGTGTGGACAGCGCCATCTACTTTTATCTGTACTTTCTATAAATCAAAAGAAAACAGTTCAATAACATAGTCAATTTTTACCTTCAAGTGATCATGGAGTGCTTCACATTCATTCCAATGCACTAGTGAAGTAGGATCCTTTTTCTGCAAAACATTAATACACTCGTCCTCGGAAGACATTATTTAGTAGACACAAAATAGATAAACAGAAAAAGAAGAAATAAAAAATGGGATACATGTGAGACGACTCTCAACTCTCTCAACTGAAAGAAAATAATGTATCTTACCATTTCAGAGTGAATTAGAGTAGCTTACCAACTTGTATGGGCAGAACGTGCATGGATGTGATGAAGCGAATACCAAGGGTGAAAACTATCAAATAACATACTAGGGTATATAGTGGAGATTGGTTGGGAGACATAACAATACAAATTCACCAATCCTAGTGTTGTTCGTATGACAAACGACACAAATGGAAATGCACACGTGGAGATAAATAGGGCGATTGCAATTTTAGGGATGACCTAAAAATCAATGTCAGAGTACTGCTCATGTTTCAACGCATAAGGAGAGACGCTAGCAATAACTCAAATAAGGGGTCACAAGATTGCTCACATCTACTAGTGAAATGAAAGAGACAGAACAGAACTTGAAACTTCAAATAAAAACTCCAAACAAAATTAAACACTTTTGGCCACTTTTCTTTTTTTTCTTCCTTCTTTTTTTGACATACTTTGGACAGAACACTTCTTTCTCTCTTCTTTTTTATATACTTTGGACATAACACTTATTTCTCTCTTCTTTTTTTTGTATTTGGCTGACTCGAATTTTTTTCTTGCAATGGAGTAAAGATTAGCACTACCAACAATCGGAAACAATAGACAAACCTAAGTGAGAAGTCCATAGAGTTGTCAATATGCTAGTCTCGTGGGTTAGGGAAAAATTTCCTACACAATAGATTGGCTTGCTATGGTTCTCAATCTAAAAAGAGAGGAATTTATGTGGACTCAAATGGAACAAATAGAAATAACATAATCTTAAAATGAAATTTCTAGTAACTAAATAGATATTGAAACCTTCAAATTAGACTCTTGACTCCGACGAAAATAGCAAGACAAGATTGACACGTATACTCTATGACTTGGTTCAGAAAAAATTAGAGAAAAGTTATGGCAAAGAAGGACTATGACCAACACCAAAACTAGGTGAACCGATGCAATCTAGGCTATGGAAACAAATCTAACCCTAATAATTTTTGTGGCTTTTTCTGGATGGGACAGAAATAAAAACCTAACTACAGATTAATGTTGCTTACCGAGTATGAGTAAACTCGGTGCTCTGATACCAAGATGATATGGGGTGCCCCGATCTTCTCACTAAGCTTGATGTAGATGGAGGATAACTTGTGACAAGCTGACGATTATCTGGTTGTTCCCCTGCTGCCAATGCAATAGATCTCAACCCTATAGATATTCGCAACACCACAAACTTGCGCATGTAGCCACTAGCCACAAAGCGGTGCTGCTATCTCCTAATTCCCAATGGAACAGCAGATAACACTTGACCTTCCCGGGAGCAATCACACCAGATCGAAACAAAGTGGTGGAGGTTAAATTCCTGATCGAAACAAAGAGGAATGTGTGATATCAGTAGAAGGCAGAATAGCACTTCAATCTGAATCATTCTAATTTCAAAAATAAACAGCCTATGTTTGCTAGGGCTGGCCACATCTATACATATAGGGGTATTTAAGAGGCTAGGGACGTGTGGTGGGTAATCCAAATAGAATCCTAGATGAATACAACTCGGTTACAAGCCCATGGGCTTCAGACTGAATAAGTAACATGCATTGTTTTCCTGATTGTCACCTGCTCGAACCAAATCTAGAGGTGTAGCTTGATCCGTTTGAAAGAAGACTTCTCAAGCTTTCCAAAAAGTCCAAGATCATCCAAATTGGGCCTTCCATGTAAAAGTTATGCATGTTTTAATCTGGTGTTGTCCCTGGAGTCCCAGTCCAAGTCCAAGTCCAAGACGTGTAAAACATTATCTCCACCTTCTCTTGGCACAAAAGTAACGTCCCAAACTTATATATTATCTTCGGATGGCCTTGACTTGCTCCCCAATCAACTTCCGTGATGTTCCATTGCCTTGATGTGCTCTCAACATATCGCTTTATCCATGTAAGTATTTCTGTAATTGAATAGCAACACATTTCATGGTGTAGTGTATATGGTTCAAATAAATAAAATATAAATCTAATATAGAATGCATGCACCTTGGGTTGTTTATTATAAAGCATAATCATGGTCATATCCCAGCTTGTGATGTCCTCATTAGAGATATGGTATATTTTGATTATAAAAAAGTTTTAAGTTCAAACAAAGATTCAACCATCAATTTACTTTCAACCATAACCTATTCCTCCTCAAAACTCTAATTTGTTTCAAGAGAATCTCGATTTTCTTAATATCCTATGTGACAACTTTCTTAAAACATTTTATAATTTTTATCATAGTATCTACGTATAATATCATAACACCACGATAAGTCTCATATATTTTAGAGTTTATTTTAGTGCATTATTTTAGGTACTTTTAGTTCAAATTTCACATATTTCAATTTAAATCCTAGAAACACAATTACTTATATTAAAAGCAGGTGGGACTTCCTGCTCCCTAGTGAAGCCATGTCACCTCCATTTCAAAAAGGACCTTTGATTTCTGTGAAATTGGTTCAAAGTGGTGTACATGATGTTTTACCAAATAGTTCTTCTGCTTTCCTGAAATTACTCCAACCTCTCCCTCTCATTTCCAGATCTACATCGCTCTCCTCTCCTCTCGGGCTGTCCTCTGCGTGCATGTGCCTCTGCCACCATGACCACCGCCGTCACTTAGTGCCTCCTCCACCTCCCCACCTAGAAGCTTTCCGCCCCCGCCCGTCTAGCGTCGGCATCCCTCAACTTTCTAGATCTACATCACTCTCCTCTCCTCCTAGGCTCTCTGTTCCCCGTTCGGTTTTCCCATCCCACGCCTAACCCTAGCCATCGCTCCTCACCGCCTTCACGTGTCGCTACCGATCTACTCCTCCCACGCACTCCTCCAATAGCCTAAGCTATCCTCTCATCGTGGTCTGTGCCGCCAACCGATTCCCTCCACCACGGCGGAGGTGGCGTCCGCGCACCCTGTCCACATGCTAGCACTGATTCCACATCAGGGCACGGGAAAAGTAACCCCAATTTCTCTTTCTCCCCCTCTCCCTATTCTCCTCCTCTAAATGAATAACCATTCAAGTTATCATGTTTTGGATGGACATTGACCTAAGGGAATGGGAGAGGGAGATAGAAACGAGGTCACATTTATCTCATATGTGCGCAAACACCTTATTTCAGGCTTTACAGATGTAATCTATCTAGTTTTAGAGTTGAGGGGATGAAAACTAAATTTCTAGAAGAGTAGTTTAAATTACTCTCTTTCCATATATGCATGATATGTACTCCCTGACTTGCATCCACTCGTGACAATTTTGCACAATCATTGAACAAGACAAAGAACCCCCATCAGCAATCTTCACAGTTATATTCCTATCGAGAGTAGTGGCCCCAACTAGTTTGATACCAAGTTATTCATCTATAAACGAGTGTGTGATCCTTGAGTCCACTAGCATGAGTAGTTATGAACCTTGTGTTGATAGCAAAAAATGGCATTAATGGTCAAGATTGTCAAAATATCAATTTTGGTAACTTGGGCCGAAAATACACATGTCCTGGTCTAGGCCGAAGCCCTACAGGGCCGAAGGCCCATTAATCCTTAGGCTTCGGAAGCCTTCCAGTGGCCTACTACCTTCGGCCCGAAGGCCTTCGGAGGCCTACCTCACCGAAGCTTCATCCCGAGGAGTAGGCTTTGGCAGGCCCTACCAAAGGCCCACGTCGGCTTGATATCAGAGATAGAGTTTGAGTCTAATTCTGGCTAATTTTATCCCTAAGTTTGATTAGGTTGAATCCTACCAGATTAATTCATAGAGATAGGAAGACTAGCCCCTATAAATATAGGGGTGAGGCTGGTTCATTAAGCGCCCAGCCCAAATCAATCACAAAGCCCTAGCTTTGAACTGTACCTTTACTTTTATTTACTATTCTGTAACCTTCGTGGGTTTGCCTAGACGCCCTTCACCGGCCACGTAAAAATAGTGGTAATCCTTGAGACTTCACACGTGAAGTACCCATTTGTTGGGGGAAAATATCTCATCTTCGGGGTTATTGCCGAAACAGCATAAAGGCAGATAGCAGATTCGAAGGTTCCCAGACGTTCATCTTCAAAGATACCTTGAGTCCAGCTCGAAGTACGATGATAGGCATTGGTTCAGAGTACATCTTCGAACTAATGCTCTTCGAGATCTTTATTGCCAGCTAAGATGGAAGATTTATCTTTTATATTATTAGATTAGTCTTTTACCATTTTAGCCCTATCAAGGGTACCGAATAGTTTCCACTATGTCGGTTGTAATAGAGGGGTAAATAGGTCTTTTCCTTAATATTTGGGCCTATAAATACCCCCCATTTCACCTTGTAATAGGGACCGAATACAAGTTATTCAATACACACATTCGAACTATTCTAAGTTATTATCCTTTCGGAGGCTTAGAACAGTTCACTTCGCAAACACTCCATTTGTTAGTTTCTAATCTACAGAAACCTGTTAGCGTAATCTTTTACGCCAACAGTTGGCGCCGTCCGTGGGGAACCTAGTCCGAAAAACTTCGTTCTCTACCAACTTCTTACATCATGCCTCCTAAGCGGAGCGCACCTCGTAACCCTGTTCGGAGGTCTTCTCGGATCTCCGGAGAGACCCCGTCCGACACGGTCGAAGTCGGAGGGCCTTCGACTTTCCCTCCACCTCAAACTCCGGAAGGAGTTTCCATCCCTCGAACATACGGAGCTTCTCCGCCAAATCCTTCCATACTTCGACCACCTGGAATCCCTCTTCCACCTTCCATTCCACTTCGAACTGATCCTACTAGTTCTCAAGATCCGGAAGATCCTTCCGGAGGAGATGAAGACAATCTTGGAGATATGGCCACTCAAATGGCCAACCTTCAAGCTAAAGTAGCAAGGTGGCGACAAGAAGCTGCGAACAGGCTTCGCTCTCAAGCCATCCCAACTATCCCAGAAGTGCCCGAAGACGATGAACCCGATTATCTCGAAGCCCCGGAGAACGCCTCCTTCGATAATGAATCTCCGTTGCATCCTGAGCTGCAGAAAGTTTGCTTTGATCCGAAGTTTAAGACTTCGAAGCTCTGTAAGTATGCTGGAGATGAAGATCCCGGAGAGTTTGTTCGTTCTTATGCCCTAGCAATTGAAGCTAGCGGAGGAGTTCGAGACACCATGGCAAAGTGCTTCCCCTTAGCTCTTCAAGGAGTGGCATTAAGGTGGTTCTGGTCTTTGAAGCCAGGATCAATTAATTCATGGGGGCAGCTGAAGAAGAAGTTTATAAGCAATTTTCAAGGCACCTTCGTGCCTCCCATGTCAACAGGAAGCCTTTTCCAGGTGAAACAGCTTCCCGAAGAGACATTGAGGCAATATTTCAAGCGCTTCGCTCATACGAAGTCGCAAATCCGGGGGTTGTCTGCATCTTCGGTAGTTGATGCAGCTCGGGAAGGCGTCACTCATCAAGGCCTCCCGGATAAGCTTCATCGGAAAAGCATCTCCTCGGTCTCTCAGTTGATGTCATACTTCGAGGAGTATGCGAGGTCAGAAGAAGGTTGGCTTCGAAGAACTGCAGCTACTTCATCCATATTGCAAGAAGTTAAAGTAGATGTAAAAACTTCGGCACAGCCGCAAGAACCAGTCTTCGAAGTTCAACATGATCGGAGAAGAGGGCAAAAGCACCCTAGTTCTGAAGTCTTGAATATTGCACCCCCACAGAAGTTTATACAGAGAGCTCCACAGTCTTCGGGGAACAAGGCCAGCGGCTGGAGGCCGCCAGGGAAAACGGCTGGCAAAGGCCAGACCCTTTTCTGCTGCATCCATGGTGAAAATCGAAGCCATGCAACTGATACTTGCAAGGCTATACTTACTCTAAGAGGAGAGTATCTAGAAAGAACTTCGGGTCGAGGTACTACCGACTGAGTTCCAACTGCAACGCGCCCAGAGCCGGTCCAGGCTGTGGCGCGGATAGAAAACTTTGATGCTGCAAGACACCCTCCAGTGGCCAATGTTATGCCACCTCCGAAGCAAGAGGAAGGGCAAGACCGCGGGAAAAGAGTAGTTCTCCCCATCTCCGGAGGAGGTACCCTCGGAAGCATGTCGAAGAGACAGCGAAGGGACTACGTCAGAGAAGTAGGCCATATTGGGACTTCGTCATCTACAGCTGCAATGCCGGAGTGGTCTCATGTACCGATATCCTTTTCTGCGGAGGATGCAGCTGGTATTAAGTTCCCACATGCAGATCCACTTGTTATCACTGCTGATATTGCGGGCACTGAAGTTCGAAGGGTGTTGATTGACGGAGGTAGTTCGGCAGACATCATTTTTGTTCAAGCCTTCGATCAATTGTGCATCTCTAGAAAGCATCTCCTTCCAGCGGCTCGTCCTTTGCAAGGATTCGCAGGACCTCCGCTTGATGCACTTGGCCAAATAGGCCTGGAAGTTACCTTCGGAGAAGGTTTGTTGGCCCGAACTGAGGAAGTAATCTTCGATGTTGTAGATGCCCCATATGCTTACAACGTCATCTTCGGAAGAGGCATGCTAAACCAGTTCGGAGCTGTGGCGCATCACAATTATTTGTGCATGAAGATGCCCACACAAGCAGGAGTTCTTACTGTCTTCAGAGATCAAGCTATCGCTCGGAGAGCGGAATATGGTCATGGTCCTCCTCTTGATCCAAGACAAGTAAACAATGTGCAAGATAATCAAGAAATTTTTTCAGCCCCTTCCGAAGCTTCGAAGAAATCCTTTCTGAGACCGAGTCCTGAAGGAGAGATTGCAGCGAAGGTCATCGTTAAAGATGGTAAAGAATATGCATTTCAATTTGGTAAAGATTTACCTCCAGAAGTTGCAACTTCCTTGGAAAAGGTGGTGGAAGAAAATTTAGATGTCTTCGCTTGGTCTGACGAAGATATCATCGGAGTCGATCGGGATATCATCGAGCATAGTTTACTTGTAAACCCGAAGGTCTGTCATGTTCGGCAAGGACTCTGGAAAATGTCTGTAGAAAGAGCTGCTCTAGCGAAAGACGAAGTTGAGAAATTGTTGAAAGCTGGGATTATCAGAGAAGTGGCTCACACAGAATGGTTAGCCAACCCAGTCTTCGTCAGAAAGAAGTCTTCCGGAAAGTGGCGCATGTGCATTGATTTCACATCCTTGAATAAAGCATGCCCTCGTGACCCCTACCCCATGCCCCGAATTGATCAATTGGTCGACTCCACCGCAGGTTCGGAGTTATTAAGCTTCCTTGACGCGTATTCTGGTTATCATCAAATATGGTTGAAGCGCGAAGATGAGATCAAGACAAGCTTTGTAACTCCTTCGGGAGTCTTTTGTTATGTAAGAATGCCCTTTGGCTTAAGAAATGCCGGGGCTACTTTTTTCGAGGTTAGTTGCTAAGGCTCTAGGTCATCAACTAGGTCGCAATGTGGAGGCCTATATGGATGATATTGTAATAAAGAGTGCTTTAAAGCACCAACATAGCCTAGACTTAGAAGAAACATTCAATAGCCTTCAGGCATGTGGGATCCGTCTTAACCCCGAAAAATGTATCTTCGGAGCTAAGGCTGAAAAATTGTTAGGGTATTTAGTTTCAAGCAGGGGGATTGAAGCTAGCCCTACTCAAATAACTGCGCTACAAAAGATGGCTCCTTCGGAAAATTTAAAGCAAGTGCAAAAGCTGACTGGGCGTCTGGCAGCACTTAGCAGGTTTTTATCAAGGTCTGCGGAGAGAAGCTTGCCTATATTTAAAGCATTGAAGGGGTCCGAAGATTTTGCATGGACACCGGAGTGTCAGAAAAGCTTCGAAGATATTAAAGAGTATCTCAGTAATCTTGCTACACTCACGGTGCCTACTGCGGACGAAACCCTACTCCTTTACCTTGTAGCTACAGGTTCTGCTGTCAGTGCAGTCCTTGTCAGAGAAGTGGATTTCAATGGGAAGTTGGTCGAAAATCCTATTTATTTTGTATCCGAAGCATTATCAGGAGCGAAGACAAGATACTCCGAACTTGAGAAGTTCGTTTATGCTCTGATAATGGCTTCGAGGAAATTAAGACATTATTTTTTGGCACACAATGTAATTGTACCAACTTCGTATCCTTTAAGAGATATTCTTCGAAGTAAGGATTCCACTGGAAGGATTGGAAAGTGGGCAGTTGAGCTAGCACCTTTCGGCATATCTTTCCTGGCAAGGACAGCAATCAAATCGCAAGTCTTATCAGATTTTGTAGCAGAATGGACTCCACCTGCAAATTTGGTTCCGGAGAAGTCAAGTGACGGAGTTTGGACTGTTTACTCCGATGGGGCTTTCCAAGCATCCGGAGCAGGCATCGGAGCAGTATTAATTTCGCCTTCAGGGCAAAGAGCAATGTACTCCGTAAGACTCAACTTTAAGTCTACCAATAATATAGCGGAGTATGAAGGAATTTTATTGGGACTCCGAAAAGCACGTGCTCTAGGGGCTACAAGAATTATTATAAAGACAGATTCTCAGATAGTAGCCGGGCACATAGATAAAAGTTTCCAGGTTCGGCATCCACAGCTTGCAAAGTACTTAGAAGAAATCCGTAAAATCGAAGCACACTTTAAGGGTATTTCCATTCGGAGTATACCAAGAGCAGAAAATGTGCAAGCGGACATCTTAGCAAAAGCTGCAGCCGGAGCTGTGGATGTACCAGAAGAAGCTTTCTATGAGGAGCTCAGTATACCTTCGGTGCCACAAATTCCCTCTGCAGAGATTCTTTGCATTCCTAGTACGGATTGGAAAAATTCAATCATGGAACTTTTACAGGGAGGAACAAATTTGCCCGAAGAGCCACAATTGTCAAGATTGAAGCTTAGAGCTAGAAATTATAAAATAATCAACGGTATTTTATACAAGGCCGGAGTATGTTCCCCTCTACTTCCGATGTATATCTCAAGCCGAAGGTCAAGAAATTCTTCGAGAAATTCATGAAGGCCTTTGTGGTAGCCATTTAGCCCCGTGAGCTTTGGCAGGAAAAACACTTCGCCAGGGGCTTTACTGGCCTACAATAACAGCTGATGCGGAGAGCTTAGTCCGCACTTGTCAAGGATGCCAGTGGATGGGTCGACGAAGTCATCGCCCACCAACAACTCTTCAAGTCATTGCTCCGGTATGGCCTATGGCCAGATGGGGTATGGATTTAATTGGACCCTTTCCAGTAGCCAAGGGAAATCTGAAGTTCGTAGTGGTAGCTATTGAATATTTTTCTAAGTGGGTGGAAGCAGAGCCCTTGACAGCTATCACTTCGAACAATGTACAAAAATTCTTTTGGAAGAACATCATTTGCCGGTTCGGAGTGCCTAGACAACTCACAGTTGATAATGGAACACAGTTCGATGCAGAACCCTTCAGGAAGTTTTGCGAAGATCTAGGCATTCAGTTATGTTTTGCTGCAGTGAGGCATCCTCAGTCTAATGGAGCCGTAGAACGAGCTAATGGAAATATTTTGTCAGGGCTAAATCGAAGGATAGTAGGATTAGCCAAGGGACTGTGGACCGAAGAGCTTCCGAAGATTTTGTGGTCCATTCGGACTACTGCAAACAAGGTCCACAGGTTTTACTCCATTCAGACTACTATTCGGAGATGAAGCTATGACTCCAACAGAGCTCAAAGGAGGATCATTTCGCAGCACTGAACCAGAGATTAAAGAAGAAAGACAAGCTTCGTTAGATTTATCAGAAGAAACAAGACTTCGAGCTGTGGCAAATTTATCAAAGTATCATCAGCAAACGAAGGCTTGGTTTGACCCAAAGGTTAAGCTCAATGAACTAAGACCGGGTCATCTTGTTCTACGAATCATTATAGCGCCAGGGAAGTTAGGAAATAAATGGGAAGGTCCATACCTAATTGTTCGTTCAGAACGCCCTGGCTCTTTCAAATTAGCTAATTTAGAAGGTGAAGAGTTAGCACATACTTGGCATGCGGAGCACCTAAAGCGATACTTCGCATAAGGGCTCCTTGTAACTCACTTGTAATCATCTTCCAAATTAATAAAGCATATGATCCTGATAATGCCTTCCCCTCATAGACTTCTAGCTTCCGAGTGGACGCACTGGAACCGCGGGGTCGACCGAGAGGGAAGTGTCATGAAGCTGGATTGTATTTTCGGACTTCGAACCATTGGTTCGAAGCTTCCAACGTGGGGGCTGACATAATCCGGAGTCCAAGCCATTGGCTGGTAGAGTTCCGTAAAAAGAGCCGAAGGTGGCCAAAACCTGTGAAGTCCAAGCCATTGGCTGGTAGACTTCCGCAAAAAGAGCCGAAGGTGGCCAAAATATACGGAGTCCAAGCCATTGGCTGGTAGACATCCGTAAAAAGAGTCCAAAGAGACCATTGCAAACTCCGAACCATTGGTTCGACAGAGATCGCAAAAATGAGCCGAAGGTGGCTAAAGAAAAACAGAGTTTGAGCCATGAGCTTCGAATATCTGTTAGCATAGTCCCAAGTGACAAATTATCTAAGATACTAAGGTATCTTGAAAGTTATCTCAAATGATTTCTTTCAAAAAACAAAGGTACTAAGTTGCCATTCTTCCGACTACAAATAGTCGAAGACATTTTATAAGATTTTTAAATTGCAGAGGGGCTCCGAACCCCCAAAAAATTGTACTCCGAAGTTTTTTCTTTGTGCATAACCATCTTTGAATACAGTTCGAAGTTGCTTATACCCAAAGAGGGGCTAGTAAATATGGAGACAATTTTAAATCGTTATTCATACATTCAAATGAATGTATTTACAGATTACATCATGAAAAATTGGTATCTATACCAAGAAGGAATCGAATACCTCTTCGGTCTCTAGAGCTAGGGTTGGAACGACTAGTTCCAGTGCCGGGAGTTCTAATAACTTTGCAGTTTAACTCTCTTGCCTCCCTTCGAAGCTCTAAAATCCTTCTGTTCTTGTTGAAGCTCAGCCCAAGTTCGAAGCCAGTTCGGGGCTCCTTTCCCAGCTTCCAAGTTCTTCAGGCTTTTTATTTTGAGCTTCATCTTCGTCTTCAGACCATATAATGTCTTCAGAAGACGAAGTGTTTAAGTTAACCTCTTTTTCTTCCTCTTTAATATAAGACAGTATATCTTTGATTACTTCGGGCGCAATTACACCGGAGTCATCTCGAGGAATTAGAAATCGAGGACGTTTATAAGCTTTTAGAAGATCGAAGGTGGTCCATAATGATCGAACTTCGTCGTTAAGGTCTAACACTTCGATATCTTCCGTAAGAGGTAAAGCCTAAAAATATTATAAACAAATTTTCATTGATAAATGTTTATAAACATAAAGCTTTACATGGCCAAAAATCCTAAGGTATTTCTAAACCTGCGGGTTCGGAGGAGGCTGACTGCTTGAAGCTTGGGTCCGAACTTGCTTCTGGCGTTGGCCTTCGTCGATCCAAGCCTTGATCGCGGAACGACCTTCGGCTCTCCATGAAGTTTGGAAGGCTCGCCAGGCAGCAGCCACACCTTCGGAAGGTGTCAGAAGTCGCTCATCGTCGAAGGTGATTGGGCCCCCTCCTGCGTCCGGAGTTATCGATCGGCCCAGATCTTCGTAGTAGCGAAGTAGGCCGACAGCAGCCACTTGTCCGGAGAGTTCTCCGTATCTAATGCCCGTTGTCTTCATTTGCTTCGCCACTCCTTGGATCCTTTTCAACCGGCGCAGAAGAGTGATTTTATCGTCAGAAGGAAGTATCCCAGTAGTACTGAAGTACTCCAGGACACCTAACAACTGATTCATAACTTCCACAGCCACCTTCTCAGACTTCAGCTTGTCTTCGTTCAACGCGTCCTTCGTCGAAGTGACTTCGCCCAGAACCCCAGAAAGTCTAGCATTTTCAGTGGTCAAAATATTCTTTTGGTTTAACAGCTGGCTAGCTTCCTCTTGGAGTCTGACAAGCTCGGACCCCGCAGTAGCATGCTCCGCTCGCAACTTTTCAACTTCCGCTCGAAGCACAATTCTTTCTGCTTCGAGCTCTTTATTCGCAGCCTCCAAACCTTGCCTGGCCCTTCGCTTGTTGACACTATATTGTCCATCTGAACCACTCGACTTTCGGAGATGCTAAGATTCCTTTGAAGGACGTTGTTTTCCTCCCGAAGATGAGTGATCTCTTCGTCATTAGATATATTTGCAGCTCGGGCCAAGACAGTTTGCTGCAAAAATAAAAACTAAGGTAAATGTTTATTCGTAGATGTATTCTATGTTATTTCACAAGTGCTTCGTACCTGATAGGCTGCACGTTCTATAGCGACATTAAGCTCCGTCCTGTCCGCCTTACTCAGAATGGCCACTAAGTTGGTCTCCCCTATGTCAAGGCTAGCTCGATCCAAAGGTTCGAGCAAAGTCCGAAGACCAGTTGTTTGCCCTAAGAAAGGAGCTAGCAAGGGGAGCATGCTTATTGCCTGTTGGTCATCTTCATTCAGCGAAGGATCGGAGCGTTGGCGTGTGATCTTCGGAGCCTCTGGAGACTGGCCCTCCCCGGAAGATTGGCTCTCGTCTGTTGAATCAGACGGAGTTGATCCGGAACTCGCAGCAGGGAGGGGCTCTATATGTCTTTTGCCTCTTCCAGGTCCCATTTGAGTAACTCTCTAGGCTGGCTCCGAAGTCGTCGAAGGTCCAGGAATTATTTCTTCTTGGCGGACCTCTTCCATAGGAGTGGACCCTGTAAAAAAATATATACAAAGTATTATACATTGTATAAATACACAAAATAAACATGAAAGAGTTATTCGAAGTCTACCTTCGACATTTTGCAAAGGAGTCATCATCGGACTGTTCGGCGGATCGAAGGCTAGATCTTCATCCGAATCAGTCGTTAAGTCTTCGACTACAGGAGCATCGTCCTGAGCAGTCCTTGTTGCCTCTTCAGGAATCGAAGCCATAGTAGCTTTGACCCCACTCTCATTCACAGGAACTTCGCCCTGAGGTATATCTCCTTGAACTGCCGAAGTCCTTGGTTGCTCAAGGTTATCTTGAGACTTCGGCATGTTCGCAGGTACTTCGGCTTGTGCAGTCCTTTGAGCTTCATCTTCGTCTATTAGACGCACAAGCAATCTCCCTTCATCCTCTTGGGAGTCAGAGACTGAAGCCCTTGAGCTCGAAGGTGCAGGATTCGAAGGTGCAAGATTTTTTGGCTTCCGAGCCACCTTCTTCACCGGAGTCTTTGCAGAGCTCGAAGTCCCAACTTCGGCTTTCCTCTTTTTGGGTCCTTTCTCTGAAGGCACCCAATCCATCAGAGGGGGCAGGAGTGAGTTCCAGCATTCCCCATACTCTGTTAAATCTCTCCCAACTCCCGACCAATTTGATTCTCCATTCTTTTTCGGTCGGAGTTGGAGCGCCCAAAATCTTCTCCGAAGCCCTTATGATTTGCTCCGAAGTAACAGGGCTGAAGAAGCTAAAAAAATAAATCAAGTTAGTTTTTCTTCGAATGAATATGCATAATACATGTTGTCTTCGAAGTTACCTGCAGGGCTCGAAGTCAAGGTGATCTTTCAGGAGACCGCCTTCCGAATCCTCTTCGAAGATGATAGGCTAGTTGGCCATCAGTGGAGAGATTTGTAACCCGAGGAATTCTTCGGCTAAGTCTCGCATGCTCAACCTTCGGCTGATCCTCTGAAGTAGGTTGAGGCGAGCTTCGAGCTGACCTTAGCCTGGATGCACTAAGGCTTCCTTCCGGAATTGGATTTCTTTCAGAGGTCCGGCCAGAGGGTTTCTCGCCCCAACTTCTGCATAGAACCATCTCATGACCCAGTCTGTGTACCATCTTGCATTGATGGACTTAGCAGGGAATTGAAGGGCATATTCGTCCCGAAGCCTAAAATTGATGCTTCCGAAGGCTACCACTACATTTTCACCTCCGAGACCTACGAAGGTTTTTGGCTGGCATGAGGCTCTATGTAGCGCAGCGAAGATCTCTGCCCTCCCCTCACAACCTTCGGCTCTCAACGCCCATTCGAAGATAGCCAGACTGAGCTACTGCATTCGGAGACAGTTCAGGGAGGGTGACATGAAATAAATCGAGTACCTCCGCCAGGAAGTCAACTGCTGGGAGGCCCAAACTGGCTTCGAAGAAGGCTTCGAAGACAACCACTTCTCCGGGCCTTGGCGACGGAGATGAGTTCTTTTTCGGGCTTACGAATCATCACTCCAGTGCTAATCTTTCCTTCTACTGCGATAGCCAGTGATTCCCTCTTGCAGGTAGAAGATCCTAGTTGGAAAGACTGGTCCAGGTACTTCATTGATGGTGGGCAGAGACTTTGATCATCGACATTTTGGGGATTTCTCCCTCCTGCCGCCATGGATGTCATTGGCGATGCCGGAGGCGCCGTCGCCAACAGTCGCAGCCGCTGCTGCTACAGCCGCCTGCTGCCGAGCCAAGGTCGACGGGGCTCTAGAACCCTTAGTCTTCACCATTGCAGTCGCTGGGTTGCTTTGGGGGAAATGGAGGCTAGGGCTCAAAGAACTCAAAGGGCTCAGAAGGTGTTAGATTGCGAGAAAGCAGTGAAAAGGTAACCGAGGTAAGTTCTAGGCCATCTATTTATAGCCTAGACTTTACATTTTTACCGTTAGTCCATGTCGTTTCGCATTCCTGCCGTTACTTTTCTCCGAAATTAACGCATTCTACAGTTTCCGTTAGGAACAGAAAGCTAACGGCTATTTTCTCTAAGTCTAAGAGACTTTCGAACTTCCTGAGTCGGTTCTAAGATAGTTCGAAAGTAATTATCTTAAGACTGATTCAGAGTTTATATCTTCATACATTTCGGAGATGAATTGAAATCTAATAACCCCTATGTCTGGTTATTTTTTCCTTTCGTATACTGCTCTCCTAACATTACAGGTTAAACGGAGAAGAGTATTCGAGGGGCTACTGTTGGGGGAAAATATCTCATCTTCGGGGTTATTGCCGAAACAGCATAAAGGCAGATAGCAGATTCGAAGGTTCCCAGGCGTTCATCTTCAAAGATACCTTCAGTCCAGCTCGAAGTACAATGATAGGCATTGGTTCGGAGTACATCTTCGAACTAAGGCTCTTCGAGATCTTTATTGCCAGCTAAGATGGAAGATTTATCTTTTATATTATTAGATTAGTCTTTTACCATTTTAGCCCTATCAAGGGTACCGAATAGTTTCCACTATGTCGATTGTAATAGAGGGGTAAATAGGTCTTTTCCTTAATATTTGGGCCTATAAATACCCCCCATTTCACCCTGTAATAGGGACCGAATACAAGTTATTCAATACACACATTCGAACTATTCTAAGTTATTATCCTTTCGGAGGCTTAGAACAGTTCACTTCGCAAACACTCCGTTTGTTAGTTTCTAATCTACAGAAACATGTTAGCGTAATATTTTACGCCAACACCATTAATCTATGTAACAGATTGCTACCGCCTTGTTACTTCGCCTATGAAGTATCTGTTAATCTACGAAACAGATTGCTATCTTCGTTCCTCTACTGCAACACTTAGCAGATTCGGTCCCCAGGCTGAATTGGCACTTGATCCTTATTCTGTTTGCAGGTTTTCACCCTCGGAGCCCCTTCACTAGAGGTGTCCGGAGCCAGGAAGCTGGTTTCGGAGGCCATCAAAACACCCTTTGGCGGAAATACTACTTTGACTACCTGTGTCGGGCCGTCACGCTGTTGTCGGTTTGATCGAGTACCGTATGCCAGAGAGCTCCGTAGCGGGCTTTGTCACGTCAGGATTTGCCATGCCTACACTTCGCTCTAGACAAAGTCACTGCAACGCATCACGTTGGAATATTTTTTCGTGTTAGAGACTTCGCACTGAACCCTGTTGTTCGGAGGTGATTTCACGTCAAGATCTGTTCGGAGCCTATCTTTGGCCAGATCAGTCTGAACTCCGAAGACTACCTTCGGCGATACCCTTCACACGAGACACTGAAGGTACCCTTCGGTGAACCCCTTCGCATAGTACACTTCGAATCAGTGAGGCTTCGTTCAGCTTGTTGGTTTATTTTATCTTATATTTTTTTTGGCTAATTGGATTATTTTTGTGATCTGATTACCTGGCGACTCCACCCCCTTGCCACTATTAAGGGTAGTCAGAACGCGATTTCAGTGTTGTGTTACGCTTAGGCTTGTCCCTAAGTATCTGCACACTTTTGGATCATCGAACTGACCCAAGTGCGGAGCACGTTTTCGTGTCAACCCACTTTTTAGCGACTCTGCTGGGGAGAGCTACGACAAACATGATGAGTACATCTACATCAGCTGTGGGTACGTCTACAACGCCTACTACATCTACGACGCCGATTGATCCGATCAGGGGCGCACATATCAACAACCGCAACATCATGACGCCTACCCATGAAGATATTCCCGAAGAGGACCGGGCAGAGATCGAGGCAAAAATGAAGGCGCTACAAAAACTCATGCTTGGGAGCTACGTCAAGACACGAATGGGCTTCATCAAGCGCGACATCAACATCCCCGACCTTGCTCGGACCCAGGTAACACCAGTATCGCCTCCGTTATCTTCTTTGGAGATTGAGCAAAAAATAGCTGCATCAATAGATCAAGCTGTTAGCGCTTCGCTAGCCAACCGTTTAGATTTGGCAGTTAGCTCTCAAGTAGAGGCGACACTTAGAAGGTTCAGCTTTACCGAGGCCGTTCCTCTAGCTCCAATTGCTAGTGCACCTTCGGTAAATCATATATATAGCAGAACCGACGGTAGTACTGGAAAGACCGTAAGGTCTCCGACCCCAACATAAATGGCCGAGACAAGCCACTACGTGCATGTCCAAGCTAACCATGTTTACTGCACGCCACCTACACCTATGCCAGTTCTTCCTGCGTTGCCTGCACCACACGCACAAACACCTAGGCCTAAGCACGCCACATACCTGGAGCCATCACGTGAGGAAGACCCCTGCGGCCGACACGCCGACATACCGCCACGTGTCGTGCCCCCGCATGATAGACATGCGCAGGCAATGGGCCAGGACGACATAGAGGAGCAGATCCGCGCACTATTTAGAGAGTGCACTAGCTTCGTATCGAGGGGTTGAGCTAGGGTTTACCGAAAGCCGTACCCCAACCATTTTGATACGATACCTTACCCTCGCGGCTATAGAGTCCATAAATTCACCAAGTTCGATGGTGAGGGTAACAAAACCACACTAGAGCATGTCAGTCAGTTTTTAGCACGGTTTGGAGAAGCTAGTGGGTCAGATGCTTTAAAACTTAGGTTGTTTTCTCTCTCACTATCCGGCACAGCTTTTACTTGGTTTTCGATGCTCCCGCCGAACTCCATCCAAACATGCAGCTGAATTGGAATAAAAGTTCCATGACTATTTTTATATAGGTGAGACAGAACTTAGGCTATCACACCTGACATCGGTTAAATAGAAATCTAGTGAGAGTGTCTCCGAGTACGTCAAGCGCTTTAGAGATACCAGAAACCGATGTTTTAGTCTTAATATTTCAGAAAGAGATTTGGCGGATCTAGCTTTCAATGGGTTGCGTTCTGAAATTAAAGAAATATTAGACAACCAAAACCTTTTGGAAGTGAGCCAAGTTTTACAATAGACTCTGGTCCAGGAAGGCTAGGCCCAGGATAAAAGGTTTATTAAAACGTTTAACAAGCCTAGAGCTGAAGTCCACATTATGGAGCACTCTGACGAGGAAGAATCGGAGGAAGAAGAAGATTCGGCTGACATGTATGCGGCCGAATGGGTTTGGAATGCTAAGAGCAAACCTGTTACCTGCTCCGAGTTGCGGCCGTCTCCTACTAAGAGTCATCCTAGCAAAGTCAAATACTCGTTTGATGTAACTAAGTGCGATAAAATATTTGATTTCCTCTTGAAAATCCCATAGAGGAAGGACGATTGAAAATAGACCCCAGTCCAAAGATGAAGCTGGACAAATACCCCTTTCCCATAAACACCATCGACCTCAATGAGAAGAGGGTGTTGATTCGGCTAGAGCAGGCTGAGTCAACTAAAGGAAAAGCGATCAGTATTGGAGAATCGCGAACACGCACACTCGTACCAAAAAAACCCTGAAGTAGGAGTATGGAAATGGAATGTCAACATGTCTCCTTCGGCTAGGGCTCGCAAGAAGCCAAAGGTGACATATTAGATGATGTTGAACAAACATCAGAAAAAGGCTAAGGAAACAGGCCCCCACTCAAGAAGGCTAAGATAGCCGAACGGGCCGAAATAGCCGGAGGGTGGCTTCGAACTGTGGTGGCTGAACCCTCCACGCAGTAGCTTCGGACCCTAGTGGTCGAACCCTCTGCACAGTGGCTTCAGAGCCCAGTGGCTGAACCCTGTGTAGAACGAGTTCGGACCCCAGTATCTGAACCCTTCACACAATGAGTTCATACCCCAGTGGCCGAGCTCAAATCCGCTCTTGACGAACCCGCTAGCGGGAGGCTTCGGCCCATAGTGGCTGAACATACCTCCAGCCTGGCAGGACCCTTCGCTGATATGGTCCGAAATCCCTTTGACATGGCTGAGCGCCACTCCGGGCAGTGGGTTTGGCTCATAGTGGGCAAAGCCACTGGAGCCCGCCGATGCCTCTATCATACAATTAGGCAGGAACACCGTGGGCTCTGTTCACCTCGCAGCCCGAGTATCCTTCGCAAAATAACGTTGTCCCTTGTTTTCCTTCAGAGTATTATAACGGGCAGGGACAAATAGACACGGCGAAGGGAGACATCGCCCATAGGCTGTCCGTAGTGCCTTCGAATTGACTCACACAGGATGGAGCCAAGGGAGATGGATGTGAAGAAGCGAAGGATAGGGAGTTCGGATCCATCATAGTCAAAGTATGGTCTCAAGAAGTCCCAATCCCAAAGGCCCCCTTGCTAAAACTCGGCAGAGGTAAGTCCCCTGATTCAGCCGAGGCCAGCGCCGGAGCCTGGTCCAATTGGCCTAACAAGGTCAGTCTGACCGACAGGGTTCACGATGAAGTATCCTTCGATTATGATACATGTGAGGCTGACCTGAGTGGTACCCCTTCGGCCATAAATCACAGAAACAGAATGGTGGCGCCTGGTACCATACCACTACTATCTTGGGCACCTCCGGGCATGTCCAAATCACAGAAAAGGCATCAATAGTGCCTACGGGCATAGGAGATGTGCGAGAAAAAGGCCGAGGATGAAAGAGACGCTATCTTTTAGGAGATCCACCCTCGGCTAACTGCAAGACAGGTATGGAGGGTCAAGCCGGTTGAGATAACCAACCCGGCTCGTAGTACGAGTGACGATGATGACGACATGCTCGACGACTACATGCCCATCTCCGAGGGAACCGCACCTCAGGCGATGGACATCAATGTCGTCATGCTGCCCGCCGAGTTCGCTCTACCACAAGACGAGGCCGAGGTCGCTCAGTTGAACCTCGGCCCACGCAATGCTATTTTTGAGAAACCCGAAGATATGGCTGGCCACCTAAAGCCTCTCTACGTCCTGGGGTCACATTGATGGGAAGACGATCTCTAGAATGCTTGTCGATGGTGGCGCCACTGTTAACCTAATGCCTTACTCTCTATTGAAGAAGCTTGGTAGGGGCGAGGAAGACTTGAAGAAAACTAATCTAATGCTCAACGACTTCAACGGCGAGAGTTCCGAGGAGAAAGGCATACTTTCCATGGAGTTGACGGTAGGTAACAAGACGTTACCAACAACATTCTTTGTCATTGATGTGTAAGGTAACTACAACAATTAACAGATTCGGTCCCCAGGCTGAATAGGCACTTGATCCCTATTCTGTTTGCAGGTTTTCACCCTCGGAGCCCCTTCGCTGGAGGTGTTCGGAGCCAGGAAGCTGGTTTCAGAGGCTATCCAAACACCCTTCGGTGGAAATACTTCTTCGACTACTCGCGTCGGGCCATCACGCTGTTGTCGGTTTGATCAAGTCCCGCATGCTAGAGCGCTCCACAACAGGCTTCGTCACGTCAGGCTTCACCATGCCTACACTTCGCTCTGGATGAAGTCCCTCTAGCGCATCGCGTTGGAATATTTTGTCGTGATAGAGACTTCGCACCGAACCTGCTGTTCGGAGGTGATTTCACGTCAAGATCTGTTCAGAGCCTGTCTTCGGACAGATCAGTCCGAACACCGAAGAGTACCTTTGGCGATACCCTACGCACTAGACGCCGAAGGTACCCTTCGGTGAACCCCTTTGCATAGTACACTTCGAATCAGTGAGGCTTCATTTAGCGTGTTGGTTTATTTTATCTAATATAGTTCTTTTCGGCTAATTGGATTATTTCTGTGTGATCTGATTACCTGGCGACTCCACCCTCCTTGCCACTGTTAAGGGTAGTCAGAACGCGACGTTAGTGTTGTGTTACACTTAGGCTTGTCCCTAAGTATCCGCACACTTTTGGATCGTCGAACTGACCCAAGTGTGGGGGCACTGTTTTCGTGTCAACAGGCCGATTGCACGATGCTTCGCAGCTTCATCTTTTATGTCACAGTCTGAATTGAATCAGTGCCTATCATGGCTTGTTG
Organism: Zizania palustris; assembly: GCA_019279435.1. NCBI lineage: Eukaryota > Viridiplantae > Streptophyta > Magnoliopsida > Poales > Poaceae > Zizania > Zizania palustris. The sequence goes on from JAAALK010000080.1 coordinate 98,358,080, forward strand.
TGAAATGACCATTAAAGTCTCCTTTGTCATCTTAGTAGTTGTGTCAATTATATGTTCCTCCACTTCATCATTTTGTATTGCCTCCAGTAGTTCTTCAACTGCGTGCAATTGTACTAAAGTTGAGCACTTATGGTCCCTTCCCCATCTTTCTCCACAAACGAAACATATTCCCCTTGACTTTAATAAGCTCTTAGGGTTGATATTCTTTCATCCCTCTGATATTGCCGAGCATTGTCAGTTCTATATCATTCTTCAGGAGATGTAGTTGGATTATGAGGAGCCATGCTGAATAGCGTGGGCCTCATGGCTCCAGATGTGATGAGTCATTGTCAACGATAGTCAAAGAGGACTGAAAAGTGAGATGATCTGCTGCATCTGGGCCGCGTGTGACTCAGGTACACGGGCAGTGAGCGACTGTCAGGCAAAGGGGCCGCGAAGTCAGGCTGGCCCAATCCGGATACATGGGCTAGGAGCAGCAGAGGATCCACTGGGCTGTTGACCAGGATTGACTCAGGTACATGGGCGGCAAGTGGTTGCCGGGCTGAGAGAGCTGCGGAATCGGGCCAGCCCAATCTGGGTACCTGGTGCAAAGTCAGTGGAGGCTTTGTCAGTTTCGGCACAAAACTGACGACGACGGATCTCACATCGGACTGTCCAGAAGTGAAGCCGTAGCCGCTACGAAAGCTTAACTTCCGGATAAGTCATCTGTAAATAGGAGTTTACTATTTTGTCCTTAGGCCCACAGTCAGTCAGTCGAGTCTGTAAAAATATCCTAAGGGCAGTTTAGTCTTTTCCTTTATTTAAGCGTCTGTAAAAAAACCCTAAGGGGCTGGTGGAATATTCTAGGTTATTGGGCAGCCTTTAAATAGGGCCCCAATCCCAAGGGTTAGGTTACCCTTTTGCTGAAATCATTTTTCTAATCCATTGGGTCACGTTTCCTGTTCCTGTTCATGCGTGCCGCCGGTTTCTGTCTTGTTCATCGTGAGTTCATCTCGTTCTTCACGAATCTGCAAGATTTTATTCCTGTCATTCTGTGTGCAGCAGTTTTCTATGGCTTTGCAGCTTCGTGTTACGTGCGATTTTTATTCCTGAGTGTTTACTCCTCTCTGTTTGCTTATGTTCTGCAGTCAGAGAGTACTAGTTCTTCTGGATGTTCTTAATGCTGCAAGTAGTACTAGTTTCATGTAGCTACAGTGTGCTAGTTTTCTATCCTTGCCTTTTCCTAACATGGCTTTTTGATCGAGGAGATAGGGTCTAGCGTGTCTTTTGTTGTTTCTGGCGAAGCCCCATACTTTGCTCGAAGTCCTTCTGTCTGTGAAGCAGGCTTCGACCAGACTTCTCTAAAGGCTTTGTTGCAACTAGCAACTCCGAATTTGAACTGTGAACCAAGCTTCGAAGTGTGCTCTGTTCTAAGGTTTTATTTTGACATACTTCGGCTGTTTTGGTGAAGCATACTTCGACAGGTTTCGAAGTTAACTCAGAAGCGTGTCTCTCTAGTAGACTTCGCTCAGAGTGTGTTCCTCAGAAGTTTTCTAGTTGTTGTCATTTCCATGGATCTCGGTTTGTGGGTTCGAAGCTTGTCATTCGAAGTATGTTTCAAGGCTTCGATTTCTTGTGAGAGCACTAGCAGACTCCGATTCGAAGTTGGTCTGTGGGTCGAAGGTTACCACTTCGGTAGTCATACTTCGATCTAGCTAGCTTCGAAGGTAGCGTTGTAGGCTTCGATTTGGTCTTGCTGCTGTGTGTTTGGCTTCGCTTCTCTTTCGAAGCTTGCTTTTCTTTGAACTTTGTTCGAAGCTTTTGATCGGAGTATAGGCTTCGAAGTTTTGGTTTCGAAGGTACTCTGTAGTTAGTCTTCGAAGTACACTAGTTCAAAGCAGGCTTCGATACTCTCATACTTCGCTCCGAAGCATACTTCATTTCTTTGCCACTCGTTTGACCAAGCTAGTCTAGACTCCATCTACACTTGTCTCGTTCACTACACTCACCGACAAACTTCGACTGGATCAACCTTCGGCACTTCCACGACAGCCTTCAACGAAGGACTCCGAAGCAGTCTTCGACACAAGCGAAGCAGGCTTCGTCAAGTTTCGTCCAGGAGGCAAATTTTGAACAATAACTTCTCATCTCGTTTTATGAGCACTTAGATCAATTGTTTTGATGTTTGATCTACCATGTTCTGAATGCTTGTTATCTGCCTATTAGCACTGTATTGGTGTTTCTCTGTCTGGGACACCGGTCGTTGCTAGGCTAGATACTTTTAGGCTTTGGTCATCTGTTTACGTTTTGCTGCTTAGTCATTTGAGGAGCGTTGGGTGTTGGGAGCAGGCCATAGATTCGAAAGAATTTTTTAGGCGCCCATTCACCCCCCCTCTGGTCGCTACTTTCGGGCCTACAAGTGGTATCAGAGCTTGGTTAGGGTTTTCCATACCTTAACTGGTTCTAAACCCCAATAGTGATCATGACGTCTCCTGGAAAGATCTCGTCCTTGGAAGCTTATGGCTATAATTATTGGAAGACTTGCATGTGAGCCTATCTTATGAGCCAAAGCTCGGACATCTGGGACATCTGAATTCACGCTACTTTCACTGTGTTGCCTGTTGCTGAGCGCACTACTCCTAGATATTGTTGCCCAGCATCAAAACAACAACAAAGCTGTGAATATCTTGTTTTCTAGTTTAGGTCCCACTGAGTTTGAGCGTGTGAGCCACTTCTCCACTACGAGAGAGATCTGGGCTACCCTTCAGGCACACCATGAAGGGACAGCTCAGGTCAAGGCTCGGCTCTATCAGACCTACCGACGTGAATATGAGAACTTCACACAAAGCCGGGTGAATCTGTTGAAGCGTTGTTTGGTCATTTTCAATCGATCATAAACAAGCTTCGGGACAACAAGGCTGAGGGTGTTCAGTTAGTCTCAGATCACGAGCAAGCGCTCAAGGTTCTCCATACCTTGGACCCAAAGATCTGGGAGATCAAGGTATCCTCTATCATTGAGAGCACATCTTATGATACCTTAACCATTTCTGAGTTGTTTAGCAAGCTGAAGGCCACCGAGGTTGATACCCAGTTGAGATCAAATCTCACTGGCTCTGGATCAAAGTCTCTAGCCCTTGCTACACCTTCCGTCGATCCCTCTTCTGTGAGTTGTGCTGGGTTCTCTTTGATGTCTATCACTGAGGACCAGCTTGAGTCTTTGAGAGATGATGATTTGTGTCTTTTTAACAACCGGGTGCGTCGTGTTTATGACAAAAGAATGTTCAAACGACACGACATGAAATACGGGTGCTTTGAGTGTGGTGACCTAGGACACTTCATCGCCAACTGCCCCAAGCGCAATGGCCATAAGAAGGGCATCGGTGGTGGCTTCCATGACTCCGGCAAGCACGACAGCTCCTCCATCAACAAGGGCAAGCCAAAGAACAGATTCTTCAAAAAGGCCCTGAAGGACTACCGGCGTGAGAACAAGAAGCGTGACAAGGCCTTCTTCGCCGAGATGGAGAAGAGCTACTCCAAGCGGTCCACGTCTTCTTCCTCTTCATCGAGCTCAAGCGATGAGGAGATCATTATCAGGAAGGGGAAGGACAAGGACGATCCGGTGGGTCTTTGCTTCATGGCCTTCGGTGACAAACTGAAGAGCCGCTCACATCAGCGTCGTAGATCCCGCAAGAGCTTCTGCTCAATGGCTCTTGGGGATAAGGAAGAGAAGGGCTCCTCCGATGACTCCGATGATGATAATGAAAAGGTATCATCTTATGAACGCGAAATTGTTGACTTACTTGAAAGCAATCGTCAGGAGTTAAAATATCGGGAAAAACTACTTAGAGGGGCTAAGAAAATGATAGATGAATTAGAGAGTGAGCTTGCCGTGGCCAACGACAGAATTGAGAGTCTATCTTCTTCCCCTTGCTTGGTTGATAGCAGTGAGTGCCTAAAGTGTGAGGTGCTTCTGTGTGACCTGTCGACTCTGAAGTCCAGGTACACAGAAAGGGTTGATGAGAGGGATGCTTTGGCCACTGAGCTTGAAAGCGCTCAGCTGGAGCGAAAAGATGCTCAAGCCACTGTCATCGTGCCCTGTGCTGATTGCCCATCTCATCTAGTTAGTTTAGCTGAACTGAAAGCCAAGTGCGATGAGCATTTGGGTGATTTGGAGAGAGTGAGAGCTGAGCTAACACAGACTAGGCTAGAGCTAGAGACACTGTCAGTTCCACCCACTGTCTGTGAGAACTGCTTGTCTCTTAGACTGGAGTTGATTAAGTTGAAAGCCGAAAAGTCTGTCCAAGTAGATAGCGAGTGTGAGACCTGCTTGTCTCAGGTGGAGGTACTAGCTTCCTTGAGAGAGGAGCTAGCTGATGCTCAAAATGAGAATTGTTTCCTCTGTTCTATCCTGAGTTGGATCAGTGCCAGAGAGCCACAACTCGGCATGATGATCCAGCAATTTAAGATGTAGGATGGGTTTGAGGTAGGTTTCACCTACACCAAGGCTGACTTTGAGAGTGCCATTAGCCGGGTAGTGGAGTGGAGTAAAATGACTCCTAAGCAGAGATACCCCAAGACTCACTCCACTGAGTCTTTCTAGGCTAGTCAGCCCAAGGATGGAGTGATTCAGGAACAGCCCAAAGCTCCACCCAAGAAGCCCATCTGGGTTCCAAAGCGCAAACACCTCCACACTTCTCTTGACTCTCTTCCTGGACCCTCTCAACCCAAGAAGACTACGCCAAACACCACTAAGCCTAAGAACCCCAAGCCTCAACCACATCCCAAGAGGCCCACCTACCATTGCGAGTATTGTCAGAGAGATGGGCATCTTGCAGGAGTTTTGCTTCAGGAGGAAGCGGGATGAGAGAGCAGAACGTGCTCGTGGTGATCAGGAGCAGTTCTACCAGCAGGGTGGTAGACTGAGAGTTCCTTGACACGGGGAGAGGTTGGAGGCCAGGCCGCGTCATGTGGGTGGTGGTAGAGGAGACGACTTTCATGCCCGTGCTCTAGATGGTGGTGTCTGTTCCGGCAGAGCTCTAGGCCGTTTTGGCTATGGTCCTAGACCTCGTGGCCGAGGCTTTAGGCAGAACCGAGGACCGCACTTTGAGCCGCGTATTGGTCCGAACTCTTATGATGATTTCTGCTTTCCGTCTTTTGAGCAGATGGCTCGACACTGGTTTAGCTCTTTTGCTAAACCTGGTGCCCGACCATTTGCTCCCCCTTACAACCACTGATTGTGCAGGATCGGGGACTGGAGGACGTTTGGATCATGGACTCAGGATGCTCTCGCCACATGACGGGACATCGCAGATGGTTCTCCAGTCTCACTCCCCCGAGCACCAAAGAGTACATCACCTTCGGGAACAGTGGTCAAGGGAAGGTACACGGCATTGGCTCAATTCGCATCTCTAACCATTTCTATTTGAAGAATGTTGCTTTGATTGGAAATTTGAACTTCAATTTGATTTTTATTTCGCAACTTCTTGAGGATGGTTTGGAGGTTTGTTTTAAGAAGGGTAGTTCTTCTATGATTGATTCTAGAGGGTCTTTGATTTGCAAGATCTTACCTTTTGGTAAGGTTTTTTGGATTGACTTCTCTTGTTCTTTTGGCACTTCTCGCTGTTTGATTGCTGGATCCTCCTCTAAGCTCTGGAAGTGGCATAGGAGGTTAGGTCATTTGAGTTTTGATCTGCTAGTCATGTTAAGCTCTATGGACCTCATCTGAGGATTGCCCAAGCTTAAGATGGAGAAGGATCTAGTTTCCCATCCCTGTCGTCATGGGAAGATGGTTGCCGCTTCTCACTCACCTGTGACTAGGAGATGACTTTGTATCCGGGCGAGCTATTACATATGGACACTGTCGGTCTAGCTCGGGTACGTTCAGTCGGTGGGAAGTGGTACGTGCTTGTGATTGTTGATGATTTTTCTCAATTTTCATGGGTTTTCTTCTTGGAGTCTAAGGATGAGACTTTTCATTTTGTTCATGACCTAATTTTGAAGCTGAAGAATGAGAACAATGGTCGGATGCGAGCAATTCGCTCCGACAACGGCTCTGAGTTCAAGAACTCTCAGTTCGTCAGCTTTTGTAGTGATCAGGGTCTTGACCATCAGTTTTCTGCTCCTTACACTCCTCCACAGAACGGCATTGTGGAACGAAAGAACCGCACGCTAGTCGAGATGGCCAGGACTGATGCTCGATGAGCACAGGACTCCTAGGAGTTTTTGGGCTGAAGCCATGAACACGGCTTGCTATCTGGCCAACCTCATTTTTCTTAGAGCTTACCTAGGTAAGACTTCATATGACTTGCGGTTTGGCAGATAGCCCAAGGTGAGCCACTTGCGAGCGTTTGGCTGCAAGTGCTTTGTGCTCAAGAAGGGAGGGCATTTGGACAAATTTGAGTCTCATTGCTGGGACAGGAGTTTTTCTTGGCTATGCCTTACATTCTCGAGGCTTCCGTGATTGGAACCTCGACTCCCAGCAGCTTGTCGAAACTTGTGAGGTTTCTTTCGATGAGTCCTTGACTTCTTTGACTCCTTCTTTTGAGCTTTCTGGTGATGATGAGCTCGGAGAGTCCATCTTTGAGGAAGATGAGGACACTCCAGCTGTTGATGAGGGTGGGCCTTCTGCATCTCTTGCAGAGCCCACACCTTCTAAGACTTCGATTGAGGACGAGGGTGGACCTATGATCATTTCTTCCACTTCGATCGAGCCCCCTTAGTTGAGTCCAGAGGTGCCTGCTGCTGACTCCGGTGAGGTGACTTCAGATCACTAGGGATCGCGAGCAATTCAGCATGATCACCCCTCAGAGCTTATCATCGGTGATTTGTCTTCAAGGACTTTGTGTTCTTCTGTTGACTCACTTACTATGTTTGTTGAATCTGCTTTTGTTGCATCTTTTGAGCCTAGAGACGTTTCTCATGCTCTTTCTGATTCTAATTGGATTAACGCGATGCAAGAAGAGCTTGAAAATTTTGTCCGCAATCGGATATGGACACTGGTTGAGCTGCCACCCGGATGCAACCCCATAGGCACCAAGTGGGTGTTCAAGAACAAGCAAGGTGAAGATGGGGTTGTGGTGCGCAACAAAGCTCGATTAGTTGCCTAGGGTTTTTGCCAGAAGGAAGGTATTGACTTTGAAGAAACCTTCGCAACTGTTGCCCGTCTTGAGTCCATTCGCATTTTGTTAGCTTTTGCCAGCTTTGAAGGGTTTTAAGCTTTGTCAAATGGACGTCAAGAGTGCTTTTCTAAACAGGTACATAGAGGAGGAGGTTTATGTTAGGCAGCCCCTTGGTTTTGAGAACCCTAAGTTTCCTCGACATGTTTTTAAATTGCAAAAAGCTTTATACGGGTTAAAGCAAGCCCCCAGGGCTTGGTATGACCGGTTAAAGCAGTTTTTGTTGGGGAAGGGCTTTGTGATGGGTTCTGTGGATAAGACTCTTTTCTTGCTCAAAGATGCTTCAGATTTTTTAGTCGCTCAGATTTATGTGGACGATATTATCTTTGGCGGTACTAATAATGATCTTGTGTCAGAGTTTTCTGAAGCAGATGCATAGCGAGTTTGAGATGAGCCTCATGGGTTAGCTCAAGTACTTCTTAGGGCTCCAGATCAAGCCGACCAAGGACGGCACCTTCATCCACCAAGGCAAGTATACTCGAGACATGTTGAAGAAGTTTGACTTTGGTGGAGAGCTGAAGCCTTAGATGACCCCAATGGGCACATCTGGGGCCTGGACAAGGACAAGAGCGGCATCAAGGTCAACGAGAGAGAGTTTCGAGGGATTATCGGTTTGCTGCTGTACTTGACGGCGACAAGGCCGGACATACAGTTTGCTGTGGGACTTTGCACGTGCTTCTAGTCTTCACCACCGCGCGTCTCATCGGCAGGCTGTCAAGCGCATCTTCAGGTATCTTACCTATGCGGCTGATCTTGGTCTTTACTATTCAACATCATCATCTCTTGATTTATCTGGTTTTTCGGACGCTGACTTTGGTGGGTGCCGGTTGGATCGCAAGTCGACTTCCGGTACTTGCTAGTTTCTTGGTTCGTCTCTTGTCTCTTGGTCTTCTCGTAAAAAAATCTGGAGTTGCTCTTTTGACCACTGAGGCTTAGTATGTAGCTGCTGCTAGCTGCTGCTCACAGTTGGTTTGGTTGATTTCCACTCTGTGAGATTTTGGGTTGTTCTTTCCTACCAGAGTTCGTTTGTTTTGCGACAGCACTAGTGCAATTAGTGTAGCGAAAAATCCTTGTCTCCATTCAAAAACCATACACATTGATGTGCGCTTTCATTTTCTGTGAGATCAATATGAGAAAGGTGTCATTGACCTTGTTCATGTTTATACCCATCATCAGTTGGCTGATATTTTCACCAAACCCCTGGATCAGTCTACTTTTGAGCGTTTACGAGGGGATTTGGGTGTTGTGTATCCTTTCTAGGATATTTTGCGTCAGTTTTGCTTTCTTCTTTACTCTTTTCATGAGTCTTTTTGTGTGTGTTCATATCATGCATATTCACATATCACACTTTTAAGCTTGCTTCTGTTATATGATTGAACGGCTTTACTTATTCTAGCTGGTACATGCTTTTGATTACTTGTCAATGATCATGCTTTGATTCAGTTCACGTGATATGTCTGATATCTGTCATATGCATGTCTTTTATGCTTTAAACTTGAAAATGATCACCATTGCTTCTTGTAACTAGCATGTGTAGGCTGAGTGTTTTTACCATCTGTTATATGCCTTGTAGCTAGTTCCTCACATAGATGCAGACATGCAACTTGGACATCTTTATGCTTTAACATGGAAAATGTGCTATTAAAATGATAAAAATCAGAAAAATGAAAATTCCATGCCTTTTTATGCTTAAGTTGAAAAGATCCAGGTGGGTTTGCTTTGTCGCATTGCATTGTTCTGGACTGCTTACCATAGCACTTTGGTAGGAACTAGGACAATGTAGTGTATGCCAAGACCAATGTCTTAAGCTTCTGATGGTCCAGTTCTGGCCTAGGCTTAACTTGGTCGGTTAGCATAAGGTTTGACTTGCAAATAACCCCTGGCAAAAAGGAAAAAGGAAAAAGGAAAAAGAAAAGCCTGAACTTTAAAAAGTCAATAAGTTTGCTAAAGCACTTTGTTTTGGACAATGCTTATCTTGGTAGATATCGGTTAGCTTCTACATCTTATGCTTTACCTTGCTTGTCATCTAGACAATGTGGTGATGCTTTTGTTTGCAAAAACTAAAATGCGTGCTAATGACTTTCTTTAGATATCATCTGTTGCACTGATCATGCCATGTGTCTTAGACAGTATGTCTTTTGCTATACTTGTTAGATGTTGTAATTGTAGTCAATCATATATGAGAAGCATGCTTTCTTCACTCCACCTGCACCCCAGTTGCATTGCATATTTTGACGGGGAGTCTGTGTCCTTTTAGAGTGCTTGATGAGTTCACTTGTCAACAAGGGGGATAAATTTTGGGATAAGAGTTTAAGGGGGAGTTTTGTCTTTCTCTGGGATTTGTTTCAGGGGGTGTTTTTGTCCCGTTTGTCCTTACTCTCTTGATATCCTGTTTGCACTCATTTTTTTGAGCTTTTACTTTTTGGTTAACCATAATGATTGTTTCTTGCTTTTGTTTGGCTTTTGGTCATTAGGGTTAAACTTTTACTTTATTTTCTTCTTCTCTGTTTTCTTGTGTTTTGATTTCATGTTTCCACATGTGCTCGCAGGTACTGAAGAGATGATGAAGAGAAGTGTTGACAATGCACTCATCAAGGGGGAGATTGAGGAGCCATGCTGAATAGCGTGGGCCTCATGGCTCCAGATGTGATGAGTCATTATCAACGATAGTCAAAGAGGACTGAAAAGAGAGAAGATCTGCTGCGTCTGGGCCACACGAGCAGCGAGTGACTGTCGAGCAGAGGGACCACGAAGTCGGGCTGGCCCAATCTGGGTACATGGGCTAGGAGCAGCAGAGGATCCACTAGGCTGTTGACCAGGATTGACTCAGGTACACGGGCGCGCGAGTGGTTGCCGGGCTGAGAGAGCTGCGGAATCGGGCCGGCCCAATCCGGGTACCTGGTGCAAAGTCGGTGGAGGCTTTATCAGTTTCGACGCAAAACTGACGACCGCTGATCTCACATCGGACTGTCCAGAAGTGAAGCCGTAGCCGCTACGAACGCTTAGCTTCCAGATAAGTCATCTGTAAATAGGAGTTTACTATTTTGTCCTTAGGCACACAGTCCGTCAGTCGAGTCTGTAAAAATATCCTAAGGGCAGTTTATTTTTTTCCTTTATTTAAGCGTCTGTAAAAAAACCTAAGGGGCTGGTGGAATATTCTAGGTTATTGGGCAGCCTATAAATAGGGCCCCAATCCCTAGGGATAGGTTACCCTTTTGCTGAAATCATTTTTCTAATCCATTGGGTCACGTTTCCTGTTCCTGTTCATGTGCGCTGCCAGTTTCTGTCTTGTTCATCGTGAGTTCATCTCGTTCTTCACGAATCTGCAGCATTTTCTGTCATTCTGTGTGCAGCGTTTTCTGTGGCTTTGCAGGTACATGTTACGTGCGATTTTTATTCCTGAGTGTTTACTCCTCTCTGTTTGCTTCTGTTCTGAAGTCAGAGAGTACTAGTTCTTCCGGTTGTTCTTAATGCTGCAAGTAGTACTAGTTTCCTGTAGCTACACTGTGCTAGTTTTCTAGCCTTGCCTTTTCTTGACATGGCTTTTTGATCGAGGAGATAGGGTCTAGCGTGTCTTTTGTTGTTTCTGGCGAAGCCCCATACTTTGCTCGAAGTCCTTCTGTCTGTGAAGCAGACTTCGACCAGACTTCTCTAAAGGCTTCGCTGCAACTAGCAACTCCAAATTTGAACTTTGAACCTAGCTTCGAAGTGTGCTCTGTTCTATGGTTTTATTTTGACATACTTCGGTTGTTTTTGTGTAGCATACTTCGACAGGTTTCGAAGTTAACTCAGAAACGTGTCTCTCTGGTAGACTTTGCTCGGAGTGTGTTCCTGAGAAGTTTTCTGCTGTTGTCATTTCCGTGGATCTCGGTTTGTGGGTTCGAAGATTGTCATTCGAAGTATGTTTCAAGGCTTCGATTTCTTGTGAGAGCACCAGCAGACTCCGATTCGAAGTTGGTCTGTGGGTCGAAGGTTACCACTTCGGTAGTCATACTTCGATCTAGCTAGCTTTGAAGGTAGCGTTGTAGGCTTCGATTTGGTCTTGCTGCTGTGTGTTTGGCTTCACTTCTCTTTCGAAGCTTGCTTTTCTGTGAACTTTGTTTGAAGCTTTCTGATCGGAGTATAGGGTTCGAAGTTTTGGTTTCGAAGGTACTCTGCAGTTAGTCTTCGAAATACACTGTTCAAAGCAGGCTTCGGTACTCTCATACTTCGCTCTGAAGCATACTTCATTTCTTTGCCACTCGTTTGACCAAGCTAGTCTAGACTCCATCTACACTTGTCTCGTTCAGTACACTCACCGACAAACTTCGACTGGATCAACCTTCGGCACTTCCACGACAGCCTTCAACGAAGGACTCTGAAGCAGTCTTCGACACAGCGAAGCAGGCTTCGTCAAGTTTCGTCCAGGAGACAAATTTTGAACAATAACTTCTCATCTCGTTTTATGAGAACTTAGATCAATTGTTGTGAAGTTTGATCTACCATGTTCTGAATGCTTTGTTTATCTGCCTATTAGCACTGTATTGGTGTTTCTCTGTCTGGGACACCGGTCGTTTCTAGGCTAGATACTTTTAGGCTTTGGTCATCTGTTTACGTTTTGCTGCTTAGTCATTTGAGGAGCGTTGGGTGTTGGGAGTAGGCCATAGATTCGAAAGAATTTTTTAGGCGCCCATTCACCCCCCCCCTCTGGTCGCTACTTTCGGTCCTAAAGAGTACTCTTGGGTGACGGGAGTGGTTGTGGTGGAACCCCTCTTGTCACAACTCAATTATGAGTAGTGGTAGAGTTCCATGGGACAACTCTTCTTTTGGAACCTTCCAGAGCTTCCTCCTATAGAAATGTCAGGGCACAAGTTGTGTCCAAATCTAGAGGCCTTTGAAGCATAACTACGGTCCTGATCTCATCTCTCAACCCTTCCACAAATTTAGTGACAAAATATATGGGAATAAGAGTGTTATCATAAGCGAATAGCTAGTGCATAAGCCCTTCAAACCTTTCCACATACTCTGAAACAGGACCATCCTGACAAATATGGATCCATTGTCGTATAAGAGTTTGATGCTTGTCTCGGTAAAAACGAGTGCAAACCCTGTCACACAACCCTTCCCAAGATATGCCACAAGCTGAGACCTGACTGATTACAGCCAAAATGTGGCGTTGCCTACAAAATTTAACATCGACAATCATACCCAATGACTGAGATCTATGCCATATGTATCAAAATACGTTTCACAATTGTTTCTCCACATCTATGGACTATCACCAACAAACTGAGGGCAGATCATGGATGTCAATCCTCCCACACCCCAAAGTTGCTGCCTAGGAGATGTCTCACTATGGTATATTGGTGTCTCCATGTTTAAAGTGCCAGAAAAAAAATTGGCGTTGTAAGGGTATTCCGACAAGAGATGGAGTAAATGTTACCTCAGTTTTTGCCTCTTCTTCCTTGACTCTCCGGACCTGTTCAGATTCGGCTCCCAAAATCAAGCTCTGATGGGAACCCACTAGCGGAAACCCCCATTCATCTTCTGGATATCGAACCTCCTCCATTACCTCCATCCGGATATGTTGTCTGCCAACTACCGCCTGTCGGCCTTCAACCTTATTCTCCTCTTTCGGCATCCAACCTTCCACGGTCGACTTCAAGTTTAGTATCTCTGCCCGCTGGGCCTCTGCTTCTTCCAATTTCTTGAGTATCAATTCCATCCTGCCTTCATTCTCCATGATCTTGGCAGGCTTCTTTGTTAAGTATCGTGGCTTCTCCAAGATCGCTGGCTCTGATACCAAGATGTTAACTCCAGCAATTAGAACAGAAAAACTCACACGATACCACAGGAAATTTCACAAACTCAGCTCAACAGAGCCGGCGCCGCCGCCAGATTCATCCAATCCACTATTAAAATGTTATAAAGTCTCGTTTTTATACCCCAGCCAAACCCCGACATTGGCTGCTGAAAACCCAAGGACACACACACGCACACTTCATTGGGCCCATTCCGACCCAATATATCGCTTGTTAATCTTCATGTTCCGTCCCGCACGCGCCTCTAGAAGTCTCACTTCCGACTGTAGCACATCCGACACACATCTTTTGACAGTGCCTCCATTGCCATACAACTACGGATAGCCTCAGTCGCCTCCATACTGGTGCGGATATGGCCCGCAGCAGCTGCCAAGCACCGGTTATGGGGTTCTGTCGTACAACTACGTGCTCTCGCAGCAACTATCGTCGGGTCTTCAATATGGCTATGGAACCCCAAATCCATACTCTCAAGGGCATCCTCAGCCGTATTGGCATGCACCGACAAATGTAGGGTTTCGGCCACTGAATGGTGGCTACATGCCTGGTGCACCGCAGCAACCTCCGAGGCTAGCAGAGTACTATCGACGGTGGTGATTTGCGCACCGTTGGCCACCACGCCAAGCGGGTAACATCTTCTAGAGCCAGTGATATATTCCATCGCAATGATTAGCATTCGTGTACTGGTACAAATGCATAGCGAACCTTCTAGGGAGCACTCCTCTGAAATCAAAACATTATATCTGTTTTTTCTAGGAATATCTTTTAGCTTATCCATGATTGGAATTTCTTGGATAGTGAATGCCTTAATGTAGTGCTTCCACCTGTGGCTAATAACATGGATATAGTTAAAATGATGAAAGATTTTCAAATTGATTTGTATAATAGAGTAGTTGTTGGACTATAATTTTAGTTAATTCTAGAGACATCGGATGAGGCATGATGCATCTGACATAGGAAGGGAAAATGTTTATTTTATACCCCTCAACTCTCCCAAAAGTTCAGTTTTTTCAAACCTCAATTCTAGAACTGGAGGAAAATCACCCCTAAACTTTCTATACCTGAAAAATTACACCCACATGTGACCAAGTGTAACACCCCAAATTTTTAAAGAAATAAAAATACCTTTTATTATATTTTTTCTAGAAAATATTATTTATGAAATTCCTTTAATGCTATTTATGCCCAAATGAACTAAAACCTAGAGGAGATGACCAAACCAGGGACTAAGAAAATTTGTATATGATCCTAAGGCCAGGATATATTTTTGAGAATTTTTACAAATTTTATCATTTATGGAAGCAACCCAAATAATTTAAACCAATTTCAGCAATTATTTTTATTCGGAAAAGAATTTAAACAGTAACGGGCCTCCTTCCCCTATTCTCCCCCAACTAGCCAGCCTAGCCCACTCCCTCCCTGCGCCACTCACTAATAGCCAGGATGCACTCGTAAGCGACCCCCCTCTATCCCCGCGCACGCGTTCGACGCTTCGGCCCCACCTGTCGGCGGCAACCTCCCCTCTCGGCCGAACTTGACCCCACCGGTCAGTCCTGCCCATTGTCGCACCCATGCCCCCGCACCCCACTAACAATGGCCCCTGCCCATCAGACCCATCGTCCACCTCATGCCACCACCCCCAAACCTCGCTGGTCGAATCCCGCGCTCCGCGATCCGCTCGTCGCCGGCCCCCTCCCATTAAATCGACGCCGGCATTCAATGCCTCATGATACGCCGATGGTTTCCTCCATTACGCTGACACGTCATCATCCCGGATCAAGCGCGTGCATGAATGGAAGGAGCTCGTCAGTGTTAAGTGTGTTTACTCCCGGCCTCCACCGCGTCCAGCCTGCAGTCCATTTGCTTTGAGAACAAGCAGAACGCTCGTGCTCCTGTTTCTAGCGCCACACCGCCGCCCGCCATCCAGCCGTCATCCGACATCGCCGGAGTCCTCCTCCACCCTCGACAACCGCACAAACATGACCATAGATGCCTCCCCGACCATGGCCACCACTCCATCGATGATGAATACCGTCGGAACCCCGACGCCGACATAGGAACCGAACACCTCTACCACCCTCGCTCATCGCCGGTTGCACTCCGTCAACCTCAGACCACCGCAACGGTACCCTCGTACTCCCCTAGTCGCCCTCTTTCCATTTCTAGGCGTAGATAGGACTGTCGTCGCTCGCCGTGGCCTATGGCCCGCTCACCGTCGCCAGAGAAGATGACTGCCATGGGTAAAGTACCCGTGCCATATCGGATTAAACCGCAATCGTGCGATCGGGATCGGACGGTGTAGGTTATACCGCGTAGCTGGTTTAATCTAGCCCGTCGGATCGCAGCGGAGGGGTATGTTTTAATCTCGTGCATACATTGATCTTTAAAACCCGTGTTAAATCTGAGCCCTCCATCGCGTACCATTTCAACGTTTTTATCATGGCCGTCCATGTCAACTTAACACTCCCACCTCGTCCGCAGCCGCCCGATCGCAATCCAATGGTGATCCGCGATCCGGCGCACGCGCACAGTGCACGAGTTCATGGTGGATCCGGTTCACCGTGGACCGGCGCCTGGTTTTTGATTTAAATTAAATTCTAGAATTGGTTTTAAACTTCTAAAATTCATATCTTGCTCATTTTAATTCCAAATTTAACCATTTCAATTCCATAAAATTTATAATTTTATTCTCTACATGTTTAAGCAATAAAAACAGTAGGTTTACTTTGAGTATTTTCATTTTTATTTCATAAAGTGTTTAAATACCCTTTTGGAAAAATTCATAATCCCTTTAGAAAATTCCATAACTCCCTAAAATTGCCTGAATAATTTAAATAATGATTTCAGAATAGTTAATGATTTCAATACAAGTATTTTAACCCAATCAAACCCTTTATGTTTATAGTGTGATTTTGGAATGTTTAATTGAATGCAATGTTTATTATGCGTATCGAGAAGACTACGACGCCGTCGAGGAGCCAGAATACTTCCCGGAAGTTCCTCCCTCCCCCTTCGCTGAACAAGGCAAGTCACCAAACCAATCTTTTGAGCATATTGAACCCAGTTTTGTTAAACTATCACTAAAACACATAGGTTATACATGCATTAGTCAAATGAAAGTCCTACATTATATTTACTTAGATCCCCAACCTTGAAGTGCAAACCAAAGCCATGCTATCTAGCGTAAACTCCTTGTCACCATATTATTAGTACTATTAGCTAGTGTCCAATGTATTGGCACAATCGCTATAGGTTAAAGATGAGTCGTAGCAATTTGAAATCTACTATATGATCCCCGTTATTCTTATCTCTGGAATTCTGTTGGTGATAGAGTTATGGTTATGTGTGTATGCATGGTGGGTTCCGGGTGTAAGCTAGGGCATTGGTCGGTAGCACCCGGGGCACTATAAAGACCGGTCTGCGGGATCCGTTGCAATACATTTCCGTACTAACCACAAGTCTAGTGGGTAAGTCCTAACTAAGGTATGGAGTGTTCCAATCCGAGGCACCACATGGAGATGGGTCAAGCAGCACCTGTGGGTGGCTTGTACCGACGTGGCACAAAAGGGGGTGCGACGTTAGCCGGGATGCGGCCCGGTGCGCTGTCAAAACCTAGAGCTGGTGATTATCGCTTGGAGCATTTCATGCTAAGGTTTTGGCACGAGTTCCGTGGTATGGGTCATCTCATTACACTTTGGTGTATGGGATGAGTGCATGCCTTGTGGGTATAGTGATACACCTCTGATCAGAGTTTTAAATCTTTTCGAAAAGCCGAGCCCACGCTCAAGGGCGGGTTGCGTGACATCCCACAGTTAGTTTACTTTTAACGAATGTGCATGATGACTTGGCATGTAAGGACTGATGAGCGAGGAGGGAAAACGTACTCCTCGAGTTAGATGGTATGATGTTGTTCATGTTTAATATTCTGCATGATTAAACTTGACTACACTAAATGCTATAACTGAAAAATGTACTTTTCCGCACTTTTAGCCATTATCATTCCTTTGTTTTTATCCTGCATTATTATTGCATTCTCGGTGGCTTGTTCAGTACTTTTTGTACTCATACCCATTGGACAAATACTTCAGAGTCTGCCTACTATGAGGAAGATGGTCTGGAGTAGTGACCCAGTCAAGAAGAAGATCCTAAAGAAGACGTTCGTCATGCCGTATTGTTTTTATAGTTTCTTTTAATTTTACACTTATGTAATAATGTGTTATGTGAACCATGAATGTTTGCATGTATGTACGTTGTCGCATGATGAACCTCTTTTTATTATTTTTTATATGGAAATTCAATAATGTTCCGATTTGGTAAATCGGGGCATCACAAGATGGTATCAGAGCTGACTTGACTGTAGGAAGCCAAACGGACCACCCTAACACTTAGTTTTGATAAAAATCTCTTTCGCGAAAACCTACATCATCACTTTGTTCCTTCCCTTATTTCTTTACAACTTGTTGTTTTTGTAGATGCCAGTCTACCAAGTCCACAGTTTCTGCCGTCACTTCGAGGGCTTCGTCTGGGAGCTCCGGATGATGGTGACCTTCCTCGGTTTTCGTCTTCGAGCCCGAATTCAATGGTGTCTACATGGAAGAGTTCGCGAGACCGTGTGATGTTTCCGTAACCATCCACGGGTCTGGCGACCACCAGCCATTCTTGACAGCAGCACTTGGGGGCCCAACCTTCGACGTCGCGTACCAATGCGTCGCCCTCTAAGCCCTCATGGAGCTGAGGATGATCTACGATGATCGTCTTCAGAACTCATCCTTCCAGCTTGTACCGAAGCGTACTCCCAGCACCCACCGCAGCATCTACATCGGAGTACACTTCGACCGCGATCTGGTCATGGCCCGGTAGACACGTCTTCTCCATTGCATGGACGACCTCCATACCGAGGTCGTGCTCAACGCGAGGAGCACAATGAGGTGGTTCAGTTCCTTCATCAGGAGACGAAGGGCTTGATCCAACAGAACGGCGAGCTGTAGTGTAAAATTATACAGCTGCAGAAGGACATCGCGGCGATGATTCCCCTCATCCCGAGGAGGAAGAAGCCCACCCGCGAGCACGCCCCTCGCCACAAGAGGATCACGCCGCACCTCGCGCTCGCCAGACCATCTAGCTCCATTGCCCCTACTTCGCGCCCCGCCGTCGTCGCCGACCCTATCATCGAGAACTTCATTGAGCCCACTATCCCTCAGGACCCTCGTGGTTCCGAGAGTACGGAGACCGCCACAGGTGGCGAGTAGACGATAGTTCTGGTTGATTGATTTCTAATAACTTTCTGATTGCGGTACCACCTACAATGGTTTGTGTTGTGGGTGGATTAAAAATAAGAACTTTGATGTAATGAACATTTTTATTACCACTTATATATATGAGCCCCTCTAGGATGTTTTTGGGTAAAGTTCATTTTAAAGTTTTTCTCTTATGACTGAAAATATTGTGAGCTCATAAGATGGCCGACAATCAGAACACCGGTTCCAACAATGGAGAAGGGGCAAGCAACGGTCTGCCCGGGAGTGTTGTGCCCAACTGGGGCGCAACGAGACAATGCCAGACAGGGCCACCATCTACCAATCATCCCACCTTGGCAGAAATGATGGCGAATCAAAACCAATTGATCACCGCCCTTCTGACACAAATGCAGCACCAACAGGGTCAGTTTGACCGGCTGCAACAACAAAACGTGGAGCCAATCCCACGTGCTCCAGCCCCCACTCCCACGCCTCAACTGTAGGACCGAAAGTAGCGACCAAAGGGGGGGTGAATGGGCGCCTAAAATTTCTTGCTAAACTATATTTTAATCTCAACACCCAAATAAAATTAACCAGACAAATAATATTTGCAAAAACAAATTTCAGAGATTAAGGTTGTCTAGCTTAAAAATGACCGGTGTCCTAATTAAAAAATAATTTAAATAAAAATAATGCAGTACAAACGCCTAGAAAAATCACTAAATATTTATATTTCAGTCTAAAGATAAAATACTAATCAAATGGATAAAAACATGGATCATTAAAAATAAATTTTCTTTTTATACGAGTAGATTAAAAAATACTTAAATAAAATATGCGAGCTCAAAAAATTATTTTAGCATATAAAAGTTAACCACGAGATTAACAAACAAATTCACATGCTAATTAAAAATAGATAACTAACTATCTAACTAATCTACCCAGCAAATAGGAGATTAGATTAGAACTTATCTTACCTAGACATCTTGGCACGTTGTAGAAGATCCTGCTGGTTTTGCCTTGAGCCGTGCGTGATGTAGTGCTTCAACCATTTAGAAAAATTGATGTGTTTTCTGATTCCAGGCACCGGACGTTGCAATCGTGAGATGTCTTTTGTGTGGACCCGCCGTGTGTGGAGAAAAACAGCACCGGCTGCTGCATGCGCCGTCGCTGGAAGCTACTGCCGCCGTGAAGTGCCGAGTACTGCTGCTAG
This sequence comes from Zizania palustris, assembly GCA_019279435.1. Classification (NCBI taxonomy): domain Eukaryota; kingdom Viridiplantae; phylum Streptophyta; class Magnoliopsida; order Poales; family Poaceae; genus Zizania; species Zizania palustris. The sequence continues at coordinate 98,377,482 of JAAALK010000080.1, forward strand.
CCGTCCTGAAGTCTAGCGCTGCGGCTCTGCTATTTTCGCGTCTTGGCCGTCGAACCTGAGGACCCCACCGTCGTTCGGCTGCCCGTGTTTTGCCAAGAACTGTCGCGCCGCATGCAGCTGCTGCGCACTGCGCCGCGTGCGGTCAGCCAACGCCGCCGTGGCTCCTCGCAAAGCCTGTGCTGGCGTACCGGAAAACCAACCGAGGCTTCTTGCCGTGAGAAAGCTACGCTGGAATAAATTACCTGGAGGAACGATGAACAAATGGTGGCAGCAACCAAGAAAATAGTAGATCTAAAATTGCTAGCCGAGAAAAACAATATGGACTGTAGATTGATCTATTGAAAAACAGTCATCTATCCCCAAGGGGATAGGGGCCTATTTATAGGCAAATCCTAATACATGAAAAGACTACTTTACCCTCGGGTAAAATAAACTGACTCTAAAATAAATTCCGAAAAATACTAAAATATTCTTAGAAAAATTAACTGACTCAAATAAAAATATTCTAAACTTAAAAACTAAATATTAATATCCTAAAATCGAATTAATGATAGATTGTCAGTTTTGCGCCGAAACTGACAAAGCGTCCACCGTCTTCGCACCGGGTACCCGGATTGGGCCGACCCAACCCCGCAGCTCCCTCAGCCCGGCAATCGCTCGCCGCCCGTGTACCTGAGTCAAACCCAGTCAACAGACCAGTGGATCATCTGCCGCTCCTAGCCATGTACCCGGATTGGGCCAGCCCGACTCCGCGGCTCCTCTGCCCGGCCGTCGCTCACTGCCCGTGTACCTGAGTCACATGCGCCTCAGACCCGGCAGGTCTTCATCTCTCCCTTCCTTTGACTTCCGTTGACAATCACTCATCACATCTGGAATATCAAAACCATATTCTTCAACATGGTTTCTCAATCTCCCCCTTGATGAGTGCATTGTCAACATCCTTTTCACCTCATCTCCAGAACCTGCAAAACATGTGGAAACAAGAAAACAAAAACAAAAGAAAATAGAAGAAGGAAAATAAAAGTTTAACCCTAATGACCAAAAGCCAAACAGAAGCACGAAAAATGGTCATTATGGTTAACCAAAAGATAAAGCCTCAAAAACAAGTGCAAATCTCAAAATTACCAACAAGAATAAACTCCCCCTGAAATAAATCCCAGAGAAAGCCGAAAATATATCCAAAATTTCTCCCCCTTGTTGACAATTGGACTCATCAAGTGAGACTAAATGCACTTTAAAGAGACATAAACATAAACTCCCCCTAAAATGCAGCTCCCCCTCAAAATATGTCATGAATGTAGATGGAGTGCAGGTGGAGTGTGAAAAGCATGCTTCTTAGATATGATTGACTGCTATTACAACGTCTAACAGGTATAGCAAAAGATATACTGTCTAAAATACATGATATGATCAGTGCAATAGATGATATCTTAAGAAAGTCATTAGCACGCATTTTTCGATTTTTGCAAAACAAAAGCATCACCACATTTTCTAGTTAACAAGAAAAGTAAAGCATGATATGCAAAAGCTAACTGATATCTACCAAGATAAGCATTATCCAAAAACAAAGTGCTTCAGCAAACTTGTCATCTTTTTAAATTTTTCACACTTTTTCTTTATATTTTTCATTTCTGCCAGGGGTTATTTGCATGTCAAACCTTATGCTAACCGACCAAGTCAAGCCTAGGCCAGAACTGGACCATCAGAAGCTTAAGACACTGGTCTTGGCATACATTACACCGTCCTAGTTCGTACCAAAGTGCTATGGTAAGCAGTCTAGAACAATGCAATGCGACAAAAGCAAACCCACCTGGATATTTTCTGATAATCATAAAAATGCATAAATTTTTATTTTTCTGAATTTTTATCATTTTTATAGCACATTTTTCATATTTAAAGCATATAAATGTCCAAGTTGTATATCTGCATCTAAGTAAGGATCTAGCTACAAGACATGTAACAGATAGCGAAAGCATTCAGCCTACACATGCTAGTTACCAGAAGCAATGGTGATCATTTTTAAATTTTAAAACATAAAAGCCATGCATATGACAAATATCAGATATATCATGTGAACTGAACCAGAACATGATCATCGACAAGTAATCAAAAGCATATACTAGCTAGAGAAAGTAAAACAGATTAATCATATAACAAAAGCAAGCTCAAAATGTGATAGATGATTATGCATGATATGAACGCACACAAAAAGACTCAATAAAAAATAAAGAAGAAAATAAAAAAACTGATACCAAGAAAAGCTGACTCAAAATATCCTAAAAAAAGATACACAGCTCTCAAAACACGATCAATAATCATGAGTGGGACCAAACGATCCAATGCCAGGTTTAGTAAAAGTGTTGAACCAGTGTCGAGCCATCTGCGCGTATGTAGGAAAGCAAAAGGAATCATATGAGTTTGGACTGAAGCGCGAATCAAAGCGCGGTCCTCTGTTCTTCCTAAAATCACGGTCGCGAGATCCAACAACGTATCCATGACGATCTGGAACTCTGCCGGAACGGAAACCACCATCCGAAGCACGGTAGTGAAAACCATCTCCTCTACCACCACCTACACGACGTGGCCTGGCCTCTAGCCTCTCTCCACGTCGAGGGACTCTCTGTCTACCACCTTGCTGGTAGAACTGCTCCTGCCTACCCCGAGCTCTCTCTGCTCGCTCAACCCGTTTCCTCCTAAAGCAATACTCCTCAAGATGCACGTCTCTCTGACAAAACTCACAGTGATAGGTAGGCTTTTTGGTATGTGGTTGAGGCTTGGGATTCTTAGGCTTGGTGGTGTTTGGTGTATCATCTTTGGTGTGAGAGGGTCCAGGTAAAGAATCAAGAGAAGTGTGGAGAGTTTTAGGCTTTGGGACCCAGATCTGCTTCTTAGGTGGAGCCTTGGGCTGTTCTTGGAACACACCATCCTTGGGTTGACTAGCCTGAAAAGACTCAGTGGAGTGAGTCTTGGGATATCTCTGTTCGGGAGTCATCTTACTCCACTCCACTGCACGGTTAATGGCGCTCTCAAAATCAGCCTTGGTATATGTGTAACCTACCCCAAAACCATCCTGTCTTTTGAACTGCTAGATCATCATGTCGAGTTGTGGCTCTTTAGCACTGATCCAACTCATGATTGAACGGAGGTAAAAGTTCTCGTTCTGAACATCAGCTAGCTCCTCTCTCAAAGAAGCCAACACCTCCACCTGAGACAAACAGATCTCACTCTTTATCAACTTCGATAGACTTCTCAGCTTTTAGCTTGATCAACTCCATTCTAATGGATAGGCAGTTCTCACAAACAATGGATGGAACTAACAAGGTCTCAAGCTCTAGCTTAGTCTGCTCCAACTCAGCTCTAACTCCAGCTAACTCGCTCAACTGCTCATCACTCTTGGATCTCAGCTCGGCTATACTAGCTGAATGGGATGGGCAGTCTACACAAGGTGCGACGACAGTGACATGAGCATCTTTCAGCTCCTGCTGAGCGCTCTCAAGCTCAGTGGTCAATGCGTCTCTCTCATCTACTCTCTTTGTGTACCTGGACTTAAGAGTCGTCAGGTCACACAACAGCACCTCACAGTTAGGGCACTCACCACTATCACCCAAACAAGGAGAAGAAGACAAACTCTCAATCTTGCTCTTTGTCGTGGCAAGCTCACTTTCAAGCTCATCTATTCTCTTCTTAGCTCCTCTAAGCAGTTTCTCCCTATACTTCAACTCCTTACTGTTCTGTTCTAGTAAATTAACAACTTCTTGTTCATAGGAAGATGCATTCTCATCGTCGTTGTCGTCGGAGTCGTCGGATGAGTCCTTCTCTTTCTTCTCCCCAAGAGCCATTGAGCAGAAGCTCTTGTGGGATCTTTGGCTGTGACGTGAGCGACTCTTCGGCTTGTCCCCGAAGCCCATGAAACAGAGGCCCGCCGGATTGTCCCTGTCCTTCCCCTTCCTGATCATGATATCTTCATCACTTGAACTTGAAGACGATGAGGAAGACGAGGATCTCTTGGAGTATCTTTTCTCCATCTCGGCGAAGAAGGTCTCGTCTCGCTTCTTGTTTTCACGCCTGTAATCTTTTAGAGCTTTTCGAAATAATCTTGTCTTGGGATTGCCCTTCGTGGAGTTTTCGTACTTGCCGGAGTTGTAGGAGTTGCCGCTGGTTCCCTTCTTGTAATTCTTCTGCTTGGGACAGTCGGCGATAAAATGACCCGGATCACCACACTCAAAACATCCGGATTTTGTGCCGTGTCTCTTAAACATTCGCTTATCATAGACACGTCGCACCCGGTTGTTAAACAAGCACAAATCATCATCTCCTAAAGTATCAAGTTGTTCCTCGGAAATAGTCATCAAGGAGAATGCAGTACAACTCATGGCATTGGGATCAGCCGATGGTGTCGCAAGCGCCAGAGTCTTTGAGCCAGAATCAGTGAGATTTGATCTCAACTGAATATCGACCTCTGAGGCCTTGAGCTTACTAAAAAGCTCTGTGACGGTCAAGGTATCATAAGACGCGCTCTCAACAATAGAAGAGACCTTGATCTCCCAGATCTTAGGGTCCAAGGTATGGAGTACCTTAAGCGCCTGCTCATGATCCGAGACCAGCTGATCACGCTCAGCCTTGTTGACGCGAAGCTTGTTAATGATCGATTGAAAATGACCAAACAAAGCCTCAACAGTCTCACCCGGCTTCTGTGAGAAATTTTCATACTCACGCCGGTAGGTCTGGTAGAGCCTAGCCTTGACCTGAGCTGTCCCCTCATGGTGTGCCTGGAGGGTAGTCCAGATCTCTCTAGCAGTGGTGAGATGGCTAACACGCTCGAACTCACTAGGACCTAGACCAGAAAATAAAATGTTCACCGCCTTACTATTATTTGATGCTGAGTAATTACATTAGCAGCAGTATCCGCAGCAATAGTCGTTATGGTGAAACTAGGATGAATACAAATCTCCCATATGTCTGAGCTCTCGCTCATAAGGTATGCTCGCATGCGAGTCTTCCAATAAGTGTAGCCAAAAGCTTCAAGGGATGGGATTTTACTTGAAGACGTCATGGTCACTACCTAGGTTTTAAATCGGTTAAGATATCTAGAAAAAACCTAACCTTGCTCTGATACCACTTGTAGGACCGAAAGTAGCGACCAGAGGGGGGGTGAATGGGCGCCTAAAATTTCTTGCTAAACTATATTTTAATCTCAACACCCAAATAAAATTAACCAGACAAATAATATTTGCAAAAACAAATTTCAGAGATTAAGGTTGTCTAGCTTAAAAATGACCGGTGTCCTAATTAAAAAATAATTTAAATAAAAATAATGCAGTACAAACGCCTAGAAAAATCACTAAATATTTATATTTCAGTCTAAAGATAAAATACTAATCAAATGGATAAAAAACATGGATCATTAAAAATAAATTTTCTTTTTATACGAGTAGATTAAAAAATACTTAAATAAAATATGCGAGCTCAAAAAATTATTTTAGCATATAAAAGTTAACCACGAGATTAACAAACAAATTCACATGCTAATTAAAAATAGATAACTAACTATCTAACTAATCTACCCAGCAAATAGGAGATTAGATTAGAACTAATCTTACCTAGACATCTTGGCACGTTGTAGAAGATCCTGCTGGTTTTGCCTTGAGCCGTGCGTGATGTAGTGCTTCAACCATTTAGAAAAATTGATGTGTTTTCTGATTCCAGGCACCGGACGTTGCAATCGTGAGATGTCTTTTGTGTGGACCCGCCGTGTGTGGAGAAAAACAGCACCGGCTGCTGCATGCGCCGTCGCTGGAAGCTACTGCCGCCGTGAAGTGCCGAGTACTGCTGCTAGCCGTCTTGAAGTCTAGCGCTGCGGCTCTGCTATTTTCGCGTCTTGGCCGTCGAACCTGAGGACCCCACCGTCGTTCGGCTGCCCGTGTTTTGCCAAGAACTGTCGCGCCGCATGCAGCTGCTGCGCACTGCACCGCGTGCGGTCAGCCAACGCCGCCGTGGCTCCTCGCAAAGCCTGTGCTGGCGTACCGGAAAACCAACCGAGGCTTCTTGCCGTGAGAAAGCTACGCCGGAATAAATTACCTGGAGGAACGATGAACAAATGGTGGCAGCAACCAAGAAAATAGTAGATCTAAAATTGCTAGCCGAGAAAAACAATATGGACTGTAGATTGATCTATTGAAAAACAGTCATCTATCCCCAAGGGGATAGGGGCCTATTTATAGGCAAATCCTAATACATGAAAAGACTACTTTACCCTCGGGTAAAATAAACTGACTCTAAAATAAATTCCGAAAAATACTAAAATATTCTTAGAAAAATTAACTGACTCAAATAAAAATATTCTAAACTTAAAAACTAAATATTAATATCCTAAAATCGAATTAATGATAGATTGTCAGTTTTGCGCCGAAACTGACAAAGCGTCCACCGTCTTCGCACCGGGTACCCGGATTGGGCCGACCCAACCCCGCAGCTCCCTCAGCCCGGCAATCGCTCGCCGCCCGTGTACCTGAGTCAAACCCAGTCAACAGACCAGTGGATCATCTGCCGCTCCTAGCCATGTACCCGGATTGGGCCAGCCCGACTCCGCGGCTCCTCTGCCCGGCCGTCGCTCACTGCCCGTGTACCTGAGTCACATGCGCCTCAGACCCGGCAGGTCTTCATCTCTCCCTTCCTTTGACTTCCGTTGACAATCACTCATCACATCTGGAATATCAAAACCATATTCTTCAACATGGTTTCTCATCAACTCTCGGAGTTTTTGCACGTGTGACCCCCAATCTTCTCCAGCACGACAAACCCCATGGAGGCCGGTGATTGGCTCCGGACCATTGGGAAGAAGTTGGACCTCCTCCCGTGCACCAACCGGGAGTGAGTGGCATTCACCACTCATCAGCTCTAGGGTCCCACCGCGGAATGGTGGGACAACTATCGTGAGTCCTAGCCAGAGGACCACGAGGTGACATTGGCAGAGTTCACCATCGCCTTCCGCGCCGCCCATGTCCCCACTGGAGTCGTCGTGGTCAAGCAGTAGGAGTTCCGGGAGCTGCAGCAGGGAAGCCGGACCATCATGGAGTATCTCCATGAATTCAATCGTCTGGCCCGCTACGCGCCGGAAGAAGTGCGGACCGACGCTCTCCGCCAGGCTATGTTCCTCCGGCTATCGACTACGCTGACTTCCAGCAGTTGGTGAACACGACGCTCATCCAAGAGACTGAGCAGAACAAGCTGGACCTCAAGAAGAGGAAGATGATCGCGTTCAAGCATCATCAAGCGAACCCCTAGAGGCCCCGCTTCGTCCCTCTGCCACCGGCACCCTCCTACCATCCTTGGCCCATCTACAGGCCGCCACATGCCACCAGTGGCTCCAACGTCGGGCATCCTTGCCCTGCTCCACTAGCTCTGGCCGCTCAACTGGCACCCGCCGCCAAGGCCATGATCATGAGGGACCGCAACGAAAAGTCGGTCGTCTGCTTCAACTGCCGGAAGGAAGGGAACTACTCCTACCAGTGTCCTCACCCCAAGAAGCCCATAGGCGTGGCGCCTAACCAAGCAGTATGTGCCTGCGTCAACCATATCAGCGCGGAGGAAGCTCAGGAGGCCCCTGAAGTCGTACTCAGTATGTTCACCGCAAATTCCATACCTGCAATAGTATTATTTGACTCTAGGGCAACACATTCCTTCATATCCGAAGGCTTTGTGAAAACAAATGACTTGGAAGTACTCCCTCTACCCGTCCCCATGATGATTGCCACCCCCGGCAAGAAGACCCTAGCTAACCTGTTCATCCCAAAGGTAAGGATAGAAATCCAAGGAGTGCTATTCTAGGCCGAGCCAGTTCTTATCGAGTGCACCGGACTCGACCTCATCCTAGGGATGGACTGGTTGATGAAGCACAAGGGAGTAATAGACTGCACTAGCAAATCCATCACTATGACCAATTCCACAGGTGAAGCTGTCACTTTTCAGATGACCACCCGTGGTACTAGCGGGGTATGCCTTCACTCGCTGGCCCTAGAAGAAGTGCCCGTGGTCAGAGAATACATGGACGTCTTCCCGGAAGACCTGCCAGGGATGCCTCCCAAGAGGGACATCGAATTCAGAATTGAACTTGTCCCTAGGACCACCCCAATCTCCAAGCGCCCATACCGGATGGCCGCCAATGAATTAGCTGAAGTTAAGAGCAATATTGAAGACTTGGAGTAGAAAGGGTACATCCGATCGAGTACGTCACCCTGGGGTGCACCGGTCATCTTCGCCATGAAGAAAGACAAGACCAAAAGGATGTGCATGGACTATAGAGCCTTGAACGATGTGACCATCAAGAACAAGTACCCACTGCCTCGGATCGACGATCTATTCGATCAACTAAAGGGATCCTCAGTGTTCTCCAAGATCGACCTCAGGTGAGGCTATCACCAACTGAGGATTAGGGAAGAAGACATCCCTAAGACTGCCTTCACGTCCCGCTACGGATTATACGAGTATAATGTGATGTCGTTCGGACTCACGAATGCCTCGGCCTTCTTCATGAACATGATGAACAATGTATTCATAGAGTTCTTGGATAAGTTCATCATGGTATTCATCGACGATATCCTCGTCTACTCCAAGACCAAGGAACAACATGAAACTCACCTCCGTCTGACCCTCGAAAAGTTAAGGGAGCAGCAATTGTACGCCAAATACAGCAAATGCGAGTTTTGGTCATCCGAGGTGAAGTTTCTCGGCCATGTCATAGCTGCCAGAGGAATAGCAGTGGACCCCATTACCGTAGAAGCAGTGACCAATTGGCTACAACCCACGAACGTGACCAAGATCCAAAGTTTTCTCGGATTGGCTGGATATTACCGTCGGTTCATCGAGAACTTCTCAAAGATAGCCAAGCCCATGACCAGACTGCTGTAGAAGGAAGTAAAGTTCGAATCGACTCCAGATTGTGAAGAATGCTTCCAGACCCTTAAGAAAAAGCTTGTGTCAGCCCCGATTCTGACCCTGCCAGACATCTGGAAGGACTTCCACGTCTACTGTGATGCCTCTCACCATGGGTTAGGGTGTGCCTTGATGCAAGACGGGAAGGTGATATCTTACGCCTCTCGTCAGCTGAGGCCTCATGAGCTAAATTACCCGACCCATGACCTGGAATTGGTAGCCGTGGTTCATGCCTTGAAGATATGGAGACAATACCTTGTAGGTAATCGGTGCGAGGTCTTCACCGGCCACAAGAGCCTCAAGTACATATTCACCCAACTGGACCTGAACCTCAGACAAAGAAGGTGGTTGGAGTTGATCAAAGATTATGACTTAGGCATCCACTGTCATCCAGGCAAGGCAAATGTAGTGGCAGACGCCCTAAGCTGAAAAGGGTACTGTAATGCCATCATGGTGCAAGACCAGGACACATTTCTATACCAGGAGATGGAAAGGTTGAATCTAGGGATCACTACCAGAGCGTATCTCACTGCCCTAGAGACCAGACCTGTCTTGATGTACCAGATCCGTGAGACACAGAAGGAAGACTCGTACATCTTAGAGATTAAGCAGAATATGAGGAAGGGTAAAGCCCAAGGGTTCTCCAAGGACGAGAACTGTTGGGGGAAAATATTCCATCCTCAGGGTTATTGCAGTAACAGGACAAAGGTGGGAAATCAAGTCAAAGGATTCCAGCGTGTATTTCCAGATATACATTGAAGACAGTTCGAAGTATGAAAACGGACTCTAGTTCGGAGTATATCTTCGAACTTGGACTCTTCCGAAGCTTCTTTGCCAGCTAAGATGGAAGACTTATCTTCTTTCTCATTAGATTAGTCTTTTACCATTTTAGCCCTATTAAGGGTACCGAATAGTTTCCACTATGTCGGTTGTAATAGAGGGGTAAAAGGGTCTTTTCCTTAATGTTTGGGCCTATAAATACCCCCCGGTTTACCCTGTAATAGGGACTGAATACAAGTTATTCAATACACACTTTCGAACTATTTCTAGCTATTATCCTTTCGGAGGCTTGGAATTGTTTACTTCGCAAACACTTCGTTTGTTAGTTTCTAATCTTCAGAAACTTGTTAGCGTAATCTTTACGCCAACAAGAACGATACCATCTGGTTCAGAAACCGGATATGCGTGCCTGACAAGTTAGAGTTGAAGGCCATCATCCTTCAAGAGGCCCATGAAACTCTATACTCCATAGATCCCGGGAGTACAAAGATGTACCAAGACCTAAAGGAGAAATATTGGTGGGTCAGCATGAAGAGGGAAATAGCTGAGTATGTGGCCAAGTGCGACACATGCCGGCGAGTCAAGGCAGAGCACTAGAGACCTATCGGACTATTCCAACCCCTCAAGGTCCCCGAATGGAAGTGGGAAGAAGTAGGAATGGACTTCATCACATGATTGCCAAGGACCCAAGCCGGTCATGACTCTACCTGGGTGATCGTCGATCGACTCACCAAGGTGGCTCATTTCATCCCCGTCAAGACGACATACATAGTCGTTAGATTGGCTGAGTTGTACATGACCCGGATCGTGTGCCTACATGGAGTTCCAAAGAAGATCGTATCTGACCGAGGGAGTCAGTTTACCTCCAAGTTTTGGAAGAATCTTCAGGAAGAACTTGGCACCCGGCTGAACTTCAGCACCGCTTATCATCCACAGACCGATGGTCAAACCGAAAGGGTAAAGTAGGTGTGGGAGGATATTCTTAGAGCATGCGCTCTAGACTTTAGCGGAATGTGGGATAAGAACTTGCCTTATGCGGAGTTCTCCTACAACAACAGCTACCAAGTCAGCCGACAGATGTCCCCTTTTGAAGCACTTTATGGGCGCAAGTGCAGAACGCCGCTACTATGGGATTAGACTTGAGAATCGCAGCTATTCGGGACAGACATATTATGGGGAGAAGAAGAGAATGTTAAGGTCATTAGGGACAGATTGAAGATAGCCCAGTCCCGACAGAAGAGCTATGCTGATAACCGACAAAGAGATCTGACCTTTGAGGAGGGCGACTATGTTCTCTGAGTCACTCCCCTCCGTGGCACCCAAAGGTTCAACATGAGAGGCAAGTTGGTACCCCATTATGTCGGACCCTTTCAGATCCTCCGACGGCAAGGAGAAGTAGCATATTAGTTGGAACTACCACCATCTTTGGCAGGAGTCCATGATGTGTTCCACGTCTCTCAGCTGAAGAAGTGTCTCCGTGTGCCCACTGAGCAAGCCGACCTCCAACAGCTCAATGTCCAAGAAGACTTGACCTACATCGAGAAAACCATCCGAATTCTAGAAGTCAAGGAAAGGGTAACCATTAGTCGTGTGGTTCGCTTCTGTAAGGTTTAGTGGGACAACCACCCCGTCGAAGAAGCCACATGGGAAAAAGAGGACGAACTAAAGGCCCAATACCCTGAGCTATTCGAGAAACTTTTCGAATCTCAAGGACGAGATTATTTGTAAGGGGATAGGTTTGTAACACCCCAAATTTTCAAAGAAATAAAAATACCTTTTATTATATTTTGTCTAGAAAATATTATTTATGAAATTCCTTTAATGCTATTTATGCCCAAATGAACTAAAACCTAGAGGAGATGTCCAAACCAGGGACTAAGAAAATTTGTATATGATCCTAAGGCCAGGATATATTTTTGAGAATTTTTACAAATTTTTATCATTCATGGAAGCAACCCAAATAATTTAAACCAATTTCAGTAATTATTTTTATTCAGAAAAGGATTTAAACAGTAACGGGCCTCCTTCCCCTATTCTCCCCCAACCAGCCGGCCCATCCCACTCCCTCCCCATGCCCCTCACTGATAGCTAGGCCCCACTCGTTAGTGACCCCCCTCTCTCTCTCCGCGCACGCATCCGACGCCTCGGCCCCACCTGTCGGTACCAACCTCCCCTCTCGGCCGCACCCGACCCCACCGGTCAGTCCCGCTCATTGTCGCACTCGTGCCCCCGCACCCCACTAACAGTGGCCCCTGCCCATCAGACCCATCGTCCACCTCACGCCACCACCCCCAAACCTCGTCAGCCGAATCCCACGCTCCGCAATCCGCTCATCGCCGGCCCCCACCCATTAAATCGATGCCGGCATTCAATTCCTCGCGATACGCTGATGGTTTCCCCCATTATGCCGATGCGTCATCATCCCAGATCAAGCGCGCGCATGCACGGAAGGAGCTCGCCGGTGTTAAGTGCATTTACTCCTGGCCTCCCCTGATTACGCCCCCTCTGACCCCACCGACGCCCCTACTTAAACCCCCGGCCTCCACTGCATCCAGCCCACACGTCCATTTGCTTTGAGAACAAGCAGAATGCCCATGCTCCCGTTTCTAGCGCCACACCACCACCCGCCCTCCAGCCATCATCCACCATCGCCGGAGTCCTTCTCCACCCTCGACGACCGCACCAACATGACCGTCGACGCCTCCCCGACCACGGCCACTGCTCCGTCGATGACGAAGACCACCGGAACCTCGATGCCGACGTAGGACCCGAACACCTCCGCCGCCCTCGCTCGTCACCGGCTGCACGCCGTCGACCTCAGACCACCGCAACGGTACCCTCATACTCCCCTAGTCGCCCTCTTTCCATTTCTAGGCGTAGATAGGACCATCGTCGCTCGTCGTGGCCTCTGGCCCACTCGCTGTCATCAGAGAAGACGACTGGCATGGGTAAAGTACCCGTGCCATGTTGGATTCAACCGCAACCATGCGATCGTGATCGGACGGTGTAGGTTATACCGCGTAGCCGGTTTAATCTGGCCCGTTGGGTCACAGCGAAGGGGTATGTTTTAATCTCGTGCGTCCGTTGATCTTTAAAACCCACGTTCAATCTTAGCCCTCCATCGCGTACCGTTTCAACGTTTTAATCCTGGCCGTCCACGTCAACTTAACACTCCCGCCTCGCCCGCAGCCGCCCGATCGCAATCCAATGGTGATCCATGATCCGGCGCACGCCCACAGTGCATGGGTTCACGGTGGATCCAGTTCACCGTGGACCGGCGCCTAGTTTTTGATTTAAATTAAATTCCAGAATTGGTTTTAAACTTCTAAAATTCATATCTTGCTCATTTTAACTCCAAATTTAACCATTTCAATTCCAGAAAATTTATAATTTTATTCTCTATATGTTCAAGCAATAAAAACAGTAGGTTTACTTTGAGTATTTTCATTTTTATTTCACAAAGTGTTTAAATACCCTTTTGGATAAATTCATAATCCCTTTAGAAAATTCCATAACTCCCTAAAATTGCCCGAATAATTTAAATAATGATTTCAGAATAGTTAATGATTTCAATACAAGTATTTTAACCCAATCAAACCCTTTATGTTTATGGTGTGATTTTGGAATGTTTAATTGAATGCAATGTTTATTATATGTATCGAGAAGACTACGACGCCGTCGAGGAGCCGGAATACTTCCCGGAAATTCCTCCCTCCCCCTTCGCTGAGCAAGGTGTTAATAGCAACAAATGGCATTAATGGATAGATTGTCAAAATATCAATTTTGGTGATTTGGGCCGAAAACACACATGTCCAGGGTCCGTTCGAAGCCCTACAGGGCCGAAGTCCATTGAACTATGGGCTCCGAAAGCCTCTAGCCAGCCCATGGGCTTCGGCCGGGAAGCCTTCGGAGGCCCACGCCACCGAAGCTTCGACCCAAGGAGCAAGCCTCAACGGGCCTGGCCGAAGCCCACTTCGGTAGAGATGGAGTTGTATGCGATTCTAGCTCAATTCTTATCTCCATCCGGCCGGGTTAATAGCAGATTAGATCAGGAATTAAGCCCCTATAAATAGAGAGGTGAGGTCAGCGTAGAGCCCCCCAACACAAACCAAAGCCCTAGCTTTGATCGTATTTACTTTCACTTTATTTCCCTGTACCTCTTTGTGGGTTTGCTTGGAAGCCCTTCGCTGGCCACTACGGAACAGTGGTAACCCTTGTTACTTCGCTTGTGAAGTATCTGTTAATCTACGTAATAGATTGCTATCGCCTTGTTACTTCACCTATGAAGTATCCGTTAATCTACGTAATAGATTGCTATCGCCTTGTTACTTCACCTGTGAAGTATCCGCTAAGCTGCTTAACAGATTGCTACCTTCGCTACTAGTGCAACACTTAGCAAAATTCGGTCCTCAGGCCGAATTGGTACTTTGAATTCTCTTTGTTGCAGGTTCCAACGTTCGGAGCTACTTCATCGGAGGTGTCCAGAGCTGAGAGATTGGTTTCGGAGGTCACATTGGGCACCCTTCAATGGGACCGCAGGCTCCGACAACAGGCTTCGCCAGCACACTTCATCACGACAGGCTTCGCCACAACCATACTCTGCACTGGATGAAGTTACGCTCGCGTGTGGCCCTCGCGTCATCATTCTGTAGTTTGTTGTATCAGAGACCTCACGCCGAACCCCACTGTTCGGAGGAGATCATCGTGTCCAGATCTGTTCGGAGTCCATCTTCGGCCGGATCAGTCTAAATGCCAAAGCACCCTTCGGCGGGATACTTTGCACCAGACGCCGAAGGTACACTTCGGCGACCCCTTCGCATCAGACTTCGAAGCAGACAGGCTCCGACCAGATTGCTGATTTTATTCTGTTTAATATATTTCTTTCGGCTAATTTGGTTATTTTGTGTGATCTGATTGCCTGGCGACTCCACCCCCCTTATCACGACGAAGGGTAGTCGGAACGTGACGTCGGTGCTGCGTCACGCTTAGGATTGTCCCTAAGTATCCATGCACTTTTGGATCGTCAAACTGACCCAAGTGCGGGGGCATGTTTCCATGTCAACACAATTTTTGGCGACTCCACTGGGGAAGGCTACGCCAACATGACAAGTACATCTACATTGGCCACTGGTACATCTATGTCGACTACTACGTCTACACCGTCGATGGACATAATAGGAGGCGCGGATATCGACAACCGCAACATCTTGACACCTACACTTCAAGATATCCCCACAGAAGACCGAGCAGAGATCAAGGCAAAGTTAAAGGCACTCCAAGACATGATGCTTGGGGGCTACGTCAAGACACGCGCGGGCTTCATCAAGCGTGACATCGTCACCCCCAACCTCGCTCAGGTCCTGGTAACACCTGTATCGCCTCGTTTATCTTCTTTAGAGATTGAGCAAAAAATAGCTGCATCAGTAGATCAAGCCGTTACCACTTCGCTAGCCAACCATTTAGATTCGGCAGTCAGCTTCCAAGTAGAGGCGACTCTTAGGAGGTTCGGCTTTACTGAGGCCATACCCCCCATTCCTATTGCTAGTGCACCCCCGGCAAACCACATATGTGGTAGGACTAACGACAGCACTAGCACAATCATGTCTCCGGCCTCAACACTTATGGCCGAGACCAATCATTACACCTACGGTCAAACTAATACTGCGTACCACGCACCACTACCTGCGCCGATACCCGCGCTACCCACACCACATGCACAGACGCCTGGACACGAACACGTCATACAAATAGCGCGCAAGGAAGAGGCCCATGGCCGACACGCCGATATCCCACCGCGTGTGCCCCCCCCCCCCACCCCATGAGAGGCGCACAAGCAACATGCCAAGATGACATAGAGGAGTGGGTCCACGCACTATTTAGAGAATGTGTCGGCTTCGTGCCCAATGGACGGGTTAGGGTTTACCATAAGCCATACCCCGACCATCTTGACACAGTGCCCTACCCCCGCGGCTATAGAATCCCTGAATTTATTAAGTTCGATGGTGAGGGTAGCAAAACTACACTAGAGCATGTTAGGCAATTTTTGGCACAGTGTGGAGAAGTTAGCGGGATAGATGCTCTAAAAGTTAGACTATTTTCTCTCTCGCTGTCTGGCATAACCTTCACTTGGTTTTCGGCGCTCCCGCCGAACTCCATTCAGACATGGGACGATTTAGAGCAGAAATTCCATGATTATTGCTACACGGGTGAGACAGAACTTAGACTTTCACATCTGACATCGGTTAAGCAGAAATCTAGAGAGAGCACCTCTAAGTACATCAAGCGTTTTAGGGATAATAGAAACCGATGTTTTAGCCTTAATATTTCGGAAAGGGACTTGGCGGAACTAGCTTTTAACGGGTTGCGTTCTGAAATTAAAGAGAGGTTAGATAACCAAAACTTTTTAGAAGTTAGCCAAGTGTTACAGCAGGCTCTGGTCCAGGAAGGCCAAACCAAAGATAAGAAGTTTATTAAGACGTTTAGAAAGCCGAGGGATGAAATCCACATCATGGAACGCTCTCACGAGGAAGAGTCAGAAGAGGAGGATTCGGCCGATATGTACGTGACCGAATGGGTGTGGAACGCTAAGAATAAACCTATCACTTGCTCCGAGTTACGACCATCCCCCACAAAGAATCGACTTAGTGAGGTCAAGTACTCGTTTCATTTAACTAAATGTGATAAAATATTTGATTTTCTCTTAAAAAGTCAGCTTCTCAGGTAACCTAAGGGTCAAGTCATTCCACCTACCGATGAGTTAAAGAAACATCCATACTGTAAGTGGCATGATTCACATTCACATAACACTAATGACTGCAATATTTTTCAACGACAGATACAATCAGCCATAGAAGAAGGACGATTGAAGATAGACCATAATCCGAAGATGAAGCTAGATAAAGATCTTTTTCCCGTCAACGCCGTCGACCTCAGTGAAAAGAAGGTGTTGATTCGGCCAGAACAGGCCGAGTCGGCTAAGGGAAAGGATGTGATTGTTGGAGAGCCACGCACTCGCACGGTCATACCAAAGAACCCCGAGGTAGGAGTGTGGAAACAGAACATTAACACCCCTTCGGCTAAGGCTCACAAGAGGCCGAAGGTAACATATAACATGTTGTTGAACAAGCATCAAAAAAGGGCCAAGGGAGCAGGTCCACACACTAAGAAGCTAAAGCAGCCGAAGGGTCCGGGGCTCTCGGAGGGTAGCTTCGGAACGAAGCAGGTGAGCCCTCCGCATGGAGGCTCCGGGCCACGATGGCCTGATACTCCGCACGGTAGTTCCGAGCCACAATGGTCGAATCCCCCGTACAGCGGCTTCGAGCCCCAGTGGTCAGGCCCCCTATACAGTAACTTCGGCCCCCAATGGCCGAACCCTGCACCGTGTTGGACTTCTCTGATGGGAGGCTTCGACCTACACTGGCCGAACGTACTTCCGGCCTGGCAGGACCCTTCGCTGGTGTGGTCCGAGATACCATCGACTTTGCCGAACCCCCCCCGGGTAGCGGGTTTGGCTCACAGTGGGCGAGGCCACTAGAGCCACCGATGCCTCCACCGTATGACTAGGTGGGGACCCCGTGGGCTCCGTACGTATCCGGGTCAGGGTACCCTCCGCAACCTAACACTATGCCTTATTTTCCTTCGGAGTATTATGGATGGAAAGGGCAAACAGACGCAGCGGAGGGGGGAATCATCCACTGACTGTCCGTGGTGCCTTTGAATCGGACCATGCAGAGCAAAGCCGAAGGGTGTGAGCACGAGGAGGCCGAGGTCAAGGTGTCCGAAGCCAACACCATCAGAGTTGGGTCTTAGGAAGTCCCAATCCCACAGACTTCGTCGCCGAGGTCTAACGGAGGTGAGTCTCATGCTTCGGTTGGGCTCTACGCCGAAGCCCGACTCGATTGGCTGAACACACGGTGCACAAGGCCGAAGGGCACAGTACCACTTCGGCTAGAATTAATGGAAGCCGAACAATGGCACCCGGCACCAAGCCACAGCCTTCTTGGGCACCTCTAGGCATGTCCAAATCACAGAAGAGATGCCTACAACGACTACGGGCACAAGAGATGCGCGAGAGGGAAGCTGAAGCCGAGCACGACACTATCTTCGAAGAAATCCGCCCTCGGCCAGCTACAAAACAGGTATGGAGGGAGAAGCCGGTTGAGATAACCAACCTGGCTCCTAGTTCGAGCGACAACGATGATGACATGCTCGACGACGATTACTCGCCCATCTCTGAGGGGCCCGCACCCCAGGTGATGGACATCAACATCGTCACACTGCCAGCCGAGTTCGCCCTACCACAGGATGAGGCCGAGGTCGCTCAATTGAACCTCGGTCCGTGCAACGCCATCTTCGAGAAGCCCGAGGACTTGGCTCGCCATATAAAGCCTCTCTACATCAGAGGTCACATCGATGGAAAGTCGATTTCCCGAATGCTCATCGACGGCGGCGCCACTGTTAACTTAATGCCTTACTCGTTGTTGAAGAAACTTGGCAGGAACGAGGATGACCTGAAGAAGACCAACTTGATGCTCAGCGGCTTCAACGGCGAGATCTCTGAGGCCAAGGGCGTACTCTCTATGGAGTTTACGGTGGGCAACAAGACGTTGCTAACAACATTTTTCGTCGTTAACGTGCAAGGTAATTATAGCGTACTACTCGGGCGTGATTGGATTCACGCAAACTGTTGCATTCCTTCTACTCTACATCAGTGCCTGATACAGTGGGACGGTGATGAGGTGGAGGTCATTCCCGCGGATACCTCGGCCCAAGTAGCATTGGCCGATGTATCGGTTGACGCCATCCACAACAAAGTAGAGTGTCTGTCACATAGAGATCTTTCGGATTACGATTTTTTTAGCATATCCGGAGGACGGTTTGTACCAGTGTTTGTAAATCCGAATGGAGTAGCATGTCTATTTTTGTATTAATAGTCATGTCTAGTAAGAGTAATCTAGATTGGCTAAAGTCTCATGTGGAGCAATATCGGTCTAGTAAAGATGGTATCACCGAAGCCATCGGGGACTTTAGCGAAGTAGAAAAATTAGGACAAGGTTTTGTGTCAGCCGACCCCTTAGAGGAAGTTGACATAGGTAATGGTAGCATCCCAAGGACGACTTTTGTAAACCAACATTTAAAGCCCGATGAAAAGGTTGAAGTAATAAAGTTATTTTGGTCATTTGTCGATTGTTTCGCATGGGAGTATAGAGAGATGCCAGGGCTAAGCCGCGAGCTCGTGGAGCATCGGCTGCCGATCAAGTCCGGATTTAGGCCTTATAAGCAGCCTCCCCGCCGCTTTAATTCAGCTGTCTATGACCGAGTTAAGGAAGAAGTGGAGTGACTGCTTAAGGCTATATTTATTAGGCCGTGCAGGTACGTGGAATGGGTTGCTAACATTGTGCCTATAGAGAAGAAAGAGAGCGGCAAAATACGGGTGTGTATTGATTTCAGGGATCTGAAAAGAGCCACTCCAAAGGACGAGTATCCAATGCCGATAGCCGACATGCTGATCAACGATGCTTCAGGACACAGGTACTAAGTTATCTTGATGGCAATGCTGATTATAATCAGATCTTTATGGCCGAAGAGGACGTCTACAAGACTGCCTTTCGATGATCTGGTTTGTCGGTTTGTTTGAGTGGGGTCGTCATGACCTTTGGTTTGAAAAATGCTAGCACCACGTATCAGCGCGCTATGAACTTGATCTTTCATGACTTGTTAGGATTTATGTTAGAAGTTTACATCGATGATGTCGTAGTCAAATCGGACGCTATGGGAAACCATTTAGCCGATCTGAAGGTGGCTTTCGATAGGATGCGACAGTATGGGTTGAAAATGAACCCACTCAAGTGTGCTTTTGCTTTGTCGGTGGGTAAGTTCTTAGGTTTCATGATTCACGAGAGAGGCATAGAAATTGATCCTAAGAGACTTGAGAAGATTAGAAACATTGCAGCACCGACGTGCAAAAGGGATGTACAAAAATTGCTAGGCAAGATGAACTATTTGCGTCGCTTTATATCCAACTTGTCCGGCAAAATTGATGCCTTTGTCCCCATACTCCGGCTAAAAAACAAACCGAGTTCACTTGGGGGTCAAGCCAGCAAAGTGCTTTTGAGAAGATCAAGGAGTGCTTGTCATCACTGCCTGTGGTGAGAGCACCCAAAGCCGGGATTCCTTTTCGGCTATACATCGCTGCTGAAGATAGCGTGATTGGGACCGTGCTAACCCAGGAGGTAGAAGGGAAAGAGTACATCATCACGTTCTTGAGCCGCCGCCTGCTGGACACCGAAACCAGGTATGCGTTTGTGGAATGATTGTGTTTATCATTTTACTACGCGTGCACCAAATTGCGCCATTATCTTCTCCCCACTACATGTGTTGTCGTTTGCCAAACCGATGTTATAAAGCACATGTTACAGAAGCGGATTCTAAGTGGAAGAATCAGAAAATGGGCTTATGCATTGATTGAATACTATTTGGCCTACGAACCCCTGAGAGCGATGAAAGGCCAAGTCATAGCCAACTTTATAGTTGATCATCACATAGACGTCGGCTGGAGTGGCAATATTGCTCTAGTGGAGGTAGTGCCATGGAAACTTTGTTTTGATGGTTTGGCTTGCAAGAGTGGCCAAGGTATTGGAGTGGTTCTCATATCACCTAATGGAATGCACTTTGAAACTTCGGCCCGTCTAGAATTTTCTTCCACTAATAACCAAGCCAAATATGAAGCTTTGTAGCTAGGTCTTGAATTACTAGAATCTGTAGTTGCTAAACATGTTCACGCATACGGTGATTCTTTGTTAGTAGTACAACAAGTAGCTAAGAGTTCTCAATGTTTTAATGGCTTGCTGAATAGTTACTTGGATAAATGTCTAGACATAGTCGCTACTTTTGATGACTTCAAAATCTTTCACGTGTCAAGAGAAGCCAATTCAGTCGCCAATGATTTGGCTCAGCAAGCATATGGCTACCAAGTCAGGAGAGGAAAATTTTCTGTACTGGAGAAGCTGGTGTTTGGTCTCACTGCCGAAGCCAGTGACGGTGGGTAGGCTCACCCTCTGGGTCTGACCCCTCTGGCCGTCGAAGGTCACTACGTGCCAAGGACCCTGGACCGGAGTACCTTGCCGACCGAAGGAGCTGGCATGCCGAAGTCTGTAGGCCAAAGCCTCCTACACGGAGAAGGCTCCCCGGAGTCCGAACCCTCCGAAGGGCTTCAGCCTAGCACACTCCAAACGGCCACCCCGGCCAGGCTTCGGCAGGAGCTGAAATGGCTCGGGCGGCAACCTGAAGTCAGTAATTTAGGAATTACTTCGGAAAGTGGGCCAGCGAGACCCTCTGAAACCTGTAAGGGCGATTGGAGAATCCCAATCGTCTAGTATTTGAGAGACTCTAGCCAAAGGGTTGATCGTAAGGTTCGGTGACAAGCATTCAAATTCGTGTTGATAGACAACACATTGTACCGTCGAACCATCAATGGAGTACTATTGAAATGTTTAGACCACGAATAATCCCAGGTGGCCACAGGAGAAGTCCATGGAGGACTTTGCGGCACTCATCAGTCGGCCTAAAAAATTAGTTGGATGCTCAAAAGAGCGGGTTTTTATTGGTCGACTATGACTGAAGATTGTTTCAAATACTATAGAGGGTGTGAAGCATGTCAGAAGTTTGGCAATATCCAGTTAGCTCCTGCCTCATTGCTCAATCCTATTGTCAAGCCATGGCCGTTTCGAGGTTGGGGTTTAGACTTCATCGGCTAGATTCACCCTCCTTCCTCAAAAGGGCATCGGTTCGTGTTGATGGCGATGGATTACTTCACTAAATGGACCGATGCCGTACCTCTCAAGAACATGACTCACAATGAGGTACGTGATTTTATTTTAAAGCACATCATACATAGATTCGGCATTCCTCAAACTCTTACTACGGATCAAGGTAGTTCGTTTGTCTCTAGAGAAGTAAGGGACTTCGCCGAATACTATGGTATTAAGTTGATAAATTATTCACCTAACTATGCTCAAGCCAATGGTCAGGCCGAGTTTAGTAATAAACTGTGATTAAGCTTATTAAGAAGAAAATTTAAGAGTTTCCTAAAAGGTGACATGAAGTGCTTTCCGAGGCGCTATGGGCTTGTAGGATTGCAAAGCACGATGCTACCAAAGTCAGTCCATGTGAATTGGTATATGGACAAGAAGTCATTCTGCCCGTAGAGGTAGATCTTGGCTCCTTAAGAGTGTTAAAGCAAGATGGCTTATCGGTCGATGAGTATGAAACTCTTCTAAAGGATAATCTAGAGGAAGTGATCGATAAGAGACTAAGGGCTTTAGAAGCCATAGAAGTAGAAAAGAAGAGAGTAGCTAAAGCCTACAATAAAAAGGTTAAACTAAAATAGTTTCAAATAGGAGATTTAGTGTGGAAAATGATTTTACCCTTAGGCACGAAGAGTCCTATGTTTGGTAAATGGTCACCTATTTGGGAAGGTCCTTTTTAAGATAGCCGAAATCACTCCCGGCAACGCATACGTGTTGGAATCCCTGTAGGGAGAGCGGTTTCGAAGAGCTTTGAATGGTAGGTACTTGAAAAGGTATTTCCCAAGTGTATGGTAAACATCATAAAGTGTAGAAAAGATGATATGGATGGTATCGTCTTCAACTCGTTGTGCTTTTAGTTCACTTAGTTCACTAAAAGGCAGGGGCATGTGTTAATAGCAAAAATTGGCATTAATGGCTAGATTGTCAAAATATCAATTTTGGTGATTTGGGCCGAAAACACACATGTCCAAGATCTGTCCAAAGCCCTACAGGGTCGTAGTCCATTGAGATATGGGCTCCGAAAGCCTCTAGCCAGCCCATGGGCTTTGGCCGGGAAACCTTCGAAGGCCCACGCCACCGAAGCTTCGGCCCGAGGAGCAGGCCTCGACGGGCCTAGCCGAAGCCCACTTCGGCAGAGATGGAGTTGTATGCGATTCCATCTCAATTCTTATCTCCATCTGGTCAGGTTAATAGTAGATTAGATCAGGAATTAAGCCCCTATAAATAGAGAGGCGAGGCCAGCGTAGAGGCCCCCACCCCAACACAAACCAAGCCAAAGCCCTAGCTTTGATCGTATTTACTTTACCTTTATTTTCCTGTACCTCTTCGTGGGTTTGCCTGGAAGCCCTCCGCCGGCCACTACGGAACAGTGGTAACCCTTGTTACTTCGCTTGTGAAGTATCTGTTAATCTATGTAATAGATTGCTATCGCCTTGTTACTTCGGCTGTGAAGTATCCATTTATCTACGTAATAGATTGCTATCGCCTTGTTACTTCGCCTGTGAAGTATCCGCTAATCTGCGTAAAAGATTGCTACCTTCGCTACTAGTGCAACACTTAGCAAAATTTGGTCCTCGGGCCGAATTGGTACTTCGAATTCTCTTTGTTGCAGGTTCCAACGTTCGGAGCTACTTCGTCGGAGGTGTCCGGAGCTGAGAGATTGGTTTCGGAGGTCACATTGGGCACTCTTCGGTGGGACCGCAAGCTCCGGCAACAGGCTTTGCCAGCACACTTCATCACGACAAGCTTCGCCATGACCATACTCCGCACTGGACGAAGTTACGCTCGCGCGTGGCCCTCGCGTCATCATTCTGTAGTTGCTGTATCAGAGACCTCATGCCGAACCGCACTATTCGGAGGTGATCATCGTGTCCAGATCCGTTCGGAGTCCATCTTCAGCCGGATCAGTCCGAACGCCGAAGCACCTTCGGCGGGATACTTCGCACCCAGACGCGAAGGTACACTTCGGCGACCCCTTCGCATCAGACTTCGAAGCAGACAAGCTCTGACTGGTTTGCTGATTTTATTCTGTTAATATATTTCTTTCGGCTAATTGGGTTATTTTGTGTGATCTGATTGCCTAGCGACTCCACCCCCCTTATCACGACGAAGGGTAGTCGGAATGTGACGTCGGTGCTGCATCACGCTTAGTCTTGTCCCTAAGTATCTGCGCACATTTTGGATCGTCAAACTGACCCAAGTGTGAGGGCACATTCCGTATCAACACAAGGCAAGTCACCAAACCAATCTTTTGAGCATATTGAACCCAGTTTTGTTAAACTATCGCTAAAACACATAGGTTATACATGCATTAGTCAAATGAAAGCCTACATTATTGTTGGCGTAAAAGATTACGCTAACAGATTTCTAAGGATTAGAAACTAACAAACGAAGTGTTTGCGAAGTAAACTATTTCAAGCCTCTAAAATGGATAATAGCTCAAAATAGTTGAAGATGTATATTGAATAACTGCAGTATTCGATCCTCATTACAGGGTAAACGGAGGGGTATTTATCGGCCAAGACCTTAAGGAAAAGACCTTTTTACCCCTATGTTACAACCGCCATAGTGGAAACTATTATGTACCCTTAATAGGGCTAAAACGGTAAAATACTAATCTACTAAGAAAGAAGATAAGCCTTCCATCTAGCTGGCAAGGGAGCTCTCTGAAGTCGACGTTCGAAGATATACTCTGAACTAGAGTTCGCCTCCATCCTTCGATTTTATCTCAGTAATAAACCAGAGTTAGATGCCGATAACCTCGGTTAAACCACCTGCCTTTGTCTTGTTACAGCAGTGACCCTGAGGATGAAGTATTTTCCCCAACAGTAGCCCCTCAAATACGCTTCTCCGCTAGATCTGTAATGTTAGGAGAGCAGTATACGCCAGAAAAATAATCATGCGTAGGGGTTAACAGATTTAATCAACCTCCGAAATATATGAAGATTCAAAACTTCGAATTGATTCCTAAGGAAGTTACATTCGAACAATCCCAGAATTAACTTAAGAAGTCGAAAAGCCTTTTGGACATAGAAGAAATAGCCGTTGGCTTTTTCCTTTCAGCTGAAGTTACACGGTGCGTTAACTACGTAGAGAGTAACGGTCAAGAATGCAAAACGGTGAATGTGAACAGGTAAAAAATCGTGGGCCTGGGCTATAAATAGAGGACCCAGACACTTCTCGAATACCTTTCTCACCGTCTTTGCGCAACAATTCGGTGCGAGTTCATGGCGAAAACTAGCTTCAAGGCTCCTGGGGCGACTTCGGCCCTAGCCCGGCAGCATTAGCTTGTGGCTGTGGCAGCAATAGTAGCGGCGCCAACAACGATGGTGGCTCCGATGGTGGCGGGAGCAGCGGCGGTGACGGCTCCGGCAAGGAATCCCCAACAGATCGGTCCTCACTATCTCCTCCCGGCTTCTTCGAAGTATCTGGACTAGTCTTATAAACTGGGGCCATCTACCTGCAAGAGGGAGATGATCGCAGCAGCAGTGGAGGGAAGATGGCTCGGCGGTCATCATCTGGAAACCTGGAAAGGAAGCCATCCCTTTGTCGAGGCCTAGAGAAGTTGTGGTCTTCGAAGCGGGGTTAGGACTCCCGGCAGTGGACTTCCTATCGGAGGTACTGGACTTATTTCATGTCACCCTTCCTCAACTATCTCCGAATGCAATAGCGCTCTTAGCCATCTTCGAATGGGCGCTATGAGCTGAAGGCTACGAAGGAAGAGCAGAAATTTTCGCAGCACTGCACAGGGCATCTTGCCAACCAAAAACTTACCAAGGCTCCGGAGGAGAGAAAATGGTGGTAGCCTTCGGTAGTATCAACTTAGACTCCGGGATGAATTTCAACTGAGATTTCCAGCGAAAGCCATCAACGCTAGATGGTACATAGATTGGATTCTCTTGGTGGTTCTATGCCGAAGTTGGAGCAGGCTACCGCCTAGCTGAACCTCTGCAAGACATACAATTCTGAAGAGAAGCCCAAGTTCAGCCAGACCCCGGCCAACTCAAAGCTCGCCTTAGCTTGCTCTAGAGGATTAGCCAGCCGCATGAGCATGTGGGACTTAGCCGAGGAGTTCATCGGGCTCTAGATTCCACCTCTGATGGCCACCTGGCCTATAACCTTCGAAGAAGATCCGGATGGTGGACTCCGAAAAATTTCTTCGAACTCGAGCCCTACAGGTAGCTTTGAAAACAACATGTTTTATATACACTTGTTTGATGAAATGACTAATGCCAACTTATTATTCAGCTTTCTCCAGCCCCTATGACTTTTGAGCAAGTTGTTCGAGCTTCGGAGAAGATTTTGGGAGTTCCAACTCCGACCGAAAAGGAGTGGAGGAAAAAGCTAGTGGGTAGTTGGGAGCGGCTCAACCGAGTATGGGGCGTACTCGGAGTTGCACCCCCTCCTCTTCCGGACTGGGTACCTTCTGAACAAGGGCCGAAGAAAAGGAAAGAGGATGCTGGACCTTTGGCTCCGGCTAAGACCCTAGTGAAAAAGCTAGCATGAAAGCCGAAGAAATTGGCTCCTTCAAGTCTGGTGGCTTCGCCCTTCGATTCATCTGAGGACGAAGGAGTTAGAGAGATGCAAAGGGTCCTTGCGGACTTAATTACCAAAAATGAGGCCCAGGCAGATGTAGACACTGGTGACGCAGCTAGCGTGCCAGATGTTCCAAGTAGCTCCAGACAGGCTGAGACCTCAAGCGTCCAGCCTGACTTGCCGCATCAAGAACTCCCCGTTACTGAAGGTGGAGTCAAAGTTACAACCGAACAAGCTTCGATTCCGGACGAAGTGGTAATTGTTGCTACAAGGGAGCCCCAACAGTCAACCCTTCGGTTCTAGACTTCGAGTCCGATGGTGACTTTGAAGTGGCCTTCGTCCCTTCGAGTAGCCCTGTACTCGTTCGCCGACAGGACATTCGGACGTAAACTTCACTTGAACCGCCAGTTCCTTCTTCCTGCAAAATTATGTAATGTATAATACATTTATTTCGGCAGGGTCCAGCTCCCATGGAGGTGTCTCCTCCCAAAGATACCATTCCTGGGACCTCGCATCTCTGAGGTCGGTTCCAGAAGCTGCACAGGATGGGACCTGGAAAAGGTAAAGGCAAAATGGACCCCTTTCCTGCTCCAAACTCAGGATTAACTCCATCTGAATCAACAGACGGAGGCCAATCTACGGAGGGGGGCAGTCCACTGAGGTCTCCGAAGATGCAGCACAACGCTCCTGACCTTCGCCGAATGAAGACGATCAAAGGGCTCTGTCCATGATCCCCCTCCTAGCTCCTTTTCTGGAGCGAAGGACCAGACTTCAGGCCCTACTCGAGCCTTTGGATCAAGCTAACCGTGAAGTTGGGGAGACGGACTTAGTAGCCATACTTAGCTGAAGCTGAGGGCTCAGAGCTGAATGCAGCCTTAGAATGGGAAGCGTACCAGGTACGAAGTATCTACAAAACAAGATTAATTTCAACTTATGAATAATTCCTCACCTTGCTTTTTCTCTACGCAGCAAATAGTCTTGGCTCGGGCTGCAGCCGTCTCGAATGAGCGAGGAAGCCTTCGTTTTCAGGAGAGGATTACTACTCTCCAGAGGAGTCTTGAAGGCTCCGAAGTTCGAATCTCCAGCTTAGACGAAATGGTTGCAGTGGAGAGGAGGGCCAGACTTGGTCTGGAAGCTGCAAATAAGAAGCTCGAAGCCGAACAAATCGTGCCTCGGGCTGAAATAGAGAAAATGCGGGCAGAGCATGCCACGGCGGGGGCTGAGCTGGTTAAGCTTCAAGAGGAGAAAGCTAAAGCCACGGAGGAAGCTAGCAACCTAAAGACAACGGTATTCGGTATGGAGAAATCTCCGGCCAAGTAGCTACTCTTGGAGTACTTCGCAACTATGAAGATCTAGGGCTATCAGTAGCACCAGATTCGAGGGCGGCTCCCATTACCTTTGACGACAACCAACTGCTAAATCCTTCCGAAGATGTGGCCACAACTTGGCAAGCCTTCCAAGCTTCATGGAGAGCCGAGGTCGAATAGCGATGAAGGCTTGGATCGATGAAGGGCATCACCAAAAACAAACTCGGTCTCAAGCTTTGAGCAGCCAGCCTCCGCCAGACCCGCAGGTTTAGTTTTGTTAAGGGGTCCGAATATGTAAAAATTATACTTTCATATATTATGAATGAAAACTTATTTATCATGTTTTAAGGCTTCTCAACCTCGTATGGATGATGTTGAAGTATTAAATGTTACCGAAGAACTCCGCCTGCTATGGGCTACCTTCGATCTTTTAAAACTTCACAAACGACCTCGATTTTTGATTCCTCGAGAAAACTCCGGTGCAATTGCATCCGAAATATGTAAAGATATATTATCTTATATTAAAGAGGAAGAAAAAGAAGTTAACTTGGAAACTTCATCTTCTGAAGACATTGAATGGTCTGAAGACGAGAATATTGCTGAAGAACAAGGAAAGAAGCCTGATGAACTTCGGAGCTGGGAAAGAAGCCCCGAGCGACTTCGAACTTGGGTTGAACTTCAATAGGAACAAAAAGATTTTCGAGCTTCGAAGGGAGAGAGAAGAATTAAACTGTAAAGTTATCAGGACTCCCGGCTCTGGGTCTTCGATTCCTTCTTGGCATAGACATAGATTTTTTGTAATGTAATGTAATATGTTCGAATAATAAAGATTGATTTTTAAAATTGTCCTCCCTACTTCCCAGCCCCTCTTTGGGCGTAAGCAACTTTGAAGTGCACTCGAAGATGGTTAGGTGCAAAGAAAAAACTTAGGAGTACAATTTTGGAGGCTCGGAGCCCCTCAGCAACTTAAAGATTGATTGAAATCTTACAAAATGTCTTCGACTACTTTGAGTCTGAAAATTGGTAACTTAATACCTTTGTTTGAAAGAAGTCACTTCGATTAATTTATCGGACACTAACGTCCAAACGATTGGTCACTGTGGACTCTTTTACAGATATTCAAAGCTTATCAGCTCAAACTCTGTTTTGTTTCGGCCTCCTTCGGCTCTTTTTGCGAATGCTATCAAACCGGTGGTTTGGAATTCGCAGTGGTCTCCTTGGATTCTTTTTACGGATGCTTTCAAGTCGGAGTTTGGAATCCACATTATTTGGTCTCCTTCAACTCTTTTTATGGATGCTTTCAAGCTAGTGGCTTTCGAATCCGTTATTCAATGACTTTCCCACCTCGTCGAAAGCTTCGAACTAGTGGTTCGAAGTCCGAAAAATTGGTTCAAATTAATGACACTTCCCTCCCAGCCAACTTCGTTCTTCCAGTATGTCCACTAGAAGTAGGAAGTGTTTGAGAGGTAGGCATTATCTGAACCATGAACTTTATTAATTCAGAAGCGTTTACAAATGATTACAAGGAGCCCGTATGCGAAATATCGCTTTAAGTGCTCCGCATTGCCAGGTATGCGTTAACTCTTCGCCTTCTAAATTAGCTAACTTAAAAGAACTAGGTCTTCCTGAGCGGAGTATTATGTATGGACCTTCCCACTTATTCCCTAACTTCCCTGGTGCTATAATGCTTCGCAAAACTAGATGACCCGGTTTAAGTCCATTAAGCTTAACCTTTGGGTCAAACCAAGTCTTCGTCTACTGCTGATACTTTGACAAATTGGCGATGGCTCGAAGTCTTGTTTCTTCTGTTAAATCAAGCGAAGTTTGCCTTTCTGCTTCTATCTCCGGTTCGGCGCTGCGAAGGGATCCTCCATTTAAGCTCCGTTGGTGTCATAGCTTCATCTCCGAATAATAGTCTGAAAGGAGTGAAACCTGTGGACCTTGTTGAGTGGTTCGAATGGACCATAAAATCTTTGGGAGTTCTTCAGTCCACAGTCCTTTTGCCAATCCTACTATTCTTCGATTCAACCCTGACAAGATATTACCAGTGGCTCTTTCAACAGCTCCGTTGGACTGAGGATGGTGCACTGCGGCGAAACATATTTGTATGCCGAGATCTTCACAAAACTTCCTGAAAGGCTCTGCATCAAACTGTGTCCCATTGTCAACTGTGAGCTGACGAGGCACTCCGAACCGGCATATAATACTTTTCCAAAAAAAATTGCACATTATTCGAAGTGATAGCTGTGAGGGGCTTGCTTCGACCCACTTGGAAAAATACTCAATTGCTACCACTGCGAATTTCAAATTTCCTTTTGCTACTGGGAAGGGCCAATAAGGTCCATGCCCCATTTGGCCATGGGCCATACTGGGGCAATGACTTGAAGAGTTGTTGGCGGACAATGACTTCTTATTCCCATCCATTGACAACCTTGCATGTGTGGACTAGGCTCTCCGCATCAGCTACTATTGTAGGCCAATAAAGCCCTTGGCGAAGTGTTTTTCCTGCCAGAGCTCGAGGGGCCAGATGGCTACCACAAAGTCCTTCATGAATTTCTCGGAGAATCTCCTAACCTTCGCTTGAGATATACATCGGAGCAGAGGGGAACATACTCCGGCCTTGTATAGAATACCGTTCATTATATGATAATTTCGAATTCTGAGCTTTAACCTCGAAAGCTGTGCCCTTCAGGCAAAGTTGCTTCTCCTTGCGGCAATTCCATAATTGAACTCCGCCAATCTGTACTTGGAATGCAAAGAACTTCGCAGAAGGAATATGTGTTAAAGGGAGGTGAATTGAGCTCTTCGTAAAAAGCTTCTTCTGGAATGTCCATAGCTCCGGCTGCAGCTTTCGCCAAGGTATCAGCGTGCATATTTTCAGCTCTGGGTATACTTCGAATGGAAATCCCTTAAATGTTGCTTCAATCTTACGGATCTCTTCCAAATATTTTGCAAGCTATGGATGACAAACTTGAAAATTCTTATCTACGTGCCCTGCTACAATTTGAGAATCTGTTTTAATAACAACTCTTGTAGCCCGCAAAGCACGTGCCTTTAGAAGTCCTAACAAAATTCCTTCATGCTCCGCTGTATTATTAGTGGACTTAAAGTTGAGCCTAGCGAGTACATTGCTCTTTGCCCTGAAGGCAAAATTATTACCGCTTCCGACACATGCTCCGGATGCTTGGAAAGCTCCATCGAAGTATATGGTCCAATTCCTTCACTTTGTTTCTCCGAAGCCCATACTGCAGGGGGAGTCCATTCTACCACAAAGTCTGCCAACACTTGTGACTTAATTGTTGTCCTTGCCACGAAAGAGATGCCGAAGGTGCTAATTCAACAGCCCATTTCCCAATTCTTGCTGTGGAATCCTTACTTCGGAGCATATCTCCCACGGGATATGAAGTTGGTACAATCACATTATGTGCTAGAAAATAATTCCTTAACTTCCTCGAAGCCATTATCAGAGCATAGGTGAACTTCTCAAGCTCAAAATATCTTATTCTTGCTCCAGACAATGCTTCGGATACAAAATAGACTGGATTCTGTACCAACTTCCCATTGAAATCAACTTCTCTGACAAGGACTGCACTGACTGCTGAGCTAGTAGCTACAAGGTAAAGGAGTAGGGTTTCGTCCGCAACAGGCACCGGTGAGTGTAGCGAGGTTACTGAGATAATTCTTAATATCATCAAAGCTCTTTGACACTCCGGTGTCCATGCAAAATCTTCGGACCCTTTCAATGCTTTGAAATGGGGCAAACTTCTCTTCGCAGACCTTGCTAGGAATCTGCTAAGTGCTGCAAGGCGGCCAGTTAACTTCTGCACTTGCTTCAAATTTCCGGAGGAGCCATCCTTTGCAATGCAGTTATTTCAGTAGGGCTAGCTTCGATCCCTCTGGTTGAAACTAGATACCCTAACAACTTCCAGCCTAAGCCCTGAAGATACATTTTTCGGGATTAAGGCGGACTCCACATGCCTGAAGGATATTGAACGTTTCTCTGCTAAGTCTAGGCTATGTTGGTGCTTTAGAGCACTCTTTATTACAATGTCATCCATATAGGCTTCTACATTGCGGCCTATTTGATGACCTAGATCCTTAGAATTAACCTCGAAAAAGTTGTCCCGGCATTCTTAAGCCAAAAGGCATTCTTACATAGCAGAAGACTCCCGAAGGAGTTACAAAGCTTGTTTTAATTTCATCTTCGCGCTTTAGCCAGATTTTATGATAGCCGAATACGCGTCAAGGAAGCTTATAACTCCGAACCAGCAGTGGAGTCAACCAACTGATCAATTCGGGGCATGGGATAGGGGTCACGGGGGCACGCTTTATTCAAAGATGTAAAGTCAATACACATGCGCCATTTCCCGGAAGATTTCTTCCTGCCGAAAACTGGGTTGGCTAGCCACTCCGTATGAGCTACTTCTCTGATAATCCCAGCCTTCAGCAACTTTTCCACTTCATCTTTAGCAAGGATGGCCCTCTCCGTGGATAGCTTTCGGAGTCCTTGTCGTACAGGTCGAACCCTCGGTTCACAAGTAAACTATGCTCAATAATATCCCGACTGACTCCGGTAATGTCATCATCAGACCATGCAAAGACATCTAGATTTTCTTCAACTACTTTTTCTAATGAAATAGTGACTTCTGGGGGCAATATTTGCTGAACTGAAATGAATACTCTTTACCAGTCTTTGACAATAACCTTCATTACAATATCTCCTTCGGGCTTGGCCTTGGGAAGGACTTCTTCGAAAGTTCACTTGAAGCAGAGATATCCTCCGGGCTGCCTTGCACGTTGTTCACTTGTCTCAGGTCAAGAGGGAGGCCATGACCATATTCCGCTCTTCGCGCCGTGGCCTGATCTCCGAAAACAGTGAGCACTCCAGCTTGTGTGTGCATTTTCATACACAAATAATTATGATGCGCCACAGCTCCGAATTGATTCACATGCCCCTTCCGAAGATAACATTATATGCATACGGGGCATCCACAACATTAAAAATCACCTCCTCCGTCCTGGCTAGTAGCCCCTCTCCGAAAGTGACCTCCAGACCTATTTGGCCGAGGGCATCAAGAGGGGGTCCTGCGAATCCTTACAAAGGATGAGCTGTTGGGAGAAGATGCTTTCCTGGAGATACAAAGTTGATCGAAGGCTTGGATGAAGATAATATCTGCTAACTCCCTCCGTCAATCAGTACTCTCCGGACTTCAGTCCCTGCTATGTCGGCGGTGATGACGAGTGTGTCTGCATGTGAAACTTTATGCCAGCTGCATCATCTACTGAATAAGATATCGGCACATGAGACCATTCGGGCATAGAAGCAGCGGACGAAGAGTTCCAATATGGCCAACTTCTCGGACATATTCTCTTCTCTACTCTTCGACATACTTCCAAGAGTCCCCTCCTCCAGAAATGGGGGAGGACTACTCTCTTCCCTCGATCCGGACCATCTTCCTGCTTCGGAGGTGGCATAATATTGACCACCGGAGGTTGCCTTGCAGGGTCAAAATGGTCTATACGTGCCACAGCCTGAACAGGCTCCGGACACACCTCGGAAGGAACTCGGTCGGTAGGCCCTCGACCCGAAGTTCTTTCAAGGTACTCGCCTCTTAAAGTGAGTATAGACTTGCACGCATCAGTTGCGTGACTTCGATTCTCACCATGGACGCAGCAGAAGAAGGCCTGGTGCTTTGCTAGCCGACTTCCATGGCGGCCTCCAGTTGCTGGTCTTGCTTCTCGAAGCTTGCAAAGTCTTAGGGGCAAACTTTTGGTGGTGTGGCAATGTTCAAGACTTCTGAGCGAGGATGCTTTTGCCCCGACGCGTGTCATGCTGAACTTCAAAGCTAGGCCCCTGCGAAGGTGTTGAAGTCTTCACTTCCAACTTGACTTCTTGCAAGATTGACGGAGTTGCAGCAGTTCTCTGAAGCCACCCTTCTTCTGACCTTGCATACTCTTCGAAATAGGACATCAACTGAGCAACAGAAGATATCTGTTTCTGCTGCAGTTTATCGAGGAGGCCCGCATGGGTAACTCTCTCTCGAGCTGCATCAACTACGGAGGATGTAGTCAACCCTCCAATTTGCGACTTCGTATGGGCAAAGCGCTTGAAAAATTGCCTTAAAGTCTCTCCGGGCAGCTGCTTCATCTGGAAAAGACTTCCTGTAGACATTGGGGTATGAAGGTACCCTGAAAGTTACTTATGAACTTCTTCCTTAATTGTTCCCAGGTTCTAATTGACCCTGGCTTCAGGGACCAAAACCACCGCAAAGCCACCCCTTCAAGAGCTAGAGGAAAACATTTGGCCATGGTGTCTCGCACTCCTCCGCTAGCCTCAATTACCAATGCATAAGAACGGGAGAACTCCCCAGGGTCCTCATCTCTAGAATATTTGCAGAGCTTATAAGTTTTAAACTTAGGATCGAAGCTCAATTTTTGTAGCTCGGGATGCAGCGGAGACTCGCTGTCGAAGGAAGCGTTCTCCAGGGCTTCGTGATAAGGAAGTTCGTCGTCTTGGGGCACTTTGGGGATGACCGGGGTGGCTTGAGAACGAAGCCTATCTGTGGCTTCTTGCCGCCACCTCGCTACTTCAGCTTGGAGACTGGCCATTTGAGCGGCCATATCGCCAAGACCATCTTCATCTCCTCCAGAAGGATCTTCCAAGTCTTAAGAACTGTACGCATCAATCCGAAGCGGAATCTGATGTGGAAGAGGGACTCCGGTTGGTCGAAGTATGGATGGAGTTGAGGGAGGAACTCCGTATGCTCGAGAAAGGGGAATCCCTTCGGGAGTGTGAGGTGGAGGAATTGCCGAAGATCCTCCGACCTCTACTGTGTTCAAAGATCTTACTCCGGAGGTCCGAGGGGACCTCCGAGTAGGACTACCACCTGAACTCCACTTGGGAGGCATGGTTTGAGAACTTGGTAAAGAATGAACTTTTTTGGACTAAGTTCCCCACGGACGGCGCCAACTGTTGGCGTAAAAGATTACGCTAACAGGTTTCTAAAGGATTTGAAACTAACAAATGAAGTGTTTGCGAAGTAAACTATTTCAAGCCTCCGAAATGGATAATAGCTCAAAATAGTTCGAAGATGTATATGGAATAACTCAGTATGGATCCTCATTACAGAGTAAACGGAGGGTATTTATAGGCCAAGACCTTAAGGAAAAGACCTTTTTACCCCTCTGTTACAACCGACATAGTGGAAACTATTCGGTACCCTTAATAGGGCTAAAACGGTAAAAGACTAATCTACTAAGAAAGAATATAAGCCTTCCATCTTAGCTGGAAAGGGAGTCTCTGAAGTCGACGTTCGAAGATATACTCTGAACTAGAGTTTGCCTCCATCCTTCGATTTGGTCTCAATACTAAACCGGAGTTAGATGCTGATAACATTCGGTTAAACAACCTGCCTTTGTCTTATTACAGCAGTGACCGTGAGGATGAAGTATTTTCCCCCAACAATTATATTACTTAGATCCCCGACCTTGAAGTGCAAACCCAAGCCATGATATCTAGCCTAAACTCCTTGTAACCATATTATTAGTACTATTAGCTAGTGTCCAATGTATTGGCACAATCGCTATAGGTTAAAGATGAGTCGCAGCAATTTGGAATCTACTATGCATGGTGGGTTCTGGGTGCAAGCTAGGGCATTGGTCGGTAGCACCTGGGGCACTATAAGGACCGGTCTGCGGGATCCGTTGCAATACATTTCCATACTAACCACAAGTCTAGTGGGTACGTCTAACTAAGGTATGGAGTGTTCCAATCCAAGGCACCACTTGGAGATGGGTCAAGCAGCACCTGTTGGTGGTTTGTACCGACGTGGCGCAAAAGGGGATGCAATGTTAGCCGAGATGTGGCTCAGCGCACCGGCAAACCTAGAGCGAGTGATTATCGCTTAGAGCATTTCATGCTGAGGTTTTGGCATGAGTTCCCGTGGTATGGGTTATCTCGTTACACTTTGGTGTATGGGATGAGTGCATGCCTTGTGGGTACAGTGGTACACCTCTGATCAGAGTTTTAAATCTTTTCGAAAAGCCGGGCCCACGGTCAAGGGCGGGTTGCGTGACATCCCATAGTTAGTTTACTTTTAATGAATGTGCATGATGACTCGGCATGTAAGGACTGATGAGCGAGGAGGGAAAACGTACTCCTCGAGTTAGATGGTATGATGTTGTTCATGTTTAGTATTCCGCATGATTAAACTTGACTACACTAAATGCTATAACTGAAAAATGTACTTTTCCGCACTTTTAGCCATTATCGTTCCTTTGTTATTATCCTGCATTATTATTGCATTCTTGGTGGCTTGTTAAGTACTTTTTGTACTCATACCCGTTGGACAAACACTTCAGAGGCTGCCTAATACGAGGAAGATGGTCTGGAGTAGCGACCCAGTCAAGAAGAAGATCCTGAAGAAGACGTTCGTCATGCCATATTATTTTATAGTTTCTTTTAATTTTACACTTATGTAATAATGTGGTCTATGAACCACGAATGTTTGCCCGTATGTACATTGTCGCATAATGAACCTCTTTTATTATAGTTTTTCTATGGAAATTCAATAATGTACTAATTTGGTAAATCGGGTATCACACCAAGCCTAAAAGAGATTGGATTTGTGCCCTATCCACACGCTAGCACTAATTCCACATCAGGGCACGGGAAAAGTAACCCAATTTCTCTTTCTCACCCTCTCCCTATTCTCCTCCTCCAAATGAATAATCATGAAAGTTATTCTGTTTTGGATGGACATTGACCTAAGGGAATGGGAGAGGGAGATAGAAACGAGGTCACATTTATCTCATCGGTGCGCAAACACCTTATTTCAGGCTTTACAGATGTAATCTATCCAGTTTTAGAGTTGAGGGATGAAAACTAAATTTCTGGAAGAGTAGTATAAATTAGTCTCATTCCATGGCTCTGATACCAAGATCACTGGCTCTGATACCAAGATGTTAACTCCGGCAATTAGAATAGAAAATCTCACACGATACCGCAGGAAATTTCACAAACTCAGCTCAACAGAGCCACCGCCACTGCCAGATTCATCCAAGCCACTATTACAATGTTCTAAAGTATCGTTTTATACCCCAGCCAACCCCAACATGGGCTGCTGAAAACCCAATGCCACACACACACGCACACTTCATTAGGGCCCATTTCGACCCAATATATCGCTTTTTAATCTTCATGTTCCTTCCCGTGTGCGCCTCTAGAAGTCTCACTTCCGACTATAGCACATTCGGCACACCTCTATTGACAGATGCTTCCCCATGAAAACTAGCTTGTCCCCAAGCCAGTGCTTCTGAATATTGTTGCTGAAGCTCGGTGATATCCCCCCAAGCAGCTGTTTCATCTAGTGAATTGTTCCACTGCATAAGAACTTGGTCAATCAGGTCATTGTTCTTACGGACAGAACAAATATCCAGAATCCGACCAGGAAAATTGAACTTATGTGCTAAAGAAAATGCCTTGTGTAATCGTTTGATGAACACCAGGTAGCCCCTTGAGTTGCGAAACATGGAAAACTGAGTGAATATGGCTGCCACTCGGAAGGTAAGCAACAACTCCCACCTTAGCAATGACAGCAAAAGGACAAAAATATTTGAAAGCCAGCCTATGGTTACTCCTCCTCTGGACTGATGATTGAGCATACGGTTGTAATTTGATGAAAATAAGATCTCCCACCTTAACTCCCTAAAGTTGTGCTTTTTATCGGCAAACACCTTCATTTGCTATTGAGCTCTGTGTAACTGTTGCTTCAGCAACTAGTTCATTAGCTTTCTATTAGCCAACCAATCAGACAGATCAGGAATGGTGCAAGTATTTGGGCCAATGCCAAATTATCTAGGTTGGTATCCATACAAAAATTCAAAAGGGGTATTCTTCAGTGTGGAATGGGGACTTGTGTTATACCAAAACTCAGCAAGGTAGAGCCATTTCATCCATTAGGTGGGCAACCATGCGTGAAATAGCATAGATAAATCTCTAGACACTGGTTAACACGTTCGGTTTGACCATCGGATTGTGGATGATATGCTGAACTCATGTTCAACTCCGTACCAGAACTCTCAAATAGTTGCTGCCAGAACTGACTGGTGAATATTCAATCTCTATCTGACACAATAACTGGTGATAGACCATGCAACTTATACACTTCATATATGCCTTAGCAACTTCTCTTGCAGTGAAGGGATGTTCAATGGCAAAAAATGGGCATACCTTGAAAATTTGTCAACAACCACCATAATACAATTGTAGCCTTCAGATTGTGGGGGCCCTTCTATAAAGCCCATGGTAACCCATTGCCAAGCACCATTTTGGATCGGTAGGGGCTATAAGAGACCATTGTATTTCGATCTATCTAGTTTGGCTTGCAAGAACACCGTACATTCCTTGAGGTATTTTTGTATATCTTGTTTCATCCCCTTCCAGGCAAAGAGTTTCTTGATTCTATGATATGTAACTAGAAACCAGAATGCCCCCCAATTGGGCTATCATGCAAGGAGGTAATCAATTTGTGTTGTAGGGAAGGATGATGCCCGATCCAGATTCTATCCTTGAACCTAATAACTCCATCTTTCAAAGAAAAATCCTCCCGAGAATGCGAATCAATGGAAAGTTCTGCCAATAGTTGTTTTGTATATGGATCATCTGAATATCCCTGGACTACCTCTAACAACCATTGGGGGCTGACAGCTAGAAATGAGTGAAATTTCCATTTGGTCATTGTTAGGAAAGCGGGACAAGGCATCGGCAGCACCATTCTGAACTCCCTTTTTATAGCACGTTTATACTGCAGGCCAAGAAGTTTAGTGAATGCCTTAATTTGCAATGGTGTGTACAATCTCTGATCTGAGAGGTGCACCGGGCTTTTATGATCTATGTAAATAGTAAATTCTCCATGTTGTAGGTATGGCCTCCAATGGTCCACTGCTATGAGCACTGCCAAACATTCCTTTTCATAAGTACAATGACCTCTGTTTCGAGTTCCCAATGCCTTACTGATAAATGCAATCGGATGGCCTTCTTGTGATAGAACCACCCCAATTCTTACCTCACTGGCATCTGTTTCAACAGTGAAGGGCTTGGAGAAATTAGGTAATGCCAGCACTGGTGTTGTCAGCAATGTTTGTTTAAATGCAATAAATGAATCATCCGCTTCTTGTGTCCATCTGAATTGCACCCCCTTTTGAGCAAACTAGTGAGAGGCTTGGAGATAATACCAAAACCCTTCACAAATTTCCCGTAATAGCCTGCCAAACCTAGGAAACCTCTTAATTTCTTCAGGGTTCCTGGTCTGGACCACTCAGAAACACCTTGAATCTTTCTTGGATCAGTGGACACTCCCTCGGAGCTGATTATGGGGCCTAGATAATTCAAGCTCATTTACCCAAAGAAACATTTGCTGAATTTCACCTTCCATTCATGCTTCTGGAGCAACAACAATACCATCTCAAGTGTTCCTTGTGAGAATTCAGATTAGGGCTATACACCAAGATGTCATCAAAGAAAACTAAGGCACATTTCCTTAACACTAGGGCCAGTGTGTTGTTCATACCACTCTAAAAGGTACCAGGAGCTCCTATTAATCCAAAGGACATAACCTTATATTCATAATGGCCTGAATGTATTGGGAAAGAAGTTTTGTACTCTTTACCTTCAGCCATTCTAATCTGATGATATCATGATCTTAAGTCCAACTTGGAGAAGTATTTGAACCATGAAATTCATCTAGCGGTTCATCAATAACTGGCAAGGGGTATTTGCTTTTAATAGTTAATGCATTGAGATGTCTATAGTCAATTACCAATCTCCATGATCCATCCTTCTTTTTCACCAACAATGGAGGAGAAGAAAACTCACTAGTACTGTGCTGAATTACACCAGATTTCTGCATTTCCTTAACTTGGTTTTCTATTTCATCCTTTTGTGCAGGGTTGTACCTGTAGGGTCTTGCACTAATTGGTTTAGCTCCATTAATCAAAGGAATTTACAGTTACAATACCTCCTCGGAGGCAGACCAAGGGTTCAGCAAAAACATGCTTAAGTCTTCAAGTAGGGGTACGAGCTCAACAGGTGCACTCACTACTATTTCATTGTTGTTTGTGCACAAGTGTAGCATATACATTAGTGATTCTTGTTTAAAGAGGCCTTTAACTTGGTCACTAGTGATCGTGATACATTCATCCAATTTGGGAATTATGCCTTGAACCTTGATCAGCTGATCCTTGTGACTGAATTCAAGTCATTTGTTTATCCAATCCACCTTCATCGGACTGTGCTGCTGCAGCCAATCCATTCCCAAAATCGCATCATAACTACCCAACGGAATTAATCTAAAGTCAGTTATGTACTCCATGCCTTGCATCCACCACTGACAATTTCGCACAATCATTGAACGGGACAAAGAACCCCCATCAGCAATCTTCACAGTTATATTCCTATCGAGAGTAGTGGCCCCAACTAGTTTGATACCAAGTTGTTCATCTATAAACGAGTGTGTGATCCCTGAGTCCACTAGCATGAGTAGTTCTGAACCTTGAATCCAACCTTGAATTCTCACAGTCTGAATTGAATCAGTGCCCATCATGGATTGTTGTGAAATGGCCATTAAAGTCTCCTATGCCATCTCAGCAGTTGTGTCAATTATATTTTCCTCCACTTCATCGTTTTGTATTTCCTCCAGTAGTTCTTCAACTACATGCAATTGTACTAAAGTTGAGCACTTATGGTCCCTTCCCCATTGTAGGACCGAGAGTAGCGACCAGAGGGGGGTGAATGAGCGCCTAAAAATTCTTTCGAATCAATGGCCTTCTCCCAACACCCAACGCTCCTCAAAAAACAACCAGTGAAAATAACTAGATCTCAAGAACTGAAAATAATCTAGCCGAAAAATGACTGGTATCCTAATCGAAAAGACACCAACACAGTGCTTAAAGGCAGATTAAGATTGCTCACAATACAAATAACATTCTCGCAGAATTTTCACCAAAACAGAGATAATCCATCGCGTGCATGCCAATCAAAACCAAATCACAAGCAGTTCATGAATATAAGAACGCACGGTATTTAACGCATTAAACTAGACAAAATAAAATGTGTTCTCATAATATCCAAGAAAAAATATTGTAATGCACAAGAATTGAGGAAGAAAATTTACTGTGTAGTCTTGAGTTTGTATTGTAGCTTCCATGTTCAATCAAGTGTACTACTGCATCTCGCCAAACCATCAAACAGGTGGTGTGCATAGATTGGATGCAGAACACCAGGCGAAGTGAGTAGGGCAGAAATGTTGTGCGCTGGAAGCATCAAAATGTCGTGTGGTGGCGCGTGTCTAGGAGAAATCCGAAGCGGCGCGAGAGTCTCTTCGTTGAGCTACATCTGCATAATGCAGGAGCATGGAAACAGCAGCGCAAGACCAAAAAAAAAACCTTGCAAAAAACTTCTGTTTAGTTTGCTTTCACGCGCCAAGCACCTCAAAGGAAAAAACCCACATGCCACAACTTGAAGCCATAGCCGGTTTTTTGTGGGGAACAAAATAAACCGGTGAAGAATCAATCTAGCCAGAGATTAGTGGTGGGCGGGACGAACGCGCGCACAGTGGAGAATAGAAAAACTGCGGTGAACAGTGGAACGAGAAAAGGGAACTCTGATTTTTTAAAATTAAGTGAGTTAGTAAACCCTAGGGGATTGGGGGCCCTATTTATTGGCAGCCCAATAAATCAGGAAAATCCCAATATACCCTTAGGGTTTTTTACAGACGCCGAAATAAACTAGAAAAGATCAAAATGCCCTTAGGATTTTACAGACTCGACTAACATAGACTGTGAGCCTAAAAGGCAAAATAGTAAAATCCTATCTAAAGGTAACTTGTCCTGATGCAGAGCTTTCGTAGCAGTTATGGCTTCGCTTCAGAACTGTCGGATCCCCGTTGAACGGTTTGGATAGATGCGTCGGTTTTATGCTGAAACCGACAAAGCGTCTGTGGTCTTCGCACCGGGTACCTGAATTAGGCAGGCCTGATTCCGCTGCTACCTCGCCCGTCAATCACTCGCCGCCCATTTATCTGGGTCAAACCCGGTCAACATACTAGCGGATCACCTTGCCGTTCCTAGCCCATGTACCCGAATTGGGCCGGCGTGACTCTGCGGCCCCTTTGCACGGCAGTAGCTCGCCACCTGTGTACCTGAGTCACACGCGGCCCAAGAACCGATAGGTCTCTTCTCCTCTTCGTCTCCTCTCTCTTTGACTTTCATTAACAATCACTCATCACTTCTAGAGCCATGAGGCCCATGATCTTCAACATGGCTCCTCAATCTCCCCCTTGATGAGTGCATTGTCAACACTCTCATCATCAACGCTTGAGAAACTGCAAAACATGTGGAAACACGAAAACAAAAAACACAAGAGACAGAAAGAAGAAAATAAAATAAAAGGTTTAACCTAATGACCAAAAGCTGAACAAAAGCTAGAAAATGGTCATTATGGTTAAACAAAAATAAAAACTCAAACGAGTGCAATTTCTGAATTATCAACAAGGATATCCAAAGAGTAAAGGCAAAAGAGACTAAACCTCTCCCTAAAATAAATCCCAGAGAAAGCCAAAACTCCCCCTAACCTCTTCTAAAAGATCAAATAACTCAAAAATTCTCCCCCTTGTTGACAATTGGACTCATCAAGTGAGACTAAATGCACTCAAAAGAGACACAAACTCATACTCCCCCTGGAATGCAGCTCCCCCTCAAAATATGCAATGAATGCAACTAGGGTGCAAGTGGAGTGTAAAAAGCATGCTTCTCAGATATGATTGACTGCAATAACAACATCTA
The DNA here is from genome assembly GCA_019279435.1 of Zizania palustris. Lineage (NCBI taxonomy): Eukaryota > Viridiplantae > Streptophyta > Magnoliopsida > Poales > Poaceae > Zizania > Zizania palustris. Next base: position 98,419,684 of record JAAALK010000080.1, read on the forward strand.
GCAACTATAGCATAAAATATTGTCTAAGACACATGGCATGATCAGGGCAATAGATGATATCCAAAGAGAGACATTAGCACACATTTTTAGAATTTTACAAATAAAAAGCATAACCACATTTTCTAGTCGACAAGCAAGGTAAAACATGAGATGCAAAGGCTAGCTGATATCTACCAAGATAAGTATTGTCCATAACAAAGAGCTTCAGCAAACTTGTTATCTTTTTAATTTTCAGGCTTTTTCCTTTCCTTTTTCATTTTTGGTAGGGGTTATTTGCATGTCAACCTTATACTAACCGACCAAGTCAAGCCTATGCTAGAACAGGACCATCATAAGCTTAAGACATTGGTCTTGGCATACATTACAATGTCCTAGTTCATACTAAAGTGCTATGGTAAGCAGTCAAGAACAATGCAATGCGACACAGCAAACCCACCTGGATCTTTTCAATTAAGCATAAAAGGCATGGATTTTTCATTTTTCTGATTTTTATCATTTTTTAGCATAATTTTCATGTTAAAGCATATAGATGTCCAAGTTGCATATCTGCATCTAAGTAAGGAACAAGCTACTAGGCATGTAAGAGATAGCAAAAGCATTCAGCCTACACATGCTAGTTACCAGAAGCAATGGTGATCATTTTTCAATTTTAAAGCATAAAAGCCATGCATATGATAGATATCATATATATCATGTGAAATAAAGCAAAGCATGATCATCGACAAGTATTCAAAAGCATATACTAACTCGAATAAGTAAAGAAAGTCAATCATATAACAGAAGCAAGCTCAAAGTGTGATATATGAATATGCAAGATATGAACTCACACGAAAAGACTCAATAAAAGAGTAAAGAAGAAAGAAAAAGACTCAAAAATATCCTAAAAAGGATACACAACTCCCAAATCCCACGCAAACGCTCAAATGTAGACTGATATAGGGGTTTGGTAAGAATGTCAGCCAACTAATGATGGGTATCAATATGGACAAGGTCAATGACACCTTTCTCATATTGATCCCTCAAGAAGTGAAAGCGCACAACAATATGTGTTGGCGTAAAAGATTACGCTAACAGGTTTCTGAAGATTAAAAACTAACAAATGAAGTGTTTGCGAAGGAAACTATTCCAAGCCTCAGAAAGGATAATAGCTTAAAATAGTTCGAAAGTGTGTATTGAATAACTTATATTCGGTCCCTATTACAGGGTAAAACGGGGGGTATTTATTGTCCCAAACATTAAGGAAAAGACCCTTTTACCCCTCTATTACAACCGACATAGTGGAAACTATTCGGTACCCTTAATAGGGCTAAAATGGTAAAAGACTAATCTAATGAGAAAGAAGATAAGTCTTCCATCTTAGCTGGCAAAGAAGCTCTCGGAAGAGTCCAAGTTTGAAGATATACTCCGAACTAGAGTCTGTCTTCATACTTCGAACTGTCTTCAGTGTATATCTGGAAATACATGCTGGAATCCTTTGACTTGATTTCCTTCCTTTGTCCTGTTACTGCAATAACCCTGAGGATGGAATATTTTCCCCCAACAATATGTTTGGTTTTTGAATGAAGACATGGGTTTTTCCCTACACTAATCGCGCTAGTGCTATCACAAAACAAAGGCACTCTAGCAGGCAAAGACAACCCAAAATCTTTCAATATGGAAATCATCCAAACCAACTATAAGCAGCAGCTAGCAGCAGCTACATACTCAGCCTCAGTAGTGGAAAGCGCAACTCCATATTATTTTCGAGAAGACCAAGAAACAAGCGAAGAACCGAGAAACTAGCAAGTACCGAAAGTCGACTTGCGATCCAGCTGGCACCCACCAAAATCAACGTTAGAAAAGCCAAATAACTCAAGAGATGATGATGCTAAATAGTAAAGACCGAGATTAGGCACATAGTTAAGGTACCTGAAAATACGCTTGACAGCTTGCCGATGAGATGCGCGTGGTGAAGACTGGAAGCGCGCACACAAACCCACGTTGAACTGAATGTCCGGTCTCGTCACCGTATGGTATAGCAGCAATCCAATCATCCCTCGATACTCTCTCTCATTGACCTTGACGCCATTCTCGTCCTTGTCCAGGCCCCTAGATGTACCCATGGGGGTCATCTGAGGCTTCAGTTCTCTACCAAAGTCGAATTTCTTTGGCATGTCCCACGTGTACTTGCTTAGGTGGTTTAAAATGTCGTCCTTGGTCTGCTTGATCTGGATCCCTAAGAAGCACTTAAGCTCACCCATGAGGCTCATCTCGAACTCACTGTGCATCTGCTTAGAAAACTTGGACACAAGATCACTAGTAGGACCACCAAAAATAATGTCGTCCATGTAAATCTGAGCAATTAAGAAATTTGAGCCAACTCTGAGCAAGAAAAGAGTTTGTCCACATAACCCATCACAAAGTCGTCCCCCAACAAAAATTGCTTTAAAAGATCATACCAAGCCCCGGGGGCTTGCTTTAGACCATATAAAGCTTTCTGCAACTTGAAAACATGTCGAGGAAACTTAGGGTTTTCAAAACTAAGGGGCTGCCTATTATAGACCTCCTCCTCTATGTACCCATTCAGAAAAGCACTCTTGACATCCATTTGAAAAAACTTAAAATCTTTCGAAGCAGCAAATGCTAGAAGTATGCGAATGGACTCAAGACGGGCAACAGGGGCGAAAGTCTCATCAAAATCAATACCCTCTTTCTGGCAAAAACCCTGGAAAACTAATCGAGCGTTGTTGCGCACCAGAACTCCATCTTCACTATGCTTGTTCTTAAACACCCACATGGTGCCTATGGGGTTGCATCCTGGTGGCAGCTCAACTAATGTCCAAACTCGATTACGAACAAAATTTTCAAGCTCTTCTTGCATGGCACTTATCCAATTTGCATCAGATAAAGCGTGAGCAACATCTCCAGGCTCAAAGGTGGCAACAAAAGTAGACTCAGCAAAACCGGTGAGTGAACCAGCCTAAGAACATAAAGATCTCATAGTAAGATCACCGATGATGAGCTCTGAGGGGTGATCACGCTGAACTGCTCGGGATCCTTGGTGAACAGATGTCACCTCACTGGAGTCAGCAACTGTCACTTCTGGACTCAACTAAGGGGGCTCGATCAAAGTGGAAGTAGTGATCAGAGATCAGCCCTCATCCTCAGTCGAAGTCTTATAAGGTGTGAGGTCTATAGGTTGTGCAGAAGGCCCACCCTCATCAACAGCAAGAGTCTCATCATCTTCCTCGAAGATGGACTCTCCAAGCTCATCATCACCAGAAAGCTCAAAAGAAAGATTAAGCGAAGGCATAGACTCATCGAAAGAAACCTCGCACATCTCGACAAACTACTGGGAGTCGAGGTTTCAAACATGGAAGCCTCGAGAATGCAAAGCGTAACCAAGAAAAACTCCATCCTAGCAACAAGACTTAAACTTGTCCAAATACAATCCCTTCTTGAGTACAAAGCACTTGGAACCAAACGTTCGCAAGTGGCTCACCTTGGGCTGTCTGCCAAACCGCAACTCGTATGATGTCTTACCTAGGTAAGCTCTAAGAAAGATGCGGTTGGCAAGATAGCAAGTTGTGTTCATAGCTCCAGCCCAAAAGCTCCTAGGAGTCCTATGCTCATTGAGCATCATCTTGGCCATCTCGACCAGCGTGCGGTTATTTCATTCCACAATGTCGTTCTGTGGGGAGTATAAGGAGCAAAAAACTGGTGATCAAGACCCTGATCACTACGGAAGCTGATGAACTAAGAATTCTTGAACTCAGAACCGTTGTCGGAGCAAATTGCTCTCATCCGACCATTGTTCTCATTCTTCAGCTTTAGGATCAGATCATGAACAAACTGAAAATCCTCATCCTTAGACTCCAGAAAGAAAACCCACGAGAATCGAGAAAAATCATCAACAATCACAAGTGCATACCACTTCCCACCAACTGAACGTACTCGAGCTGGACCAACAGTGTCCATGTGTAACAGCTCTCGCGGGTACAAAGTCATCACCTAAGTCACAGGTGCATGAGAAGTGACAACCATCTTCCCATGATGACAGGGATGGAAAACTAGATGCTTCTCCATCTTAAGCTTGGGCAATCCTCGGATGAGGTCCATAGAGCTCAATCTGACTAGCAAATCAAAGCTCAAATGACCTAACCTCCTCTTCCACCTCTAGATCTCAAAAGAGGATCCAGCGATCAAACAGCGAGAAGGGCCAAAAGAACTAGAGAAATCAATTTGAAAAACCTTACTGAAGGGTAAGATCTGGCAAACCAAATATCCTCTAGAATCAACAACAGAAGACATGCCCTTCTTAAAACGAACCTCTAAACCATCCTCAAGAAGTTGCGAAACAGAGACCAAATTAAAACCCAAGTTTCCAACCAAGGCAACATTCTTCAAAGAGAAATTCTAAGAGATTCGAATTAAACCAATGTCATGTACCTTCCATTGACCATTGTTCCCGAATGTGATGTACTCCTTGGAGCTCGGGGAAGTGAGGCTGGAGAACCATCTGCGATGTCTCATCATGTGGCGAGAGCATCACAAATCCATGATTCATACATCTTCCAGGCCTCGATCCTGCAAAATCAATGGTCATAAGAGGGAGCAAACGGTCCGACATGAGGTTTAGCAAAAAGCTAAACCTGTCGAACCATCTACTCAAAAGAAGGAAAGAAGAAAGAATCATAAGAGTCTGGACTAAAGCGTGATCCTCTGTTCTGCCTAAAGTCACGACCACGAGGTCCAAAGCCATATCCAGAACAACCTGGAGCTCTGCCGGAGTGAAAACCACCCTCCGGAGCACGGCACAAAAGTCGTCTCCTCTACCACCACCTACACGACACGCCCTGGCCTCTAGCATCTCTCCGCGTCGAGGGGCTCTCTGTCTACCACCCTACTAGTAGAACTGCTCATGCCCACCTAGAGCCCTCTCTGCTTTCTCAACCTGCTTCCTCCTGAAGCAGAACCCCGCAAGATGCCCATCTCTTTGACAAAACTCACAGTGATAGGTAGGCTTATTGGGATGTGGTTGAGGCTTGGGTTTTTTGGGCTTGGTGGTGTTGGGTGTTTACTCTTTGGTGTGAGAGGGTCTAGGTAGAGAGTCAAGAGAAGTGTGGAGGTGCTTGGGCTTCGGAATCTAGATAGGCTTCTTGGGTGGAGCTTTAGGATGTTCTTGGAACACTCCATCGTTGGGCTGACAGGCTTGAAAAGACCAGTGGAGTGAGTCTTGGGATATTTCTTCTCTGGAGTCATCTTACTCAACTCCATTGCACGGCTGAGGACACTCTCAAAGTCAGCCTTGGTGTAGGTGTAACCTACTCCAAACCCATCCTGCCTCTTGAACTGTTGGATCATCATGCCGAGCTGTGGCTCTCTAGCACTCACCCAACTCAGGATCTGACGGAGGTAAGAGTTCTCATTCTAAGCATCATCTAGCTCCTCTCTCAAGGAAGATAGCACCTCCACCTGAGACAAGCAGATCTCACACTCTCCATCAACTTAGACAAACATCAAAACTTTCAGCTTGATCAGATCCAACCTCAGATACAAGAAATTCTCATAGACAGTGGGTGGAACTGACAATGTCTCGAGCTCAAGCTTAGTCTGCTCTAGCTCAGCTCTAACTCTCTCTAACTCTCCCAACTGCTCATCACTCTTGGCTCTCAGCTCATCTAAAACAGCTAAATGGGATGGACAGTCTCTACAGGGCACAATGATAGTGACATGAGCATCTTTCAGCTCTAGCTGAGCGCTTTCAAGCTTAGTGGTCAAAGTGTCTCTCTCATCAACCCTCTCTATGTACCTAGACTTTAGAGTCATCAGGTCACACAACATCACCTCGCAGTTAGGGCACTCGCTGCTCTCACCCAAGCAAGGGAAAGAATATAGACTCTCAACCTTGCCATTGGCTATGGCAAGCTCACTCGCAAGCTCATTTATCCTCTTCTTAGCCCCTCTAAGCAGTTTCTCCCGATATGTTAACTCCTGACAGTTCTCTTCATGTAATTCAACGACTTCTTGTTCATAGGAAGATACCTTCTCATCGTCGTCGTCGTCGGAGTTGTCGGGAGAGCCCTTATCTTCTTTATCCCCAAGAGCCATTGAATAGATGCTCTTGTGAGATCTTCGGCTGCGGTGCGAGCGACTCTTCGGCTTGTCCCCGAAGGCCATGAAGCAGATACCTGCTGGATCATCCTTGTCCTTCCCCTTCTTGATCACGATCTCCTCATCACTTGAGCTTGATGAAGAGGAAGAAGATGATAATCTCTTGGAGTAGCTTCTCTCCATCTCGGTGAAGAAGGCCTTATCTCGCTTCTTGTTCTCACGCCAGTAGTTCTTTAGGGCCTTTCACAAGAACCTCATCTTGGGTTTGCCCTTTGTGAAGGTGGAGATATCATGCTTGTTGGAGTCGTAGGAGCCACCGCTGGTGCCCTTCTTGTGTGTGTTCCGCTTGGGGCAGTTGGTAATGAAATGACCTGGATCACCACACTCAAAACAGCCATGTTTTGTGCCATGTCATTTGAACAATCTTTTATCATAGACACGACGAACACGGCTATTGAAAAGACACAAGTCGTCATCTCCTAGCAAATCCAATTGGTCCTCAGTGATAGACATCAAAGAGGACAAAGCATAACTCAAAGCAGCAGGATCAGCAGAAGGTGTCGCTAGGGCCAGGGTTTTTGATCTAGAACCAGTAAATTTGATCTCAGCTAGATATCAACCTCTGAGGTCTTGAGCTTGCTGAAAAGCTCTGTGAAAGTCAAGGTATCATAGGAAGCGCTCTCAACAATAGAGGATACCTTGATCTCCTAGATCTTAGGGTCCAAGGTATGAAGAACCTTGAGAGCCTGTTTCATGATCTAAGACCAGCTGATCTCGATCGGCCTTGTTGACCCAAAGCTTTTAATGATCGACTGAAAGCGACCAAACAAAGCTTCAATAGTCTCACCCGGCATCTGTGAGAAGTTTTTGTATTCTCGACGGTAGGTCTGATAGAGCCTAGCCTTGACCTGAGTTGTCCCCTCATGATGTGCCTGGAGGGTAGTCTAGATTTATCAAGCAGTGTCGAGATGGATAACACACTCAAACTCGCTAGGACCTAAAACAAAAAACGGTATGTTCACTGCCTTATTGTTTATGTCATGCAGAGCGACTATCTCAGGAGTAGTACGCTCTGCAGCCGGAAGCACAGTAAAATTAGCATGAACACACATGTCCCATATCCCTGAGTTCTGGCTCAATAGATAGGCTCACATGCGAGTCTTCCAATAGTTATAGACAAAAACCACAAGGGAGGGAACCTTGCCAGAAGAAGTTATGATCGTTATCTTGGATTAGAACCGGTTAAGGTATGGAAAAACCCTAACCAGACTCTGATACCACTTGTAGGACCGAGAGTAGCGACCAGAGGGGGGTGAATGGGTGCCTAAAAATTCTTACAAATCAATGGCCTTCTCCCAACACCCAATGCTCCTCAAAAGACAACCAGTGAAAATAAACAGATCTCAAGCACTGAAAATAATCTAGCAAAAAATGACTGGTGTCCTAATCGAAAAGACACCACCACAGTGCTTAAAGGCAGATTAAGATTGCTCATAATACAAATAACATCCTCGCAGAATTTTCACCAAAACAGAGATAATCCATCAAGAGCATGCATATCAAAACCAAATCACAAGCAGTTCATGAATACAAGAACGCACGATATTTAACGCATTTAAACAAGACAAAATAAATGTGCTCTCGGAATATCCAAGAAAAAATATTGTAATGCACAAGAATCGAGGAAGAAAATTTAATGTGCAGTCTTGAGTTTGTATTGTAGCTTCCATGTTCAATCAAGTGTAATGCTGCATCTCGCCAAACCATCGAACAGGTGATGTGCATAGATTGGATGCAAAACACCAGGAGAGGTGAGTAGGGCAGAAATGTTGTGCACTGGAAGCACAAAATGTCACGTGGTGGCACGTGTCTGGGAGAAATCCGAAGCGGCGCGGGAGTCTCTTCGTTGAGCTACATTCGCAAAATGCAAGAGCATGGAAACAGCAGCGCAAGACAAAAAAACTTGCACAAAAACTTCTGTTCAATTTGCTTTCATGCACCAAGCACCTCAAAGGCAAAAACCCACATGCCACCACTTGAAGCCATAGCTATTTCTTTGTGGGGAACAAAATAAACCGATGAAGAATCAATCTGGCCAGAGATTAGTGGTGGGCGGGACGAACGTGCGCACAGTGGAGAATAGAAAAACTGCGGTAAACAGAGGAAGGAGAAAAGGGAACTCTGATTTTTTTTTCAAATTAAGTGAGTTAGGAAACCCTAGGGGATTGGGGGCCCTATTTATAGGCAGCCCAATAAATCAGGAAAATCCCAATATACCCTTAGGGTTTTTTACAGACGCCAAAATAAACTAGAAAATACCAAAATGCCCTTAGGATTTTTACAGACCCGACTAACACAGACTGTGGGCCTAAAAGGCAAAATAGTAAAATCCTATCGAAAGGTAACTTGTCCTGATGCGGAGCTTTCGTAGCATCTAAGGTTTTTCTTCAGGACTGTCGGATCCACGTTGAATGGTCTAGATAGATGCGTCGGTTTTACGCCGAAACTAACAAAGTGTCCGCTGTCTTCGCACCGGGTACCCGGATTGGGTCGGCCCAATTCCGCGGATCCCTCGGCCCAACAGTCGCTCGCCGCCTGTTTACCTCGGTCAAACCCGGTCAACAGGCTAGCAGATCACCTATCGTTCCTGGCCCATGTACCCAGATTGGGTCGGCCCGACTCCGCGGCCCCTCTACCCGGTAGTCCCTCGCCACCCATGTACCTGAGTCACACACGGCCCAAGAACCGACATTTCTCTTATCCTCTTCATCTCCTCTCTCTTTAACTTTCGTTGACAATCACTCATCCCTTCTAGAGCCATGAGGCACATGATCTTCAACATGGCTCCTCACCCATCTTTCTCCTCAAACAAAACATATTCCCCTTGAATTTCTATAAGCTCTTAGAGCTGATATTCTGTCATCCCTCTAATATTGCCGAGCATTGTTAGTTCTCCGTAGTTCTTTAGGAGATGTAGTTGGAGTACTCTTGGGTGACGGGAGTGGTTGTGGTGGAACCCCTCTTGTCACAACTTGATTATGAGTAGTGGTAGAGTTCCTTGGGACATCTCTTCTTTTGGAACCTTCCAGAGCTTCCTCCTGCAGAAATGCCAGGGCACAAGATGTGTCCAAATCTTGAGGCCTTTGAAGCATAATTGTGGTCCTGATCTCATCTCTCAACCCTTCCACAAATTTAGTGATAAAATATATGGGAATAAGAGTGTTATCATTTGCCAATAGCTGGTGCATAAGCCCTTCAAACCTTTCCACATACTCTAAAATAGGACCATCCTAATAAATATGGATCCATTGTCATATAAGAGTTTGATGCTTGTCTCGGTAAAAACGAGTGCAAACCTTGTCACACAGCCCTTCCCAAGATATGCCCACAAGCTGAGACCTGACTGATTGCAGCAAAAATGCGGCGTTGCCTACAAAATTTAACATCGCCAATCGTACCCAATGACCAGGATGTATGCCATATGTATCAAAATATGTTTCACAATTGTTTCTCCACATCTAGGGACTATCACCATCAAACTGAGGGAAGTTCATGGCCAACAATCCTCCCACACCCCAAAGTTGTTGCCTAGGAGATGTCGGACTATGGTATATTGGTGTCTCCATGTTTAAAGTGCCAAAAAGAAAATTTTGGTGTTGTAAGGGTATTCTGACAGGAGATGGAGTAAATGTTACCTCAGTTTTTGCCTCTTCTTCCTTGACTCTCCGGACCTGTGTAGATCCAGCTCTCGAAATCAAGCTCTGATGGGAACCCACTGGCGGAAACCCCCGTTCATCTTCTGGATCTCGAACCTCCTCCATTTTCTCCATCCGGATTTGCTGTCTACCAACTGTCGCCTGTAGGCCTTCAACCTTATTCTCCACTTTCGGCATCAAACCTTTCACGGTCGACTTCATGTTCAGTAGCTCTGCCTGCTGGGCCTCTACTTCTTCCAATTTCTTGAGTATCAATTCCATCCCGCCTTCATTCTCCATAATCTTGGCAGCCTGCTTGGTTAAGTATCGTGGCTTCTCCGGGATCGTTGGCTCTGATACCAAGATGTTAACTCCAGCAATTAGAACAAAAAACTCACACGATACCACAGGAAATTTCACAAACTCAGCTCAATAGAGCAGCCGCCGCCAGATTCATCCAAGCCACTGTTAAAACGTTCTAATGTCTCGTTTTTATACCCCAGCCAAACCCCGACATGGACTGCTAAAAACCCAATGCCACACACACACGCACACTTCACTGGGTCCATTCCGACCCAATATATCACTTGTTAATCTTCATGTTCCTTCCTGCACGCGCCTCTAGAAGTCTCACTTCTGACTGTAGCACATCCGGCACACATCTATTGACAGCGTCTCCATCGCCGTACAACTACGGGTCACCTCAGCCGCCTCCATACGGGTGCGGATATTACCCGCAGCAGCTACCAAGCACCAGTTATGGGGTTGTGTCGTACAACTACGGGCTACCGCAGCCACTGCCACCGGGTCCTCGGTATGGCTATGGAACCCTGAATCCATACTCTCAAGGGCATCCTCAGCCGTACTGGCATGCACCGACAAATGTAGGGTTTCGGCCACCGAATGGTGGCTACATGCTTGGTGCGCCGCAGCAACCTCCAAGGCTAGCAGAGTATTGTCGACAGTGGTGATTTGTGCACCATTGGCCACCACGCCAAGTGGGTAACATCTTCTAGAGCCAGTGATATATTCCATCACAATGATTAGCATTCGTGTACTAGTACAACTGCATAGCGAACCTTCTAGGGAGCACTCCTCTGAAATCAAAATAGTATATCTGTTTTTTTCGAGGAATATCTTTTAGCTTATTGTCACGCCCTGCCGACCGCTGCCGGCCGCGTGTGGCGTGCGCCCGAGCTCCAGCTCATGGCTGTGCGCCGCGTCGCGCCACGCGCGTCGCGCAGCGTCGCGTCCGCATGCCCTCGCGCACGCCCACGCCCGTACCCACCCTCGCCACCCACCCCGCACGTGCGTGTACTCGCCGTTGACACCGCGCCCACTCTCGTATGCCGTACGCGCCAGCACGCCGCCGCCCATCCTCGCTCACGCCACCGTACGTCGAGCACCCCTCGGACCAATGGGCAATTCCGCTCCACCGCCGATCCAACGCCGAGATCCAGTACCACCCCCTGCCGTTGACATCATGGCAAGTGTTGTCCCATCTAATGACCTCACCCATGCCCAATCGTGCTCCTGTTCGGTCGCCGTCGAGCCGCACGTCGCCGCCCATGCCGCCGCAAAAACAAAAGGGGCCCCGAGCCTCCAAGGTTGCGCCCACCCAAGCCTCTGTCAACCCCCTCCACTCTCGAGCACTCGCCGGAACCATCCAAGCTCGCCCTCGCCGGAAATCTACTGGAGCCGAACGCCATCGCCACGGTTCGTCCTCAAATTATCCTTATACTTTGCTCCATTCCATGGAACGTCAACCCAGGCGTGACCAGTGACCTCCAATTGACCCATTTTCGCAGCCACCTTCGCTGGATCTCGCCTTCGCCGGAAACCCCCAAATCCACTGCCGCGCACCGAGCTCCGATTAAGGTATAACCATTCTCCAATTAATTCATGTTAGAGCATCCTTATAGCTAGTACATCGTGTTCCATAGCCTAGATTGAGCCCTAGTTGGCCGTAGCTCGCCGGCGGCGAGCTCGCCCAATTTTGCATCCGGGTCACCGTCGTTAGGGCACCACGGGCCACCGTAGCTCAATCGGAGTGCACCAGCAGCTCCAAAATACCCAAAGGATGATGAAAATGAGCCTCGATGACCCATCAAAGCTCCGCCGTCACCATTAAAAATCCCAACCCGAGCCCTCTTTCCTTGACCTACAGCCTAATCCATAGCTTTAATGCCAAATCCAACCATTGGATGTATTCATCTAGTTGTATTCTACCTTCCTTTAAAATTTTGTGGCAATTGGAGCTAAAATGGCGGAGTTATGCCCTAGAGAAGTCTCCGCCGTTGGAGGTCATCTTCAACCTCCAGCCGCCGTGCCCTCCACTGTCTCTCTGCCACTGACCTATGGGCCCCACGGTCAGCAGCGCATAGCTACCACCATGTGGGCCCCACGGCCAAGCCCACTGCTGGGCCACGCGCCTGCCTGGCCGTGCGCGCGCAGTTCTTTTGGGTCATTTTGATCGGCCCAGCAGGAACAATACTTTTTCTATTTTTCTGAAATATTTTCCCTCACTGACCGGCCCATATGAACAGTGCATTTTCTATTTTTTGAAATGATTTTCTGGCCGGCCCACTATGAATAGTAATTTTTCTCTTTTTCCAATTTCAGAATATGATTGCAACTTTAAAAATTTGTAGAAAAATCATTTCAACTCAGAAAAATTCCATTCAAATTTCTATAAGTTTGTAAAAATCTAAAATTTACATAAATAATATTTTCCAAATTTTTAAAAGATAAATAAAATCTCTAATTAATTATTAACTCTAAATTCATATTAGGGGTTGAAACCGAAGTTCCGGAGGGAAACGACTTCGACGACCCCGACTATTTCCCCGAGCAAGGCAAGTTCCTTTCCTTTGAACATGTTGAACCCAATGATTTAAAATTAAACTGGCTATATGCAAAATAGGACACGCGCACACATACACTTTTCATTACGACATCGCCTGTGCAATTAAGTCAAGTAAAACCTAAAAATTGTTGCACCTAGCCTTCCTTGATGTTGTGCTTGTATGCCTTGATAACCTTGATGATGAATACAACTTACCCTAGTAATATGGTAGGTTGTGTGAAATCAATATTCATTTTTAAAACATTATTTCATACTTGCAAATACTCATGCTCGATATGTGTGAAATGATGGAATGATTGCGTGGGGAATAAAAATTGGGATTTGAGAAAGTGTTTTTGAAAGTGGTACAAGGTACCAAAAATGTTGGAAACAAAAATGGGAAAATATGGGATTTGTGAATGAAAGTTTCGTTATGCGGTAACGTGGCCTGTGTGCCGCGATTTCACATAACATTAAGGACAGCCTTGGGGAGCGACATCTTGCACCACTATCGTGCAACCTCACGGGTATTATGGCTCTGCCCCTGGTTTTGAATTAGTAGGCTTGGGATGGACTGCTCCTGCGGAGGACGTGGAATCACGACGGGGTGCTCGAAAGACAGTGAGTGTGCCCAGAAGTGGCGTTATGAGAAAAAGAGATGGTGTAGAGCACCTCGGATTCCTAAAGGAAAAAGGGGGTCGTGGACCCATGATCCTTGGTCGTAGACCCGTTTTGACAGCAGTGCAGTATCCTTAGTCTGCTCCGGATGGACCTTGTCATGGTTATCATTCTGTCGATGGTCAGTAGGGATAACAGGTGTCATGAGGGTAAAGAGTACACCTTCAGCTGAAGTAAACCTGTTCGAACAGTCGTGCCCACGATCATGGGCGCGTGCATTGATAAGTTTCCCTTGTGTAGTGTTTGGGTTGATTTTGGAAAGCAAAAATGTTGAAGGGATGGGAGCGTTACCAGAGTAGGCCTTCGTGGTGTACGGCTAACCTTAGTGGTTGGAAACGAACCTGTGTGTGTTCGAGAAGTCGAGAGGCTTCATAGAGTTAAGATGTGGAATTGGTCTAGTCATGGTGATGAAGGGTTTGGTAAATGGGTGGTCAATTGTTGAGCCGAGAGGAGATACCGGGAAGGGTAGTCTCGCTCTACGGGCAAAACAATGTGACGGTATGATGAAGGGAAAAGAGTTCATCAATTGTGTTGACATGGTAATGGGAAACTATTGGTGTTGATAGATGAGGTGCGGTTAATCATGGTTAGGATGAGGAAAAAGGGTGTTTCTTGAGAAGGGTCCACTTGGAAAAGATTTGAACAGATTAATTTTTCTCTTAAATCTCGATTGAGGTTGAGAACCTCAATCCCAAGGGTACACTTAGAGATTTTTCTGCATACTTAAACCGTAAGCCCTCCTTGATCCCGAATGCATCTATATTACATTCTAGAACTTGTTGAGTATTTTTTGTACTCACCCCCACCATTACCAGAATATGGAAGACTTGAAGTGGATGAATACGTACCAGAAGAAGAAGGCGTCGAGGATGATGAGTACCGTGAAGATTAGGTTTCCAGGCCTAGTTCCCATCTAGATGATTGTTGTTGAATGACTGGTTTTGGTTTCCGCTGTTGAACTCTGTTGTGGTGAATATTTGGCCGCGAGGTATGCCTCATACAGCTCTTTTGTAATAATTTCACTACTATGTGTCGCCACGACTACCGACAATAGGAATGAATTTCACTTTGAAATGACTTCGGTTGTAAAGTGATCGCTCTCCTCGTGATAGCCCAGTATGTACGAGGAGGGACGTCACAGGGTGGTATCAGAGCAAAAGTTGGCCCTAGGATGGAAACCGACCACCAACAGCTAATTTGTTTTAAACTCACATATACATATACATATGACTATATCTATGTATATACAAAGTTTTATACCTATATGCAAAATTATTATTCTTACTCCTCCTACATTTTTACCTGACTACTTACCGAATGTTTTCTTTTATTTTTGTAGATGTGTGCAGGACCCATTCATGTTACCCAGGGACTGGGATTCGACGGTTTTGTTAGGTTACTTAGTGAGGTAGCAGCCTACTTAGGTTACTCACCTCCTGAGTATGTCGGATTCGCTTACTCCACCCCACCCTACCCCTGCCATGTTACCATCTTTCTTTTTCCCTCCACAGCTGATGTAGAGTTCCTTCGTTACACTATAGTCCGCCCCACATACATATTAGCCATGTAGGATTTAGCTCTCTCCACTCTAGGTCGCCTTCGTCAAAGGTACTGAGACTTCTTTCACCTTAGCCCCTACCACCACTTACCCGCCTTAGCCGACGGTGTAGACACTATGACATACCCTCGTGCATGCCAGGCAGAGCACCCTGCAGTGACTCTCCTTACCAGAATGACCTAGGCCCACACACACATGTACCAGAGCCTGTTAGATTCCTACATTTGCCTAGACCAAGAGATGGGTTATCTCAGGTCACTACTAGCACCAGTTGCACCCGCCGCACCCACTGCACCAGTTGCACCCGCCGCACCCACTGCACCAGTTCCACCCGCCCACCATACTGTCGGTCCAGTATTTACACCACTACCCTCTATTTCATCTCCTCAGATGGACCTCACCCACCTTTCCATCATCTTAGGCACCAACCTTTTGCTAGGATCACTGACGCCTTGAGCCACCTCTGTCGAGATTGAGTACCTAGCCAGCTACATCAGACTACCCACCACTCCACCACGCTCACCCTCTAGGAGCCCGTCTGGATCCCCATATGGAGATGATGACCCAGACGACGATATACCCGACTACACGCCAGAGTCACCCGACTATACCCCTAGCCTGATGGCCTCACCCATGGCCATCCCAGATGACTACTTTCCCCTCCTCGATCCCTCACTCGACCCCTCCCAGTTGCCATCTTTAGTGGTCCAGCCAGATGACACCATAGCCTTAGCTGTTCCATTGCCTCCCCTGCCCCCATCCCCATTCGTCGATCCTTCCCCTGTCCACGGTACCGCACTGATCGAGATTATCTACATCAGTGACGACGAAGAGATGGATGTCGATGATGCAGGCGCAGCGATGGACCCGGAGGACGTACCGCTTGGCGAGCCCAAGAAGGAGGACCCGGAGGAGGAGGAGGACCCTGACGAGATCGAGTTCTACGAGGATGGAGAGTAGGAGTACTACCCCACTCGACTTGTGGTATCTTAGATTTGATTAGCCGCCGGGTAGCACATTTCCGACATGGAGGTGACATTTTGGGATGTATTGATGTACTGCCAGTACTATTATGATTTGTATGATGGATGGAATGTCGGTGAACATTTATGTTATGTAATGCTATGTGTGGTGACTATGTTTGCTAGTATCTCTATAGTCATTGCTTGCTTTCTGCTTTGTTTAGATGGTAAGAGGGCATCGTCAAGCCCATGCACTGCAACGATATGGTTACGAGGAAAATGGCCCCGTTCCCCAAGGATGGCCGTTAGAAGATGAAGTCTCCCAACAAGAGCCACAACAAACACCGCCATAAGAGTTATAGTAAGATCATCAGCCTCCACCAAATTTGCCAAACCCTCCCAACGATTTAGCCCAACTCATGATAATGCAGACTCAAATACTTCAGGGCCTCGCCCAGAACTTTGCCACCATGCAACAAAACTTAGGCCAACACCACATTCAACCCCACGGATGCCCTAAGATGACAGAGTTCCTTCATTCACGTCCACCAGAATTCACTCAAGTAACCGAACTAGCCGAGGCTGAGGATTGGCTGAGAGATGTGGAGCGTAAGCTGGAACTAATCCACTGCAAACCCCGTAGAAAAGGTACATTTTGCCACCCAGCAGCTGTGTGGACCAGCTGCCATCTGGTGGGACAACTACCGAGAAGCCCATGCAAACCCTGCCACTATAGAATGGACCGAGTTCGCCGAAGTCTTCAAAGCTACACATATACCAGAAAGTACAATGGATTTAAAGAGAGCGGAGTTTGACCGGTTGCGCCAAGGTGGTTCCACCATAATGGACTACCTCACGCGCTTCAACAAATTGGCACGGTATGCTACCGAAGAGGTAGACACCGACAAGAAGAAGGTCCGAAGATTCCTGAAAGGTGTTGACTCAGGGCTGAAGGTTCAGCTCGTAGGCCTGGAATTTCCAAATTTCCAAGCCCTCGTCAACAAGGCAGTGTTAATCGAGAACGCCCGGAAGGAAGTAGAAGATTATCAAAAGAAAAGAAGCATGCACCAAGGAGGCAAGTCTCGAGGAAACCCTTGCCCTCGCTTCACCTCCGCCCCTCAAAATTCCTCTTCTAACCCCGCAGTCTCCCACTACCGCACCACCAATCCAAGTTACCCTCCACCTGCAGCCCGTCCACCTCAAAATGCTCCACCCTGATTCCTTCCCAATCAGCAAGGAAGTAGCCTCTCTTCCCTTGCATCCCCTACCAGAAATCCTAACCCCTCACCCACATCCAGTGCTACACCTATTGCCAGTTTGGCCACATCTCCCGCAACTGCCCTCAA
>JAAALK010000080.1:98437860-98524403 GCA_019279435.1 Zizania palustris
AAATCAATGGTCATAAGAGGGAGCAAACGGTCCGACATGAGGTTTAGCAAAAAGCTAAACCTGTCGAACCATCTACTCAAAGAAGAAAGAAGAAAGAATCATAAGAGTCTGGACTAAAGCGTGATCCTCTGTTCTGCCTAAAGTCACGCCACGAGGTCCAAAGCCAATCCAGAACAACCTGGAGCTCTGCCGGAGTGAAAACCACCCTCCGGAGCACGGGCACAAAAGTCGTCTCCTCTACCACCACCTACACGACACGCCCTGGCCTCTAGCATCTCTCTGCGTCGAGGGGCTCTCTGTCTACCACCCTACTGGTAGAACTGCTCATGCCCACCTAGAGCCCTCTCTGCTTTCTCAACCTGCTTCCTCCTGAAGCAGAACTCCGCAAGATGCCCATCTCTTTGACAAAACTCACAATGATAGGTAGGCTTATTGGGATGTGGTTGAGGCTTCGGTTTTTGGGCTTGGTGGTGTTGGGTGTTTACTCTTTGGTGTGCGAGGGTCCAGGTAGAGAGTCAAGAGAAGTGTGGAGGTGCTTGGGCTTTGGAATCTAGATAGGCTTCTTGGGTGGAGCTTTAGGATGTTCTTGGAACACTCCATCGTTGGGCTGACAGGCTTGAAAAGACCAGTGGAGTGAGTCTTGGGATATTTCTTCTCTGGAGTCATCTTACTCAACTCCATTGCACGGCTGAGGACACTCTCAAAGTCAGCCTTGGTGTAGGTGTAACCTACTCCAAACCCATCCTGCCTCTTGAACTGTTGGATCATCATGCCGAGCTGTGGCTCTCTAGCACTCACCCAACTCAGGATCTGACGGAGGTAAGAGTTCTCATTCTAAGCATCATCTAGCTCCTCTCTCAAGGAAGCTAGCACCTCCACCTGAGACAAGCAGATCTCACACTCTCCATCAACTTAGACAAACATCAAAACTTTCAGCTTGATCAGATCCAACCTCAGATACAAGAAATTCTCATAGACAGTGGGTGGAACTGACAATGTCTCGAGCTCAAGCTTAGTCTGCTCTAGCTCAGCTCTAACTCTCTCTAACTCGCCCAACTGCTCATCACTCTTGGCTCTCAGCTCATCTAAAACAGCTAAATGGGATGGACAGTCTCTACAGGGCACAATGATAGTGGCATGAGCATCTTTCAGCTCTAGCTGAGCGCTTTCAAGCTTAGTGGTCAAGTGTCTCTCTCATCAACCCTCTCTATGTACCTGGACTTTAGAGTCATCAGGTCACACAACATCACCCTCGCAGTTAGGGCACTCACTGCTCTCACCCAAGCAAGGGAAAGAATATAGACTCTCAACCTTGCCATTGGCTATGGCAAGCTCACTCGCAAGCTCATTTATCCTCTTCTTAGCCCCTCTAAGCAGTTTCTCCCGATATGTTAACTCCTGACGGTTCTCTTCATGTAATTCAACGACTTCTTGTTCATAGGAAGATACCTTCTCATCGTCGTCGTCGTCGGAGTTGTCGGGAGAGCCCTTATCTTCTTTATCCCCAAGAGCCATTGAATAGATGCTCTTGTGAGATCTTCGGCTGCGATGCGAGCGACTCTTCGGCTTGTCCCCGAAGTCCATGAAGCAGATACCTGCTGGATCATCCTTATCCTTCCCCTTCTTGATCACGATCTCCTCATCACTTGAGCTTGATGAAGAGGAAGAAGATGATAATCTCTTGGAGTAGCTTCTCTCCATCTCGGTGAAGAAGGCCTTATCTCGCTTCTTGTTCTCACGCCAGTAGTTCTTTAGGGCCTTTCACAAGAACCTCATCTTGGGTTTGCCCTTTGTGAAGGTGGAGATATCATGCTTGTTGGAGTCGTAGGAGCCACCGCTGGTGCCCTTCTTGTGTGTGTTCCGCTTGGGGCAGTTGGTAATGAAATGACCTGGATCACCACACTCAAAACAGCCATGTTTTGTGCCATGTCATTTGAACAATCTTTTATCATAGACACGACGAACACGGCTATTGAAAAGACACAAGTCGTCATCTCCTAGCAAATCCAATTGGTCCTCAGTGATAGACATCAAAGAGGACAAAGCATAACTCAAAGTAGCAGGATCAGCAGAAGGTGTCGCTAGGGCCAGGGTTTTGATCTAGAACCAGTGAAATTTGATCTCAGCTGGATATCAACCTCTAAGGTCTTGAGCTTGCTGAAAAGCTCTGTGAAAGTCAAGGTATCATAGGAAGCGCTCTCAACAATAGAGGATACCTTGATCTCCTAGATCTTAGGGTCCAAGGTATGAAGAACCTTGAGCGCCTGTTTATGATCTAAGACCAGCTGATCTCGATCGGCCTTGTTGACCCAAAGCTTTTTAATGATCGACTGAAAGAGACCAAACAAAGCTTCAATAGTCTCACCTGCCATCTGTGAGAAGTTTTTGTATTCTCGACGGTAGGTCTGATAGAGCCTAGCCTTGACCTGAGTTGTCCCCACATGATGTGCCTGGAGGGTAGTCTAGATTTATCAAGCAGTGTCGAGATGGATAACACACTCAAACTCGCTAGGACCTAAACCAAAAAACGGTATGTTCACTGCCTTATTGTTTATGTCATGCAGAGCGACTATCTCAGGAGTAGTACGCTCTGCAGCCGGAAGCACAGTAAAATTAGCATGAACACACATGTCCCATATCCCTGAGCTCTGGCTCAATAGATAGGCTCACATGCGAGTCTTCCAATAGTTATAGACAAAAACCACAAGGGAGGGAACCTTGCCAGAAGAAGTTATGATCGTTATCTTGGATTAGAACCGGTTAAGGTATGGAAAAACCCTAACCAGACTCTGATACCACTTGTAGGACGGAGAGTAGCGACCAGAGGGGGGTGAATGGGTGCCTAAAATTCTTAAAAATCAATGGCCTTCTCCCAACACCCAATGCTCCTCAAAAGACAACCAGTGAAAATAAACAGATCTCAAGCACTGAAAATAATCTAGCCGAAAAATGACTGGTGTCCTAATCGAAAAGACACCACCACAGTGCTTAAAGGCGGATTAAGATTGCTCATAATACAAATAACATCCTCGCAGAATTTTCACCAAAACAGAGATAATCCATCAAGAGCATGCATATCAAAACCAAATCACAAGCAGTTCATGAATACGAGAACGCACGGTATTTAACGCATTTAAACAAGACAAAATAAAATGTGGTCTCGGAATATCCAAGAAAAAATATTGTAATGCACAAGAATCGAGGAAGAAAATTTAATGTGCAGTCTTGAGTTTGTATTGTAGCTTCCATGTTCAATCAAGTGTAATGCTGCATCTCGCCAAACCATCGAACAGGTGATGTGCATAGATTGGATGCAGAACACCAGGAGAGGTGAGTAGGGCAGAAATGTTGTGCGCTGGAAGCACAAAATGTCACGTGGTGGCACGTGTCTGGGAGAAATCCGAAGCGGCGCGGGAGTCTCTTCGTTGAGCTACATTCGCAAAATGCAAGAGCATGGAAACAGCAGCGCAAGACAAAAAAACTTGCACAAAAACTTCTGTTCAATTTGCTTTCATGCACCAAGCACCTCAAAGGCAAAAACCCACATGCCACCACTTGAAGCCATAGCTATTTCTTTGTGGGGAACAAAATAAACCGATTAAGAATCAATCTGGCCAGAGATTAGTGGTGGGCGGGACGAACGTGCGCATAGTGGAGAATAGAAAAACTGCGGTAAACAGAGGAAGGAGAAAAGGGAACTCTGATTTTTTTCAAATTAAGTGAGTTAGGAAACCCTAGGGGATTGGGGGCCCTATTTATAGGCAGCCCAATAAATCAGGAAAATCCCAATATACCCTTAGGGTTTTTTACAGACGCCAAAATAAACTAGAAAATACCAAAATGCCCTTAGGATTTTTACAGACCCGACTAACACAGACTGTGGGCCTAAAAGGCAAAATAGTAAAATCCTATCGAAAGGTAACTTGTCCTGATGCGGAGCTTTCGTAGCATCTAAGGTTTTTCTTCAGGACTGTCGGATCCACGTTGAATGGTCTGGATAGATGCGTCGGTTTTACGCCGAAACTAACAAAGTGTCCGCTGTCTTCGCACCGGGTACCCGGATTGGGTCGGCCCAATTCCGCGGATCCCTCAGCCCAACAGTCGCTCGCCACCCGTTTACCTCGGTCAAACCCGGTCAACAGGCTAGCAGATCACCTATCGTTCCTGGCCCATGTACCCAGATTGGGTCGGCCCGACTCCGCGGCCCCTCTACCTGGTAGTCCCTCGCCACCCATGTACCTGAGTCACACACGACCCAAGAATCGACATTTCTCTTATCCTCTTCATCTCCTCTCTCTTTAACTTTCGTTAACAATCACTCATCCCTTCTAGAGCCATGAGGCACATGATCTTCAACATGGCTCCTCACCCATCTTTCTCCTCAAACAAAACATATTCCCCTTGAATTTCTATAAGCTCTTAGAGCTGATATTCTGTCATCCCTCTAATATTGCCGAGCATTGTTAGTTCTCCGTAGTTCTTTAGGAGATATAGTTGGAGTACTCTTGGGTGACGGGAGTGGTTGTGGTGGAACCCCTCTTGTCACAACTTGATTATGAGTAGTGGTAGTGTTCCTTGGGACATCTCTTCTTTTGGAACCTTCCAGAGCTTCCTCCTGCAGAAATGCCAGGGCACAAGATGTGTCCAAATCTTGAGGCCTTTGAAGCATAATTGTGGTCCTGATCTCATCTCTCAACCCTTCCACAAATTTAGTGATAAAATATATGGGAATAAGAGTGTTATCATTTGCCAATAGCTGGTGCATAAGCCCTTCAAACCTTTCCACATACTCTAAAATAGGACCATCCTAATAAATATGGATCCATTGTCATATAAGAGTTTGATGCTTGTCTCGGTAAAAACGAGTGCAAACCTTGTCACACAGCCCTTCCCAAGATATGCCCACAAGCTGAGACCTGACTGATTGCAGCAAAAATGCGGCGTTGCCTACAAAATTTAACATCGCCAATCGTACCCAATGACCAAGATGTATGCCATATGTATCAAAATATGTTTCACAATTGTTTCTCCACATCTAGGGACTATCACCATCAAACTGAGGGCAGTTCATGGCCAACAATCCTCCCACACCCCAAAGTTGTTGCCTAGGAGATGTCGGACTATGGTATATTGGTGTCTCCATGTTTAAAGTGCCAAAAAGAAAATTTTGGTGTTGTAAGGGTATTCTGACAGGAGATGGAGTAAATGTTACCTCAGTTTTTGCCTCTTCTTCCTTGACTCTCCGGACCTGTGTAGATCCAGCTCTCGAAATCAAGCTCTGATGGGAACCCACTGGCGGAAACCCCCGTTCATCTTCTGGATCTCGAACCTCCTCCATTTTCTCCATCCGGATTTGCTGTCTACCAACTGCCGCCTGTAGGCCTTCAACCTTATTCTCCACTTTCGGCATCAACCCTTTCACGGTCGACTTCATGTTCAGTAGCTCTGCCTGCTGGGCCTCTACTTCTTCCAATTTCTTGAGTATCAATTCCATCCCGCCTTCATTCTCCATAATCTTGGCAGCCTGCTTGGTTAAGTATCGTGGCTTCTCCGTGATCGTTGGCTCTGATACCAAGATGTTAACTCCAGCAATTAGAACAAAAAACTCACACGATACCACAGGAAATTTCACAAACTCAGCTCAACAGAGCAGCCACCGCCAGATTCATCCAAGCCACTGTTAAAACGTTCTAATGTCTCGTTTTTATACCCCAGCCAAACCCCGACATGGACTGCTAAAAACCCAATGCCACACACACACGCACACTTCACTGGGTCCATTCCGACCCAATATATCACTTGTTAATCTTCATGTTCCTTCCTGCACGCGCCTCTAGAAGTCTCACTTCCGACTGTAGCACATCCGGCACACATCTATTGACAGCGTCTCCATCGCCGTACAACTACGGGTCACCTCAGCCGCCTCCATACGGGTGCGGATATTGCCCGCAGCAGCTACCAAGCACCAGTTATGGGGTTGTGTCGTACAACTACGGGCTACCGCAGCCACTGCCACCGGGTCCTCGGTATGGCTATGGAACCCTAAATCCATACTCTCAAGGGCATCCTCAGCCGTACTGGCATGCACCGACAAATGTAGGGTTTCGGCCACCGAATGGTGGCTACATGCCTGGTGTGCCGCAGCAACCTCCAAGGCTAGCAGAGTATTGTCGACAGTGGTGATTTGTGCACCATTGGCCACCACGCCAAGTGGGTAACATCTTCTAGAGCCAGTGATATATTCCATCACAATGATTAGCATTCATGTACTAGTACAAATGCATAGCGAACCTTCTAGGGAGCACTCCTCTGAAATCAAAATAGTATATCTATTTTTTTCGAGGAATATCTTTTAGCTTATTGTCACGCCCTGCCGACCGCTGCCGGCCGCGTGTGGCGTGCGCCCGAGCTCCAGCTCATGGCTGTGCGCCGCGTCGCGCCACGCGCGTCGCGCAGCGTCGCGTCCGCATGCCCTCGCGCACGCCCACGCCCGTACCCGCCCTCGCCAGCCACCCCGCACGTGCGTGTACTCGCCGTTGACACCGTGCCCACTCTCGTATGCCATACGCGCCAGCACGCCGCCGCCCATCCTCGCTCACGCCACCGTACGTCGAGCACCCCTCGGACCAACGGCCAATTCCGCTCCACCGCCGATCCAACGCCGAGATCCAGTACCACCCCCTGCCGTTGACATCATGGCAAGTGTTGTCCCATCTAATGACCTCACCATGCCCAATCGTGCTCCTGTTCGGTCGCCGTCGAGCCGCACGCCGCCGCCCATGCCGCCGCAAAAACAAAAGGGGCCCCGAGCCTCCAAGGTTGCGCCCACCCAAGCCTCTGTCAACCCCCTCCACTCTCGAGCACTCACCGGAACCATCCGAGCTCGCCCTCGCCAGGAATATGCCGGAGCCGAACGCCATCGCCACGGTTCGTCCTCAAATTATCCTTATACTTTGCTCCATTCCATGGAACGTCAACCCAGGCGTGACCAGTGACCTCCAATTGACCCATTTTCGCAGCCACCTTCGCTGGATCTCGCCTTCGCCGGAAACCCCCAAATCCACTGCCGCGCACCGAGCTCCGATTAAGGTATAACCATTCTCCAATTAATTCATGTTAGAGCATCCTTATAGCTAGTACATCGTGTTCCATAGCCTAGATTGAGCCCTAGTTGGCCGTAGCTCGCCGGCGGCGAGCTCGCCCAATTTTGCGTCCGGGTCACCGTCGTTAGGGCACCACGGGCCACCGTAGCTCAATCGGAGTGCACCAGCAGCTCCAAAATACCCAAAGGATGATGAAAATGAGCCTCGATGACCCATCAAAGCTCCGCCGTCACCATTAAAAATCCCAACCCGAGCCCTCTTTTCCTTGACCTACAGCCTAATCCATAGCTTTAATGCCAAATCCAACCATTGGATGTATTCATCTAGTTGTATTCTACCTTCCTTTAAAATTTTGTGGCAATTGGAGCTAAAATGGCGGAGTTATGCCCTAGAGAGGTCTCCGCCGTTGGAGGTCATCTTCAACCTCCAGCCGCCGTGCCCTCCTCTGTCTCTCTGCCACTGACCTGTGGGCCCCACGGTCAGCAGCGCATAGCCACCACCATGTGGGCCCCACGGCCAAGCCCACCGCTGGGCCACGCGCCTGCCTGGCCGTGCGCGCGCAGTTCTTTTGGGTCGTTTTGATCGGCCCAGCAGGAACATTACTTTTTCTATTTTTCTGAAATATTTTCCCTCACTGACCGGCCCATATGAACAGTGCATTTTCTATTTTTTGAAATGATTTTCTGGCCGGCCCACTATGAATAGTAATTTTTCTCTTTTTCCAATTTCAGAATATGATTGCAACTTTAAAAATTTGTAGAAAAATCATTTCAACTCAGAAAAATTCAATTCAAATTTCTATAAGTTTGTAAAAATCTAAAATTTACATAAATAATATTTTCCAAATTTTTAAAAGATAAATAAAATCTCTAATTAATTATTAACTCTAAATTCATATTAGGGGTTGAAACCGAAGTTCCGGAGGGAAACGACTTCGACGACCCCGACTATTTCCCCGAGCAAGGCAAGTTCCTTTCCTTTGAACATGTTGAACCCAAATGATTTAAAATTAAACTGGCTATATGCAAAATAGGACACGCGCACACATACACTTTTCATTACGACATCGCCTGTGCAATTAAGTCAAGTAAAACCTAAAAATTGTTGCACCTAGCCTTCCTTGATGTTGTGCTTGTATGCCTTGATAACCTTGATGATGAATACAACTTACCCTAGTAATATGGTAGGTTGTGTGAAATCAATATTCATTTTTAAAACATTATTTCATACTTGCAAATACTCATGCTCGATATGTGTGAAATGATGGAATGATTGCGTGGGGAATAAAAATTGGGATTTGATAAAGTGTTTTTGAAAGTGGTACAAGGTACCAAAAATGTTGGAAACAAAAATGGGAAAATATGGGATTTGTGAATGAAAGTTTCGTTATGCGGTAACGTGGCATGTGTGCCGCGATTTCACATAACATTAAGGACAGCCTTGGGGAGCGACATCTTGCACCACTATCGTGCAACCTCACGGGTATTATGGCTCTGCCCCTGGTTTTGAATTAGTAGGCTTGGGATGGACTGCTCCTGTGGAGGACGTGGAATCACGACGGGGTGCTCGAAGGACAGTGAGTGTGCCCAGAAGTGGCGTTATGAGAAAAAGAGATGGTGTAGAGCACCTCGGATTCCTAAAGGAAAAAGGGGGTCGTGGACCCATGATCCTTAGTCGTAGACCCGTTTTGACAGCAGTGCAGTATCCTTAGTCCGCTCCGGATGGACCTTGTCATGGTTATCATTCTGTCGATGGTCAGTAGGGATAACAGGTGTCATGAGGGTAAAGAGTACACCTTCAGCTGAAGTAAACCTGTTCGAACAGCCGTGCCCACGATCATGGGCGCGTGCATTGATAAGTTTCCCTTGTGTAGTGTTTGGGTTGATTTTGGAAAGCAAAAATGTTGAAGGGATGGGAGCGTTACCAGAGTAAGCCTTCGTGGTGTACGGCTAACCTTAGTGGTTGGAAACGAACCTGTGTGTGTTCGAGAAGTCGAGAGGCTTCATAGAGTTAAGATGTGGAATTGGTCTAGTCATGGTGATGAAGGGTTTGGTAAATGGGTGGTCAATTGTTGAGCCGAGAGGAGATACCGGGAAGGGTAGTCTCGCTCTACGGGAAAAACAATGTGACGGTATGATGAAGGGAAAAGAGTTCATCAATTGTGTTGACATGGTAATGGGAAACTATTGGTGTTGATAGATGAGGTGCGGTTAATCATGGTTAGGATGAGGAAAAAGGGTGTTTCTTGAGAAGGGTCCACATGGAAAAGATTTGAACAGATTAATTTTTCTCTTAAATCTCGATTGAGGTTGAGAACCTCAATCCCAAGGGTACACTTAGAGATTTTTCTGCATACTTAAACCGTAAGCCCTCCTTGATCCCGAATGCATCTATATTACATTCTAGAACTTGTTGAGTATTTTTTGTACTCACCCCCACCATTACCAGAATATGGAAGACTTGAAGTGGAGGAATACGTACCAGAAGAAGAAGGCGTCGAGGATGATGAGTACCGTGAAGATTAGGTTTCCAGGCCTAGTTCCCAACTAGATGATTGTTGTTGAATGACTGGTTTTGGTTTCCGCTGTTGAACTCTGTTGTGGTGAATATTTGGCCGCGAGGTATGCCTCATACAGCTCTTTTGTAATAATTTCACTACTATGTGTCGCCACGACTACCGACAATAGGAATGAATTTCACTTTGAAATGACTTCGGTTGTAAAGTGACCGCTCTCCTCGTGATAGCCCAGTATGTACGAGGAGGGACGTCACAGGGTGGTATCAGAGCAAAAGTTGGCCCTAGGATGGAAACCGACCACCAACAGCTAATTTGTTTTAAACTCACATATACATATACATATGACTATATCTATGTATATACAAAGTTTATACCTATATGCAAAATTATTATTCTTACTCCTCCTACATTTTTACCTGACTACTTACCGAATGTTTTCTTTTATTTTTGTAGATGTGTGCAGGACCCATTCATGTTACCCAGGGACTGGGATTCGACGGTTTTGTTAGGTTACTTAGTGAGGTAGCAGCCTACTTAGGTTACTCACCCCCTGAGTATGTCGGATTCGCTTACTCCACCCCACCCTACCCCTGCCATGTTACCATCTTTCTTTTTCCCTCCGCAGCTGATGTAGAGTTCCTTCGTTACACTACAGTCCGCCCCACATACATATTAGCCATGTAGGATTTAGCTCTCTCCACTCTAGGTCGCCTTCGTCAAAGGTACTGAGACTTCTTTCACCTTAGCCCCTACCACCACTTACCCGCCTTAGCCGACGGTGTAGACACCATGACATACCCTTGTGCATGCCAGGCAGAGCACCCTGCAGTGACTCTCCTTACCAGAATGACCTAGGCCCACACACACATGTACCAGAGCCTGTTAGATTCCTACATTTGCCTAGACCAAGAGATGGGTTATCTCAGGTCACTACTAGCACCAGTTGCACTCGCCGCACCCACTGCACCTGTTCCACCCGCCCACCATACTTTCGGTCCAGTATTTACACCACTACCCTCTATTTCATCTCCTCAGATGGACCTCACCCACCTTTCCATCATCTTAGGCACCAACCTTTTGCTAGGATCACTGACGCCTCGAGCCACCTCTGTCGAGATTGAGTACCTAGCCAGCTACATCAGACTACCCACCACTCCACCACGCTCACCCTCTAGGAGCCTGTCTGGATCCCCATATGGAGATGATGACCCAGACGACGATATACCCGACTACACGCCAGAGTCACCCGACTACACCCCTAGCCTGATGGCCTCACCCATGGCCATCCCAGATGACTACTTTCCCCTCCTCGATCCCTCACTCGACCCCTCCCAGTTGCCATCTTTAGTGGTCTAGCCAGATGACACCCTAGCCTTAGCTGTTCCATTGCCTCCCCTGCCCCCATCCCCAGTCGTCGATCCTTCCCCTGTCCACGGTACCGCACTGATCGAGATTATCTACATCAGTGACGACAAAGAGATGGATGTCGATGATGCAGGCGCAGCGATGGACCCGGAGGACGTACCGCTTGGCGAGCCCAAGAAGGAGGACCCGGAGGAGGAGGAGGACCCTGACGAGATCGAGTTCTACAAGGATGGAGAGTAGGAGTACTACCCCACTCGACTTGTGGTATCTTAGATTTGATTAGCCGCCGGGTAGCACATTTCCGACATGGAGGTGACATTTTGGGATGTATTGATGTACTGCCAGTACTATTATGATTTGTATGATGGATGGAATGTCGGTGAACATTTATGTTATGTAATGCTATGTGTGGTGACTATGTTTGCTAGTATCTCTATAGTCATTGCTTGCTTTCTGCTTTGTTTAGATGGTAAGAGGGCATCGTCAAGCCCATGCACTGCAACGATATGGTTACGAGGAAAATGGCCCCGTTCCCCAAGGATGGCCGTTAGAAGATGAAGTCTCCCAACAAGAGCCACAACAAACACCGCCATAAGAGTTATAGTAAGATCATCAGCCTCCACCAAATTTGCCAAACCCTCCGAATGATTTAGCCCAACTCATGATAATGCAGACTCAAATACTTCAGGGCCTCGCCCAGAACTTTGCCACCATGCAACAAAACTTAGGCCAACACCACATTCAACCTCACGGATGCCCTAAGATGACAGAGTTCCTTCATTCACGTCCACCAGAATTCACTCAAGTAACCGAACTAGCCGAGGCTGAGGATTGGCTGAGAGATGTGGAGCGTAAGCTGGAACTAATCCACTGCAACCCCGTAGAAAAGGTACATTTTGCCACCCAGCAGCTGTGTGGACCAGCTGCCATCTGGTGGGACAACTACCGAGAAGCCCATGCAAACCCTGCCACTATAGAATGGACCGAGTTCGCCGAAGTCTTCAGAGCTACACATATACCAGAAAGTACAATGGATTTAAAGAGAGCGGAGTTTGATCGGTTGCGCCAAGGTGGTTCCACCATAATGGACTACCTCACGTGCTTCAACAAATTGGCATGGTATGCTACCGAAGAGGTAGACACCGACAAGAAGAAGGTCCGAAGATTCCTGAAAGGTGTTGACTCAGGGCTGAAGGTTCAGCTCGTAGGCCTGGAATTTCCAAATTTCCAAGCCCTCGTCAACAAGGCAGTGTTAATCGAGAACGCCCGGAAGGAAGTAGAAGATTATCAAAAGAAAAGAAGCATGCACCAAGGAGGCAAGTCTCGAGGAAACCCTTGCCCTCGCTTCACCTCCGCCTGTAACACCCCAAATTTTCAAAATAATAAAAATAATATTAAATTCAATTTCTTGGAATATATATTTCTGAAAATACTTTAAATACCTCTTTATACCCAATTGAACTACAGCATAGAGTAGATGGCCAAACTAGGAGGTGAAAATTTTTGTACATGATCCTAAAGCCAAGAAATATTTTTGAGAATTTTCATGAATTTTTGTCCACTTTGGAAATGCCCCAAATGATTTAATCTATTTTCTGCAATTGTTTTTAATCAGAAAATAATTTCAAACAGTATTGGGCTCCCCTCCCTCCATTCTCCCTCACCCGGCCGGCCCAGCCCACTCAACCCGCGCGCTCAGACTGACAATCGGACCCCACCTGTCGGCGCCGAACCCTTCCCCTCGCGCGCGCACCCGACATCGTGGCCCCACCCGTCAGCCTTCCCGTTCGCTCGCTCACACCCGCTAGCCAGTGGCCCCCATCTGTCAGAGTCGTCGTCTACCTCGCGCCGTCGCCCCCAAATCACGTCGGCCGACGACCCCCGCCTCGGATCCGCCTCGCTGGCCCCTCCCGCATTGAATTGGCGCCATTAAACGAACCCCCGCGCCTGGCCGACCGTTTTCCCCCGTTAAACAGCGCCTTTACGCCACGGGATCGCCGCTACGCGTGCATGGCCGAGCCATCGCCGGCGAGTAAAAGCTCTCCCCCGGTTTCCTTGCATGCGAGCCCCCTCCGACGCCTTATTTAAACCCCCTGCCTCCGCCGCGTTCGGTTCACGCATCCATTCGCACTTAGACCCAACAGAGCGCCCGCACGTCCCCTGTTAGCACCATCTCCCTGGTTCGTCTCCGGCCACCGCCCACCGTCACCTCGGACCACCCCGGCCCGCGCCTCCACCACCGTCGTGACCGCAAGGACGTCCCCTACCTCGGCCACGTCTGCGCTGGTCAAGGAGATCGCCGGAACACCGTCGCCGTCGAGTACCCGAGGAGCCTTCCGCATCTACCCTCGTCGCCGGCCACGCCCCGTCGTCCCCGGACCGCCGCCAAGGTACCAACGTGACCGCCGTAGTGCCCTCTTTCCATTTCTAGGCTTAGATAGGACCCTAGTCGCTCGTCGTGGCCGTTGGCCCGCTCGCCGTCGTCGGAGAAGATGACCGGCACGGGTCGAGTGCCCGTGCCGTGTCGGATTCCATCCCGACCGCACGATCGCGATCGAGCGGTGCTAGTTGTCCCACGTACGCGATCTAATCCGCACCGTCGGATCTGGTCAAAGCGTTACGTTTTAATCTAACGCGTTGATTTTCATTTAAGCCCGACGTGCGATCTCGTGCGTCCACGTGGTACCCCTTCGCACGTTTTAATCCTGACCGTCCATCGTGACTTACGCGCCCTGCTGAGGAGCCATGCTGAATAGCGTGGGCCTCATGGCTCCAAAAGTGATGAGTCATTGTCAACGATAGTCAAAGAGGACTGTAGAAGAGAAGAGATCTGCTGTTTCATGGGCCGCGTGTGACTCAGGTACACGGGCAGCGAGCGACTGTCGGGCAGAGGAGGCTGCGAAGTCGGGCTGGCCCAATCCGGGTACATGGGCCAGAAGCAGTAGAAGACCCACTGGGCTGTTGACCAGGACTGACTCAGGTACACGGGCGGTGAGCGATTGCCGGGCTGAGAGAGCTGCGGAGTCGGGCCGGCCCAATCCGGGTACCTGGTGCATAGCCGGTGGAGGCTTTGTCAGTTTCGGCGTAAAACTGACAACCGATGATTCTGTATCCGACTGTCCAGAAGAGAAGCCGTAGTCACTACGAAAGCTGAGCTTCCGGATAAGTCATCTGTAACTCTAGGCCCACAGTCAGTCAGTCGTGTCTGTAAAAATTCCTAAGGGCAGTAGAGTCTTTTTATTTATTCTTGAGTCTGTAAAAACCCTAAGGGGCTGGTAGAATATTCCTAGTGTTGGGCTGCCTATAAATAGGACCCCAATCCCTAGGGTTTGGACTACCCTTTTGGCTGAAATCACATCTACTCCTTGGGTCATTTCGCCTCTCACGTTCTCTCTCCTATGTGCGCCGCCAGGCACTGGTTCATCCTTTTTGCCTTGCATTTACATTGCTCCTGTGAGATTGAATTTTTGTTAGGTGTTGAGGTGTGTGCGCATTGATTCCTCTGATTCAAGAAGCTTCGGTTTGTTGTGCTGGTTGATTTTATTCCTGAGGTTGTGTCCCTGTTGCGTGTGTTCTTCGTGAGAAGTAGTACTAGTTCTTGCTGTTGCAAGTAGTACTGCTTCTGTGGCTACAGTACTCGCTGCCAGCCTTTTTTACCTTCTACCGCACAGCTTTTTGATCGAAGCAGACTGGATTGAATGCCTTTTTGACTATTTTCTGGCGAAGCCATTATCTCTGTTTCGAAGCCCCTCAGCTCCGTGAGGCAGGCTTCGAACGTATACTCTCAGAGGCTTCGTTCGAACTTCGGACTGTTGTTGTATTCTGTGTCAGGCTTCGAAGTATTTTTCAAAACTGTCAGCTTCTCTACTTCGAACGTCTGTGCGAAGGTACTTTGTCTTGAGTGCTTCGAAGTCCTCACTTCGACTGGTTTCGAAGTTGACTTCGGAGCTTGCTCCTCTGTTAAACTTCGTTTTGCTTTCTCGGACGCGTATCAGCCTTCGCCTGTTGATTCGAAGCTTACTCTTTTCGAAGGTAGGGCTTAGGCTTCGAATGTGTCTTTCGGTCGTGTGACAGGCTTTGCTTCTCTGTTCGAAGGTAGTCCGTGTGTGCTTTGTGTTCGAAGCTTTTCTGTTCGAAGGTTTGCATCGAAGCTTTCGGTTCGAAGTTGTGTTCGAAGTCTTGTCTTCGAAGTGTACACTTCGAAGCAGGCTCTGACACTGTCACTTCGCTCCAAAGCATACTTCGCTCCCTGCCCCTTCGAACTTGACTAGAACCAAACACCTTCGGCATTTCGGACAGACTCCGTCACCAACCTCCGAAGCAGACCTCGACGTGCGAAGGGGGCTTCGCCAAGTTCCGAACAGGAGACAACTTTGGACAGTAACTTCTCTTTTCATTTTACATATACTTAGATCATTTCATTGAAAAGTTTAGGCCTGTTACAACTTGTTCATCTGCCTAGTTGCACCACTTTAGTTTTACATTGTTTATCATTAGTTGCTTCTAGGTTAGAAACCTTTAGACTTAGGGCTTCTGTTTATTTTCTGCTGCATAGTTTTTTGAGGTGCGTTGGGTATTGGGAACAGGCCATTGATTCGAAAGAATTTTTAAGGCGCCCATTCACCCCCCCCCCCCTCTGGTCGCTACTTTCGGTCCTACAAGTGGTATCAGAGCGAGGTTAGGGTTTTTCCATACCTTAACCGGTTCTAAACCCCAGTAGTGACTATGACGTCTCCTGGCAAGGTCCCGTTCTTGGAAGCCTATGGCTATAATTAGTGGAAGACTCGCATGCGAGCCTATCTCATGAGCCAGGGTTCGGACATATGGGACATTTGCGTTCACACCACGTTTGTCATTTTGCCAGTCGCTGAGCACGGTACTGCTGGTATCATTGCTCAGCATCTGAGCAACAGTAAGGCTGTGAACATTTTGTTTTCTGGTTTAGGTCCCACTGAGTTTGAGCGTGTGAGTCATCTCTCTACTGCGAGAGAGATCTGGGCTACCCTCAAGGCACACCATGAGGGAACAGCACAGGTCAAGGCTCGGCTCTATTAGACCTACCGGCGTGAATATGAGAATTTCACACAGAAGCCGGGTGAATCTGTTGAGGCTTTGTTTGGTCGCTTTCAGTCGATCATTAACAAGCTTCGGGACAACAAGGCTGAGGGTGCTCAGTTAGTCTCAGATCACGAACAGGCGCTCAAGGTTCTTCATACCTTGGACCCAAAGATCTGGGAGATCAAGGTATCATCTATCGTTGAGAGTAATTCTTACGATACCTTGACCATTTCTGAGTTGTTTAGCAAGCTGAAGGCCACTGAGGTAGATATCCAGTTGAGATCAAATCTCACTGGCTCTGGATCAAAATCCCTGGCCCTTGCTACACCTTCTGTTGATCCCTCTGCTGTGAGCTGTGCTGGGTTCTCTTTGATGTCTATCACTGAGGATCAGCTTGAGTTGTTGGGAGATGATGATTTGTGTCTCTTTAACAACCGGGTGCGTCGTGTCTATGATAAAAGAATGTTCAAAAGACACGGCACAAAATTCGGATGCTTTGAATGTGGTGATCTAGGACACTTCATCGCCGACTGCCCCAAGCGCAGTGGATACAAGAAGGGCACCGGCAGCAGCTTCCACGACTCCGGCAAGCAAGAGAGCCCCTCCTTCAACAAGGGCAAGCCGAAGACTCGTTTCTTCAAGAAGGCCCTGAAGGACTACCGGCGAGAGAACAAGAAGCGCGACAAGGCCTTCTTCGCTGAGATGGAGAAGAGCTACTCCAAGAGATCCATGTCTTCTTCCTCTTCATCGAGCTCAAGCGATGAGGAGATCTCCATCAAGAAGGGGAAGGACAAGGATGATCCGGCGGGCCTCTGCTTTATGGCCTTCGGAGACAAGCCGAAGAGCCGCTCACACCAGCGCCGAAGATCCCGCAAGAGCTTCTGTTCAATGGCTCTTGGGGATAGAGAAGAAAAGAGCTCCTCCGACGACTCCGACGACGACGACAGCAAGGTATCATCTTATGAGCGCGAAATTGTTGATTTACTTGAGAGCAATCGTCAGGAGTTGAAGTATCGGAGAAACTGCTTAGGGGAGCTAAGAAAAGGATAGACGAGTTAGAAAGTGAGCTTGCCGTAGCCAACGGTAGAATAGAAAGTCTATCTTCTTCCCCTTGCTTGGGTGATAGCAGTGAGTGCCCGAAGTGTGAGGTGCTTCTGTGTGACCTGTCGACTCTGAAGTCCAGGTACACAGAAAGGGTTGATGAGAGGGACGCTTTGGCCACTGAGCTTGAAAGCGCTCAGCTGGAGCTGAAAGATGCTCAAGCCACTGTCGTCGCACCCTGTGTTGATTGCCCATCTCATCTAGCTGCCTTAGCTGAGCTGAAATCCAAGGGCGATGAGCATTTGGGTGATTTAGAGAGGTTGAGAGCTGAGCTTGCCCAGACTAGGCTAGAGCTTGAGACACTGTCAGTTCCACCCACTGTTTGTGAGAACTGCCTGTCTCTTAGAATGGAGTTGATTAAGCTAAAATCCGGAAAGTCTGTCCAAGTAGAGAGTGAGTGTGAGACCTGCTTGTCTCAGGTGGAGGTTCTAGCCTCCTTGAGAGAGGAGCTAGCAGATTCTCAGAATGAGAACTTTTACCTCCGGTCTATCCTGAGTTGGATCAGTGCCAGAGAGCCACAGCTTGGCATGATGATCCAGCAGTTCAAGAGGCAGGATGGGTTTGGGGTAGGTTACACCTACACCAAGGCTGACTTTGAGAGTGCCATCAGCCGGGCAGTGGAGTGGAGTAAAATGACTCCAGAGCAGAGGTATCCCAAGACTCACTCCACTGAGTCTTCCCAGGCTTGTCAGCCCAAGGATGGAGTGATTCATGAGCCACCTAAAGCTCCACCCAAGAAACCTATCTGGGTTCCAAAGCCCAAAAATCTCCACACTTCTCTTGACTCTCTTCCTGGACCCTCTCAGCCCAAGAAGACCACACCAAACACTACCAAGCCCAAGAATCCCAAGCCTCAACCACATCCCAAGAAGCCTACCTATCATTGTGAGTATTGTCAGAGAGACGGGCATCTTGCGGAGTTTTGCTTCAGGAGGAAGCGAGTTGAGAGAGCAGAGAGGGCTCGTAGTGATCAGGAGCAGTTCTACCAGCAGGGTGGTAGACTGCGTGTTCCTCGGCACGGGGAGAGGCTGGAGGCCAGGCCGCGTCGTGTAGGTGGTGGTAGAGGAGACGGTTTTCGTACCCGTGCTCCAGTTGGTGGTGTCCGTTCCGGCAGAGTTCCAGACCGTGTTGGCTACGGTTCTGGACTTCGTAGCCGCAGGGTTAGGAAGAACCATGGACCGTGCTTTGAGCCGCGTTTTGGTCCAAACTCTTTTGATGGTTTTCGCTTTCCATCTTTTGAGCAGATGGCTCGACACTGGTTTAGCTCCTTTGCTAAACCTGGTGCCGGACCATTTGCTCCCACTTACAAACACTGATTGTGCAGGACCGGGGACTGGAGGATGTTTGGATCATGGACTCAGGATGTTCTCGCCACATGACGGGACATCACAGATGGTTCTCCAGTCTCACTCCCCCGAGCTCCAAAGAGTACATCACGTTCGGGAACAGCGGTCAAGGGAAAGTAAGTGGCATAGGCTCAATTAGCATTTCAGATCATTTCTCTTTAAAGAATGTTGCCTTGGTTAAAAATTTAAACTTTAATTTAATCTCTGTGTCGCAACTTCTTGAGGATGGTTTGGAAGTGCGTTTTAAGAAGGGCAATTCTTCTGTGGTTGATTCTAGAGGGTCTTTGGTTTGTCAGATTTTACCCTTCGGTAAAGTTTTTCGAATTGACTTCTCTAGTTCTTTTGGCCCTTCTCGTTGTTTGATTGCTGGATCTTCTTCTGAGCTCTGGAAGTGGCATAGGAGGTTAGGTCATTTGAGTTTTGATCTGCTAGTCAGGTTAAGCTCTATGGACCTCATCCGAGGATTGCCCAAGCTTAAAATGGAGAAGGATCTAGTCTGTCATCCCTGTCGTCATGGGAAAATGGTTGCCGCTTCTCACTCACCTGTGAATCAGGTGATGACATCGTATCCGGGCGAACTTTTACATTTGGACACTGTAGGTCCAGCTCGAGTACGCTCTGTCGGTGGGAAGTGGTATGCACTTGTAATTGTTGACGACTTTTCTCGATTTTCGTGGGTTTTCTTTTTGGAGTCTAAGGATGAAACTTTTCAATTTGTCCATGACCTGATTTTGAAGCTGAAGAATGAGAACAATGGTCGGATGCGAGCAATTCGCTCCGACAATGGCTCTGAGTTCAAGAACTCTCAGTTCGTCAGCTTCTATAGTGATCAGGGTCTGGACCATCAGTTTTCTTCTCCTTACACTCCCCCACAGAACGGCGTTGTGGAACGAAAGAACCGCACGCTAGTCGAGATGGCCAGGATGATGCTCGATGAGCATAGGACTCCTAGGCGTTTTTGGGCTGAAGCCATGAACACGGCTTGCTATCTGGCCAACCTCATTTTTCTTAGAGCTTACATTGGTAAGACATCATATGAGTTGCGTTTTGGCAGACAGCCCAAAGTGAGCCACTTGCGAGCGTTTGGCTGCAAGTGCTTTGTGCTCAAGAAGGGAGGGCATTTGGACAAATTTGAGTCTCGTTGCTGGGATGGTGTTTTTCTTGGTTATGCATTGCATTCTCGAGGCTTCCGTATTTGGAACCTCGAATCCCAGCTGCTTGTCGAGACTTGTGAGGTTTCTTTGATGAGTCCTTGCCTTCTTTGAATCCTTCTTTTGAGCTTTCTGGTGATGATGAGCTCGGAGAGTCCATCTTCGAGGAAGATGAGGATACTCCAGCTGCTGTTGAGGGCGGGCCTTCTGCATCCCCCGTAGAGCCCACACCTTCTGTGACTTCGACTGATGATGAGGGCGGACCTCTGATCACTTCTTCCACTTCGATCGAGCCCCCTCAGTCGAGTCCAGAGGTGGCAG
This sequence comes from Zizania palustris, assembly GCA_019279435.1. Taxonomy (NCBI): domain Eukaryota; kingdom Viridiplantae; phylum Streptophyta; class Magnoliopsida; order Poales; family Poaceae; genus Zizania; species Zizania palustris. Next base: position 98,457,824 of record JAAALK010000080.1, read on the forward strand.
CTGCTGACTCCGGTGAGGTGACTTCAGATCACCAGGGAACCCGAGCAGTTCAGCGTGACCATCCCTCAGAGCTCATCATTGGTGATTTGACTGAGAGGACTTTGCGTTCTTCTGCCTCTCTCGCTGTGTTTGCTGAATCTGCGTTTGTTGCATCTTTTGAGCCCAGAGATGTTTCTCATGCTCTCTCTGATTCTAATTGGATTAATGCCATATAAGAAGAGCTTGAGAATTTTGTCCGTAATCGGGTTTGGACACTAGTTGAGTCGCCACCACGATGCAACCCCATAGGCACCAAGTGGGTGTTCAAGAACAAGCAAGGTGAAGATGGGGTTGTGGTGCGCAACAAGGCTCGACTAGTTGCCCAGGGTTATTGCCAGAAGGAAGGTATTGATTTTGAAGAAACCTTCGCTCTTGTTGCCCGTCTTGAGTCCATTCGCATTCTTTTAGCTTTTGCCGTTTCAAAAGGTTTTAAGCTTTTTCAAATGGATGTTAAGAGTGCTTTTCTGAACGGGTTCATAGAGGAGGAAGTTTATGTTAGGCAACCCCCCGGTTTTGAGAACCCTAAGTTTCCTCGACATGTTTTTAAGTTGCACAAAGCTTTATACGGGTTGAAGCAAGCCCCCAGGGCTTGGTATGACCGGTTAAAGCAATTTTTGTTGGGGAAGGGCTTTGTGATGGGTTCTGTGGACAAAACTCTTTTCTTGCTCAGAGATGCTTCAGATTTTTTAGTTGCTCAGATTTACGTGGACGATATTATCTTTGGCGGTACTACTGATTCTCTTGTGTCCAAGTTTTCTGAGCAGATGCACAGTGAGTTTGAGATGAGCCTCATGGGTGAGCTCAAGTATTTCTTAGGGCTCCAGATCAAGCAGACCAAGGACGGCACCTTCATCCACCAAGGTAAGTATACTCGTGACATGCTTAAGAAATTTGACTTTGGTGGTGAATTGAAGCCGCAGATGACCCCGATGGGTACTTCTGGGGGTCTGGACAAGGACGAGAGCGCTGTCAAGGTCAATGAGAGAGAGTTTCGAGGGATGATCGGTTCGCTGTTGTACTTAACGGCAACAAGACCGGACATACAGTTCGCCGTGGGACTTTGCGCGCGTTTTCAGTCTTCACCACGCGCGTCTCACCGACAGGCTGTCAAGCGCATTTTCAGGTATCTCACCTATGCGCCTGATCTTGGTCTTTATTATTCAGCATCATCATCTCTTGATTTATCTGGCTTTTCGGACGCTGACTTTGGTGGGTGCCGGTTGGATCGCAAGTCGACTTCCGGTACTTGCCAGTTTCTTGGTTCTTCCCTTGTATCTTGGTCTTCTCGAAAGCAATCTGGAGTTGCTCTTTCGACCACAGAGGCTGAGTACGTAGCTGCTGCTAGCTGCTGCTCACAGATGGTTTGGATGATTTCCACTCTACGAGACTTTGGGTTGTTCTTTCCTACCAGGGTTCCATTGTTTTGCGACAGCACTAGTGCTATTAGTGTAGGGAAAAACCCGTGTCTTCATTCAAAAACCAAACATATTGATGTGCGCTTTCACTTCTTACGGGATCAATATGAGAAAGGTGTCATTGACCTTGTTCATGTTGATACCCATCATCAGTTGGCTGACATTTTCACCAAACCCCTAGATCAGTCTACTTTTGAGCGTTTAAGAGGGGATTTGGGTGTTGTGTATCCTTTCTAGGATATTTTGTGTCAGTTTTCTTTCTTCTTTACTCTTTTCTTGAGTCTTTTTGTGTGTTTTCATATCTTGCATATTCACGTATCACACTTTAGAGATGCTTCTGTTATATGATTGAACTGCTTTACTTATTCTAGCGGGTACATGCTTTTGATTACATGTCGATGATCATGCTTTGATTCAGTTCACTTGATATACCTGATATCTGTCATGTGCATGGCTTTTACGCTTTCAACTTGAAAAATGATCACCTTTGCTTCTGGTAACTAGCATGTGTAGGCTGAGTGCTTTTGCTATCTGTTACATGCCTTGTAGCCAGTTCATCACATAGATGCAGATATGCAACTTGGACATCTTTATGCTTTAACATGGAAAATGTGCTATAAAAATGATAAAAATCAAAAATGAATGAAAATTCCGTGCCTTTTTATGCTTAAGTTGAAAAGATCCAAGTGGGTTTGCTTTGTCGCATTATACTGTTCTGGACTGCTTACCATAGCACTTTGGTATGAACTAGGACAGTGTAGTGTATGCCAAGACCAATGTCTTAAGCTTCTGATGGCCCAGTTCTGGCCTAGGCTTGACTTGGTCGGTTAGCATAAGGTTTGACATGCAAATAACCCTTGGCAAAAAATGACAAAGGAAAATGAAAAAGCCTGAACATTAAAAAGATAACAAGTTTGCTGAAGCACTTTGTTTTGAACAAATGCTTATCTTGGTAGATATCAGTTAGCTTCTGCATCTCATGTTTTACCTTGCTTGTTTACCGAATCATGTGGTGATGTTTTTATTTGCAAAAATTGAAAAAAAATGCGTGCTAAATGACTTTCTTTCGATATCATCTGTTGCACTGATCATGCCATGTGTCTTAGACAATATCTCTTTTGCTATACCAGTTAGCTGTTGTAACTGCAGTCAATCATATTTGAGAAGCATTCTTTCTACACTCCACCTGCACCCCAATTGCATTCACTGCATATTTTGAGGGGGAGTTGCCTTTTAGGGGGAGTTTTTGTGTCTCTTTTTGAGTGCTTGATGAGTTCACTTGTCAACAAGGGGGAGAAAATTTGGGATCAGAGTTTAAGGGGGAGTTCTTACTCTGTTGATATCCTTGTTGTTCTGAAATCACACTCATTTTGAGCTTTTACGTTTTGGTTAACCATAATGACCGTTTCTTGCTTTTGGTTGGCTTTTGGTCATTAGGGTTAAACTTTTACCTTATTTTTCTTCTTCTTTGTTTCCTTGTATTTTGTTTTCGTGTTTCCACATTTGTTCGCAGGTGCTGAAGAGCTGTGAAAAGAGGAGTGTTGACAATGCACTCATCAAGGGGGAGATTGAGGAGCCATGCTGAATAGCGTGGGCCTCATGGCTCCAGAAGTGATGAGTCATTGTCAACGATAGTCAAAGAGGACTGTAGAAGAGAAGAGATCTGCTGTTTCATGGGTCGCGTGTCACTCAGGTACACGGGCAGCGAGCGACTGTCGGGCAGAGGAGGCTGCGAAGTCGGGCTGGCCCAATCCGGGTACATGGGCCAGAAGCAGTAGAAGACCCACTGGGCTGTTGACTAGGACTGACTCAGGTACACGGGCGGTGAGCGATTGCCGGGCTGAGAGAGCTGCGGAGTCGGGCCGGCCCAATCCGGGTACCTGGTGCATAGCCGGTGGAGGCTTTGTCAGTTTCGGCGTAAAACTGACAACCGATGATTCTGTATCCGACTATCCAGAAGAGAAGCCGTAGTCACTACGAAAGCTGAGCTTCCGGATAAGGCATCTGTAACTCTAGGCCCACAGTCAGTCAGTCGTGTCTGTAAAAATTCCTAAGGGCAGTAGAGTCTTTTTATTTATTCTTGAGTCTGTAAAAACCCTAAGGGGCTGGTAGAATATTCCTAGTGTTGGGCTGCCTATAAATAGGACCCCAATCCCTAGGGTTTGGACTACCCTTTTGGCTGAAATCACATCTACTCCTTGGGTCATTTCGCCTCTCACGTTCTCTCTCCTATGTGCGCCGCCAGGCACTGGTTCATCCTTTTTGCCTTGCATTTACTTTGCTCCTGTGAGATTGAATTTTTGTTAGGTGTCGAGGTGTGTGCGCATTGATTCCTCTGATTCAAGAAGCTTCGGTTTGTTGTGCTGGTTGATTTTATTCCTGAGGTTGTGTCCCTGTTGCGTGTGTTCTTCGTGAGAAGTAGTACTAGTTCTTGCTGTTGCAAGTAGTACTGCTTATGTGGCTACAGTACTCGCTGCCAGCCTTTTTTACCTTCTACCGCACAGCTTTTTGATCGAAGCAGACTAGATTGAATGCCTTTTTGACTGTTTTCTGGTGAAGCCATTATCTCTGTTTCGAAGCCCCTCAGCTCCGTGAGGCAGGCTTCGAACGTATACTCTCAGAGGCTTCGTTCGAACTTCGGACTGTTGTTGTATTCTGTGTCAGGCTTCGAAGTATTTTTCAAAACTGTCAGCTTCTCTACTTCGAACGTCTGTGCGAAGGTACTTTGTCTTGAGTGCTTCGAAGTCCTCACTTCGACTGGTTTCGAAGTTGACTTCGGAGCTTGCTCCTCTGTTAAACTTCGTTTTGCTTTCTCGGACGCGTATCAGCCTTCGCCTGTTGATTCGAAGCTTACTCTTTTCGAAGGTAGGGCTTAGGCTTCGAATGTGTCTTTCGGTCGTGTGACAGGCTTTGCTTCTCTGTTCGAAGGTAGTCCGTGTGTGCTTTGTGTTCGAAGCTTTTCTGTTCGAAGGTTTGCATCGAAGCTTTCGGTTCGAAGTTGTGTTCGAAGTCTTGTCTTCGAAGTGTACACTTCGAAGCAGGCTCTGACACTGTCACTTCGCTCCAAAGCATACTTCGCTCCCTGCCCCTTCGAACTTGACTAGAACCAAACACCTTCGGCATTTCGGACAGACTCCGTCACCAACCTCCGAAGCAGACCTCGACGTGCGAAGGGGGCTTCGCCAAGTTCCGAACAGGAGACAACTTTGGACAGTAACTTCTCTTTTCATTTTACATATACTTAGATCATTTCATTGAAAAGTTTAGGCCTGTTACAACTTGTTCATCTGCCTAGTTGCACCACTTTAGTTTTACATTGTTTATCATCAGTTGCTTCTAGGTTAGAAACCTTTAGACTTAGGGCTTCTGTTTATTTTCTGCTGCATAGTTTTTTGAGGTGCGTTGGGTATTGGGAACAGGCCATTGATTCGAAAGAATTTTTAAGGCGCCCATTCACCCCCCCCCTCTGGTCGCTACTTTCGGTCCTACACCCGCCTCGCCCTCGCGCGTCGGATCTGGATCCGACGGTCCAGATCGACCCGGCGCATGCGCACAGTGCGCGGGTTCACCGTGGGCCTGGCTCACCGTGGACCCGACGAGTTTAAAAATTGAAAATAAATTTTAGAAATACTTTTAAACTTGTAAAATTCATATCTAATGCATTTGAACTCTAAAAATTACCATTCCAATTTCAGAAAATTCATAAAATTATTCTCTACATGTTTATGCAATAAAAACAGTAGGTTTACTCTGACATTTTTATGTTTATTCAAATAAATATTTAAATGCTTTTAGGATTAAAATATGAATTCAAATGTTTGAACTTCAGAAAAATTCATATTTATTCCTTTCTATTCATATACTGCAAAACACTAAATTACCATGAACTTTTCATTTCAAAACTTATTAGGGAACTTAATATGGGACTATTCACATTTAAACATTTGTTTTCTAAAAAGGACAACCCTTCATTTTAATCCCTTTAAAATTATTTATGAAATAACCTTCGGAACCTTAACAATGGAAATTATTTTACTTTTAATCAAACCAACAGTAACTTATGTGCTATTAATGTAATGTTATATTGTTTGACTGAATGTGCTCTTTTTATTTTGCTTTATTATATTAAAAAGACTACGACGTCGCCGAGGAGCCGGAGTACTTCCCAGAAGTTCCTCCCTCCCCATTCGCTGAACAAGGCAAGTCACCAAACAATTCTTTTGAACATATTGAACCCATGTTTGAATTGACTATCGCTAAAACACATAGGTTATATATGCATTAGTCAAACGAACCCTTACATTATATTTATTTAGGATCCCCCGACCTTGATGTGCTACCCAAGCCATGCTATCTCGCCTAACCTCCTTGTCACCATATGATCCATGATATTAGCTAGTGTCCAATGTATTGACACGGCCGCTATAGGATAAAAATGTGTCGTAGCAAAATGGTTCTATTATATGATCCCCGTTACTTCTTATCCTTGGAAATTCTGTTGGTGATGAGTTATGGTTGTGAGTGTATGCATGGTGGGTTCCGGGTGCAAGCTAGGGCATTGGTCGGTAGCACCCGGGGCACTATAAGGACCGGTCTGAGGGATCCGTTGCAATACACTTACGTACTAACCACAAGTCTAGTGGGTAAGTCCTAACTAAGGTATGGGTTGTTCCAAACCGAGGCCACCATTTGGAGATGGGTCAAGTTGCACCTGCGGGTGACTTGTACCAATGTGGCGCAAAAGGGGGTGCGACGTTAGCCGGGATGCGGCCCGGCGCGCCGGCGAAACCTAGAGCGGGTGGTTATCGCTTGGAACATCTCATATTGAGGTTTTGGCACGAGTTCCCGTGAAATGGGTCATCTCGTTTGGGATGAGTGCGTGCCTTGTGGGTACAGTAGTACATCTCTGATCAGAGTCTTAAATCTTTTCGAAAAGCCGAGCCCACGGTCAAGGGCGGGTTGCGTGACATCCCCCAGTTAGTTTATTTTGAATATGTATGTGCATGATGGATTGACATGTAAGGACTGTTGAGCGAGGTGGGGCTGACTGTACCCCTCGAGTTAGTCGATGTTGATGATGTTCATGTTTACTTTCCGTATGATTAAAATATGATTACACTAAATGCCATAACTGCAACTGCATCATTCTGCAATGTTAGCCATTATCCCTCCTTGTTTATTATCCTGCATTATTATTTGCATTTGCGGTGGCTTGTTGAGTACTTTTTGTACTCATACCCGTTGGACCCCACAGAGGATGCTTACTATGAGGACGGTCTGGAGTAGCGACCCAGTCGAGAAGAAAGATCCTGAAGAAGATGTTCGTCATGCCGTTTTCTAATTATTTTACTTTACTGTTTTTATTAAAAACAATGATGTAATAAATATGGTCTGCGTACCATGAACACTGTCGTATGTACGATTGTCGCATGATGAACCTCTTGTATTATTGTTTTTCTTATGAAATTCAATAATGTCTCGATTTGTTAAATCGGGGCGCTACAAGATGGTATCAGAGCCGACTCGACTGTAGGAAGCCAAACAAACCCGCCTAGCCATTAGCCGCAGGAAATTGTTTCTCGAAAATCTACTTCATAAACTTTGTTCCTCTCCTCACTTTTATTCAACTTACTGTTTTGTAGATGTCGGTCTACCAAGTCCACAGCTACTGCCGCCACTACGAGGGCTTCGTCCGGGAGCTCCGTATGATGCTCACCTTCCTCGGGTTCCTCTTCGAGCCCGAATTTCAAGGAGTGTACCCCGACGAGTTCGCCGGGCCTTGCGACGTCTCCCTCACCGTCCACGGCTCCGGAGAACACCTGCCGCCCTACACCACCGCACTTGGAGGCCCGACTTTCGACGTCGCGTGCCAACGGGTCGCCCTCCAGGCCCTCATGGAGCTGAGGATGATCTACGACGATCGTCTTCAGAACTCGTCCTTCCGGCTTGTGCCGAAGCGTACTCCCGGAGCCCACCGTAGCATCTACCTCGGAGTTCACTCTGTGCGTGATCCGGTCATGGCCCGGCAGTCGCATCTTCTACAGGCTATGGATGATCTCCACACCGAGGCGGTGCTCGACGCCGACGAGCACCATGAGGCGGTTGAGTTCCTTCATGAAGAAACGAAGAACTTGATCCAACAGAATGGCGAGTTGCAGCGCAAGATCATGCAGCTGCAGAAGGATATTGCGGAGATGGTTCCTCTTCTTCCAAGGAAGAAGAAGCCCATCCGTGAGCCCCTCCCTCGCCCCAAGAGGATCCCGCCACGACCCTCCCCCGCCAGACCCTCCACCAGCGCCCCTACACCACGCCCCGGCCTCGTCTCCGACTCCATCATCGAGAATTTTCTTGAGCCCACCATCCCTCTGGAGCCGCGCACTCATGGTTCCGAGAGCACGGAGACCGCCTCCGGTGGCGAGTAGGCGTTAGGAGTCGCTATTTAAATAAAAATCATAATTTTGTATGTGGTGCCGTCTGCAACGAGTTGTGTTGTAGATGGGATAAGAGCTTGGATGTAATGAACAATTTATACCACTCTATATATTTATGTGCTTGAATCTTATATGATATTTTTGGTTGTATTATTGTTTCGTCATCTTTTGCTTTATCACTATGTATATTCAGAAGATGGCCGACCACCAGAACACCGGTTCCAACAACGGAGCAGGAGGAAGCCGTGATGCGCCCGAGGGTGTTGTACCCAACTGGGGTGCAACGGGCCCGCGTCAATCTGGGTCGCCCTCCGCCAACCACCCCACCTTGGCGGAGATGATGGCGAATCAGAACCAACTGATCACTGCCCTCCTCACTCAAATGCAGAACCAACAGGCTCAGTTGGACCGTCTGCAGAACGGGGAACCCGCCCCTCGCGCACCAGCACCCGCGCCCGCTCCGCAACTCTCTGAGTTCCTGCGCGTGCGCCCGCCCATCTTCTCGAGCACCACCAACCCGATGGAGGCCGGAGATTGGCTTCGCACCATCGGAAAGAAGCTCGACCTCCTCCCCTGCACCGACCGGGAGCGAGTGGCCTTCGCCACTCACCAGCTCCAGGGTCCCGCCGCTGAATGGTGGGACAACTACCGTGAGTCCCAGCCAGAGGGCCACGTGGTGACTTGGGCGGAGTTCACCATCGCTTTTCGCGCCGCTCACGTCCCCGCCGGTGTCATCGCGGTAAAACAGCAGGAGTTCTGCGACCTGCAGCAAGGCAACAGGACCGTCATGGAGTACCTCCATGAGTTCAACCGCCTCGCCCGCTACGCGCCGGAGGAAGTGCGCACCGACGCCCTCCGCCAAGCCAAGTTCCTCAGGGGACTTAAGGATGAGCTGTCCATCCAGCTCGTCGCCGCCGACTTCGCCGACTTCCAACGGCTGGTCAACAAAGCGCTCCTCCAAGAGACTGAGCAGAACAAGCTGGACCTCAAGAAGAGGAAGATGATCGCCTTCAAGCATCAGCAAGCGAACTCTCAGAGGCCCCGCTTCGTCCCTCCGCCACCAGCGCCTGCCTACCATCCTCGGCCCGCCTACAGGCCACCTCACGCTGCCGGTGGATCCAACGTCGGGCATCCTCGCCCCGCTCCACCAGCTCCGGCCGCCCAGCCGACACCAGCCGCCAAGGCACCGGTCTTGAAGGATCGCCAAGGAAGGCCGGTCGTCTGCTTCAACTGCCGCAAGGAAGGGCACTATGCACACCAGTGTCCTTACCCCAAGCCAGCTCAGGGCGCGGCACCCAACCAGGCAGTTCGTGCCCGCGTCAACCACATCAGCGCGGAGGAAGCTCAGGAGGCTCCTGAAGTCGTGCTCGGTACGTTTACTGTGAATTCCGTACTGGCCGTCATATTATTTGACTCTGGAGCAACCCACACCTTCATCTCGGAAAATTTTGTGAAAATAAACGGACTGGACGTGCTCCCTCTACCCATTCCCATGGTGATTGCCACCCCCGGCAATAGGACCTCAGCCCGCTTATACAGCCCTAAGGTTCAAATTGATATCCAAGGAGTACTGTTTCGGGCCGAGCCTGTCCTCATCCAATGCACCGGACTCGACCTTATACTAGGGATGGATTGGTTGATGAAGCACAAGGGACTGATCGACTGTGCCAACAAGTCCGTCAGGGTGACCAACCCTGAAGGCGCAACCGTCACCTTTCGGATGACCAGTCGCAAACCACTCGGAGCATCCCTTCGCTCGATTGCTCTTGAAGAGGTGCCTATAGTCAAGGAGTTTGCGGATGTCTTCCCTGAAGATCTACCCGGAATGCCTCCCAAGCGGGACATCGAATTCAGAATCGAACTTGTCCCCGGGACCACTCCAATCTCCAAGCGCCCGTACCGAATGGCCGCCAATGAACTAGCTGAAGTCAAGAGCAACATCGAAGACCTAGAGCAGAAAGGTTACATCCGACCGAGTACCTCACCCTGGGGTGCACCTGTTATATTTGCCATGAAGAAGGACAAAACCAAGAGGATGTGCGTGGACTATAGAGCCCTGAACGACGTAACCATCAAGAACAAGTACCCATTGCCTCGGATCGACGACCTGTTCGATCAGCTGAAAGGATCCTCGGTGTTCTCCAAGATTGACCTCAGGTCGGGTTATCACCAGTTGAGGATTAGGGAAGAAGACATACCCAAGACTGCCTTCACCTCCCGCTATGGACTCTACGAGTACACTGTGATGTCGTTCGGACTCACGAATGCCCCGGCCTTTTTCATGAACATGATGAACAATGTATTCATGGAGTTCTTGGACAAGTTCATCGTGGTATTCATCGACGATATCCTCGTTTACTCCAAGACAAAGGAAGAACACGAGACTCACCTCCGTTTGACCCTCGGAAAGCTAAGGGAGCAGCAACTGTACGCCAAATACAGCAAATGCGAATTTTGGTCGTCTGAGGTGAAGTTCCTCGGCCATGTTATATCTGCCGGAGGAATAGCAGTGGACCCAACCACCGTTGAAGCAGTAACCAACTGGCTGCAGCCCACGATCGTGACCGAGATCCGGAGTTTTCTCGGATTAGCCGGATACTACCGCCGATTCATCGAGAATTCTTCCAAGATCGCCAAGCCTATGACTAGACTTTTGCAGAAGGAAGTGAAGTTTGAATGGACCCCCGACTGCGAAGAAAGCTTCCAGACCCTCAAGAAGAAGCTAGTGTCAGCCCTTATTCTGACTCTGCCAGACATCCGGAAAGACTTCCACGTCTACTGTGATGCCTCTCGTCAAGGATTGGGATGCGTCTTAATGCAAGAAGGGAAGGTGATATCCTACGCCTCCCGGCAACTGAGACCGCATGAGCTGAACTACCCAACCCACGACCTAGAATTAGCAGCAGTGGTTCATGCCTTGAAGATATGGAGACATTACCTTGTGGGAAATCGGTGTGAGGTCTTCACCGACCACAAGAGCCTCAAGTACATATTCACCCAACCAGATCTGAACCTCAGGCAAAGGAGATGGTTGGAACTGATAAAGGATTACGACTTGGGCATCCATTATCATCCGGGCAAAGCGAATGTGGTGGCAGACGCCCTTAGTCGAAAAGGGTACTGCAATGCCATCATGATTCAGGACCAAGCTCCTTTACTCTACAAGGAGATGGAAACCAGATCTGCGTACCCGACAAACCTGAATTGAAGGCCCTCATCCTTCAAGAAGCCCACGATACTCTATACTCCATCCATCCCGGAAGTACAAAGATGTATCAAGACCTGAAGGAAAAATATTGGTGGGTTAGCATGAAGAGGGAGATAGCTGAGTATGTGGCCAAGTGCGACACATGCCGGCGAGTCAAGGCAGAGCATCAGAGACCTGCTGAACTTCTTCAACCTCTCAAGGTCCCTGAATGGAAGTGGGAAGAGATAGGAATGGACTTCATCACGGGACTGCCCAGAACCCAAGCTGGTCACGACTCTATCTGGGTGATCGTCGACCGACTCACCAAGGTAGCTCACTTCGTTCCGGTCAAGACAACTTACACCGTCGCCAAGTTGGCTGAGTTGTATATGACCCGGATCGTGTGCCTTCACGGAGTTCCTAAGAGGCTTATATCTGACTGTGGGAGTCAGTTTACCTCCAAGTTTTGGAAGAACCTTCAAGAGGAACTCGGCACCCGGCTGAACTTTAGCACCGTCTATCATCCACAGACTGACGGTCAAACCGAAAGGGTCAACCAGATATTGGAGGATATGCTTAGAGCTTGTGCTCTAGACTTTGGCGGAATGTGGGACAAAAACTTACCTTATGCGAAGTTCTCCTACAACAACAGCTATCAAGCCAGCCTACAAATGTCCCCGTTCGAAGCACTCTATGGACGTAGGTGCAGAACGCCGTTGCTCTGGGATCAAACCGGAGAGTCGCAACTGTTTGGGACTGATCTATTAAGAGAAGCGGAAGAGAAGGTTAAGATCATAAGAGACCGATTGAAAGCAGCTCAATCCCGTCAGAAGAGCTATGCCGACAACCGTCGAAGAGACCTAGCCTTTGAGGAGGGCGATTATGTCTATCTCCGGGTCACTCCCCTCCGTGGCACTCAAAGGTTCAACATGAAAGGCAAACTAGCACCTCGCTACGTCGGACCTTTCCAGATCCTCCGACGACAAGGAGAAGTGGCATATCAACTTGAATTGCCTCCATCCTTGGCAGGAGTTCATGATGTGTTCCATGTCTCTCAGCTGAAGAAGTGCCTCCGTGTACCCACCGAGCAAGCCGACCTTCAACAGCTTAATGTCCAAGAAGACTTGACCTACATAGAGAAACCCGTCAAAATCCTGGAAACCAAGGAAAGAGTAACCAGAAGTCGCGTTGTCCGCTTCTGCAAGGTCCAATGGAATAACCATCCCGCCGAAGAAGCCACTTGGGAAAAGGAAGCCGAACTGAAGGTCCATTATCCCGAATTATTCGAGTAACGTTCCAATCTCGAGGACGAGATTCTTGTAAGGGGGATAAGTTTGTAACACCCCAAATTTTCAAAACAATAAAAATAATATTAAATTCAATTTCTTGGAATATATATTTCTGAAAATACTTTAAATACCTCTTTATAACCAATTGAACTACAGCATAGAGTAGATGGCCAAACTAGGAGGTGAAAATTTTTGTACATGATCCTAAAGCCAAGAAATATTTTTGAGAATTTTCATGAATTTTTGTCCACTTTGGAAATGCCCCAAATGATTTAATCTATTTTCTGCAATTGTTTTTAATCAGAAAATAATTTCAAACAGTATTGGGCTCCCCTCCCTCCATTCTCCCTCACCCGGCCGGCCCAGCCCACTCAACCCGCGCGCTCAGACTGACAATCGGACCCCACCTGTCGGCGCCGAACCCTTCCCCTCGCGCGCGCACCCGACATCGTGGCCCCACCCGTCAGCCTTCCCGTTCGCTCGCTCACGCCCGCTGGCCAGTGGCCCCCATCTGTCAGAGTCGTCGTCTACCTCGTGCCGTCGCCCCCAAATCACGCCGGCCGACGACCCCCGCCTCGGATCCGCCTCGCTGGCCCCTCCCGCATTGAATTGGCGCCATTAAACGACCCCCCGCGCCTGGCCGACCGTTTTCCCCCGTTAAACAGCGCCTTTACGCCACGGGATCACCGCTACGCGTGCATGGCCGAGCCATCGCCGGCGAGTAAAAGCTCTCCCCCGGTTTCCTTGCATGCGAGCCCCCTCCGACGCCTTATTTAAACCCCCTGCCTCCGCCGCGTTCGGTTCACGCATCCATTCGCACTTAGACCCAACAGAGCGCCCGCACGTCCCCTGTTAGCACCATCTCCCTGGTTCGTCTCCGGCCACCGCCCACCGTCACCTCGGACCACCCCGGCCCGCGCCTCCGCCACCGTCGTGACCGCAAGGACGTCCCCTACCTCGGCCACGTCTCCACTGGTCAAGGAGATCGCCGGAACACCGTCGCCGTCGAGTACCCGAGGAGCCTTCCGCGTCTACCCTCGTCGCCGGCCATGCCCCGTCGTCCCCGGACCGCCGCCAAGGTACCAACGTGACCGCCGTAGTGCCCTCTTTCCATTTCTAGGCTTAGATAGGACCCTAGTCGCTCGCCGTGGCCATTGGCCCGCTCGCCGTCGTCGGAGAAGATGACCGGCACGGGTCGAGTGCCCGTGCCGTGTCGGATTCCATCCCGACCGCACGATCGCGATCGAGCGGTGCTAGTTGTCCCACGTACGCGATCTAATCCGCACCGTCGGATCTGGTCAAAGCGTTACGTTTTAATCTCACGCGTTGATTTTCATTTAAGCCCGACGTGCGATCTCATGCGTCCACGTGGTACCCCTTCGCACGTTTTAATCCTGACCGTCCATCGTGACATACGCGCCCCGCCTCGCCCTCGCGCGTCGGATCTGGATCCGACGGTCCAGATCGACCCGGCGCACGCGCACAGTGCGCGTGTTCACCGTGGGCCTGGCTCACCGTGGACCCGAGGAGTTTAAAAATTGAAAATAAATTTCAGAAATACTTTTAAACTTGTAAAATTCATATCTAATGCATTTGAACTCTAAAAATTACCATTCCAATTTCAGAAAATTCATAAAATTATTCTCTACATGTTTATGCAATAAAAACAGTAGGTTTACTCTGACATTTTTATGTTTATTCAAATAAATATTTAAATGCTTTTAGGATTAAAATATGAATTCAAATGTTTGAACTTCAGAAAAATTCATATTTATTCCTTTCTATTCATATACTGCAAAACACTAAATTACCATGAACTTTTCATTTCAAAACTTATTAGGGAACTTAATATGGGACTATTCACATTTAAACATTTGTTTTCTAAAAAGGACAACCCTTCATTTTAATCCCTTTAAAATTATTTATGAAATAACCTTCGGAACCTTAACAATGGAAATTATTTTACTTTTAATCAAACCAACAGTAACTTATGTGCTATTAATGTAATGTTATATTGTTTGACTGAATGTGCTCTTTTTATTTTGCTTTATTATATTAAAAAGACTACGACGTCGCCGAGGAGCCGGAGTACTTCCCAGAAGTTCCTCCCTCCCCATTCGCTGAACAAGGCAAGTCACCAAACAATTCTTTTGAACATATTGAACCCATGTTTGAATTGACTATCGCTAAAACACATAGGTTATATATGCATTAGTCAAACGAACCCTTACATTATATTTATTTAGGATCCCCCGACCTTGATGTGCAACCCAAGCCATGCTATCTCTCCTAACCTCCTTGTCACCATATGATCCATGATATTAGCTAGTGTCCAATGTATTGACACGGCCGCTATAGGATAAAAATGAGTCGTAGCAAAATGGTTCTATTATATGATCCCCGTTACTTCTTATCCTTGGAAATTCTGTTGGTGATGAGTTATGGTTGTGAGTGTATGCATGGTGGGTTCCGGGTGCAAGCTAGGGCATTGGTCGGTAGCACCCGGGGCACTATAAGGACCGGTCTGAGGGATCCGTTGCAATACACTTACGTACTAACCACAAGTCTAGTGGGTAAGTCCTAACTAAGGTATGGGTTGTTCCAAACCGAGGCCACCATTTGGAGATGGGTCAAGTTGCACCTGCGGGTGACTTGTACCAATGTGGCGCAAAAGGGGGTGCGACGTTAGCCGGGATGCGGCCCGGTGCGCCGGCGAAACCTAGAGCGGGTGGTTATCGCTTGGAACATCTCATATTGAGGTTTTGGCACGAGTTCCCGTGAAATGGGTCATCTCGTTTGGGATGAGTGCGTGCCTTGTGGGTACAGTAGTACATCTCTGATCAGAGTCTTAAATCTTTTCGAAAAGCCGAGCCCACGGTCAAGGGCGGGTTGCGTGACATCCCCCAGTTAGTTTATTTTGAATATGTATGTGCATGATGGATTGACATGTAAGGACTGTTGAGCGAGGTGGGGCTGACTGTACCCCTCGAGTTAGTCGATGTTGATGATGTTCATGTTTACTTTCCGTATGATTAAAATATGATTACACTAAATGCCATAACTGCAACTGCATCATTCTGCAATGTTAGCCATTATCCCTCCTTGTTTATTATCCTGCATTATTATTTGCATTTGCGGTGGCTTGTTGAGTACTTTTTGTACTCATACCCGTTGGACCCCACAGAGGATGCTTACTATGAGGACGGTCTGGAGTAGCGACCCAGTCGAGAAGAAAGATCCTAAAGAAGATGTTCGTCATGCCGTTTTCTAATTATTCTACTTTACTGTTTTTATTAAAAACAATGATGTAATAATTATGGTCTGCGTACCATGAACACTGTCGTATGTACGATTGTCGCATGATGAACCTCTTGTATTATTGTTTTTCTTATGAAATTCAATAATGTCTCGATTTGTTAAATCGGGGCCCCTCAAAATTCCTCTTCTATCCCCGCAGTCTCCCACTACCGCACCACCAATCCAAGTTACCCTCCACCTGCAGCCCGTCCACCTCAAAATGCTCCACCCTGATTTCTTCCCAATCAGCAAGGAAGTAGCCTCTCTTCCCTTGCATCCCCTACCAGAAATCCTAACCCCTCACCCAACATCCAGTGCTACACCTATTGCCAGTTTGGCCACATCTCCCGCAACTGCCCTCAAAACACAGGTCAAGCCGCCCCTGCTCGCTCTAACGTGAGCACGGCCAGAATTCCTCAACTTGGCCTGCCCAGGGCAGCGCCAGCCATCAGTGCTCAAGCCTCCCGTGCTACGAACTTCAACCGAGGACACGTTAATCACGTCCAAGCGGAATCAGCACAGGCAGCACCAGAAGTGGTCATGGGTACGTTCCTACTGAACCAGACCCCAACTACTGTTCTATTTGACTCTGGTGCATCACATTCCTTTATTTCTGAAAAACTTGTGAACTCAAAAGAATGGAAAACTTGTGGGCTGAAAACGCCCATGAAAGTTCAGACTCCAGGAGGTAGTATTCAGGCCACCAAAATATGCCCTCGGCTAGCCCTAGAATTCCAAGGAGCTACATTTCTAGTAAACCCCATAGTACTACCAGCTCAAGAAATAGGACTAATTCTAGGAATAACCTGGCTAGCACAACATCATGGTCGCATAAACTGTGTCGACCGATCAGTAACCTTGACAAGCCCAACCGGGTCGGATGTCACCCAGACCATGGAAAGGCCGGAAGTAGCAAAACCCAACCTTCACCATGTAACCACCACATCCTTGGCCTTGGTGCCAATAATATGTGATTACCCGGAAGTCTTCCCTGAAGAGCTATCAGGAATGCCACCCGACAGAGAAATAGAATTTTATATTGAGCTTACCCCCGGAACCGCCCCCATTGCCAAAAGACCCTATTGGATGGCACCCAATGAACTGGCCAAAGTAAAAAAGGCAGATAGAGGAATTGCAAGCTTTGGGTTTTGTGCGTCCTAGCACATCCCCATGGGGAGCCCCAGTGCTCCTAGTCAAGAAGAAAGATGGATACGCACGTAAGTGCGTGGATTACCAAGCTTTGAATGAGGTGACCATAAAGAATAAATATCCATTGCCCCGTATCGACGACCTGTTCGATCAATTGACCGGAGCCATAGTATTCTCGAAGAATGATCTTAGGTCAGGATACCACCAGCTGAGAATAAGACCTCAAGATATACCAAAGACCGCCTTTTCCACCCGATATGGGCTCTATGAATATACGGTGATGTCATTTGGACTCACTAACGCCCCCGCCTTTTTCATGACTCTAATGAATAAGGTGTTCATGGACTTTCTAGATAAGTTCGTGGTAGTATTCATAGATGATATCTTGATATATTCCAAGAATACCGATGAACATGGTACGCACCTTAAGGCAGTCTTGGAAAGGCTAAAAGAACACCGGTTGTATGCCAAATTCTCGAAATGCGACTTTTGGCTAGACCGAGTTGCTTTCTTGGGTCATATAATCACTGCCAAGGGAGTAGAAGTTGACCCGGAGAAAATTGAAGCTGTGATGACTTGGCAAGCCCCGACCACCGTCACGGAGATACGCAGCTTCTTAGGCCTTGCCGGTTATTACCGCAGATTCATCGAGGGATTCTCCAAAATTGCCAAGCCCATAGCGGAATTGCTTAAGAAAGAGAAGAAGTTTGAATGGACCCCAGCCTGTGAGGAAAGCTTTCAAGAATTGAAGATCATGATTACCTTCGCCCTAGTGTTAATTCTAACGGACGTCAGAAAGGACTTTGAGATTTTCTGTGATGCCTCCAGAAGAGGATTGGGCTATGTCCTAATGCAAGACTGGAAAGTAGTAGCCTATGCCTCCAGGCAATTAAGGCCTCATGAGCAGAATTACCCTACTCATGACTTGGAGTTGGCTGTCATAGTGCATGCCTTAAAAATTTGGAGACATTACTTATTGGGAAATAGATGTGAGGTCTACACAGACCATAAGATCCTAAAGTACATCTTCACTCAGACTGATTTGAACCTCAGGCAGAAGAGATGGCTAGAACTAATCAAGGACTACGATGTAGGCATACACTACCATCCTGGTAAAGTCAACGTAGTCGCAGATGCTTTAAGCCGAAGATCATACTGCAACTCCATAACTCTTCTCGTCACTCCAAAACAATTATGCCAAGACTTTGGAAAATTACACCTCTCCTTAGTGCCATCAGGAACATTGGCTAACCTAGAGGTGCAGCCCACCTTAGAATCTCAGATCCGAGAGATCCAAGAGGGAGATGAGGAAATCAAGAAATTAAAAGAGAAACTGCAATTAGAGGAGGGCTCACCTTTCAAAGTGGACGAGAACGGAACTTTATGGCTAAATAAGAGGATATGTGTACCCGCCAATGAGGACCTAAGAACATTGATTCTGAGGGAAGCACATGAGTCCGCCTATTCCATCCACCCAGGTAACACTAAGATGTACCAAGACTTGAAGCATAATTTTTGGTGGGTTGGAATGAAGAAGGATATCGTTGACTACATTGCCAGGTGTGACACCTGCCAGAGAGTAAAGGCTGAACATATGAAACCTGCCGGATTACTACAACCCCTTCAAACGCCTGAATGGAAATGGGAAGAAATCGGCATGGATTTTATCACCGGTTTACCCCGCACCCCAAGAGGTTATGATTCCATTTGGGTAATCATAGACAGGTTGACCAAGGTAGCTCACTTTTTACCTGTTAAAACGACCTACGATGGCAAGCAGTTGGCCGAGTTATATATGAGTCATATCGTGTGCCAACACGGAGTACCCAAAAAGATAGTGTCCGATAGAGGTACTCAGTTCACCTCTAAATTTTGGGAGAAGGTCCATGAAGCCCTAGGCACCCACCTAAAATTCAGTTCCACCTACCATCCTCAGACGGATGGTCAGACAGAGAGGGTTAATCAGATTCTGGAGGACATGTTGAGAGCCTGTGCGCTGGAATATAAAAGGACATGGGATCTGTGCTTACCATATGCTAAATTCTCTTACAACAACAGCTATCAGGCCAGCATCCAAATGTCGCCAAATGAGGCGCTATATGGGCAAAAGTGTAGAACACCCATCAGTTGGGACACCTCAGGAAACAGTCAAGTATTCGGACCAGAGATAATTGAGTCTACAGAAGATCAAGTGCGAGTGATCCGCAGTCGCCTTCAAGTGGCGCAAACTCGACAGAAAAGTTATGCAGACCATCGCCGTCGACATCTTGAGTTCAAAGAGGGAGACCATGTATACTTGAAAGTATCTCCCATGAGAGGCGTCCGCAGATTCGGTGCTTCGGGAAAACTAGCCCCTCGGTACATAGGCCCCTACCCTATCCTTGCAAGGAAATGAGAAGTAGCATATCAGTTGAGCTTGCTTGCAGCATTGTCCGGAGTACATGATGTGTTCCATGTTTCTCAACTCAAGAAGTGTATGCGCATCCCCGAAGAGCAAGTCAACTTAGAGGGGGTAATCCTAGAAGACAACCTAACCTATGAGGAAATACCGCTCCGAATACTCGAAGAGAGGGAAAGTCAGACAAGGAGGAAGATATCAAAATTCTATAAAGTGCAATGGAGCAATCATACCGAGGCAGAAGCCAAGTAGGAAAAAGAAGAGTTCCTTCAGGTAGCTTACCCCGAATTCTTTCAAGAATGGACAAATCTCGGGTCGAGATTTCTTTAAGGGGGTATGTTTGTCACGCCCTGCCGACCGCTGTCAGCCGTGCATGGCATGCGCCCGAGCTCCAGCTCACGGCTGTGCGCCGCATCGCGCTGCGCGCATCGCGTAGCGTCATGTCACGCCGCACATGCCCGTGTCCGCACACCCTCGCGCATGCCCACGCCTGTACCCGCCCTCGCCAGCCACCCCACACGCGCGTGTACTCACCGTTGACACCGCGCCCACTCCCGTACGCCGTACGTGCCAGCACAGCGCCTGCCCATCCTCGCTCACGCCGCCGTACGACGAGCACCCCTAGGACCAACGGGCAATTTTGCTCCACCGCAAGGTCCGATGCCGAGATCCAGTACCACCCCCTGCCGTTGACATCATGGCAAGTGTTGTCCCATCTAATGACCTCACCCATGCCCAATCGTGCTCCCGTTTGGTCGCCGTCGAGCCGCACGTCGCCGCCCATGCCGCCGCGAAAACAAAAGGGCCCCGAGCCTCCAAGGTTGCGCCCACCCAAGCCTCTGTCAACCCCCTCCACTCTCGAGCACTCGCCGGAACCATCCGAGCTCGCCCTCGCCGGGAATCTGCCGGAGCCGAACGCCATCACCATGGTTCGTCCTCAAATTATCCTTATGCTTTGCTCCATTCCATGGAACGTCAACCCAGGCGTGACCAGTGACCTCCAATTGACCCATTTTCGCAGCCACCTTCGCTGGATCTCGCCTTTGCCGGAAACCCCCAAATCCACTGCCGCGCACCGAGCTCCGATTAAGGTATAACCATTCTCCAATTAATTCATGTTAGAGCATCCTTATAGCTAGTACATCGTGTTCCATAGCCTAGATTGAGCCCTAGTTGCCGTAGCTCGCCGGCGGCGAGCTCGCCCAATTTTGTGTCCAGGTCACCGTCGTTAGGGCACCACGGGCCACCGTAGCTCAATCGGAGTGCACCAGCAGCTCCAAAATACCCAAAGGATGATGAAAATGAGCCTCGATGACCCATCAAAGCTCCGCCGTCACCATTAAAAATCCCAACCCGAGCCCTCTTTTCCTTGACCTACAGCCTAATCCATAGCTTTAATGCCAAATCCAACCATTGGATGTATTCATCTAGTTGTATTCTACCTTCCTTTAAAATTTTGTGGCAATTGGAGCTAAAATGGCGGAGTTATGCCCTAGAGAAGTCTCCGCCGTTGGAGGTCATCTTCAACCTCCAGCCGCCGTGCCCTCCTCTGTCTCTCTGCCACTGACCTATGGGCCCCACGGTCAGCAGCGCATAGCCACCACCATGTGGGCCCCACGGCCAAGCCCACCGCTGGGCCACGCGCCTGCCTGGCCGTGCGCGCGCAGTTCTTTTGGGTCATTTTGATCGGCCCAGCAGGAACAATACTTTTTCTATTTTTCTGAAATATTTTCCCTCACTGACCGGCCCATATGAACAGTGCATTTTCTATTTTTTGAAATGATTTTCTGGCCGGCCCCACTATGAATAGTAATTTTTCTCTTTTTCCAATTTTAGAATATGATTGCAACTTTAAAAATTTGTAGAAAAATCATTTCAACTCAGAAAAATTCCATTCAAATTTCTATAAGTTTGTAAAAATCTAAAATTTACATAAATAATATTTTCCAAATTTTTAAAAGATAAATAAAATCTCTAATTAATTATTAACTCTAAATTCATATTAGGGGTTGAAACCGAAGTTCCGGAGGGAAACGACTTCGACGACCCCGACTATTTCCCCGAGCAAGGCAAGTTCCTTTCCTTTGAACATGTTGAACCCAATTGATTTAAAATTAAACTGGCTATATGCAAAATAGGACACGCGCACACATACACTTTTCATTACGACATCGCATGTGCAATTAAGTCAAGTAAAACCTAAAAATTGTTGCACCTAGCCTTCCTTGATGTTGTGCTTGTATGCCTTGATAACCTTGATGATGAATACAACTTACCCTAGTAATATGGTAGGTTGTGTGAAATCAATATTCACTTTTAAAACATTATTTCATACTTGCAAATACTCATGCTCGATATGTGTGAAATGATGGAATGATTGCATGGGGAATAAAAATTGGGATTTGAGAAAGTGTTTTTGAAAGTGGTACAAGGTACCAAAAATGTTGGAAACAAAAATGGGAAAATATGGGATTTGTGAATGAAAGTTTCGTTATGCGGAAACGTGGCCTGTGTGGCGCGATTTCACATAACATTAAGGGACGGCCTTGGGGAGCGACATCTTGCACCACTATCGTTCAACCTCACGGGTATTATGGTTGTGCCCCTGGTTTTGAATTAGTAGGCTCGGGATGGACTGCTCCTGCGGAGGACGTGGAATCACGATGGGGTGCTCGGGGGATAGTGAGTGTGCCCAGAAGTGGCGTTATGAGAAAAAGAGATGGTGGAGAGCACCTCGGATTCCTAAAGGAAATAGGGGGTCGTGGACCCATGATCCTTGGTCGTAGACCCGTTCTGACAGCAGTGCGGTATCCTTAGTCCGCTCTGGATGGACCTTGTCACGGTTATCATTCTATCGACGTTAGTAGGGATAACAGGTGTCATGAGGGTAAAGAGTACACCTTCAGCTAAAGTAAACCTGTTCGAATAGCCGTGCCCATGGTCATGGGCGCGTGCATTGGTAAGTTTCCCTTGTGTAGTGTTTGGGTTGATTTTTGAAAGCAAAAATGTTGAAGGGATGGGAGCGTTACCAGAGTACGCCTCCATGGTGTACGGCTAACCTTAGTGGTTGGCAACGAACCTGTGTGTGTTCGGGAAGTCGAGAGGCTTCATAGAGTTAAGATGTGGAATTGGTCTAGTCTTGGTGATGAAGGGTTTGGTAAATGGGTGGTCAATTGTTGAGCCGAGAGGAGATATCGGGAAGGGTAGTCTCACTCTGCGGGCAAAACAATGTGACGGTATGGTGAAGGGAAAAGAGTTCATCAATTGTGTTGACATGGGAATGGGAAACTAATGGTGTTGATAGATGAGGTGCGGTTAATCATGGTTAGGATGAGGAAAAAGGGTGTTTCTTCAGAAGTTAAATGTTGGGTCCACTTGGAAAAGATTTGAACATATTAATTTTTCTCTTAAATCTCGATTGAGGTTGAGAACCTCAATCCCAAGGGTACACTTAGAGATTTTTCTGCATACTTAAACCGTAAGCCCTCCTTGATCCCGAATTCATCTATATTACATTCCGGAACTTGTTGAGTATTTTTTGTACTCACCCCCACCATTACCAGAATATGGAAGCCTTGAAGTGGAGGAATACATACCGGAAGAAGAAGGTGTCGAGGAGGATGAGTACCGTGAATATTAGGTTTCTAGGCCTAGTTCCCAACTAGATGATTGTTGTTGAATGACTGGTTTTGGTTTCTGTTGTTGAACTCTGTTGTGGTGAATATTTGGCCGTGAGGTATGCCTCATACGGCTCTTTTGTAATAATTTCGCTACTATGTGTCGCCACGACTACCGATAACAGGAATGAATTTCACTTTGAAATGACTTCGGTTGTAAAGTGACCGCTCTCCTCGTGATAGCCCGGTATGTACGAGGAGGGACGTCACACTTATCCATGATTGGAATTTCTTGGATAGTGAATGCCTTAATGTAGTGCTTCCACATGTGGCTAATAACACAGATATAGTTAAAATGATGAAAGATTTTCAAATTGATTTGTATAATAGAGTAGTTGTTGGACTATAATTTCAGTTAATTCTAGAGACATCAGACGTGCCATGTTGCATATGACATAGGAAGGGAAATTGTTTATTTTATACCCCTCAACTCTCCCAAAAGTTCAGTTTTTTCACACCTCAATTCTGGAACTGGAGTAAAATCACCCCTAAACATTCTATACCTGAAAAATTACACCCACATGCGACCAAGCCTAAAGAGAGTGGATTTGTGCCCTGTCCACATGCTAGCACTGATTCCACATCAGGGCACGGGAAAAGTAACCCAATTTCTCTTTCTCCCCCTCTCCCTATTCTCCTCCTCCAAATGAATAACCATGCAAGTTATCCTGTTTTGGATGGACATTGACCTAAGGGAATGGGAGAGGGAGATAGAAACGAGGTCATATTTATCTCATCTGTGCGCAAACACCTTATTTCAGGC
The DNA here is from genome assembly GCA_019279435.1 of Zizania palustris. Taxonomy (NCBI): domain Eukaryota; kingdom Viridiplantae; phylum Streptophyta; class Magnoliopsida; order Poales; family Poaceae; genus Zizania; species Zizania palustris. The sequence goes on from JAAALK010000080.1 coordinate 98,481,469, forward strand.
TTTACAGATGTAATCTATCCAGTTTTAGAGTTGAGGGGATGAAAACTATATTTCTAGAAGAGTAGTGTAAATTAGTCTCGTTCCGTATATGCATGATATGTTTCAGTAAGATAATTACCGACGGACATGGTGTGTTTCATACCAAGAGTATTAAAATTGAGTGACCCTTATGTGTAAAACTGTTATTCTTGTTTTGAAATTATACACCATGTATTCCTTTGGTATATTGAGCATTGGACCATTATATATCATGCAGAGAAATTTAAAGTTTTATCATACAATATACTTGTGGACTATTTGGCTCAGGAGCACCGTTTTCTTTATGGGCACATACCATCTTTCATCTTGGATTGGAACTGGCGGAAGGACAAGTTAATGTTTGAGTTTGGCTTGTGGTCTCCAGATATTATGTGTCTTCAGGTAATTTTAAAGTAGAGTTGTTTTATTGTTCCAATAGTTATAAAGAGATTTCTCCCTTTTTGATAAGGACGCACTTTTCAATGCTTTGATTTTGGCATTGCTATGTGTTTTTGTCACAAAGTTACTGATAGATCCCTTCGACACTCCTCTTTATTTAGTTTTATAGCATGATGAAAGGATGATATAATCACACTGTCTGTATAAAAAATTATTACTAACTCTATCTTGTTGTGCTATTCATTAGGAGTAGGTAGGTGAAAGTGCTTATTTTGATAGTGTAACTGCTGTATTCTTGAGGTTGGTTTTAGAGAGATCTTTATTTGAGATTTGGTTCACTGGAACTTACATTTGTGTTGGCAACCTTTTAGTGAAAGCATATGGTGCTTCCCTATGAGGGCTCTCCAGTTGTGCCCTACAAAGAGGTCGTTTATCATGGCCTACAAATGAATTGTTGTCACATAATTTTGCAAGGTCCTTGATTTTGTTACGTGAACAGTGTTGTTAAGTACAACTCGGTCATGATAACTTTTTATGCCGCTTGAAGGTTTGAACTGGCATTATATACTTTGCTTGCAAATGTCATTCTTCTTGATGTACAAGTTAGTGGAAATAATAATTTGATCTTTATGTCAAGTTCAGCGAGAAATGTGCTGCCTCTACGGCTCTACAGTGGCGCCACCTGCATTTGCTACATGCGCCAGATGAGAAACAACCTAGACATCTTCCAAGGGGCATAAGAACAACGAGTTGATGCTACAGCTGCAACTAGGCATCAGGTAATTGATGTTTAGTTATTTCCGAGGAGAAATGCTGGCAATGTGGCCTGGATTTTATGGGTGTGGTTGATTTGGAGCTGATTGTGATGGTTGCATCTTGCAGACACTCTATTGGTGAGTCAGCAGCAGTGTCATTGTGGGAGCTCTCATCTATAAATTTTGATCTGAGGGAGAAGTTCTAGACGCGGTTCCTATCTAAGGGGTCAAAGGTCACACCGCCCCATTCATCCTCAAATTTCTGGTGAAGGACTACTTCCCCATGGTGTTCAGGTACTCTCTTACGATTCATTTGAATCAATCTGTGTAAACGTGTAGTTTCTTTTGTTCATGTCTGACAGTGATATTTACTATGATGTTAGGTTCACAGGCACTTGAGGAAGTTCTCAGTTGATCCGATAGGTTACATGCTTGCAATCTGCGGGAATGATGCTATGAGGGAACTGTCTTCATGTAGAAAAGGTGAGAGCTTCTTTTATCTTACCCAGGATGATCGTTTCATGATTAAGATAGTGAAGAAATCAGGAGTCAATGTGTTTTTTCCTTTATGCCATTGATGTGAACTTAGAATTGGATATATTATTTGTCTGGGTGCTATCTTTTTTAAAAATTATACAACGGGAGTGATAGATAATTGGCTGGATTTATTGTTGTTCTGGACATGACTACCTCCATTTCTGATCAAATATTTATGTTGATGATCAGCTAATTGGGAAAACCCCAACGATCGTGTTGCTAATATCGCTGCAAAGCTCGAATATATGGGACCTTGTAGAAGTGTCAAAGATAGTTGTGTGCTTATCATTTCGATATGCTTTTCTGCCAGTGCCACCTCTCATCATATGTTTTCAGGAGATGACGTGCATCCACCAATCTGATCGAGCAATATGCAGCCAGCTAGCCACACACGTAATACTACATGATTAGGCGCTCATCAATCTTGAATGATTCATTTTTGCTTAGCCGCTAATAAATGATTCATTATTGTGTTCTGTAGCATCATGTGCTTCATTTTTCCTTGGTTTCATTTTTTCGTCTGATGACTCCATTTAGCAAAACAACATGTTATTTTTCTAGGTAAAAAAATCTCCTGTTAAATTTACTCTTCTTCCTCCATCTTGCTTAAGTTGTAATTAATCATTCGTATATATAAACTCAATACTCAATTTTTTTCATAAGTGTGTTATCTGCTACTAGGCAATACCAATTGTTATCTCTCCTATGTTATGTTCTATGATACTTCGTGTTTGATTTCCTGTTTGTCTCCTACACTTGGTTACTACTAGAAATTTTTGATCACTTAGATCAGATCTTATGTCTCATGTTAATTGTCAATATTAAAGTACTTACAAGTAGATCTCTCTACTTGATAGGGTGCCCGAAGGGCACCTCCATGGCTAGTTAATTAGTTAAAATAGAAAATGGATCTATAAAAATAAAATAAAACTTATATGTAATGAGATATGTTGTATTTTGATTATTAAAAAGTTTAAAGTTCAAACAAAGATTTAACCATCGATTTAGTTTCAACCATAACCTATTCCTTCTCATAACTCTAATTCCTTTCAAGAGAATCTCGAGTTTCTTAATATCTTGTATGATTGAAAAAATTTCAATTTTTATCACAGTATCTACCTATAATATCATAGCATCATGACAAGTCTCGTATTTTTTAGACTTTATTCAATTTTTTAGAATTAAAAAATCCTTAAGCTTCACATTACTGATCGAGTGTCGTAATATAAATTTTTCAAAATTTATTTAAATTTAATGGATAAGAACTAAAAATGAACTCAAAAACATTAATATAAATTTTCTATAAATTTTGGTGCATTATTTTAGGTACTTGTAGTTCAAATTTCATATATTTCAATTTAAATTTTAGAAACACAATTAATGAGTTAAAATAAAAAATGGATCTACAAAAATACAAAAAAATATATGGAATTAGATATGTTGTATTTTGATTATAAAAAAGTTTTAAGTTCAAACAAATATTTAACCATCGATTTACTTTCAAGCATAACCTATTACTTCTCAAAACTCTAATTCTTCTTTAAGAGAATCTTGAGTTTCTTAACATCTCGTGTGATAACTTTCTTTAAATATTTTAAAATTTTTATCATAATATCTATGTATAGTATCATAACACCATGATAAGTCTTGTATTTTTCAGACTTTATTTTATTTTTTAGAATTAAAAATAATTAAGCTCCACATTACCGATTGAGTGTCATAACATGAATTTTCAAATTTTCTTTAAATTTAATGGATAGGAACTAAAAATGGACTCAAAAACATGAATTTTAATTTTCTATAAATTTTGGTGCATTATTTTAGTTACTTGCAGTTCAAATTTCACATATTTTAATTTAAATACTATAAACACAATTAATGAGTTAAAATAGCAAATGGATCTATAAAAATACAAATGTTTTATGTAGAATAAGTTATGCTATATATTGAGTGTAGAAAAATTTTCAAGCTCAAGTAAAGTTGCAAATATCTTTTTGCCTTGTATTACTAGAAAACCCTCACTAACTTAAGTATTTCATAATTATATAAAAAATAAATAAATCATACATGTTAATATTCAATAACTTAAGTATTCCATAATTATATAAATAATAAATAAATCATACATATTAATATAGTGATGCCATGTCCTCTTGATGCCATTTTTACATCCACATTCAGTAGAAATTTGGATATCTATTTTCATATCCGTATTTGTAAAACGAATTAATATGGATATTCATATTTATAATTATTCGAATACGAATACTGATGATTTGGATATTTTAAGATCCATATCCATTCCTAAATCTCAAGCCCATTTATGTAGTAGTGGTACTATTTAGAGTTATTTTTTTGTTGTTTTTGCTTCTAAAACCATGCATAGATAAAGTTTAGAGTTATTGTGAGATAGCCTGCATACGACTATTTTGTCAATGCTATCAATTTTTTTAGTTTTTATAGCTATTTGATTGATATTTAAAAGATGAGCATGACTGGTAAAAAATCCCCTTCTCTCTCTTTATATATATATATATATATATATATATATATATATATATATATGTATGTATGTACATGTATATATGGGAAAATATCATGTGCAATCTGTAATCGTGCAATCGTGCGATCTGGTGCATCCAATCAAGATCCAACGGTTGCATATGAAACCTAGTACTTTTTTATTTTTTTCATATGTAACTGTTGAATCTTGATTGGATGCACCAGATCGCACGATTGCATGATTGCACGATTGCACAGGATATTTACCCGTATATATGTATATTATATGTATGTATATATATATATATGTATGTATGTATATATATATATATGTATGTATGTATATATATGTATGTATATATATATATATATATATGCATCTGGGTGACACACAAACACCATAATGTGTTGTCTGCAAGAATAAAATGTGGAAAAAAAAGACTTGCCGACCATCCTTTGCTGCGATGATACGTAGGGAAAAGGAACAACGAATAGCAAGATACTAGCTAGCTACTCAAGATTTTATAGTTTGGGAGCAGATGGGGTTGGCGAGCTTGGAGGCTTGAGCTCCTCGTACCTGAGTAATACATGCAGAAAACGAATTAATACGGAAATAGAAACCTAAAGACCATGGCCTGAGTTCGTTGTACGCACGTACGTACCTAGTGTATGGTGAAAGAGGCCTTTGCTGCTGATTCGGTTGATCAGTGCTGACGGGAGTACCGTTGGCGCTGGAGTCGAACACCACCGATGAAGCTGCAGAAGCGGTATCTGGAGAAGCAGGAGCTGCTGGTGCTGTTGGCGGGTTTGGCGATGGCGTGCTCGGAGGCTTGAGCTCCTCGTACCTTGAATAAATTGATACGTGCACCAAACGGATTGATATATAATACAGGCCAAAGAAAAGATTTGCGTGGCATGAGTTGGGTACGAACGAACGAACGAACGAACGAACGAACGAACCTGGTGTAGGGTGAAAGGGGTCTCTGCTGCTTCAGTTGATCATCGCTAATGGAGGTACCGCCGGCGCTGGAGTCCAACACCGCAGATGAAGCTACAGCAGTGGTACCCGGAGAAGCAGGAGCTGCTGGCGATGGCGAGCTTGGAGGCTTCAAGTCCACGAATCTGGCATGCCGCATGCCGCCGGAAAATCAGTACAAACCGCGGAATGATCGAGCTGCATGCAGGTTATCTTTCCGTTTTATGATTTCACATTGTTAACGTCGAGATTTGGTAAAGCTCAGACACATTAAAGATGTCACATAGTCAACAGAAGTCACACGAATGCATAGGAGCCAATAGAGATAAAGATGAAAGAAGATAAATCCAGAATCGGTTAAGTTGTTATGATATTATTCATAAATTCTATGATAAAATTTTGAAAATATTTTAAGAAAGTTATAACATAAGATGTTAAAAACTCAAAACTCTCTTGAGAGGAATCAGAGTTAGTTTTTAGAAGGAATAAGTTATGGTTGAAAGAAAATTAATGGTTAAATCTTTATTTGAACTTGGAACTTTTTATAATCTAAATAAAATATATATATAATTTCATATAAATTTTTTATATTTTTCTAGTTCCATTATCTATTTTAACTCAATAACTATATTTCTACGATTAAAATTTAAATATGTGAAATTTGAACTGTAAGTACCTAAAATAATGCACAAAAATTTATAAAACAATTATATTAATATTTTTATGTCTATTTTTAGTTCATATCCACTAAATTTAAATAAAATTTTAAAATTCTATGTTATGACACTCTATCAGTAATGTGGAGCTTAAGGATTTTTAATTTAAAAAATCAAATAAAGTATGAAAAATACAAGATTTGTTACGGCGTTATGATATTATTATGTATATGCTATGATAAAATTTTGAAAATATTTCAAGAAATTTATCACATAAGATGTTAAGAGACTCAAGATTATGTTGAGAGGAATTAGAGTTTTGAGAAGGAACAGGATATGGCTGAAAGTAAATTAATAGTTAAATATTTATTTGAACTTGAATTGTTTTTATAATTAAAATAAAACATATCTCATTCCGTATATTTTTTGTATTTTTCTAGATCCATTTGCTATTTTTAACTTATTAATTATATTTCTAGGATTTAAATTAAAATATGTGAAATTTGAACCGCGAGTACATAAATAATGCACTAAAATTTATAGAAAAATTATATTCATTTTTTTGTGTCCATTTATAGTTCTTATTCACTAAATTTAAATAAATTATGAAAATTGTATGTTACGACACATTATGGGTAATGTGGAGCTTAGGAGTTTTTTAATTCTAAAAAATCAAATAAGTCCAAAAACTTCGAGATTCGTCATGGTGTTATGATATTATACATAGATGATATGATAAAAAATTGAAAATGATTTAATAAAGTTATCACTTAGGATGTTAAGAAACTCAAAATTCTGTTGAGAGGAATTAGAGTTTTGAGAAAGAATAGGTTATGGTTGAAAGTAAATTGATGGTTAAATCTTTATTTGAACTTGAAACTTTTTTATAATAAAAAATACAACATATATAATTTCATATAAACTGTTTGTATTTTTCTAGATCTATTTTCTATTTTTAACATATTAATTATATTTTTAGGATTTAAATTGAAATATGTGAAATTTGAACTGCAAGTGCCTAAAATAATACACATAAATTTATAGAAAAATCATATTCATGTTTTTATGTCCATTTTTAGTTCTTATACACTAAATTTAAAGAAATTTTGAAAATTCTATGTTATGACACTCTATCGGTAATGTGGAGTTTAAGGGTTTTTTAATTTTAAAAAAATCAAATAACGTCTGAAAAATACAATATTTGTCATGGTGTTATGATATTATACGTAGATACTATGATAAAAACTGAAAATGTTTTCAAGAAAGTTGTCACATAGGTTGTTAAGAAACTTGAGATTATTTTGATAGGAATTAGAGTTTTGAGAAGGAAAAAGTTATGCTTGAAAGTAAATTGATGATTAAATCTTTATTTGAACTTGAAACTTTTTTATAATCAAAATACAACATATCTCATTTCATATAAATGTTTTGTATATCCATTTGTTATTTTTAACTCATTAATTATGTTTTTTGGATTTAAATTGAAATATGTGAAACCTGAACTGCAAGTACCTAAAATAATGCACCAAAATTTATAGAAAAATCATATTCATTTTTATGTCCATTTTAGTTCTTATACACTAAATTTAAAGAAATTATGAAAATTCTATTTTATGAGACTCTATCGGTAATGTGGAGCTTAAGGATTATAAAAAATTAAATAAAGTCTAAAATACGAGATTTTTTCATGTTGTTATGATATTATATATATATATTCTATGATAAAAATTGAAAATATTTCAAGAAAGTTGTCAGATAGGATGTTAAGAAACTTGAGATTCTCTTGAGAGGAATTAGATTTTTGAGAAGGAATATGTTATGGTTGAAAGTAAATTGACGGTTAAATCTTTATTTGAACTTGAAACTTTTTATAATCAAAATACAACATGTCTCATTCCATATAAAAAGTTTGTATTTTTCTAGATACATTTGCTATTTTTAACTCATTAATTGTTTTTCTAGGATTTAAATTGAAATATGGTTAAATATGTTAAGAAACATTGCACTATAATTTTGGTTATTATTTTGGAAAATTTGTGAAATCATGAACATCCTAATGCAGGTTCATTTCAAGTTAAACTGAGTAAATATCTTAACGCAGATTTGTATTCTAATTATCCATTTTGTATTCGTACCCGAGAACACCCTAGATTCGTATTCGAAATAAAATATGGTAAATAGTGCTATCCGGATTTGTTTCTAGCTTGTATCCAATCGGAATCCATCTACAACTAACTGTAAAATATTTTCTTGTATCTATATACTTACCATGTTTTATTATTTACATGCCTATTTTATAGTGATCAAAATTAGATCAATTTAAGTTTTCCTTTTTTAAAGGAAATTATACCCCTCTATAATCATTTTGATCAGTAGAATTGAATGAATAAATATAGTCTGGATCTTAAATAAAAAAGAAAGCGGTGCATTAATTATAGTACCAATAGAGAGCACAGTAAAAATTATCACCACATTAATCTGGGCCCACCATATGATCAAGACTTATATTTTATCTTTTTCACTAATTAGTATGGTAAATTTTTATCTTAATATTATAATAGATAGAAAGATTCTACAATTAAAAATATCATAACTAGCACTTGATTGACGAGGTGTCCGGCGATAGCGATCTAGAAAGCCATTAATGCTGGAAATGTATTTCTACAAATGGGTTTACAATTAAAACACTATTATAATAAAAAAAAGAACTATTTAATAAATCCTCCTCATATTCTTCATGCTGGCGGTAAAAAAAGGCCCCCTTCCTTTCCATTCATTGCACAATGCCAAATGTTCACCAAATTTTTCTCCTTGGCGTCCAATTCACTACTTCGTCAAATTAAGCACGCTCGACAAACTATTTAATTTACTAGTTTACCAAATTAAGGACCTTCGCACTCGGCAAAATATTACAGTTTACACTTTGTTAGAGTGCGGCAGTGCCCGTTAGGGAAATAATATTTGCCGATGGTATTTTTTAATTTTTTGTCAAGTGCATTTTTTGTCAAATGAATTTTCAAATCTTTACTGAGTGTATTAATTCGCAGAGCGTATTTTTTAAAACTTTGCTGAGTGTAGGAGTATTTACCAAGTGTACTTAGGCTACGTGGGTGTTTATTGAGTTCTCGAAGAAACGCACTTTGCAAATACTCTGGCACTGTATTGGTTCCTATTGCTGGTGCCGCCACTCCCTCCAATCTCCTCACCACAGTGTTCTCTAATTTTTTCTCTAATCGTATATTCAATTTAGCTTAACATGCATGCTTGTGCTGCATTGTTATAATCAGTTCTTTTTAAAAAATAGTTATTCATACCACTGCTGTTTGATAACATATAAAAAAATAGTTAGCTAGGTTGATGTGTTACTTACGCCGTGTAGGGTGAGAGCGCATCTGCTTTGGATGTTTGATTTGATCCGGGTTTTCGTGCAGCCAACTCCTCTTCGGCGAGCGGCGGGGGTTCCTGCATATACTCGTATGAATTATAATAACCAGCGAGCAATTAAATGCAACAGGGAGAGGCAGACAAGACATATGTAGGAACTAAGGCAACGCAGGGTACCCGCTTTGAAGGGATCCTGGCGAGCAGGTCCTCCATGGGCAGCAATGGCGCGGTTGTCTCGGCGACCACCTCGACTACCTTGCAGTAGGCCGCCCTCCTGTTGCTGGCCATGCAGGCGATGATCTCCGCCACCTGCAGGTTGGAGACGAGCCCCCCCACGTAGGTGTCCTCGTCTGCCACCACCAGGTTGTGCGTCTCCTTGAAAGCGTCCGTTGGCCTCTCCATGCCACCAGGTCGGACGATCTTTATTCGCATTTAATTATGACTTTAGTTTAAAAAAATTCGCATTGCATGGTTATGACTTTATCTATGGATCAATCCATCAATGGAGCTAGCTAGCTTAGTTATTAGTCCCGCATGTCACGTACTGTGTAGGAAAGCCCGCTGGCGATGAGCGCTTCTTCAGCTCTCCTTTTCCAGCACAGAACCCCCCCAAAACAAGCTGCATCGATCATCATATCAATTATCATAATACTCATCATGTATGCTTCATTCATTACAGTAAAATTGCCACAAACAACAAAGCTAGCTACGAGGATAATTAAGGGGCATGTATATCTCGATCTTACTTCAAAAGGAAAGCAGGGAAACCAATCCTGTTAGTGCCCAGGGATGTAACCAGGATGAAGTGCTCAACCTTTGCAGCAGTTGCTGCGCATGCATGCAAATTATACAAGTCATGTATTTTTATTAACTGTTATTTACATAGAATCATAATTAAGTAAATACCAGATTGCACGAGGTTGTTGGTGGCCATGTAGTCGATGCGGTACGGCCCCGTTACATCCAGGATTTCCTTCTCGCTGGCGCCGATGGAGCACACCACAATGACCGCGTTGCCAATGGCCGACACGATGTCTGCCTGCGGTTGCTTCTCCAGGTCGCATTCTACGATCTCGAGCTTTTCTGCGGCTGGTCTAGATATATTGATCATCCACATGTATCAGACAATTATAATTAAGTAGATCGACCGGTCGATCGGTCTCAGACTCAGACTCAGTGTATACACTGCATTAATTGATTGACTGATATTAATCGAAATTAATTAAAGCAAGTGCTTGAATCAAACATAAGTCTCACGCGAAGCTGCGGCGGTTGCATCGTCGAGTTTCAGTTGCTGAACGCTCTGGAAATGGATGGGTGACGGTCAAGATATAATATATACTGATCGATCGATTCACAGTAATGATTTTAATATACTCAACTAGGATGTACTAGTATATAGAGAGATTCAATTCATTCGGATATACCTGGACAAGGGATGATGCTCTCTGTGCACTTCTGACGCCGGCGCGGACACGGAAGCCAAGCTTGATGAGCTCCCTGCAGCGGGCAAGCAAATTAAAGCGTCTGGTCTGTAGTAACTACGCTAAATTAATTAACAGATTCGAGGAAATTAAGTGCGGGCGTGCGTGTGGTGTACCTGACGGCTCGGGATCCGACCTTTCCCGTGGCTCCCGCGACGAAGACGAGGTCTTTCTCTTTCGTCTTCGGCTCCGGCGGCGGCGTCGCCGTGGCTGCTGCGGCGTAAACGCCAGCAACAGAAGGGGCATGCCGGAGCGAGGAGCTTGAGCGAGCAGACCTGCCAGACCAGGCTCTGTCTCTGCGGTGGCTCAGCGTAGAGCGTTGGTGGCTATAGGAGCAAGCTGCCATGCAACATCCCGCCGTCGACGGGTAACGCGGCGACAGGGAGAAGGCAGCATTCGCCTGCTCCATGATTTGATCAGTCGTCAGCCCAGCTGCTAGCTATTTTTGCGTTTATTTACCTCTTCCTCTAGCTCTCGTCGTTGATCGGAGTATGAATTCTAGCTCGATTTCACTCTCCTCTCCGTTTCTAAATAATTGATCCAGTTACATATACCTGGCTCTTGCTGCAGATGCCGCTAGGGAAGCTTGCGGCTACGTGGGGTTGCCGATGATGTGCGATCCGACGTGCCGTGGTCGTGTCCACGTTCCGGGATAGCGTAGGCCAGCCCATCATCTGCCTCACGGACCAGGCATCTCTTTCTTCTGTTTGTTTAAAGTAACGGATAAAAACCCAGTATCAACAAGGGGATTTTTGGGGGACGGGAATACGGGATTGGAAGCTAATGGGAAAACAATCCTAGACAAAAAAAAATTACAGAAAAAATAAAAAATTGTAGAAAATCCATGAAAATACGGATAATGATGAAAAACTGCAAAAATAACATAGATAATTTAGATAAAAATACAGAGAATTACAGAAAATATAAAGAGACTAGAAAAAACTCAGGGAATTTAGGATAATTTATAAAAAATGTAAAAATTAGAAAATGTAGAAAAATAAACATTTTAGAGTTGAGATTCCGCAATTCATTTAAAGCGTCTAGCAAAGTCAATCTATGACAAACATATATACATACATCCATACATATAACTACAAGAAATCCGGCCATCTATGTTGTTTTTCTCATGACATTCTAAATTTTCGTCATTGAATATTGCCAGTCTATGACAAAATTTTGTGTTTTATAATTCATTATAGATCGTTGGTGACGGAGCTCAGGTGTAAAAAAATGTGGACGAATGCCAAAAAAACGTCATAGAACAATACACATCTTCGTCACAAAATGATATGTGCCATTCACATCATCCATTTTTATTTTCCATTTAAAATATTTGTGTGTATTAAAATTATTTTTTGAGCTCAAAAAATTTCAAGAAAATTCGATAGAATACTTTAAGACATTTATAATAATATAATATAATATATCCAACGATAATTTATTAGGGAATTTTAATTTGTCCTGTGAGTTAATTATAGTTTTGGTATTTTCTTGTTTTGAACAATATCTATTTAAAAAATCTAAAATTTGGCAGGGCACCGTACTTTATGCTAATACAGTACCTACAAAATTTCATGTGGAAAATCAAAATGAACTTCTCACTTTTGCTCGTCTGTGAGCATATCTTCAGAGTCACTCTTGTACTCTCTAATAAGGTTTAGGTTGATTAAGAGTTAGCTTTAGCATTTTGAATATAGCATTGATTTCATAAGTTTGTTTATGTAAAAGGTATAGTTATCAATTTCCAGGCAATATTTTTTAGAATCTAAATATAGTTATGCCTTCTCTTGAGATTTTTGATATAAATATAAAAGTTACATCTTGTAAGGTGACTACAGACTCGATAGATAAATAATAGATTTTTATTATATATTTTATGCCCTTATTATTTTCTTGTATGATTGTTTATTGTTGTAATATCTGAGTTACATCCAGTTGCAGCTATTTGAGATTTAGGTTCAGTTTTTTTTTCAACCAGATTCTTGGTTAGAAAAATAAAATCTAAAAGGTTAATCAACTTTTTTCAAAATCATTTTTTTTAAATATAAACTGAAAGCTAGCGAACTCCAACTTTAAAGCTTCTTAGTTCGAGTCACCGTGCCATTATAACATACTAGTTCATGTATTTTTTTTAAAAAATATTTTTTTAGTAAATATATCATTTTAGTATAATTCAAAAATATATTATTTTAGTATAAACATTATAAAATTTCCTAATTACAATGATTTATATATGAATTTGCATATTAAGAATGTAAATAACATTAGGAGCTAAAAAAATAAAAATCCAGAACTATTATAACGAACCCAATAACTTCTCGTATTGTTCTACAGCCCATAACTCAACAGTTATTTCATATTTTATGGCTTAGAGCAACTCCATCAGAATTTATAAAATCCAGCTCAAATATTCTTTTAGGAATTCCTTTCCATTAATTCAACACTAAAAATCTTCACCCCTCCATCGGAACCTCTAAACTTGACCTATATTAAAAATTAGGTTTAGGTAAACTACCAACTGCCTTTTAGCAAAAATCTCTTACCATTTGCCTATGTAGTCCACCTGCCTCTTTCATGCGATCTACCCATGCAATCCAACTGTCTTGGTTGTTGATGCATTGATCATTTGAATTACTCATGTGATCAATTTTTCTGCTCCAAAAGTTTTGAGTGTGCGTGGGAAAAGATTGGGAGTCAAAATAGTTATCTATTAATAGAGAGTAAGATGTTCTAATTTGGAGAACCTAAAATTTTGGAATTTATATTGAAAATGCTATTTTTACGATAAAAATCGAAAGTTCATGGATTAAGAAGAGAATTAGAAATCTACTAGTAAGGTGTCTGTGCTTTACGACATGGCTTATTTTATTACTACGATGATAAGAATCAATGTGATATATTACTATCTGAAACAAATTATAAATAGAGATTCAACAGTTATTTTTCCGCAATTCAGTTGGAACGAAATGTAAGAAATAATAAAATATGCAAGAAAAGGGTATTTCTAGAATTTTCAGCGAATCTAACTGCCTATATACAAATGTCATAGTTTTGCGTGATTTTTCAGAAATTATAAATAGAGATTCAACAATTATTTTTCTGTAATTCTGTTGGAACGAGATGTAAGAAATAATAAACATATGCAAGAAAAGGGTATTACTAGAATTTTCAGCGATATGCAAATGTCATAGTTTTGTGTGATTTTCCATAAATCTAAGGACCTTTGTGCAAAATCTCTTAGTTTCTGTGTGATTTTTCATAAATCTAAGGGCTTTTACGCAAAATTCATACTTCTGCGTAAAATACAGAAAATAGACTGAAATGCTAAAAGTACAATTTTCTTTTTCTTCCCGTTCTTTCCTTCCTACGTGCATGCACGGCGGGCGGGGCGACCGCGTGGGACGCGCGTGGAGGCGGTTGAAGCGAGCGGAGGGAAAGCATGAACAGAATACTACTGACCATTCTCACGCTTTATAATACTAGATGCTCTTCTTAGAGCAACTCCAACAGTGTCCCTATTCAAGCCTGTAGACTCATTTTTGGGAGCCCGCGAGAAAAATCGAGGTCCAACAGAGCCCCTGCTCGGCTCTCAAAATAGGATGGCTCTCAAAAGTAGGATAGCAATGGGTTTGAAACCCGTAGGTTTGATGAAAACTCGCCCGCGAAGCAAACCCGCGAAACCCATACAAACCTGAACCCGTGAAACCCATGGGTTCAAAACTAAACCCGAATCCATCGGGTACCCGAAACCCGACGGGTAACCCGCGGGTTCAATTTATACTCTACATGAATTATATTACAACATAAATATAATTAAAAATTCACAACAAACAAAAGATTATCACATTATCAACACATAATTTGAAATGATGAAATCACTTAACATATATCAACATAATATTATCACGGGAAATGAATAGTGTTGACGCAGAAATGCGCCCTCACACTTGGGCCGGTTCGACGTCCAAAAGTATCGCAACGATACCGACCGCGCGTTCTGACTACCCTGGATAGTGACAAAGGATTTGGAGTCGCCAGGCAATCAGATAAATAATTAATATTTTAATCCAATTGGCCGAAAAGTATTAGTAACAATGTAAACGGTGACAAAATGACCAAAATACCTGGAATCGGCCAATTCGGAGGCCGATTCAGAGTTACAACGAAGTCTGGTCCGAAGGGTCCCTAGGGCACCTTCGACCTCAAGCCCGGTCAGACCAGAGGTATAACCTCAGTCGAACCAGAGGTCGCGAAGGGGCTTCGGGTGTGTCTCGAAGATAGTTGCGAAGTATACTCCGGCACGGTATGGAGGGCTCCGGTCGGACCGGCGTGGTAGGCTTCGGAGTACGCAGGCTCCGACGCGTGAGGCTTCGACGAAGGGCTTCGGAGCAGTGCAGAGTATCCCGGTCAGACCGGCGGGGCACCTTCGATCTGACCGGCCGTTGCCGACAACAGCCTGATGAAGGGCTCTGGTCAGACCGACCTTGTACCTCCGGTCAGACCGATGAAGGCAGATCCAATCTATTAGAACCTGGACGGCCTAGCAAACGAGATCCGATTGGCTCCAAATTTTGCATAGGTGTTCAAAGAGACAATTGACCTGCAAAGATAATAAGAGATCAAACACAATTCGGCCAGAGGGCCGAATTTCCGAGTAGGGTGATAAAAACCGATAAAAGGATAGCAATCCGTTACATGGATTAGCGGGAGGTTCTGTAACGCCAAGATTTAATAAATCCGGACTTTTATTGAAATTCCATAGAAAATCAATAAAAAAAAGACGTTCATCACATGACCGCATACAATACGTCAAGCATTCATGGTTCGTAGACCATATTAATACAAAAGTGTTAAAGTAAAGAGAAACTAATAAAACATGGGTCCTAGATGAACGCCTTCTTCTAGTCTCGCCTTGACTGGGTCGCTACTCTAGACCTTCATCCTCCTCATAGTAGATGGGCTTTGGTGGTGTAAGTCAGCAGGGGTGAGTACAATCATACTCAGAAAGCCACTGGATGCAAATATAATGCAGAGTAATACAAGGAATGTAGTGGCTAACTTTGCGGAAAAGATTATTTATAAAGCAGTTAATGTGAGAAGGTTATTTGTACAGAAAATTAAACATGTGTATGCATCATCTTCTAACTCGAGGGGTACAGTCAGCCCACTCTCGCTCAACAGTCCTTACATGCCATGAATCACACGATCATTCACACAATAGTAAACTAACTTCGAGAAGTCACACAACCTGCCCTTGACTGTGGGCTCGGCTTTTCGAAAAGATTTAAACTCTGATCAGCGGTGTACTACTGTACCCACAAGGCACGCACTCATCCATGAACACAAAAGTGTACGAGATGACACATACCACAGAACTCATGCCAAAACCTTTAGTATGGAACGCACCAATTCGATAACACCCTCTTATAGGTTTCATATGGTGCCCCAGTCACTTCGGGCCAACACCATACCCCCCTTTGAGCCACGTCGGTACAAGTCACCCGCAGGTTGCCCCTTGCCCTCTCCACTATGGTGCATCAAGTTGGTTTGATCCATACCTCCATTTAGGACTTACCCATTAGACTTGTGGTTAGTAAAATGTTTTGCAACAGATCCCGTAGACCAGTCCTTATAGTGCCCCGGGTGCGACCAACCAATGCCCTAGCTTGCACCCAGAACCCACCATACTTATAACATAGCCAACTCAACCAGAGTCCAGACATGAGAATAACGGGGAAATTCATATAGTAGAATCCATCTATCTATTACTCATTCTTTTAACCTATAGCAGTTGTGTCGGTACATTGGACACTAGCTAATATAATATTGTAGAGTGACAAGGAGTTTTGGGCTCAATAAGCATGGCTTGGGTTTGCACACAAGGACGGGGATCTAACAAATATAATTTAAGGCTTGAGATTAGACTAATGCAATATTATCCTATAAGTTATAGCGATAATTTATTAAAACATGGGCTCAATTATGATCAAAATGGGGGTTGTGACTTGCCTTGCTCAGCAAACGGTGACGGTGGAACCTCGGGGTAATACTCTGGATCCTCGACGGTTTCATAGTCTTCTCGATACAGAAAAATTAAATACAACATTCAATAAACAATAAAAATACCACAAATATATACATACAACTTTATGGTTTTAGGAAAGGGGAATTAAGCCTTAATATTCAGAAGTTATGTTGAAAAATATTAAGGGTTATTTTTAGGGGTTTTCGTGATTTATTTATTGAGTTATGAATTTATCCCTAAAGGGATATTTATTTATTTATTTAATGGAAATATATTGTGAAAAATAAACCTATGTTTTTATGGCATAAAAATGTAGAGAATAAAAAGATTGATTTAATAGAATTTGAATGATGAAATTTGGAGTTAAATTGAACAAGTTATGAATTTTCAAAGTTTAAACCATTTTTCTGAATTTTATTTACACAGGAAATGGGTTCTGGTCCACGGTGAGTCGGGCTCACCACGGACCAGCGCATTGTGCACATGGATCGGCGGGGGTTGAGTGGCAACGGACGGCCCAGATGGCCCCGTACCGGTTCGGCGCGGATTAAAGGCCGAGATTAAATCCCGAAGGGATTTAATTCTATGCCCTCCGATCGTGATCGTGCGGCCAGGATTAAATCCGGTACGACACGTGCTAAGAAGGCAAGTACCCCCCTTCGTCCCTGACTCCGGCGGGCTCGGACGCGGCGGTGACGGTGATGGCGAGGGGGCTAAGCCCTGGGTCTTAGCAAAAATGGATAGAGGAAGGGGAGAGGGTCACGACCGTACCGGAGATGGCGGTGACGGGTGGCGAGGGTAGACGACGAAGGCCTATGGGTCACCGATGTGGCGGTGGTCCGGTGGCGCTTGGGTCCAATGGAGACGAGGCCGACGTCGGGTGGGCGATGACGGTCCCAAGGGTGGCGACGGCATGGATGGCGGGGGCCTTAGGCGGCGGCGAGCGGCGGCCGGAGGTGGAGCAGGGTGAAGCCGAAAAAATGGGTGGCGGAGCTTTGGAATGCACTGGCTTGGGCTAGGGGTGAGTGGTCGGAGTGCGGCGATCAACAGGGTTTAAATAGGGGGCTCACCGGCGTAAAATGGGAAGGGAACCGAGGGTTTCCCATGATCACCGGCGAGGTTTCCCTGTTTGCTTGGCTAAGCTTCCATATACGTGAATACACGTCGGCTAAGGATGGAATGGGGTCTCTGGTGATCGGGGAACCGAAATTCGGGGTCGAATCGGGGTAACGCGGTGGCCGGTGGCGAAAATTGGAAAGGGGGTCACCGGTATGGAAGGGGGATCCCCTTCCATCGGAGATGAAGCATCTGATAGGTGGGTCCCACATGTCAGCGGGCGAGCGAAAAAGGAAAGAGGCCGATAGACGGGGCCGGTCAGTCAGTGGGGGAAAAGGGGCTGACGCGTGGGTCCAAGGTGGGGTGCGGGCGCAGAGGAGAGAGGGCAGTGTACGCCAGCAGGGTGGGTCCACCCGTTAGTGGGCGCGGGCTTTAGACTGGGCTGGGCCGAGGGGAATTGGGGGTTACGGCCCACTAGCAATTTAAATGCATTTTTCATTTAAAATAATTCCAGTAAATCATTTATTTTTTGGGGGCTTGAATTACTGTGCTAAAATTTTGTAAAAAATCCTAAAAATATTTCTTGGCCTCTAGATTCTACCATAAATTTTTCAGACTTAAATTTGAATTATTTCCCCTTGTTTAGCCTTAATTGGTTTCTTTTAGCCTTTTCTTTAATTAAATAATTTCTTTTTATTTCAGAAAATTTATTTCCCTCATTTTTATTTTATTTTTGAATTTGGGCTATTACAGGTTCACAAGCAAACCAGCAAGGGTTACCGTGATTATGGACGCGGCAGACGGAGGGCTTTCAAGCAAACCCACGAAGATGCGGAAAGTAAAGAAAATAAATGTGATTCAAAGCTAGGGCTTTGGATTTTGTGGATTGGAGAGAGAGCTTGAACCGGCCTTGCCCCTAGTATTTATAGGGGGGTGGGCTGGTTATCCCTGGCTAGAGATAGAGTTAGATTTGGCCAAAACCCTGTTGAGATAAGTTTTGGGCGAAATACCTCGAATCCTACTCAGATCCATAATCTGGACCCTGGCCGGTCTGACCGAGCCCATGTGTCCGGTCTGACCAGACCTGGCCAGTTAGACTGGCCTACCATAGCCTGTTAGACCGGCCTTTGCCAGGTTTGACATATTTTTGGTCAAAAATACTATCTTTCAGTATTTGCCTAGTTGACCATTAATGCCATTTTGCTATAAACACATGCCCCCTGCCTTTTAGCAAACTTAGTGAGCTAAAAGCACGACGGGCCTTGGGCGATACTTGCAATATAGACCTTTTAAACACTTCAATCGTTTTGCCACACACTTGGGAAGTACTTTTTAAATATCTATCATTCAAAGCCCTTCGAAATCACTCTCCTTGTAAAGATTCAAGGACATATGCATTGCCTAGAGCGATTCCGACTACCTTAAAAGGTCCTTCCCAACTAGGTGACCATTTACCGAATTTTGAACTCCTAGTGCCTAATGGCAAAATCGTCTTCCACACCAAATCATCGATTTGAAACGATTTTGCCTTGACCTTCTTGTTGTAGGCCCTAGCTACTCTTCTTTTATCTTTCTCTATTGCCTCTAGAGCCTTCAACCTCTTATCGGTCACCTCTTCTAAATTATCCTCTAAAAGTGTCTCATATTCGTCGACCGATAAGCCATCTTGCTTAAGAAATCTAAGTGAGCCAAGATCCACCTCTACCAGTAGAACGACTTCTTATCCATATACTAACTCATATGGACTGACTTTAGTGGCACCGTGCTTTGCAACTCTACTAGCCCATAGAGCTTCGAAAAGTACCTCATGCCACCTTTTTGGAAATTCTCAATCTTTTTCTTGATTAATTTAATCATAGTTTTGTTACTAGACTCGGCCTGACCATTGGCCTGAGCATAATATGGCGAAGAGTTTACCAATTTGACCCCATAGTATTCGGCAAAGTCCCTCACCTCTTTAGCAACAAATGAAGTACCTTGTGTCCCGAGGCATCGTTGATCAACATGTTGACTATTGGCATGGGATATTCGTCTTTTTGAGTGGCCTTGTTTAAATCCCTGAAGTCGACGCAAATACGGATCTTGCCACTCTCTTTCTTCTCGACAGGCATGATGTTAGCGAACCATTCCACGTACTTGCATGGCCTAATAAAACCTGCCGCTAATAGACATTCAACCTCCTCTTTAACTCGGTCATAAATGGCCGAATTGAAGCGGCGTGGTGGCTGTTTATAAGGCCTAAACCCGGGTTTGATGGGGAGCCGATGCTCAACAAGCTCTCGGCTTAGCCCAGGCATCTCATTGTAGTCCCATGTGAAGCAATCAACATACGATCGAAGCAATTTTATTACTTTAGCCTTTACATCATTATTCAGATTTTGATTTACAAACGTCGGCCTCGGAACATGTAACACCCCAAATTTTCAAAGTAATAAAAATATTATTTAATTCAATTTCCTGAAATTTATTATTTTGGAAATACCTTCAATACCCTTCTTTACCCTTTTGAACTACAACATAGGTGAAATGGCCAAACCAGGAGCTGAAACTTTTATGTATGATCCTAAGGCCAAGATAGATTTTTGAGAATTTTTACAAATTTTTACCCACCTTGGAAGTAGTCCTATTATTTTAAACCAATTTCTGCAATTATTTTTATTCAGAAAAGAATTCGGAATAGTAACGGGCCTCTCCCTCCTTTTCTCTCTCTCCCGGCCGGCCCAGCCCGTTACCCCGCACGCCTCGGATTGACACCCGGGCCCCGCTTGTCAGCGACCCCTTCTCTCTTCGTGCGTGCGCTCGACGCCTTGACCCCACCTGTCGGCACCACCCCTCCCTCGACCGAGCCCGACCCCACCCGTCAGCCTCGCCCTCTCTCGCGTGTTCGCCCGCTGCCCGGTGGACCCCACCTGTCAGGACCGTCGTCCACCTCGTGCCATCACCCCCAAACCTCGCCGGCCGAATCAAGGCCTCCGCGATTCGCTCGTCGCCGGCCCCCTCCCTTCATTTATCGTCGGCATTGAATTCCCCGTATCGTGTCGACCGTTTCCCCTCTTAATTCCACGCGTAATTACCCCGCTGACACCCGCATGCAGTGAAACCGCTCGCCGGCATTTACTCACGGCCTCCCCCGACTGCGCCCTCCTGCCCCTGCCGGTACCCCTATTTAAACCCCTGACCACCGCCGCGCTCAACCCCCACGTCAATTCGCTTCTAGAACGAATAGAGCGCTCGCATTTCAGTTTTTAGCGCAACACCGCCACCCGCACTCCAGCCACCGCTCGCCGTCGCCAGAGCCCTTCTCCGTCCACGCCAATCACGCCATCGTGACCGCAAGGACGTCCCCAACCTCGGCCACCCCTCCATCGACGCCGGACCCCGCTAGATCGTCATCGCCGCCAAGGAACCGAAAGCCTTCGCCGCCCCTTCTCGTAGCCGGCCTCACTCCGTCGACCTCGGACCACCGCACGGGTACCCTCTATTTCCCCTCGGTACCCTCTTTACGTTTTTAGCCCTAGCTAGGCCGGATAGCCCTCACCGTCGCCGGAATCGCTCGCTGTCGCGTCGCCGGAGTCGGGGAAGACAGGTACTTTGCCCCCCGACACGTGCCGTGCCGGAATCGATCCTGGCCGCACGATCTCGATCTGACGGCATAGAGCAATACTTTTTCACCATTTGACCTCACGCGTCCATCTGGTCAAAGCGGTACCGAACACTGTGAGCCATTGATCACAACTTAACGCCCCGCCTCGCCCCCGCGTGTCTAGATTGGGCCGGACCACACGCGCACAGTGCGCGGGTTCACCGTGGGCCTGGCTTACCGTGGACCCGAGGCGTTTTAAATTTGAAAATAACATTCCAGAAACTGTTTTAAACTTGTAAAATTCATATCTGGCGCATTTGAACTCTAAAAATTGTCATTTCAATTCCAGAAATTTTGTAATTTTATTCTCTACACATTACTTCAATAAAAACAATATGTTTACTTTGGATTTTCATGATTATTCAAATAGGTATTCAAATGCCCCTAGGGTAAAAATGTAAATTCAATTATTTAAATTTCAGTAGAGTTTATATTTATTTTCTTTCTGTTCATATACTGGAAACCACTAAATTGCCCATGAACCTTTCATTTTAAATCCATTAGAAAGCTTAAAATGAGGTTACTCACATTTAAAACCTTTTTCAAAAGACAACACTTCATTATAGTTCCTTTTAAATTATTTATAAAATAAATTTCAGAAACTTAACAACTTGATTTCCTTCAAATTAAACCAATTTAAACCTAGGTGCTTGTTGTGTGATTTTATATTGTTTAAATTGAATGTTGTATTTATTTTATTTTACTTTATTTATATTGGAAAGACTACGACGCCGCCGAGGAGCCGGAATATTACCCGGAAGTTCCTCCCTCCCCATTCGCTGAACAAGGCAAGTCACCAAACCAATCTTTTGAGCATATTGAACCCATGTTTTTATTAAACTATCGCTTAAACACATAGGATATACATGCATTAGTCCAATGAAACCCTTACAATATATTTATTTAGGATCCCTCGACCTTGATGTGCAACCCAAGCCATGCTATCTCGCCTAACCTCCTTGTCACCATATGATTACTACTATTAGCTAGTGTCCAATGTATTGACACGATTGCTATAGGATAAAAATGAGTCGTAGCAACATGGTTGTACTATATGATCCCCGTTATTCTTATCCTTGGAATTCTATCGGTGATGAGTCATGGTTGTGAGTGAATGCATGGTGGGTTCCGGGTGCAAGCTAGGGCATTGGTCGGTAGCACCCGGGGCACTATAAGGACCGGTCTGAGGGATCCGCTGCAATACACTTCCGTACTAACCACAAGTCTAATGGGTAAGTCCTAACTAAGGTATGGAGTGTTCCAAACCGAGGCCACCATTTGGAGATGGGTCAAGCAGCACCTGCGGGTGGCTTGTACCGACGTGGTGCAAAAGGGGGTGCGACGTTAGCCGGGATGCGGCCTGGCGCGCCGGCGAAACCTAGAGCGGGTGGTTATCGCTTGGAGCATTTCATGCTGAGGTTTTGGTATGAGTTCCCGTAGTATGGGTCATCTCGTTTGGGATGAGTGCGTGCCTTGTGGGTACAGTAGTACATCTCTGATCAGAGTCTTAAATCTTTTCGAAAAGCCGAGCCCACGGTCAAGGGCGGGTTGCGTGACATCCCACAGATAGTTTACTTTTGGAATGTATGTGCATGATGGTTTGACATGTAAGGACTGTTGTGCGAGGAGGTAAAACGTACTCCTCGAGTTAGATGATATTATTAATGTTCATGTTTACATTTCCGCATGATTAAATTTGACTACACTAAATGCAACAACTGTAAATGTACTTTTCCACATTGTTAGCCATTATCCTTCCTTTGTTATTACCTTGCATTATTACTTGCATTTGCGGTGGCTTGTTGAGTACTTTTTGTACTCACACCCGTTGAACATCACAGAGGATGCCTACTATGAAGACGGTCTAGAGTAGCGACCCAGTCAAGCAAAGATCCTGAAGAAGGCGTTCGTCATGCATTTTAATTATCTTTATTATCGTTTTTATTAAAACTCTGATGTAACAAATATGGTATGCGTACCATGGATATTGTCGTATGTACGATTGTCGCATGATGAACCTCTTGTATTATTGTTTTTCTTATGAAATTCAATAATGTTCCGATTTTGATAAATCGGGGTGCCACAAGATGGTATCAGAGCCGACTTGACTGTAGGAAGCCAAACGAACCCTCTTAGCCAATAGCTGCAGAAAATTATTTCTCGAAAACCTACTTATAAACTTTGTTCCTCCCCTTACTTTTCTTCAACTTGTTGTTTTTGTAGATGCCTATCTATCAAGTGCACAGCTACTGCCGCCACTATGAGGGCTTCGTCCGAGAGCTCCGCATGATGCTCACATTCCCCGGGTTCCTCTTCAAGCCTGAATTCCAAGGGGTGTACCCGGATGAGTTTGCCGGGCCCTGCGACGTCTCCCTCACCATCCACGGCTCCGGGGAGCACCTGCCGCCCTACACCACTGCACTTGGGGGCCCGACCTTCGACGTCGCATGCCAACGCGTCGCTCTCCAGGCCCTTATGGAGTTGAGGATGATCTACGATGATCGTCTTCAGAACTCGTCTTTCCGGCTTGTGCCGAAGCGCACCCCCAGCGCCCACTGTAGCATCTACCTCGGAGTTCACTCCGTGCGTGATCCGGTCATGGCCTGGCAGTTGCATCTTCTTCAGGCTATGTACGACCTCCATACCGAGGCGGTGCTCGACGCCGATGAGCACCACGAGGCGGTCGAGTTCCTTCGAGAGCAGACGAAGAACTTGATCCAGCAGAATGGTGAACTGCAGCGCAAGATCATGCAGCTGCAGAAGGACATCATGGAGATGGTCCCCCTCCTCCCTAAGAAGAGGAAGCCCATCCGTGAGCTTGCCCTCGCCCCAAGAGGATCCCGCCACACACCCCTCCCCCGCTGGACCATCCACCAGCGCCCCTGCACCACGCCCTGGCCTCGTCTCCGACCCGATTATCGAGAACTTTCTTGAGCCCACCATCCCTCGAGAGCCGCATACTCGTGGTTCCGAGAGCACGGAGACCGCCTCCGATGGCGAGTAGGCGTTAGAGACCGCTATTTTAATAAAACAATTTTTGTATGTGGTGCTATCTACAACGAGTTGTGTTGTAGATAGAATAAGAGCTTGAGTGTAATGAACAATTTTACCACTTGATTTATATGCATGAGCTTTATGAGCTACTTTCTTTAATTGTATTGTCGTCATCTTTTTTACTTTATAACATGGTATATTCAGAAGATGGCCGACAACCGGAACACCGGCTCCAACAACGAAGAAGGAGGAAGCCGCGACGCGCCCGAGGGTGTTGTACCCAACTGGGGTGCAATGGGCCCACGACAATCTGGGTCGCCATCTGCCAACCATCCCACCTTGGTGGAGATGATGGCGAATCAGAACCAATTGATCACCGCCCTCCTCACTAAAATGCAGCACCAACAAGCTCAGTTGGACCGTCTGCAGAATGGAGAACTTGCCCCTCGCGCACCAGCACCCGCACCCGCTCCCCAACTCTCGGAGTTTCTGCGCGTGCGCCCGCCCATCTTCTCGAGCACCACCAACCCCATGGACGCCAGAGATTGGCTCCACACCATTGGGAAGAAGCTAGATCTCCTCCCCTGCACCGACTAGGAGCGAGTGGCCTTCGCCACTCACCAGCTCCAGGGTCCCGCCGCAGAATGGTGGGACAACTACTGTGAGTCCCAACCTGAGGACCACGTGGTGACATGGGCGGAGTTTACCATCGCCTTTCGCGCCGCCCACGTCCCCACCGGTGTCATCACGGTGAAAAAGCAGGAGTTCCGCGACCTGCACCAGGGCAGCCGGAGAGTCATGGAGTACCTCCATGAGTTCAACCGTTTGGCTCGCTACGCACTGGAAGAAGTGCGGACCGACACCCTCCGCCAGGCTAAGTTCCTCTGGGGACTTAAGGATGAGCTGTCCATCCAGCTCATCGCCACCGACTACGCCGACTTCCAACGGCTAGTCAATAAAGCGCTCATCCAAGAGACTGAGCAAAACAGTTGGACCTCAAGAAGAGGAAGATGATCGCCTTCAAGCATCAATAGGAGAATTCCAAGAGGCCCTGCTTCGTTCCTCCGCCACCAGCGCCCGCCTACCATCCTCGGCCCGCCTATAGGCTACCTCACGCCGCCGGTGGATCCAACGCCAGGCATCCTCGCCCCGCTCCACCAGCTCCGGTCGCTCAGCCGACGCCCGTTGCCAAGGCCCGATCTTGAAGGATCGCTAAGGGAGGCCAGTCGTCTGCTTCAACTCCTGGAAGGAAGGGCACTATTTGAACCAGTGTCCTCACCCCAAGCAGCCCCAAGGCACGGCACCCAACCAGGCAGTTCGTGCCCGCGTCAACCACATCAGCGCGGAGGAAGCTCAGGAGGCTCCCGAAGTCTTGCTCGGTACGTTTACCGCGAATTCCGTACCAGCCATGATCTTATTTGACTCTAGAGCGACACACTCTTTCATCTCGGAAAATTTTGTGAAAACCAATGACTTGGACGTGCTCCCTCTATCCGTTCCCATGATGATTGCCACTCCCGGCAATAAAACCTTACCCCACTTATACAGTCCTAAGGTTAAGATAGAGATTCAAGGAGTATTGTTCCGGGCCGAGCCAGTCCTCATAAAATGCACCGGACTCGACCTCATCCTAGGGATGGATTGGTTGATGAAGCACAATGGAGTGATCGACTGTGCCAACAAATCCGTCACAGTGACCAACCCTGAAGGCGAAGCCGTCACCTTTCAGATGACCAGCCGCAAACCACTCGAAGCGTCCCTCCACTCGCTAGCCCTTGAAAAGGTGCCCATAGTCAAGGAGTTCATGGACGTCTTCCCAGAGGACCTACCAGGAATGCCTCCCAAGAGGGACATCGAATTCAGAATCGAACTTGTCCCCGGGGCCACTCCAATCTCCAAGCGCCCATTCTGGATGGCCGCCAATGAATTAGCCGAGGTCAAGAGCAACATCGAAGACCGAGAGCAGAAAGGGTATATCCGACCGAGTACCTCACCCTGGGGTGCACCAGTTATCTTTGCCATGAAAAAGGACAAGACCAAAAGGATGTGCGTGGACTATAGAGCCCTGAACGATGTGACCATCAAGAACAAGTACCCATTACCTCGGATCGACGACCTATTCGATCAACTGAAGGGATCCTCGGTGTTTTCCAAGATTGACCTCAGGTCAGGTTATCACCAGTTGAGGATTAGAGAAGAAGACATACCCAAGACTGCCTTCACCTCCCGCTATGGACTCTACGAGTATACTTTGATGTCGTTCAGACGCAAGAATGCCCCAACCTTTTTCATGAACATGATGAACAATGTTTTCATGGAGTTCTTGGATAAGTTCATCATGGTATTCATCGACGATATCCTCGTCTACTCCAAGACCAAGGAAGAGCACGAAACTCACCTCCGTCTGACCCTCAGAAAGCTAAGGGAGCAGCAATTGTACGCCAAATACAGCAAGTGCGAATTTTGGTCGTCTGAGGTAAAGTTCCTCGGTCATGTCATATCTGTCGGAGGAATAGAAGTGGACCCGACAACCATGGAAGCAGTGACCAACTGGCTACAGCCCACTACCGTGACCGAGATCCGGAGCTTTCTCGGATTGGCCGGATACTACCGCCGGTTCATCGAGAATTTTTCGAAGATCACCAAGCCTATGACCAGGCTTCTACAGAAAGAAGTGAAGTTTGAATGGACCCCAGATTGTGAAGAAAGCTTCCAGACCCTCAAGAAGAAGCTCGTGTCAGCCCCAATCCTGACCGTGCCAGACATCCAGAAAGATGTCCACGTCTACTGCGATGCTTCTCGCCAAGGTTTGGGATGTGTCTTGATGCAAGATGGGAAGGTGATATCCTATGCCTCCCGACAGCTGAGACCGCATGAGCTAAACTACCCAACCCACGACCTGGAGTTAGTAGCCGTGGTACATGCCTTGAAGATATGGAGACATTACCTTGTGGGAATCGGTGTGAGGTCTTCACCGACCACAAGAGCCTCAAGTATATATTCACCCAACCGGACCTGAACCTCAGGCAAAGGAGATGGTTGGAACTGATCAAGGATTACGACTTGGGCATCCATTATCATCCAGGCAAGGCAAATGTGGTGGCAGACACCCTTAGTCAAAACGGTACTGCAACGCCATCATGATTCAGGACTAGGCTCCTTTACTTTACAAGGAGATGAAAAGGCTGTGAACTTAGGGATCACCACCCGAGCGTACCTCGCTGCCTTGGAGTCTAGGCCTATCTTGATAGACCAGATCCGAGAGAAGTAGAAGGAAGAACGGACATCTTGGAGATCCAACAGAACATGCGAAAGGGTAAAGCCCCCGGGTTTTTCCGAGGACGAACATGGTACCATCTGGTTCAGAAAACGGAATATGCGTACCCCACAAGCCCGAGTTGAAGACCCTCATCCTTCAAGAAGCCCACGATACTGTATACTCCATTCATCCTGGGAGTATGAAGATGTATCAAGACCTGAAGGAAAAATATTGGTGGGTCAGCATGAAGAGGGAAATAGCTGAGTATGTGGCCAAGTGTGACACATGCCGGTGAGTCAAAGCAGAGCATCAAAGACCCGCCGGACTGCTACAACCTCTCAAGGTTCCCGAGTGGAAGTGGGAAGAAATAGGAATGGACTTCATCACGGGACTGCCCAGGACCCAAGCTGGTCACGATTCTATCTGGGTGATTATCGACCGACTCACCAAGGTGGCTCACTTCATCCCCGTCAAGACAACTTACACTGTCGCCAAGTTGGCCGAGTTGTATATGACCCGGATAGTATGGCTTCATGGAGTTCCTAAGAAGATTGTATATGACCGTGGGAGCCAGTTTACCTCCAAGTTTTGGAAGAACCTTCAAGAGGAACTCGGCACCCGGCTGAACTTTAGCACCGCCTATCATCCATAGACCGACGGTCAAACTGAAAGGGTCAACCAGATATTGGAAGATATGCTTAGAGCTTGTGCTCTAGACTTTGGCGGAATGTGGGACAAGGACTTGCCCTATGCGGAGTTCTCCTACAACAACACCTATCAAGCCAGCCTGCAAATGTCCCCGTTCAAAGCACTTTACGGGTGTAAGTGCAGAACGCCACTGCTCTGGGATTAGACCAGAGAGTCGCAACTGTTTGGGACAGATATACTAAGGGAAGCCGAAGAGAAGGTCAAGATCATTAGGGATAGATTGAAATAGCCTAGTCCCGACAAAAGAGCTACGCCGATAATCGTCGAAGAGACCTAACCTTTGAGGAGGGTGATTATGTCTATCTCCGAGTCACTCCCCTCCGCGGCACTCAAAGGTTCAACATGAAAGGCAAGCTAGCACCCCGCTACGTCGGACCTTTTCAGATCCTCCGACGGCAAGGAGAAGTGGCATATCAACTTGAACTGCTTCCATCTTTGGCAGGAGTTCACGATGTGTTCCATGTCTCTCAGTTGAAGAAGTGTCTCCGTGTGCCCGCCAAGCAAGCCGATCTTCAACGACTCAACATCCAAGAAGATTTGACCTACATCGAGAAACCCATCAAGATCTTGGAAACCAAGGAAAGGGTAACCAGGAGTCGTGTAGTTCGCTTCTACAAGGTTCAGTGGGACAACCACCCCGCCGAAGAAGCTACATGGGAAAAGGAAGACGAGCTGAAATCCCAATACCCCGAGCTATTTGAGTAACGCTCCAATCTCGAGGACGAGATTCTTTGTAAGGGGGATAGGTTTGTAACACCCCAAATTTTCAAAGTAATAAAAATATTATTTAATTCAATTTCCTGAAATTTATTATTTTGGAAATACCTTCAATACCCTTCTTTACCCTTTTGAACTACAACATAGGTGAATGGCCAAACCAGGAGCTGAAACTTTTATGTATGATCCTAAGGCCAAGATAGATTTTTGAGAATTTTTATAAATTTTTACCCACCTTGGAAGTAGTCCTATTATTTTAAACCAATTTCTGCAATTATTTTTATTCAGAAAAGAATTCGAAATAGTAACGGGCCTCTCCCTCCTTTTCTCTCTCTCCCGGCCGGCCCAGCCCGTTACCCCGTGCACCTCGGACTGACACGCGGGCCACGCTTGTCAGCGACCCCTTCTCTCTTCGCGCGCGCACCCGACGCCTTGGCCCCACCTGTCGGCGCCACCCCTCCCTCGACCGAGCCCGACCCCACCCGTCAGCCTCGCCCTCTCTCGCGTGTTCGCCCGCTGCCCGGTGGACCCCACCTGTAAGGGACCGTCGTCCACCTCGTGCCATCGCCTCCAAACCTCGCCGGCCGAATCAAGGCCTCCGCGATTCGCTCGTCGCTGTAGGACCGAAAGTGTTTTGGTCTAGCTAGTTCGCCGGCCGAATCAAGGCCCCCAAATTCTTTTGAATCAATGGTCTGTTCCCAATACCCAACGCACCTCAAAAGACTAAGCAGCAGAGAATAAACAGCAGGCCTAAGTCTAAAGGTATCTAACCTAGAAGCAACTGATGACAAACAGAGAACTATAAAGATGAGCAACTAGGCAGATGAATACTGTATATCAGGCCTAAACTTCCCAAAGAAAGATCTAAATATATGTAAAGTGAAATGAGAAGTTACTGTCCAAATTTGTCTCCTGTTCGGAACTTGGCGAAGCCTGCTTCGCCCGTCGAGGTCTGCTTTGGAGATGATTGACGAAGACTGCTTCGCTGGTCGAAGCCTGCTTCGGAGGTTGGTTGCGAAGCCGCTTCGGAGGTCAATTGCGGAGCATGTTGAAGATGCCGAAGGTGTTTTGGTCTAGCCTAGTTCGAAGTGGCAAGAAGCGAAGTATGCTTCGGAGCGAAGTGATAGAGTCGGAGCCTACTTCGAAGTGTGTACTTCGAAGACAAAACTTCGAACACAGCTTCGAACCGAGTGCTTCGAAGCAAAACCTTCGAACAGAAAAAAACTTCGAACACAACACACAAATGGACAACCTTCGAACAAAGAAGCGAAGCTGTCACACGACAGAAACCCAAATTTGAAGCCTACGCTCTACCTCCGAAAGGAGTAAGCTTCGAAACGAGAGGTGAAGGCTGACACGCGTCAGAGAAACAAAGCGAAGTCTAACAGAAGAACAAGCTCCGAAGTCAACTTCGAAACCCGTCGAAGTGCGGACTTCGAAGGGCTCAAGTCGGAAGTACCTTCGCATAGACGTTCGGAGTAGAGACACTGTCAGTTTAAAAGAATACTTTGAAGCTAGACATAGAGTACAAAATGCAGTCCGAAGTTCGAACGAAGCCTCACGGAGTATACGTTCGAAGGCTGCCTCACGGAGCTGAGGGGCTTCGAAACTGAGATGATGGCTTCGCCAGAAAACAGTCAAAAAGGCATTCAATCCAGTCTGCTTCGATCAAAAAGCTGTGCAGTAGAAGGTAAAAAGCTGGCAGTGAGTACTGTAGCTACAGTAGCAGTACTACTTGCAACAGCAAGAACTAGTACTACTTCTCACGAAGAACATACGCAACAGAGAACATCCTTAGGAACAAAATCAACCAGCACAACAAAACGAAGCTTCTTGAATCAGAGGAATCAATGCACACACCTCAACAAATAACAAAGCATTCAATCTCACAGGAGCAAAGTAAATGCAAGGCAAAAAGGGATGAACCAGTGCCTGGCGGCGCACACAGGAGAGAGAACGTGAGAGGCAAAATGACCCAATGGATTAAAGAGTGAATTCTAGAAGGGTAGTCCAAACCCTAGGGATTGGGGTCCTATTTATAGGCTGCCCAACACTAGGAATATTCTACCAGCCCCTTAGGGTTTTTACAGACTCAAAAATAAAGGAAAAGACTCTACTGCCCTTAGGAATTTTTACAGACACGACTGACTGATTGTGGGCCTAGAGTTACAGATGACTTATCCGGAAGCTAAGTTTTCGTAGCGACTATGGCTTCTCTTCTGGACAGTCAGATACAAGATCAACGGTTGTCAGTTTTACGCTGAAACTGACAAAGCCTCCACCGACTTTGCACCAGGTACCCGGATTGAGCCGGCCCGACTCCGCAGCTCTCTCAGCCCGGCAATCGCTCACCGCCCGTGTACCTGAGTCAGTCCTGGTCAACAGCCCAGTGGGTCTTCTACTGCTTCTGGCCCATGCACCCGGATTGGGCCAGCCCGACTTCGCAGCCTCCTTTGCCCGACAGTCGCTCGCTGCCCGTGTACCTGAGTTACACGCGGCCCAGACACAGCAGATCTCTTCTTCTTCTGTCCTCTTTGACTATCGTTGACAATGACTCATCACTTCTGGAGCCATGAGGCCCACGCTATTCAGCATGGCTCCTCAATCTCCCCCTTGATGAGTGCATTGTCAACACTTCACTTCTTCAGCTCTTCAGCACCTGCGAGCAAATGTGGAAACACGAAAACAAAACACAAGAAAACAAAGAAGAAGAAAAAATAAGGTAAAAAGTTTAACCCTAATGACCAAAAGCCGAACAAAAGCAAGAAGCGATCATTATGGTTAACCCAAAACGTAAAAGCTCAAAATGAGTGCGATTTCAGAACAACAAGGATATCAACAGAGTAAGAACTCCCCCTTAAACTCTGATCCCAAATTTTCTCCCCCTTGTTGACAAGTGAAACTCATCAAGCACTCAAAAGAGACACAGACTCCCCCTGAAATGCAACTCCCCCTCAAAATATGCAGTGAATTCAACTGGAGTGCAGAAGGAGTGTAGAAAGCATGCTTCTCAAATATGATTGACTGCAATTACATCATCTAACAAGTATAGCAAAAGAGATACTGTCTTAAGACACATGGCATGATCAGTGCAACAGATGATATCTAAAGAAAGTCATTTGCACGCATTTTTCAGTTTTTGCAAACAAAAGCATCACCACATGTTTCCAATAAGCGAGCAAGGTTAAAACATGAGATGCAAAGCTAACTGATATCTACCAAGATAAGCATCGTCCAAAACAAAGTGCTTCAGCAAACTTGTTATCTTTTAATTGTTCAGGCTTTTTCATTTTCCCTTTTTTTTAATTTTTGCCAAGGGTTATTTTCATGTCAAACCTTATGCTAACCGACCAAGTCAAGCCTAGGCCAGAACTGGACCATCAGAAGCTTTAAGACATTGGTCTTGGCATACACTACACTGTCCTAGTTCATACCAAAGTGCTATGGTAAGGCAGTCCAGACAATGCAATGCGACAAAGCAACCCACTTTGATCTTTTCAACTCAAGCATAAAAAGGCATGGAATTTTCATTCATTTTTATTGTTATAGCTCATTTTCCATGTTAAAGCATAAAGATGTCCAAGTTGCATATCTGCATCTATGTGATGAACTAGCTACAAGGCATGTAACAGATAACATAAGCACTCAGCCTACACATGCTAGTTCCCGGAAGCAATGGTGATCATTTTTCAAGTTTAAAGCAAAAAGCCATGCATATGACAGATATCAGACATATCATTTGAACTGAAGCAAAGCATGATCATCGACAAGTAATCAAAGCATGTACTAGCTAGAATATGTAAAGCAGTTCAATCACATAACAGAAGCATCTCTAAAGTGTGATATGTGAATATGCAAGGTATGAACACACACAAAAAGACTCAAGAAAAGAGTAAAGAAGAAGTAAACTGACGCATAAAATATCCTAAAAGGATACACAACACCCAAATCCCCTCGTAAACGCTCAAATGTAGATTGATCTAGGGGTTTGTTGAAGATCTCAGCCAACTGATGATGGGTATCAACATGAACAAGGTCAATGACACCTTTCTCATATGATCCCGCACGAAGTGAAAGCGCACATCATGTGTTTGGTTTTGAATGGAGACACGGGTTTTTTCCTACACTAATAGCACTGGTGCTGTCGCAAACCAATTGGAACTCTGGTAGGAAAGAACAACCCAAAATCTCGTAAAGTGGAAATCATCCAAACTAACTGTCAGGCAGCAGCTAGCAGCAGCTACGTACTCAGCCTCTGTGGTCGAAAGAGCAACTCCGATTGCTTTCGAGAAGACCAAGAGACAAGAGAAGAACCAAGAAACTGGCAAGTACCGGAAGTCGACTTGCGATCCAACCGGCACCCACCAAAGTCGGCATCCGAAAAGCCAGATAAATCAAGAGATGATGATGCTGAATAGTAAAGACCGAGATCGGGCGCATAAGTGAGATACCTGAAGATGCGCTTGACAGCCTGCCGGTGAGACGCGCGTGGTGAAGACTGGAAACGCGCGCAAAGTCCCACGGCGAACTGAATGTCTGGTCTTGTTGCCGTCAAGTACAACAGCGAACCGATCATCCCTTGAAACTCCCTTTCATTGACCTTAACGCCGCTCTCATCCTTGTCCAGACCCCCAGAAGTGCCATCGGGGTCATCTGCGGCTTCAATTCACCACCAAAGTCAAATTTCTTAAGCATGTCGCGAGTGTACTTACCTTGGTGGATGAAGGTGCCGTCCTTGGTCTGCTTGATCTGGAGCCCAAAGAAGTACTTGAGCTCACCCATGAGGCTCATCTCAAACTCATTGTGCATCTGCTCAGAAAACTTGGACACAAGATCATTAGTAGTACCGCCAAAAATAATATCGTCCACGTAAATCTGAGCAACTAAGAAGTCTGAAGCAACTCTGAGCAAAAAGAGAGTTTTTGTCCACAGAACCCGTCACAAAGCCCTTCCCCAACAAAAATTGCTTTAACCGGTCATACCAAGCCCTGGGGGCTTGCTTCAACCCGTATAAAGCCTTTGCAATTTAAAAACATGTCGAGGAAACTTAGGGTTTTCAAAACCGGGGGGTTGCCTAACAAAAACCTCCTCTTCTATGTACCCGTTCAGAAAAGCACTCTTAACATCCATTTGAAAAAGCTTAAAACCCTTTGAAACGGCAAAGCTAGAAGAATACGAATGGACCTCAAGACGGGCAACAGGAGCGAAGGTTCTTCAAAGTCAATACCTTCCTTCTGGCAAAAACCCTGGGCAACCAGTCGAGCTTTGTTGCGCACCACAACCCCATCTTCACCTTGTTTGTTCTTGAATACCCACTTAGTGCCTATGGGGTTGCATCTTGGTGGCGGCTCAACTAGTGTCCAAACCCGATTGCGGACAAAATTCTCAAGCTCTTCTTGCATAGCATTAATCCAATAGAATCGGAAGAGCATGAGAAACGTCTTTGGGCTCAATATTAGTGCAACAAACGCAGATTCAGCAAACACAGCAAGAGAGGCAGAAGAACGCAAGTTCTCTCAGTCAACGCACCAATGATGAGCTTGAGGGCTGATCACGCTGAACTGCTCGGGTTCCTCGGTGATCCGGAGTCACCTCACCGGAGTCAGCAGCTGGGCACCTCTGGACTCGACTGAGGGGGCTCGATCATAGTGGAAGAAGTGATCAGAGGTCCGCCCTCATCATCAGTCGAAGTCTCAGAACGTGTGGGCTCTGCGGGGGATGCAGAAGGCCCACCCTCATCAGCAGCTGGAGTATCCTCATCTTCCTCAAAGATGGGACTCTCCGAGCTCATCATCACCAGAAAGCTCAAAAGAATGATTCAAAGCAAGGCAAGGACTCATCAAATGAAACCTCACAGGTCTCGACAAGCAGTTGGGGATTCGAGGTTCCAAACACGGAACCTCGAGAATGCAATGCAATAACCAGAAAAATACCATCCACAGCAACGAGACTCAAACTTGTCCAAATGCCCTCCCTTCTTGAGCACAAAGCACTTGCAGCCAAACGCTCGCAAGTGAACTCCCCTTGGGTGTCGCCAAACCGCAACTCATATGATGTCTTACCAAGGTAAGCTCTAAAGAAAATGCGGTTGGCCAGATAGTAATCCGCTGTTCATGGCTTCACCCAAAACCGCCTAGGAGTCCTGTGCTCATCGAGCATCATCCTGTCCATCTCGACTAGCGTGGGTTCTTTTCGTTCCACAATATGCCGTTCTGTGGGGGAGTGTAAGGAGAAGAAAACTGATGGTCCAGACCCTGATCACTACAGAAGCTGACAAACTGAGAGTTCTTGAACTCAGAGCCGTTGTCGGAGCGAATTTCTCGCATCCAACCATTTGTTCTCATTTTTCAGCTTCAAATCAGGTCATGAACAAATGAAAAGTCTCATCCTTAGACTCCAAAAGGAAACCCACGAGAATCGAGAAAGTCGTCAACATTACAAGAGCCTACCACTTCCCACCGACTGAGCGTACCCGGGCTAGACCTACAGTGTCCAAATGTAAAAGCTCGCCCAGATACGAAGTCATCACCTGAGTCACAGGTGAGTGAGAGGCGGCAACCATTTTCCCATGACGACAGGGATGACAAAACTAGATCCTTCTCCATCTTAAGCTTGGGCAATCCTCGGATGAGGTCCATAGAGCTTAACCTGACTAGCAGATCAAAACTCAAGTGACCTAACCTCCTATGCCACTTCCAGAGCTCAGAAGAAGATCCAGCAATCAAACAGCGAGAAGGGCCAAAAGAACTAGAGAAGTGCACTTCGAAAAACTTTACCGAAGGGTAACATCTGACAAACCAAAGACCCTCTAGAATCAACCACAGAAGAATTACCATTCTTAAAACGCACTTCCAAACCATTCCTCAAGAAGTTTGCGAAACAGAATCAAGTTGACGTTCAAATTTTTAACCAAAGCAACATTCTTTAAAGAGAAATGATCTGAAATGCTAATTGAGCCTATCCACTTACTTTCCCTTGACCGCTGTTCCCGAACGTGGATGTACTCTTTGGAGCTCGGGGAGTGAGACTGGAGAACCATCTGCGATATCCCGTCATGTGGCGAGAGCATCTTGAGTCCATGATCCAAACATCCTCCAGTCCCTGTCCTGCACAATCAGTGTCTGTAAGTGGGAGCAAATGTCCGGCACCAGGTTTAGCAAAGGAGCTAAACCAGTGTCGAGCCATCTGCTCAAAGATGGAAAGCAAAAACCTCAAAAGAGTTTGGACAAAACGCGACTCAAAGCGCGGTCCTCAGTTCTGCCTAACCCCGCGGCCACGAGGTCCAGAAACCGTAGCTAACATGGTCTGGAACTCTGCCGGAACGGACACCACCAACTGGAGCACGGGCAAGAAAGCCGTCTCCTCTACCACCACCTACACGACGCGCCTTGCCTCCAGCCTCTCCCCGCGCCTGAGGAACACGCAGTCTACCACCCTGCTTGGTAGACTGCTCCTGATCACTACGAGCCCTCTCTGCTCTCTCAACCCGCTTCCTCCTGAAGACAGAAACTCGCAAGATGCCCGTCTCTCTGACAGTACTCACAATGATAGGTGGGGCTTCTGGGATGTGGTTGAGGCTTGGAATGTTTGGGCTTAGTGGTATTTGGTTGTCTTCTTGGGTTGATAGGGTCCAGGAGAGAGTCTAGAGAAGAGTGGAGGATGCTTGGGCTTAGGAACCCAGATAGGCTTCTTGGGTGGAGCTTTGGGTGGTTCATGAATCACTCCATCCTGGGGCTGACAAGCCTGGGAGGTCTCAGTGGAGTGAGTCTTGGGTACCTTGCTCTGGAGTCATTTTTCTCCACTCCACTGCCCGGCTAATGGCACTCTCAAAGTCAGCCTTGGTGTAGGTATAACCTACTCCCAAACCATCTGCCTCTTGAACTGCTGGATCATCATGCCAAGCTGTGGCCTCTGGCACTAATCCAACTCAGGATAGAACGGAGGTAAAGTTCTCATTCTGAGAATCTGCTAGCTCCTCTCTCAAGGAAGCTAGAACCTCCACCTGAGACAAGCAGGTCTCACACTCACTCTCTACTTGGACAGACTTTTCGGCTTTCAGCTTAATCAACTCCATTCTAAGAGACAGGCAGTTCTCACAAACATGGGTGGAACTGACAATGTCTCAAGCTCTAGCCTAGTCTGCGCAAGCTCAGCTCTCAACCTCTCCAAATCACCCAAATGTTCATTACCCTTGGATTTCATCTCAGCTAAGGCAGCTAGATGGGATGGGCAATCAACACAGGGTGCGACGACAGTGGCTTGAGCATCTTTCAGCTCCAGCTGAGCGCTTTCAAGCTCAGTGGCCAAAGCATCCCCTCCTCAACCCTTCTGTGTACCTGGACTTCAGAGTCGACAGGTCACACAGAAGCACCTCACACTTCGGGCACTCACTGCTATAACCCAAGCAAGGGAAGAAGATAGACTCTCAATTCTGCCGTTGGCGGCAAGCTCACTCTCTAACTCGTCTATCCTTTTCTTAGCCCCTCTAAGCAGTTTTTTCCCGATACTTTAACTCCTGACGATTGCTCTCAAGTAAATCAACAATTTCTCGCTCATAAGATGATACCTTGTTGTCGTCGTCGTCGGAGTCGTCGGAGGAGCTCTTTTCTTCCCTATCCCAAGAGCCATTGAACAGAAGCTCTTGCGGGATCTTCGGCGCTGGTGTGAGCGGCTCTTCGGCTTGTCTCCGAAGGCCATGAAGCAGAGGCGCCGGATCCTTGTCCTTCCCCTTCCTGATGGCGATCTCCTCATCGCTTGAGCTCGATGAAGAGGAAGAAGACGTGGACTGCTTGGAGTAGCTCTTCTCCATCTCGGCGAAGAAGGACTTGTCACGCTTCTTGTTCTCTCGCCGGTAGTCCTTCAGGGCCTTTCTGAAGAAACGTGTCTTCGGTTGCCCTTGTTGAAGGATGAACTCTCGTGCTTGCTGGAGTCATGGAAGCCACCACCGGTGCCCTTCTTGTGTCCATTTCGCTTGGGGCAGTCGGCGATGAAGTGTCCTAGATCACCACACTCAAGCATCTGGATTTTGTGCCGTGTCTTTTGAACATTTCTTATCATAGACACGACGCACCGGTTGTTAAAAAGACACAAATCATCATCTCCCAACAACTCAAGCTGGTCCTCAGTGATAGACATCAAGGAGAACCCAGCACAACTCACAGAAGAGGGATCAACAGAAGGTGTAGCAAGGGCCAGGGATTTTGATCCAGAACCAGTGAGATTTGATCTCAACTGGATATCTACCTCAGTGGCCTTCAGCTTGCTAATAACTCAGAAATGGTCAAGGTATCGTAAGAAGTGCTCTCAACGATAGAGGATACCTTGATCTCCCAGATCTTTGGGTCCAAGGTATGGAGAACCTTGAGCGCCTGCTCATGATCTGAGACTAACTGAGCACCCTCAGCCTTGTGTCCCGAAGCTTGTTAATGATCGATTGAAAGCGACCAAACAAAGCTTCAACAGATTCACCCGGCTTTTGTGTGAAGTTCTCGTACTCAGCCGGTAGGTCTGATAGAGCCGAGCCTTGACCTGTGCTGTTTCATGGTGTGCCTTGAGGGTAGCCCAGATCTCTCTCGCAGTGGAGAGATGACTCACGCTCAAACTCAGTGGGACCTAAACCAGAAAACAGAATGTTCACAGCCTTACTGTTCTCGATGCTGAGCAATGATACGAGCAGTACCATGCTCAGCGATGGCAAAATGACAAACGTGGTGTGAACGCAAATGTCCCAATGTCCGAACCCTGGCTCATAAGATAGGCTCGCATGCGAGTCTTCCAATAATTATAGCCATAGGCTTCCAAGGACGGGACCTTGCAGGAGACGTCATGGTCACTACCGGGGTTTAGAACCGGTTAAGGTATGGAAAAACCCTAACCTCGCTCTGATACCACTTGTAGGACCGAAAGTAGCGACCAGAGGGGGGGTGAATGGGCGCCTTAAAAATTCTTTTGAATCAATGGCCTGTTCCCAATACCCAACGCACCTCAAAAGACTAAGCAGCGGAGAATAAACAGCATACTAAGTCTAAAGGTATCTAACCTAGAAGCAACTGATGACAAACAGAGAACTATTAAAGGAGCAACTAGGCAGATGAATACTGTATATCAGGCCTAAACTTCCCAAAGAAAAGATCTAAATATATGTAAAGTGAAATGAGAAGTTACTGTCCAAATTTGTCTCCTGTTCGAACTTGGCGAAGCCTGCTTCGCCCGTCGAGGTCTGCTTCGGAGATGATGATGAAGACTGCTTCGCTGGTCGAAGCCTGCTTCGGAGGTTGGTTGCGAAGCCGCTTCGGAGGTCAGTTGCGGAGCATGTCGAAGATGCCGAAGGTGTTTTGGTCTAGCCTAGTTCGAAGTGGCAAGAAGCGAAGTATGCTTCGGAGCGAAGTGACAGAGTCGGAGCCTGCTTCGAAGTGTGTACTTCGAAGACAAAACTTCGAACACAGCTTCGAACCGAGTGCTTCGAAGCAAAACCTTCGAACAGAAAAAAACTTCGAACACAACACACAAATGGACAACCTTCGAACAAAGAAGCGAAGCCTGTCACACGACAGAAAACCAAATTTGAAGCCTACGCTCTACCTCCGAAAGGTAAGCTTCGAAACGAGAGGTGAAGGCTGACACGCGTCAGAGAAACAAAGCGAAGTCTAACAGAAGAACAAGCTCCGAAGTCAACTTCGAAACCCGTCGAAGTGCGGACTTCAAGGGCTCAAGTCGAAGTACCTTCGCATAGACGTTCGGAGTAGAGACGCTGTCAGTTTAAAAGAATACTTTGAAGCTAGACACAGAGTACAAAAATGCAGTCCGAAGTTCGAACGAAGCCTGCCTCACGGAGCTGGGGCTTCGAAACTGAGATGATGGCTTCGCCAGAAAACAGTCAAAAAGGCATTCAATCCGGTCTGCTTCGATCAAAAAGCTATGGCAGTAGAAGGTAAAAAGCTGGCAGTGAGTACTGTAGCTACAGTAGCAGTACTACTTGCAACAGCAAGAACTAGTACTACTCTCACGAAGAACATAGCAACAGAGACACATCTTAGGAACAAAATCAACCAGCACAACAAACCGAAGCTTCTTGAATCAGAGGAATCAATGCACACACTCAACAAATAACAAGCATTCAATCTCACAGGAGCAAAGTAAATGCAAGGCAAAAAGGGATGAACCAGTGCCTGGCGGCGCACACAGGAGAGAGAACGTGAGAGGCAAAATGACCCAATGGATTAAAGAGTGAATTCAAGAAGGGTAGTCCAAACCCTAGGGATTGGGGTCCTATTTATAGGCTGCCCAACACTAGGAATATTCTACCAGCCCCTTAGGGTTTTACAGACTCAAAAATAAAGGAAAAGACTCTACTGCCCTTAGGAATTTTTACAGACACGACTGACTGACTGTGGGCCTAGAGTTACATATGACTTATCCGGAAGCTAATTTTCGTAGACTACGGCTTTCTTCTGGACAGTCGGATACAAGATCAACGGTTGTCAGTTTTACGCTGAAACTGACAAAGCCTCCACCGATTTGCACCAGGTACCCAGATTGGGCCGGCCCGACTCCGCAGCTCTCTCAGCCTGCAATGCTCACCGCCGTGTACCTGAGTCAGTCCTGGTCAACAGCCCAGTGGGTCTTCTACTGCTTCTGGCCCATGCACACCCGGATTGGGCCAGCCCGACTTCGCAGCCTCCTTTGCCCGACAGTCGCTCGCTGCCTTGTACCTGAGTCACACGCGGCCCAGACGCAGCAGATCTTCTTCTTCTGTCCTCTTTGACTATCGTTGACAAGGACTCATCACTTCTGGAGCCATGAGGCCCACGCTATTCAGCATGGCTCCTCAGTCGCCGGCCCCCTCCCTTTATTTATCGTCGCATGAATTCCCCGTATCGCGTCGACCGTTTCCCCTCTTAATTCCACGCGTAATTACCCCGCTGTCGCCCGCATGCAGTGAAAACGCTCGCCGGCGTTTACTCACGGCCTCCCCTGATTGCGCCCTCCTTGCCCCCGCCGGTACCCCTATTTAAACCCCCCGACCACGCCGCGCTCAACCCCCACGTCAATTCGCTTCCAGAAAGAATAGAGCGCTCGCATTTCGGTTTTTAGCGCAACACCACCCGCACTCCAGCCGCCGTCGCCGTCACCGGAGCCCTTCTCGTCCACGCCAATCACGCCATCGTGACCGCAAGGACGTCCCAACCTCGGCCGCCCCTCCATCGACGCCGGACCCTGCTAGATCACGTCACCGCCAAGGAACCAAAAGCCTTCGCCGCCCCTTCTCGTCGCCGGCCTCACTCCATCGACCTCGGACCACCGCAAGGGTACCCTCTTGTTCCCTCGATACCCTCTTTACGTTTTAGCCCTAGCTAGGCGGATAGCCTCGCCGTCGCCAGAATCTCGCCGCGTGTCGCCGGAGTCGGGGAAGACGGGTACTTTGCCCCCCGACACGTGCCGTGCCGGATTCGATCCTAGCCGCACGATCTCAATCCGACGGCGTAGAGCAATACTTTTTCTCGTTTGATCTCGGCGTCCATCTGGTCAAAGCAGCGGTACCGAACGCTGTGAGCCGTTGATCGCAACTTAACGCCACGCCTCGCCCCCGCGCGTTGGATCTGGACCACGGGCACAGTGCGGAGTTCACCGTGGGCCTGGCTTACCGTGGACCCGATGCATTTTAAATTTGAAATAAATTCCAGAAACTATTTTAAACTTGTAAAATTCATATCTGGCGCATTTGAACTCTAAAAATTGTCATTTCAATTCCAAGAAATTTTGTAATTTTATTCTCTACACATTATTCAATAAAAACAATATGTTTACTTTGGATTTTCATGATTATTCAATAGGTATTCAAATGCCCCTAGGGTAAAAATGTAAATTCAATTATTTAAATTTCAGTAGAGTTTATATTTATTTTCTTTCTGTTCATATGGAAACCACTAAATTCCATGAACCTTTCATTTTAAATCGATTAGAAAGCTTAAATGAGGTTACTCACATTTAAAACCTTTTCAAAAGACAACACTTCATTATAGTTCCTTTTTAAATTATTTATAAAATAAATTTCAGAAAACTTAACAACTTGATTTCCTTCAAATTAAACCAATTTAAACCTAGGTGCTTGTTGTGTGATTTTATATTGTTTTAAATGTTGTATTTATTATTTTACTTTATTTATATTGGAAAGACTACGACGCCGCCGAGGAGCCGGAATATACCGGAAGTCCTCCCTCCCCATTCGCTGAACAAGGCAAGTCACCAAACCAATCTTTGAGCATATTGAACCCATGTTTTATTAAACTATCTTTAAAACACATAGGATATACATGCATTAGTCCAATGAAACCCTTACAATATATTATTTAGGATCCCCGACCTGATGTGCAACCCAAGCCATGCTATCTCGCCTAACCTCCTTGTCACCATGATTACTACTATTAGCTAGTGTCCAATGTATTGACACGATGCTATAGGATAAAAATGAGTCGTAGCAACATGGTTCTACTATATGATCCCGTTATTCTTATCCTTGGAATTCTGTCGGTGATGAGTCATGGTTGTGAGTGAATGCATGTGGGTCGGGTGCAAGCTAGGGCATGGTGGTAGCACCCGGGGCACTATAAGGACCGGTCTGAGGGATCCGTTGCAATACAATTCCGTACTAACCACAAGTAATGGGTAGTCCTAACTAAGGTATGGAGTGTTCCAAACCGAGGCCACCATTGGAGATGGGTCAAGCAGAAACTAGGGGTGCTTGTACGATGTGGCGACAAAAGGGGGTGCGAGTTAGCCGGATGCGGCCGGTACGCCGGCGGAAACTAGGGGGTGGTTATCG
>JAAALK010000080.1:98525403-98618439 GCA_019279435.1 Zizania palustris
CGTATCCACTAAATTTAAATAAAATTTTAAAATTCTATGTTATGACACTCTATCAGTAATGTGGAGCTTAAGGGGTTTTTAATTTAAAAAAATCAAATAAAGTATGAAAAATACAAGATTTGTTACGGCGTTATGATATTATTATGTATATGCTATGATAAAATTTTGAAAATATTTCAAGAAATTTATCACATAAGATGTTAAGAGACTCAAGATTATGTTGAGAGGAATTAGAGTTTGAGAAGGAACAGATATGGCTGAAAGTAAATTAATGGTTAAATATTTATTTGAACTTGAATCGTTTTTATAATTAAAATAAAACATATCTCATTCCGTATATTTTTTGTATTTTTCTAGATCCATTTGCTATTTTTAACTTATTAATTATATTTCTAGGATTTAAATTAAAATATGTGAAATTTGAACCGCGAGTACATAAAATAATGCACTAAAATTTATAGAAAAATTATATTCATTTTTTTGTGTCCATTTATAGTTCTTATTCACTAAATTTAAATAAATTATGAAAATTGTATGTTACGACACATTATGGGTAATGTGGAGCTTAGGAGTTTTTAATTCTAAAAAATCAATAAAGTCCAAAAACTTCGAGATTCGTCATGGTGTTATGATATTATACGTAGATGATATGATAAAAAATTGAAAATGATTTAATAAAGTTATCACTTAGGATGTTAAGAAACTCAAAATTCTGTTGAGAGGAATTAGAGTTTTGAGAAAGAATAGGTTATGGTTGAAAGTAAATTGATGGTTAAATCTTTATTTGAACTTGAAACTTTTTATAATAAAAAATACAACATATATATAATTTCATATAAACTGTTTGTATTTTTCTAGATCTATTTTCTATTTTTAACATATTAATTATATTTTTAGGATTTAAATTGAAATATGTGAAATTTGAACTGCAAGTGCCTAAAATAATACACATAAATTTATAGAAAAATCATATTCATGGTTTTATGTCCATTTTTAGTTCTTATACACTAAATTTAAAGAAATTTTGAAAATTCTATGTTATGACACTCTATCGGTAATGTGGAGTTTAAGGGTTTTTAATTTTAAAAAAATCAAATAACGTCGAAAAATACAATATTTGTCATGGTATTATGATATTATACGTAGATACCATGATAAAAACTGAAAATGTTTCAAGAAAGTTGTCACATAGGTTGTTAAGAAAATTGAGATTGTTTTGATAGGAATTAGAGTTTTGAGAAGGAAAAGTTATGTTTGAAAGTAAATTGATGATTAATCTTTATTTGAACTTGAAACTTTTTATAATCAAATACAACATATCTCAT
This sequence comes from Zizania palustris, assembly GCA_019279435.1. Taxonomy (NCBI): domain Eukaryota; kingdom Viridiplantae; phylum Streptophyta; class Magnoliopsida; order Poales; family Poaceae; genus Zizania; species Zizania palustris. The sequence continues at coordinate 98,526,729 of JAAALK010000080.1, forward strand.
TTCATATAAATGTTTTGTATATCCATTTGTTATTTTTAACTCATTAATTATGTTTTTTGGATTTAAATTGAAATATGTGAAACCTGAACTGCAAGTACCTAAAATAATGCACCAAAATTTATAGAAAAATCATATTCATTTTTATGTCCATTTTAGTTCTTATACACTAAATTTAAAGAAATTATGAAATTCTATTTTATGAGACTCTATCGGTAATGTGGAGCTTAAGGATTATAAAAAATTAAATAAAGTCTGAAAATACGAGATTTTTCGTGTTGTTATGATATTATATATATATATATATTCTATGATAAAAATTGAAAATATTTCAAGAAAGTTGTCAGATAGGATGTTAAGAAACTTGAGATTCTCTTGAGAGGAATTAGATTTTTGAGAAGGAATATGTTATGGTTGAAAGTAAATTGACGGTTAAATCTTTATTTGAACTTGAAACTTTTATAATCAAAATACAACATATCTCATTCCATATAAAAAGTTTGTATTTTTCTAGATACATTTGCTATTTTTAACTCATTAATTGTTTTTCTAGGATTTAAATTGAAATATGGTTAAATATGTTAAGAAACATTGCACTATAATTTGGTTATTATTTTGGAAAATTTGTGAAATCATGAACATCCTAATGCAGGTTCATTTCAAGTTAAACTGAGTAAATATCTGAACGCAGATTTGTATTCTAATTATCCATTTTGTATTCGTACCCGAGAACACCTAGATTCGTATTCGAAATAAAATATGATAAATAGTGCTATCCGGATTTGTTTCTACTTGTATCCAATCGGAATCCATCTACAACTAACTGTAAAATATTTTCTTGTATCTATATACTTACCATGTTTCTATTATTTACATGCCTATTTTATAGTGATCAAAATTAGATCAATTTAAGTTTTCCTTTTTAAAGGAAATTATACCCCTCTATAATCATTTTGATCAGTAGAATTGAATGAATAAATATAGTCTGGATCTTAAATAAAAAAAGAAAGCGGTGCATTAATTATAGTACCAATAGAGAGCACAGTAAAAATTATCACCACATTAATCTGGGCCCACCATATGATCAAGACTTATATTTTATCTTTTTCACTAATTAGTATGGTAAATTTTTATCTTAATATTATAATAGATAGAAAGATTCTACAATTAAAAATATCATAACTAGCACTTGATTGACGAGGTGTCCGGCGATAGCGATCTAGAAAGCCATTAATGCTGGAAATGTATTTTACAAATGGGTTTACAATTAAAACACTATTATAATAAAAAAAAAGAACTATTTAATAAATCCTCCTCATATTCTTCATGCTGGCGATAAAAAAAGGCCCCCTTCCTTTCCCATTCATTGCACAATGCCAAATGTTCACCAAATTTTTCTCCTTGGCGTCCAATTCACTACTTCGTCAAATTAAGCACGCTCGACAAACTATTTAATTTACTAGTTTACCAAATTAAGGACCTTCGCACCCGGCAAAATATTACAGTTTACACTTTGTTAGAGTGCGGCAGTGCCCGTTAGGGAAATAATATTTGCCGATGGTATTTTTTAATTTTTTGTCAAGTGCATTTTTTGTCAAATGAATTTTCAAATCTTTACTGAGTGTATTAATTCGCAGAGCGTATTTTTTAAAACTTTGCTGAGTGTAGGAGTATTTACCAAGTGTACTTAGGCTACATGGGTGTTTATTGAGTTCTCGAAGAAACGCACTTTGCAAATACTCTGGCACTGTATTGGTTCCGATTGCTGGTGCCGCCACTCCCTCCAATCTCCTCACCACAGTGTTCTCTAATTTTTTCTCTAATCGTATATTCAATTTAGCTTAACATGCATGCTTGTGCTGCATTGTTATAATCAGTTCTTTTTAAAAAATAGTTATTCATACCACTGCTGTTTGATAACATATAAAAAAATAGTTAGCTAGGTTGATGTGTTACTTACGCCGTGTAGGGTGAGAGCGCATCTGCTTTGGATGTTTGATTTGATCCGGGTTTTCGTGCAGCCAACTCCTCTTCGGCGAGCGGCGGGGGTTCCTGCATATACTCGTATGAATTATAATAACCAGCGAGCAATTAAATGCAACAGGGAGAGGCAGACAAGACATATGTAGGAACTAAGGCAACGCAGGGTACCCGCTTTGAAGGGATCCTGGCGAGCAGGTCCTCCATGGGCAGCAATGGCGCGGTTGTCTCGGCGACCACCTCGACTACCTTGCAGTAGGCCGCCCTCCTGTTGCTGGCCATGCAGGCGATGATCTCCGCCACCTGCAGGTTGGAGACGAGCCCCCCCACGTAGGTGTCCTCGTCTGCCACCACCAGGTTGTGCGTCTCCTTGAAAGCGTCCGTTGGCCTCTCCATGCCACCAGGTCGGACGATCTTTATTCGCATTTAATTATGACTTTAGTTTAAAAAAAATTCGCATTGCATGGTTATGACTTTATCTATGGATCAATCCATCAATGGAGCTAGCTAGCTTAGTTATTAGTCCCGCATGTCACGTACTGTGTAGGAAAGCCCGCTGGCGATGAGCGCTTCTTCAGCTCTCCTTTTCCAGCACAGAACCCCCCAAAACAAGCTGCATCGATCATCATATCAATTATCATAATACTCATCATGTATGCTTCATTCATTACAGTAAAATTGCCACAAACAACAAAGCTAGCTACGAGGATAATTAAGGGGCATGTATATCTCGATCTTACTTCAAAAGGAAAGCAGGGAAACCAATCCTGTTAGTGCCCAGGGATGTAACCAGGATGAAGTGCTCAACCTTTGCAGCAGTTGCTGCGCATGCATGCAAATTATACAAGTCATGTATTTTTATTAACTGTTATTTACATAGAATCATAATTAAGTAAATACCAGATTGCACGAGGTTGTTGGTGGCCATGTAGTCGATGCGGTACGGCCCCGTTACATCCAGGATTTCCTTCTCGCTGGCGCCGATGGAGCACACCACAATGACCGCGTTGCCAATGGCCGACACGATGTCTGCCTGCGGTTGCTTCTCCAGGTCGCATTCTACGATCTCGAGCTTTTCTGCGGCTGGTCTAGATATATTGATCATCCACATGTATCAGACAATTATAATTAAGTAGATCGACCGGTCGATCGGTCTCAGACTCAGACTCAGTATATACACTGCATTAATTGATTGACTGATATTAATCGAAATTAATTAAAGCAAGTGCTTGAATCAAACATAAGTCTCACGCGAAGCTGCGGCGGTTGCATCGTCGAGTTTCAGTTGCTGAACGCTCTGGAAATGGATGGGTGACGGTCAAGATATAATATATACTGATCGATCGATTCACAGTAATGATTTTAATATACTCAACTAGGATGTACTAGTATATAGAGAGATTCAATTCATTCGGATATACCTGGACAAGGGATGATGCTCTCTGTGCACTTCTGACGCCGGCGCGGACACGGAAGCCAAGCTTGATGAGCTCCCTGCAGCGGGCAAGCAAATTAAAGCGTCTGGTCTGTAGTAACTACGCTAAATTAATTAACAGATTCGAGGAAATTAAGTGCGGGCGTGCGTGTGGTGTACCTGACGGCTCGGGATCCGACCTTTCCCGTGGCTCCCGCGACGAAGACGAGGTCTTTCTCTTTCGTCTTCGGCTCCGGCGGCGGCGTCGCCGTGGCTACTGCGGCGTAAACGCCAGCAACAGAAGGGGCATGCCGGAGCGAGGAGCTTGAGCGAGCAGACCTGCCAGACCAGGCTCTGTCTCTGCGGTGGCTCAGCGTAGAGCGTTGGTGGCTATAGGAGCAAGCTGCCATGCAACATCCCGCCGTCGACGGGTAACGCGGCGACAGGGAGAAGGCAGCATTCGCCTGCTCCATGATTTGATCAGTCGTCAGCCCAGCTGCTAGCTATTTTTGCGTTTATTTACCTCTTCCTCTAGCTCTCGTCGTTGATCGGAGTATGAATTCTAGCTCGATTTCACTCTCCTCTCCGTTTCTAAATAATTGATCAGTTACATATACCTGGCTCTTGCTGCAGATGCCGCTAGGGAAGCTTGCGGCTACGTGGGGTTGCCGATGATGTGCGATCCGACGTGCCGTGGTCGTGTCCACGTTCCGGGATAGCGTAGGCCAGCCCATCATCTGCCTCACGGACCAGGCATCTCTTTCTTCTGTTTGTTTAAAGTAACGGATAAAAAACCCAGTATCAACAAGGGGATTTTTGGGGGACGGGAATACGGGATTGGAAGCTAATGGGAAAACAATCCTAGACAAAAAAAATTACAGAAAAAATAAAAAATTGTAGAAAATCCATGAAAATACGGATAATGATGAAAAACTGCAAAAATAACATAGATAATTTAGATAAAAATACAGAGAATTACAGAAAATATAAAGAGACTAGAAAAAACTCAGGGAATTTAGGATAATTTATAAAAAATGTAAAAATTAGAAAATGTAGAAAAATAAACATTTTAGAGTTGAGATTCCGCAATTCATTTAAAGCGTCTAGCAAAGTCAATCTATGACAAACATATATACATACATCCATACATATAACTACAAGAAATCCGGCCATCTATGTTGTTTTTCTCATGACATTCTAAATTTTCGTCATTGAATATTGCCAGTCTATGACAAAATTTTGTGTTTTATAATTCATTATAGATCGTTGGTGACGGAGCTCAGGTGTAAAAAAATGTGGACGAATGCCAAAAAAACGTCATAGAACAATACACATCTTCGTCACAAAATGATATGTGCCATTCACATCATCCATTTTTATTTTCCATTTAAAATATTTGTGTGTATTAAAATTATTTTTTGAGCTCAAAAAATTTCAAGAAAATTCGATAGAATACTTTAAGACATTTATAATACAATATAATATATCCAACGATAATTTATTAGGGAATTTTAATTTGTCCTGTGAGTTAATTATAGTTTTGGTATTTTCTTGTTTTGAACAATATCTATTTAAAAAATCTAAAATTTGGCAGGGCACCGTACTTTATGCTAATACAGTACCTAAAAAATTTCATGTGGAAAATCAAAATGAACTTCTCACTTTTGCTCGTCTGTGAGCATATCTTCAGAGTCACTCTTGTACTCTCTAATAAGGTTTAGGTTGATTAAGAGTTAGCTTTAGCATTTTGAATATAGCATTGATTTCATAAGTTTGTTTATGTAAAAGGTATAGTTATCAATTTCCAGGCAATATTTTTTAGAATCTAAATATAGTTATGCCTTCTCTTGAGATTTTGATATAAATATAAAAGTTACATCTTGTAAGGTGACTACAGACTCGATAGATAAATAATAGATTTTTATTATATATTTTATGCCCTTATTATTTTCTTGTATGATTGTTTATTGTTGTAATATCTGAGTTACATCCAGTTGCAGCTAATTGAGATTTAGGTTCAGTTTTTTTTTCAACCAGATTCTTGGTTAGAAAAATAAAATCTAAAAGGTTAATCAACTTTTTTCAAAATCATTTTTTTTTTAAATATAAACTGAAAGCTAGCGAACTCCAACTTTTAAAGCTTCTTAGTTCGAGTCACCGTGCCATTATAACATACTAGTTCATGTATTTTTTTAAAAAAAATATTTTTTTAGTAAAATATATCATTTTAGTATAATTCAAAAATATATTATTTTAGTATAAACATTACAAAATTTCCTAATTACAATGATTTATATATGAATTTGCATATTAAGAATGTAAATAACATTAGGAGCTAAAAAAATAAAAATCCAGAACTATTATAACGAACCCAATAACTTCTCGTATTGTTCTACAGCCCATAACTCAACAGTTATTTCATATTTTATGGCTTAGAGCAACTCCATCAGAATTTATAAAATCCAGCTCAAATATTCTTTTAGGAATTCCTTTCCATTAATTCAACACTAAAAATCTTCACCCCTCCATCGGAACCTCTAAACTTGACCTATATTAAAAATTAGGTTTAGGTAAACTACCAACTGCCTTTTTAGCAAAATCTCTTACCATTTGCCTATGTAGTCCACCTGCCTCTTTCATGCGATCTACCCATGCAATCCAACTGTCTTGGTTGTTGATGCATTGATCATTTGAATTACTCATGTGATCAATTTTTCTATTAATAGAGAGTAAGATGTTCTAATTTGGAGAACCTAAAATTTTGGAATTTATATTGAAAATGCTATTTTTACGATAAAAATCGAAAGTTCATGGATTAAGAAGAGAATTAGAAATCTACTAGTAAGGTGTCTGTGCTTTACGACATGGCTTATTTTATTACTACGATGATAAGAATCAATGTGATATATTACTATCTGAAACAAATTATAAATAGAGATTCAACAGTTATTTTTCCGCAATTCAGTTGGAACGAAATGTAAGAAATAATAAAATATGCAAGAAAAGGGTATTTCTAGAATTTTCAGCGAATCTAACTGCCTATATACAAATGTCATAGTTTTGCGTGATTTTTCAGAAATTATAAATAGAGATTCAACAATTATTTTTCTGTAATTCTGTTGGAACGAGATGTAAGAAATAATAAACATATGCAAGAAAAGGGTATTACTAGAATTTTCAGCGATACGCAAATGTCATAGTGTTGTGTGATTTTCCATAAATCCAAGGACCTTTGTGCAAAATCTCTTAGTTTCTGTGTGATTTTTCATAAATCTAAGGGCTTTTACGCAAAATTCATACTTCTGCGTAAAATACAGAAAATAGACTGAAATGCTAAAAGTACAATTTTCTTTTTCTTCCCGTTCTTTCCTTCCTACGTGCATGCACGGCAGGCGGGGCGACCGCGTGGGACGCGCGTGGAGGCGGTTGAAGCGAGCGGAGGGAAAGCATGAACGGAATACTACTGACCATTCTCACGCTTTATAATACTAGATGCTCTTCTTAGAGCAACTCCAACAGTGTCCCTATTCAAGCCTGTAGACTCATTTTTGGGAGCCCGCGAGAAAAATCGAGGTCCAACAGAGCCCCTACTCGGCTCTCAAAATAGGATGGCTCTCAAAAGTAGGATAGCAATGGGTTTGAAACCCGTAGGTTTGATGAAAACTCGCCCGCGAAGCAAACCCGCGAAACCCATACAAACCTGAACCCGTGAAACCCATGGGTTCAAAACTAAACCCGAATCCATCGGGTACCCGAAACCCGACGGGTAACCCGCGAGTTCAATTTATACTCTACATGAATTATATTACAACATAAATATAATTAAAAATTCACAACAAACAAAAGATTATCACATTATCAACACATAATTTGAAATGATGAAATCACTTAACATATATCAACATAATATTATCACGGGAAATGAATAGTGTTGACGCAGAAATGCGCCCTCACACTTGGGCCGGTTCGACGTCCAAAAGTATCGCAACGATACCGACCGCGCGTTCTGACTACCCTGGATAGTGACAAAGGATTTGGAGTCGCCAGGCAATCAGATAAATAATTAATATTTTAATCCAATTGGCCGAAAAGTATTAGTAACAATGTAAACGGTGACAAAATGACCAAAATACTTGGAATCGGCCAATTCGGAGGCCGATTCAGAGTTACAGCGAAGTCTGGTCCGAAGGGTCCCTAGGGCACCTTCGACCTCAAGCCCGGTCAGACCAGAGGTATAACCTCGGTCGAACCAGAGGTCACGAAGGGGCTTCGGGTGTGTCTCGAAGATAGTTGCGAAGTATACTCCGGCACGGTATGGAGGGCTCCGGTCGGACCGGCGTGGTAGGCTTCGGAGTACGCAGGCTCCGACGCGTGAGGCTTCGGCGAAGGGCTTCGGAGCAGTGCAGAGTATCCCGGTCAGACCGGCGGGGCACCTTCGATCTGACCGGCCGTTGCCGACAACAGCCTGATGAAGGGCTCTGGTCAGACCGACCTTGTACCTCCGGTCAGACCGATGAAGGCAGATCCAATCTATTAGAACCTGGACGGCCTAGCAAACGAGATCCGATTGGCTCCAAATTTTGCATAGGTGTTCAAAGAGACAATTGACCTGCAAAGATAATAAGAGATCAAACACAATTCGGCCAGAGGGCCGAATTTCCGAGTAGGGTGATAAAAACCGATAAAAAGGATAGCAATCCGTTACATGGATTAGCGGGAGGTTCTGTAACGCCAAGATTTAATAAATCCGGACTTTTATTGAAATTCCATAGAAAATCAATAAAAACAAGACGTTCATCACATGACCGCATACAATACGTCAAGCATTCATGGTTCGTAGACCATATTAATACAAAAGTGTTAAAGTAAAGAGAAACTAATAAAACATGTGTTGGTGCGACGGATCGAACCAGCAGGTTTTCTTAGTGGAAAATGGGAGTAGTGTATTCAATGCCCTCTTGAGCCTGTCCCTTACAACTGTGGTTGGGGGGTACTTATAAGGCGCCCCCGTCCAGAGGCCAAGCACCTCTGGAACGCCAACGACTACCCGACCGACCCCGGTCAACAGTACAGACAAACAGACTATATACAGTACAAACAAGAAGATTCGACTCTGACAACATATCAGCCGTGTCGGACGCTGCCTGCGCCGTCCGACATGGGCCAGAGGATCGTGATCCTGTCCCCCTGTACGTCAGCCTCGTCCTTTTCCCGCCAATGCTCTCTTCGGGTTCGCTTCTTCGGCCGAGGGAGAGGCCTTCTCCCAGAGAGCGGCCTCCGGCAGCCTTCTCCCGGAGGGCGGCCTTCGGCAGTCCCCTCCCGGAGCGCAGCCTCCGGCAGCCATCTCCCGAGGGGCGGCCTCCGGCAGCTTGCTCCCGGAGGGCGGCCTCCGGCGGCCCTCTCCCAGAGGGCGGCCTCCGGCGGCCTTCTCCCGGAGGGCGGCCTCCGGCAGCCTTCTCCCGGGGGGTGGTCCCTGGTATTCTTGGCTTCAAATCCCCCGGCGGTGGGCCTCCTGGCCATCGGGATTATCTCCCCCAACAGTAGCCCCTCGCTTCTTTCCTCTCGGGAGCCCTGCGTTGAGAGAGGGTGGAAGCGCACATGATAATTCCGATAACCTTCATGAGGATGAAACCTACATTGAAGTAACGGGTTTAGCCAAAGTGCGACTCCCTTCGACGGACGCGAAGGAACTCCGAGACGGGCAAGTGCGGCCGGACCGGAGGTGGGGGTCCGCTCGAAATTCCCGCTTTGAGGTGCCGAACCCGCCGCGGCGCGGAGGGGCGTCGGGGCGAGGAGGCGAGGGGCCGGGGGGCTCCGATTCCGAGGGGCCGAACGGGCGCCACCGGAAGTAATTAATGCACGTGCAGATGGTATCGAGGAGGCGGGCCGCCGGGAGGCTGCCACCGCGCCCCGATGCGCCAGCCAGCCTTAAATGCGGTGCCGCGCAATCCGCCGCGTCCACACGCTAACTGGATCGGGGAGAGGAACCGTCGGTCTCGCAGCAGAATATAACCCCCCCGCGGTTCCCTCTTCAATCGCCCATATGCGCTAACTCTAGCCACTCGAGCCGCCATTCAACCTACTTCCAGAGCTCTGCACCCCCTTTCTCTGTTCTTCAAGAATGGCGAGGAACGCTGCCCCTGCAATGGCGATGGATCCGCGCTTCTTGCAACGCCAGATGGCGGCGGCGACAGCGACTGATACGTCGGAGGTGCGTGGCGCGCGCGATCTCTGCCCCGCTTCCGAGCGGTTCCGAGACCAAACCTTGGAGCTCGGGCCATCTGCGTGCACCGAAGCCTCGATCGAGCAAGCGACCAGGAGTCGTCTCGGTCCAGAGACGCCAGCGAGGAGGTCGGGCCGGGAGATGGCCCCGCAGCCGCGGGAAGGCGAGGTCGTCGTTTTCGAAGCCTTCTTCGACGCGGGCCTGGGATTCCTCGCCTCAGAGCTTCTCGCTGGGGTGCTGGACACATTCCATCTGGAACTCCCGCAGCTGTCCCCCAACGTCGTGGCCCGCCTCGCCATCTTCGAGTGGGCCATGCGCGCCGAAGGCTGCGAGGGGAGGGCAGAGGTCTTCGCGGAGATGCACGAAGCCCTTTTCCAGCCGAAGAAGAAGGGAGGCCGGGTGCTGGCCTTCGGGAGTATCAGTTTCCAGCTCCGGAGGAGATATGCGGACTCCTTCCCGGCGAAGGCCACCAACGAGAGGTGGTATTCGAAGTGGGTGAACAGGTGGTTCTACGTCCGCGTAGGGCTCTGTAACACCCCAGAAATTAAAAAGGATTAAAATAAAAGAAAAATATTATTTAAATTATTTCTGGATTTATTATTAAAGGAAAAATCACCAAAGAGCTCAAATAAAGCCAAACAGGGAGAAATACTCAAAATTTGGACCTGAAAATTTTATGAGATGAACTAGAGACCAAACTATAATTTTAGGAATTTTTACAAATTTTTATCAACAGTGATTCAACCCTTAATCAAATATTCGATTTTCTGGAATTATTTTAAATCAGAAATCAATTTTAAATCCTTAATGGGCCTCAACCCCGAAACCTCCCTCAGCCCGGCCCAGCCCAACCATGAGCCACTGATCGGTGGGACCAGCCTGTCGGCGCATTCCCCCGTCTCCCTCTCCCGCCCACGCCCACCTGGCCCCACGCGTCAGCCACTGTGCGCTCGTGTTCGCCCACTGACAGCCGTGGCCCGCCTGTCGGCCCTTCCTTTTCTGGTTCGGTCGCTGACAGGTGGGGGCCACCTGTCAGGACCTTCGTCTCCGATGGAAGGGGATCGCTCCCCTTTCCTTCCCCGGCGATCCCCTTCTGTTTCCTGGCCGCCGGCCACCGGATCGCCTCAGATCTCCCTCCGATCACCTTCCCTGGTCGCCACCGCTCCCCTTCCATCTACGGCCGACGCGTTTTCGCGCTTATAGAAAGCTTCCCGAAGCTTTTGGTAACCCTCGCCGGAGCTCTCGGGAACCTTTCGGTTCCTTGCCATAGGGAGGCCGACGACCCCCCTATTTAAACCACCAGCGACCACCGCCCTCAGCCACACCGTAGCAGCCCGAGCCGAGTGAGAACAGAGCGCCCAATTCCCGTTTTTCGGGTTTCCCCTCTGCTCCGCCTCTGGCCGCCGCTCGCCGTCGATCCCGACCTCCACCGCCCTAGCCGTCGCCACCGTTGTGATCACCAGAGCCCACCTGCCCTCGGCCACCCCTCTGTTGGTCTTGGAACCCGCCGGATCATCGTCGCCGTCGAGCTCCCGAACGACCTCCGTCGTCTACGCTCGCCGCCGGTCACCTCCAAGCCCCATCGTCGCCACCGAAGGTATCATCGTAACCCCCTTACTCCCGCGTTCCATTTTTAGCCCTAGCTAGGCCCCTAGGCCCTCGCCGTCGCCACCGTGGCCGCACCCGAGCCCGCCGTCGCCGGAGACGAAGGGTGCAAGGCCCCCTTACGAGCGTGCCGTGCCGGATTTGATCCTGGCCGCACGATCGCGCACGAAGGGCACAGATTAAAACCCTTCGGGATTTAATCTCACCCGTAGATCTGGTCAAAGGGGTACGGGGCGATCGCAGCCGTCGATCGTTACTTGAACCCCAGGATCGATCTTGTGCGTCCACGCGTACCCCTTCGCTACGATTTAATCTCAGCCATCCATTTCCACTTAACCCACCCGCCTCGCATCTGACCGCTGGATCCAGATCCAACGGCCCAGATCGCTCGGGTCCACGCGCATAGTCACGGGTTCACGGTGAACCTGGTTCACCGTGGACCAGGGACTGTTTTTAGTTTAAATAAAATCCAGAAAATCGATTTAAACTTTGAAAATTCATATCTTGCTCATTTTAACTCCAAATTTCACCATTCAAATTTTGTTAAATCCAGAATAATATTCTCTACACATTAATGCAATAAAAACAGTATGTTACTGTTACCCAAAATATTCTTAATAAATAAATGAATAAAAACCCCTTAGGGTTAAGATTAATAAGATAGAAAATAAATTAGGAAAAATTCCAAAAAGTTAAACTTTACTGTTTTATACAAAACTACAGAAGATTAAAATGTTACTTCACATAAACACACCCACAAATATGTATGATTATGTTTGGTGATTAAATGTGATGTATTGTTTATTTTTCCGTACTGAGAAGACTACGAGTTCGTCGAGGAGCAGGAGTTCTACCCCGAGGTTCCTCCATCCCCCTTTGCTGATCAAGGCAAGTCATCGACCATCTCTGTGGAAACAGTTGATCATAATTGAGCCCATGTTTTAATAACTTATCGCTATAACTCATAGGTTAATATTGCATTAGTCAAATACTCAAGCCTTACACTTATATTTATTAGATCCCCGTCCTTGTGTGCAAACTCAAGCCATGCTTATTGAGCCTTAACTCCTTGTCACTCTACTATAAAAATATTAGCTAGTGCCCAATGTACCGGCACAACTGCTATAGGTTAAAAAGAACGAGTCGTAGATAGCTGGATTCTGTATATGAATTTCCCTGTTATTCTCGTCTCTGGACTCTGTTGGAGTTGGCTAGGTTATAAGTATGGTGGGTTCCGGGTGCAAGCTCGGGCACTGGTTTGTCGCACCCGGGGCACTATAAGGACCGGTCTGCGGAATCTATTGCAAAGCACTTCCGTACCAACCACAAGTCTAATGGGTAAGTCCTAACTGGAAGTATGGAATACTACGGCTTGATGCACCATAGTGGAGGGGGCAAGGGGCTAGCCTGCGGGCGACTTGTACCGACGAGGCTCAAGGGGGGGTATGGTGGGGCTCCGATGCGTCGGGACACCATATGAAACCCATAAGAGGGTGCTATTGGGTCGGGGAGTACTATATGGACGGTTTTGGCACGAGTTCCCGTGTGATGGGTCATCTCGTTACACTTCGGTGTAGGTGATGAGTGCGTGCCTTGTGGGTACAGTGGTACATCTCTGATCAGAGTAATTCAATCTTTTCGAAAAGCCGAGCCCACGGTCAAGGGCGGGTTGTGTGACTACTCGTAGTTAGTTTACAATTGTTTGAATGTTCAAGTTATTCATGGCACGTAAGGACTGTTGAGCGAGGTGGGGCTGACTGTACCCCTCGAGTTAGAAGATGATGATACACATGAACATGTTTATTTTTCCGTACTAATAAAATTGCTCACATTTAAAGCTTTACAATTATGCTGCTTCCGCAAAATTAGCCAATACCCCCCCTTGTTATTATCTTGCATTATATTTGCATTCGGTGGCTTGCTGAGTACATCTGTACTCACCCCGTTGACTTACAACACCAGAGCCAGTCTACTACGAGGAGGATGAAGGTCTGGAGTAGCGACCCAGTCAAGGCGAGACTGGAAGAAGGCGTTCATCTAGGACCCTTATTTTATTAGTTTCTCTTCACCTTTATTCACTTTTGTATTAATGCGGTCTACGAACCGTGAATGATTGTCCGTATTGTACGTGGTCGCATGATGAACGTCTTGTTTTATTGATTTTCTATGGAATTTCAATAAAGTCCTGATTTATTAAATCGGGGCGCGACAAGATGGTATCAGAGCCGACTTGACTGTAGGAAGCCAAACAGACCTGACCTAGGACTTATATATATTCACTAAATTTTACAAAAGATTACTTATCCTCTCATCTTCCGAGGTTTTACAAAAATTTCCTCTCTTTTGTAGATGCCGGTTCATACCATGAGCGGGACTCTTCGTGACGAGGCCGGATTCATCCGCGAGCTTCGCGGGCTCGTCGACTTTTTGGGGTTTCCCCATGAGCCTGCGTTCCACGGGATCTTTCCCGATGCGAACGAGAGCTACTGCGAGGTCACGGTTGTGATCCGCCCCTCTTCCACGCAGCTGCCCTTCTACACCCATGGAGTTGGAGGACCTTCATTCGTGGTGGCCAGCCAGCGAGCCGCTCTTCAGTCCCTCGCCGAGCTTCGACTGGTATACGACTGCCACCTCCGCGACACCGTCTACCGCTTCATGCCCATGCGCACACCCGGGAGTCACCGCAGCATCTACATCAGTCCCCTCACGCAGAGCAGCTCCGCCATCACCGGCACGATGAGACTCTTGGAGGCCATGGACAACCTCCACACAGAGGCCGTCCTCGACGCAGACAGCCAGCACGACACCATCGACTTCTACCGCCACACTTCGGAGAACCTGACCCGTGAGAATGCCGAGCTCCGTCGACAGCTTGAGCAGAACCCTCTGTTGACCCTTGAGGTGGAGGAGTTGAGGCGTCAGAACGAGCTCCTACGCCAGGGCGCCATGGTCCACACCCAGCTCCGTCAGCAGCTCAGAGAATTGAAGAAGGACATAGAGGAGATCGCACCTCTTCCGCCTCGCAGGAAGAAACCCCTTCGGATCCCCACTGTGAGGCCCAAGAGGATCTCCCGCAACGCACCACCCGTCGGACCATCCAGTTCCTCGACCCCGACCGTCTCCCACGAGCCCGAGATCGAGCCGTCCCCCGAGCTGCCATAGACGTAGTTTTACGATTGATTGTTATTTTTATTATTGCTTGCTTGTATTAGCATTCATGTCAAAACATAAGGCATGAATGAAGAAATAAATAAAGGTAACCGCGAGAACGGTACCCTTTTGAAATAAAATACAAAGAAGTTCACTAAATTAAATGTGTCTACTTTAAAAACTCCAGGATGACCAACACCCAGGGTTCCGACGCTCCTCAGAACGGAGGAGAGAGTGGCAACTTGCCACAATGGGGAGCCACCGGGCAAAGGCAAGCCCCGGTTGCCAATCATCCACACTAGCTGAGATGATGGCTACCCAGAACCAGCTGGTCTCAGCCCTTTTGCACCAGATGCAGCAGCAGCAGTAGCAGATGCAAGAGCAGCAGGCTCACCTTTTCCGCCTCCACCAACAGCCCGAGCTGCCCCGACCTGCCACACCAGCTCCCGCTCCCGCGTCGCAGCTCTCGGAGTTCCTCCGAGTCCGCCCACTGACCTTCTCGAGCACCACCAACCCCATGGAGGCTGGGGACTGGTTGCGAGCTATCGAGAAAAGCTCGACCTCCTGACCTGCACTGAGCAGGAGAGGGTGGCCTTCGCCACCCACCAGCTTCATGGTCCCGCCACAGAATGGTGGGACAATCACCGCGAGACTCTGCCCGAGGGCCACGCCCACACTTGGGCAGAGTTCTCAGCTGCTTTCCGTGCCGCTCACATCCCCGACGGCATTGTAGCTCAGAAGCAACAGGAGTTTAGGGACCTGCAGTAGGGGAGCAGGTTCGTAACAGAATATCTGCATGAGTTCAACAGGTTGGCCAGGTACGCACCTGAAGAGGTTCGTACGGATGCGGCCAGACAAGCCAAGTTCCTTAGGGGACTGAAGGACGAGTTGTCCCTACAACTCATCGCTGGAGACTTCGCCAACTTCCAAAAGTTGGTAAACAAGGCTATCATGCAGGAGACCCAGCAAAACAAGGTCGATCTAAAGAAGAAGCGGATGATTGCCTTCAGGCAGAATCAAGGAATGGCCCAGAGACCCCACTTTGCTCCACCCCCACCAGCACAGCAGTACCACCCCCGGCCAGTGTATCGTCCGGCGCCACCAGCCGCTAATGCCGGAGCCAGCCAACCTCGTCCCGCTCCCGCCGCACCAACCGTCCCAGCTGCCCCGGCCAAGAAGCCGAAAGTTTTGAGAGACAGGCATGGCAAGCCTGTAGTATGTTTCAACTGCCGCTAGGAGGGACACTACTCCCATCAGTGCCCTCATCCCAAGCGTGCACAAGGCGTCGCCTCCAACCCCGCCGTCCGCGCCAAGGTGAACCACGTCACCGCTGAGGAAGCCCAGGCCGCCCCGAAGATTGTCATGGGTAAGTTTATGGTTCATTCATCACTTGTAGTGGTATTATTTGACACCGGAGCTACCCACTCCTTTATATCAACTGCTTTTGTGGAAAATAATGCCCTGGACATAAGTGAACTACCCAGGCCAGTATTGATAGCTACCCCGGGCAAGCAAACCCGCGCTTGTTCCTTTAGTCCAAGGGTATGGGTAGATATCCAAGGCACGATATTTTGGGCCGACCCCATTCTAATAGAATGTCAAGGTTTGGATCTCATTCTAGGGATGGATTGGCTAAATAAACACCAAGGTGTGATAGAATGTGCCCAGTTTGTCGCCGAATGTGACACCTGCAGAAGAGTAAAATCTGAACATCAGAGGCCTGCAGGATTGTTACAGCCACTTAAGGTACCTGAATGGAAGTGGGAAGAAATCGGCATGGATTTCATCACCGGACTACCAAAGACCCAACTTGGATATGATTCTATTTGGGTGATCATCGATCGGCTTACAAAAGTAGCACATTTCATAGCCGTCAAGACGACCTTTAGTGGCCCTAAGCTTGCAGAGCTATATATGGCCCGGATCGTATGTCTTCATGGAGTGCCTAAGAAGATAGTGTCTGACCGAGGAAGTCAGTTTACCTCTCGTTTCTGGAAGAACCTTCAAGAGGAGATGGGCACGAGATTGAATTTCAGTACCGCCTACCACCCTCAGACAGATGGACAAACAGAAAGGGTAAATCAGATACTAGAGGATATGCTTCGGGCATGTGTTTTGGATTTTGGAGCCACTTGGGACAAGAGCTTGCCGTACGCTGAGTTTTCATACAACAACAGCTATCAAGCCAGCCTTCAGATGTCTCCTTTTGAAGCCCTATATGGACGTAAGTGCAGAACGCCACTACTATGGGACCAAACCGGTGAATCCCAAGTATTCGGAACAGACATTCTTCGTGAAGCTGAAGAGAAAGTACGGATCATCAGAGATCGACTCAAGACAGCCCAATCACGACAAAAGAGCTACGCAGACAATCGTCGCCGAGACTTAGCCTTTGAAGAAGGAGATCATGTCTACCTACGAGTTACACCTCTCCGTGGTACTCAACGGTTTAACATGAGAGGAAAGTTGGCCCCTCGATATGTTGGACCATTCCCCATTATCCGACGACAAGGCGAAGTAGCTTATCAGTTGGAACTACCACCCTCATTGGCTGGAGTGCACGATGTATTCCACGTATCTCAACTCAAGAAGTGTCTCCGCGTCCCCACGGAGCAAGTGGATCTTCAGCAGTTGGATGTCCAAGAGGATCTGACTTATGTGGAAAAGCCGGTCAAGATATTGGAAGTCAAAGAAAGAACCACCAGGAGTCGAGTAATCCGCTTCTGCAAAGTGCAGTGGAGCAATCATCCGGTAGAAGAAGCTACTTGGGAAAAGGAAGATGAACTCAAGGCACAGCATCCTGAGCTATTCGAGGATTGATCCGAATCTCGAGGACGAGATTCTCTGTAAGGGGGATAGGATTGTAACACCCCAGAAATTAAAAAGGATTAAAATAAAAGAAAAATATTATTTAAATTATTTCTGGATTTATTATTAAAGGAAAAATCACCAAAGAGCTCAAATAAAGCCAAACAGGGAGAAATACTCAAAATTTGGACCTGAAAATTTTATGAGATGAACTAGAGACCAAACTATAATTTTAGGAATTTTTACAAATTTTTATCAACAGTGATTCAACCCTTAATCAAATATTCGATTTTCTGGAATTATTTTAAATCAGAAATCAATTTTAAATCCTTAATGGGCCTCAACCCCGAAACCTCCCTCAGCCCGGCCCAGCCCAACCATGAGCCACTGACCGGTGGGACCGGCCTGTCGGCGCATTCCCCCCGTCTCCCTCTCCCGCCCACGCCCACCTGGCCCCACGCGTCAGCCACTGTGCGCTCGCGTTCGCCCACTGACAGCCGTGGCCCGCCTGTCGGCCCTTCCTTTTCTGGTTCGGTCGTTGACAGGTGGGGGCCACCTGTCAGGACCTTCGTCTCCGATGGAAGGGGATCGCTCCCCTTTCCTTCCCCGGCGATCCCCTTCTGTTTCCTCGCCGCCGGCCACCGGATCGCCTCGGATCTCCCTCCGATCACCTTCCCTGGTCGCCACCGCTCCCCTTCCATCTACGGCCGACGCGTTTTCGCGCTTATAGAAAGCTTCCCGAAGCTTTTGGTAACCCTCGCCGGAGCTCTCGGGAACCTTTCGGTTCCTTGCCATAGGGAGGCCGACGACCCCCCTATTTAAACCACCAGCGACCACCGCCCTCAGCCACACCGTAGCAGCCCGAGCCGAGTGAGAACAGAGCGCCCAATTCCCGTTTTTCGGGTTTCCCCTCTGCTCCGCCTCCGGCCGCCGCTCGCCGTCGATCCCGACCTCCACTGCCCTAGCCGTCGCCACCGTTGTGATCACCAGAGCCCACCTGCCCTCGGCCACCCCTCCGTTGGTCTTGGAACCCGCCGGATCATCGTCGCCGTCGAGCTCCCGAACGACCTCCGTCGTCTACGCTCGCCGCCGGTCACCTCCAAGCCCCATCGTCGCCACCGAAGGTATCATCGTAACCCCCTTACTCCCCGCGTTCCATTTTTAGCCCTAGCTAGGCCCCTAGGCCCTCGCCGTCGCCGCCGTGGCCGCACCCGAGCCCGCCGTCGCCGGAGACGAAGTGTGCAAGGCCCCCTTACGAGCGTGCCGTGCCGGATTTGATCCTGGCCGCACGATCGCGCACGAAGGGCACAGATTAAAACCCTTCGGGATTTAATCTCACCCGTAGATCTGGTCAAAGGGGTACGGGGCGATCGCAGCCGTCGATCGTTACTTGAACCCCAGGATCGATCTCGTGCGTCCACGCGTACCCCTTCGCTACGATTTAATCTCAGCCGTCCATTTCCACTTAACCCACCCGCCTCGCATCTGACCGCTGGATCCAGATCCAACGGCCCAGATCACTCGGGTCCACGCGCATAGTCACGGGTTCACGGTGAACCTGGTTCACCGTGGACCAGGGACTGTTTTTAGTTTAAATAAAATCCAGAAAATCGATTTAAACTTTGAAAATTCATATCTTGCTCATTTTAACTCCAAATTTCACCATTCAAATTTTGTTAAATCCAGAATAATATTCTCTACACATTAATGCAATAAAAACTGTATGTTACTGTTACCCAAAATATTCTTAATAAATAAATGAATAAAAACCCCTTAGGGTTAAGATTAATAAGATAGAAAATAAATTAGGAAAAATTCCAAAAAGTTAAACTTTACTGTTTTATACAAAACTACAGAAGATTAAAATGTTACTTCACATAAACACACCCACAAATATGTATGATTATGTTTGGTGATTAAATGTGATGTATTGTTTATTTTTCCGTACTGAGAAGACTACGAGTTCGTCGAGGAGCAGGAGTTCTACCCCGAGGTTCCTCCATCCCCCTTTGCTGATCAAGGCAAGTCATCGACCATCTCTGTGGAAACAGTTGATCATAATTGAGACCATGTTTTAATAACTTATCGCTATAACTCATAGGTTAATATTGCATTAGTCAAATACTCAAGCCTTACACTTATATTTATTAGATCCCCGTCCTTGTGTGCAAACCCAAGCCATGCTTATTGAGCCTTAACTCCTTGTCACTCTACTATAAAAATATTAGCTAGTGCCCAATGTACCGGCACAACTGCTATAGGTTAAAAAGAACGAGTCGTAGATAGCTGGATTCTGTATATGAATTTTCCTGTTATTCTCGTCTCTGGACTCTGTTGGAGTTGGCTAGGTTATAAGTATGGTGGGTTCCGGGTGCAAGCTCGGGCACTGGTTTGTCGCACCCGGGGCACTATAAGGACCGGTCTGCAGAATCTGTTGCAAAGCACTTCCGTACCAACCACAAGTCTAATGGGTAAGTCCTAACTGGAAGTATGGAATACTCCGGCTTGATGCACCATAGTGGAGGGGGCAAGGGGCTAGCCTGCGGGCGACTTGTACCGACGAGGCTCAAGGGGGGGTATGGTGGGGCTCCGATGCGTCGGGACACCATATGAAACCCATAAGAGGGTGCTATTGGGTCGGGGAGTACTATATGGACGGTTTTGGCACGAGTTCCCGTGTGATGGGTCATCTCGTTACACTTCGGTGTAGGTGATGAGTGCGTGCCTTGTGGGTACAGTGGTACATCTCTGATCAGAGTAATTCAATCTTTTCGAAAAGCCGAGCCCACGGTCAAGGGCGGGTTGTGTGACTACTCGCAGTTAGTTTACAATTGTTTGAATGTTCAAGTTATTCATGGCACGTAAGGACTGTTGAGCGAGGTGGGGCTGACTGTACCCCTCGAGTTAGAAGATGGTGATACACATGCACATGTTTATTTTCCGTACTAATAAAATTGCTCACATTTAAAGCTTTACAATTATGCTGCTTCCGCAAAATTAGCCAATACCCCCCCTTGTTATTATCTTGCATTATATTTGCATTCGGTGGCTTGCTGAGTACATCTGTACTCATCCCGTTGACTTACAACACCAGAGCCAGTCTACTACGAGGAGGATGAAGGTCTGGAGTAGCGACCCAGTCAAGGCGAAACTGGAAGAAGGCGTTCATCTAGGACCCTTATTTTATTAGTTTCTCTTCACCTTTATTCACTTTTGTATTAATGCGGTCTACGAACCGTGAATGATTGTCCGTATTGTACGTGGTCGCATGATGAACGTCTTGTTTTATTGATTTTCTATGGAATTTCAATAAAGTCCTGATTTATTAAATCGGGATCCCGCGCCATATCTGGTTCCGGAGGGAGGCGCGCATCGAGGCCAACGCCGGGGCGATTTCCGCGAGGGTGCAACTTCTCCAGATCGTCGCCCACCGGATGAGCATGCGGGACTTGGTGGAGGAGTTCGTGGCCCTCGAGATCCCTCCGCTGAAGGAGGAGTGGCCCGCCTCGCTCCGGAGCAGCCGAGACGAATCAATGCCTTCGGAGCTCTCCCGCCGGCTCGGTAAGTGCCACTTCTTGGTTGCTTCTGTCCCTGCTTTCCCTGCTCGAGGGGTACTCCGGTCCTGACGAAGAGATGTAGGATCGCTCGTCGCCCGAATGCCCGAGGAAGTCACTCGTCTGGCGGAGAGGATTCTCGGGGTCCCAACCGCAGCCGAACGGGCCCACCGGCTGGAGCTGGTGGGCTCATGGGAGCGCTTCAACAGGGTATGGGGGGCGCTCGAGCTCACGCCCCCGCCCCTTCCGGAGGGCGAGGTCCTTCGGGACGTCTCGAAAAGGAAGGCGAACGACGCCGACGGTGGCCTTTCTCGGGGCTGCTCGAAGAAGAAAAGGATAGTGAAGGGGCCGAAGCATATGTCCCCGGGACCCTCTTCGGCCTCTCACTCCGAAGGGGGGGGCTCCAGCGAGGGGGCCCAATCGGAGTCCGGAGACCCTCCGGCGATTCCGGTTCCGGTCCCGCCGGTCCGGCCGGACGCCAGAAGAAGTGAAGATGCTCCTCCTCGCGCGAACCCAGCGGAGCCTGCGCCGGAGGTCGGACAAGGGGCGCGTGCCGCCGAAGCGACGCCTCGGCCCGGGGCCGCTTCCACGCCCGCAACCGTTCCGGCGGGAGGCTCCGCAGGCTCCTTCGAGAGTAGGGCCACGGACAGCTTGGATCGCGGAGGCTTGGACGACCCGCTCGGCGCCATCGAGAAGAGCGCCGACAAGGAGGCCGAGCTGGCCGCTGCGGTGGCGAGCTCTCCGCCGAACTCCATCGACAACCTCTTCTACCGCCCAAGCCCGTCGGGCCACCTTCAGCCCCCGGATTACCCTAGCGAACATGCGGATGCAGGTATCGTAACTTAGCCGTACTTCTTCGTGCGCCAGGGGCCTTCTCCACTTTTAACTCTTATTCTCTCGCGCAGACACACCGGCCGGAGGCATGGGGCCCGTCGCCCCGTGCCCCGCGGATGCCCCGGACGCGAGGTCCGGAGCCCCTGTCACCGCGAGGAGGGCCTCGGACTCGCGGGACGAGGCGGACTCCCGGAGCATCGAAAGGGCCCCTCAGGAGTCTGCCGGAGACGCTGAGTGTAACACCCCAGAAATTAAAAAGGAATAAAATAAAAGAAAATATTATTTAAATCATTTTTGAATTTATTAGTAAAGGAGAAATCACAAAAGAGCCTAAATAAAACCAAACAGGGAGAAATACTCCAAATCTGGACTTGAAAATTTTATGAGATAAACTAGAGATCAAGATGTAATTTTAGGAATTTTTACAAATTTTTATCAACAGTGATTCAACCCTTAATCAAATATTTGATTTTCTGGAATTATTTTAAATCAGAAATCAATTTTTAATCCCATTGGGCCGAAACCCTGAAACTCCCTCCAACGGCCTTTTTGGCCCAGCCCATTACCACCCACCCACTGACAGGAGGGGCCCGCCTGTCGGCGCTCGCCTCCCCTCTCTCCTCCCGCCCGCGCCCCGCCTAGCCCCACGCGTCAGCCACCTTGCGCCCTCTGACCGCTCGGCCCCGCCTGTCTGCCCTTCCCTTTTTCGTTCACTCACTGATAGGTGGAGCCCACCTGTCAGATCCATCGTCTCCGATGGAAGGGGATCGCTCCCCTTTCCTTCCCCGGCGATCCCCTTCTGCTTCCACACCGCCGGCCACCGGATCGCCTCAGATCTCCCTCCGATCACCTTCCCTGGTCGCCACCGCTCCCCTTCCATCTATAGCCGACGCGTTTTCACGCTTAAGGAAGCTAACCGAGCCAAAGGAAAGCCCCGCCGGAGTTAGGAATTAAACCTTCGGGTTTCCTCGGTTTTGCCTTCCATTCTCGCCGCCGGTGACCCCTATATAAACCCCTCTGGCCTCCGCGCTCAGTCCACACCGTAGCCACCCAAGCCGAGCGAGAACAGAGCGCCGCCGGCTTCTTTTGGCATTTTGCTCTGCTTCGCCTCCGGCGAGCCCTCACCCTCACCTCAGATCTCCCCCGTCCTAGCCACCGCCACCAACGAGACCGCCGAGGCCCGCCCGTCTTCGGCCCCGACTCCGTTGGTCGAGAGGACCGCCGGATCGCCTCGCCGCCGATGAACCCGAACGGTTCCTCCGCCCCTCTTCGTCGACGGTCGTCATCCGCTCGCCGCCACCGCCACCGCCGGTACGACCAAGTTCCCCTCTCGACACTGATTCCATTTTTGGCCTTAGCATCGACATCCAATCCACGCCGTCGCCGGAATCCTTCGCCGTTGGACCGCCGGAGCCGAGAACGAAGGGGGTAATCACCCCTTTAGCTCGTGCCGTGCCGGACGAGTCCCTGGCCGTCCGATCCAGATCGGAGGGCTAGGATTAAATCCCTTCGGGATCTAACCCAGGCCCTCGGATCCGGTCAAAGCGGTACCTCGCGATCTCAGCCATCGGATTTAACTTAAAAACGTGACTTAATCCTGTGCGTCCACGCATACCGGTTCGGTATGATTTAATCTGGGCCGTTCAAACTCATTTAAAACCCCCGCCTCGCATCTGGCCGCTGGATCCAGATCCAACGGTCCAGATCCGATCGGTCCACGCGCATAGTCACGGGTTCACGGTGAGCCTGGTTCACCGTGGACCAGGGACTGTTTTTCTGTTTAAATAAAATCCAGAAAATTGTTTAAACTTTGAAAATTCATATCTTGCTCATTTTAACTCCAAATTTCACCATTCAAATTTTGTTAAAACCAAAATAATATTCTCTACACATTAATGCAATAAAAACAGTATGTTTCTGTTACCCAAAATATTATTACTAAATAAATGAATAAAAATCCCTTAGGGTCAAAATTTATAATACAGAAAATAAATGGGGAAAAATCCTAAAATGTTAAACTTTACTGTTTTATACAAAACTCAGAATATTAAAATATTACTCCACATAATAAAACCTACAAATATGTATGTTAAATATTTGGTGAATTTTATCTGTTTATTGAATGTATTGTTTATTTTCCGTATCAAGAAGACTACGAGTTCGTCGAGGAGCAGGAGTTCTGCCCCGAGGTTCCTCCATCCCCATTTGCTGATCAAGGCAAGTCATCGACCACCTCTGTGGAAATAGTTGATCATATTTGAGCCCATGTTTTGAATAAATTATCGCTATAACCCATAGGTTAATATTGCATTAGTCCAATGATCAAGCCTTACACTTATATTTATTAGATCCCCGTCCTTGTGTGCAAACCCAAGCCATGCTTATTGAGCCTTAACTCCTTGTCACTCTACTATAAAAATATTAGCTAGTGCCCAATGTACCGGCACAACTGCTATAGGATAAAAAGAATGAGTCGTAGATAGCCGGATTCTGTATATGATTTTCCCCATTATTCTCGTCTCTGGACTCTGTTGGA
Source organism: Zizania palustris (assembly GCA_019279435.1). Classification (NCBI taxonomy): domain Eukaryota; kingdom Viridiplantae; phylum Streptophyta; class Magnoliopsida; order Poales; family Poaceae; genus Zizania; species Zizania palustris. The sequence continues at coordinate 98,550,830 of JAAALK010000080.1, forward strand.
GTTGGCTAAGTTATAAGTATGGTGGGTTCCGGGTGCAAGCTCGGGCACTGGTTTGTCGCACTCGGGGCACTATAAGGACCGGTCTGCGGGATCTGTTGCAAAGCACTTCCGTACCAACCACAAGTCTAATGGGTAAGTCCTAACTGGAAGTATGGAATACTCCGGCTTGATGCACCATAGAGGAGGGGGCAAGGGGCTAGCCTGCGGGCGACTTGTACCGACGAGGCTCAAGGGGGGGTATGGTGGGGCTCCGATGCGTCGGGACACCATATGAAACCCATAAGAGGGTGCTATTGAGTCGGGGAGGACTATATGGAAGGTTTTGGCACGAGTTCCCGTGTGATGGGTCATCTCGTTACACTTCGGTGTAGGTGATGAGTGCGTGCCTTGTGGGTACAGTGGTACATCTCTGATCAGAGTAATTTAATCTTTTCGAAAAGCCGAGCCCACGGTCAAGGGCGGGTTGTGTGACTACTCGCAGTTAGTTTACAATTGTTTGAATGTTCGGGTTATTCATGGCACGTAAGGACTGTTGAGCGAGGTGGGGCTGACTGTACCCCTCGAGTTAGAAGATGATGATACACATGCACATGTTTACTTTTCCGTACTAATAAATTGCTCTCATTTAAAGCTTTACAATTATGCTGCTTCCGCTAAACTAGCCACTATCTCCCTTGTTATTACCTTGCATTATATTTGCATTCGGTGGCTTTCTGAGTACATCTGTACTCACCCCGTTGACTTACAACATCAGAGCCCGTCTACTACGAGGAGGATGAAGGTCTGGAGTAGCGACCCAGTCAAGGCGAGACTGGAAGGAGGCGTTCATCTAGGACCCTTGTTTTATTAGTTTCTCTTCATCTTTATTCACTTTTGTATTAATGCGGTCTACGAACCATGAATGATTGTCCGTATTGTACGTGGTCGCATGATGAACGTCTTGTTTTATTGATTTTCTATGGAATTTCAATAAAGTCCTGATTTATTAAATCGGGGCGCGACAAGATGGTATCAGAGTCGACTTGACTGTAGGAAGCCAAACAGACCTGACCTTAGGATTTAAACATACTATATTTTCTTACAAACACTACTTATCCTCTCATCTTCCGAGGTTTTCACAAAAATTTTCTCTCTTTTGTAGATGTCGGTCCGTACCATGAATGGGAACCTTCGTGACGAGGCCGGATTCATTCGCGAGCTGCGCATGCTCGTCAGCTTCCTTGGATTCGAGCATGAGCCGATGTACCATGGAGTCTTCCCCGACGAGGAAGAGAGCTTCTGCGAGGTCACCGTCGTCGTCCAGCCCTCCCCTCAGACAGCTCACACCTACCGCGGAGGAGGACCCACCTTTCTGGTTGCCAGCCAGCGCACCGCTCTCCAGGCACTCACGGAGCTCCGGATGATCTACGACAGCGAGCTCTACGACACGGACTTTCGCTTCGTGCCTCTTCGCACCCCAGGGAGTCCACACAGTGTCTTCGTCAGCACACTCTCCCAGCGCCATTCTGCGATTGGTCATACCATGCGCTTGTTGGAGGCCATGGATGATCTCCATTACGAGGCACTGCAGGACGCCAATGGACAACGCGACACCATCAGCTTCTACCGCCACTCTTCCGAGGATCTGAACCGCGAGAACAGAGAGCTTCGTCGCCGCATCTAGCAGGGACACCGCTTGGCTGCCGAGGCAGAGGAGTTGCGGCGTCAAAATGAGCTCCTTCGACAGCGTGTCGCCACCAACCCACATCTCCGCTACCAGATCGAGGAATTGAAGAAGGACATAGGGGAGATCGCGCCTCTTCCGCCTCGCAGGAAGAAACCCCTTCGGATCCCCACTGTGAGGCCCAAGAGGATCTCCCGCAGCGCACCACCCGCCGGACCGTCCAGCTCCTCGACCCCGACCGTCTCCCACGAGCCCGAGATCGAGCCGTCCCCCGAGCTGCCATAGACGTAGTTTTACGATTGATTGTTATTTTTATTGCTTGTTTGTATTAGCATTCATGTCAAAACATAAGGCATGAATGAAGGATTAAATAAATGTAACCGCAAGAACGGTACCTTTTGGAATAAAATACGAAGAAATTCACTAAAATAAATGTGTATACTCTGAAAACTCCAGGATGACCAACACTCAGGGATCAGACGCTCCTCAGAACGGAGGAGATAGTGGCAACCTGCCACAATGGGGAGCCACCGGGCAAAGGCAAGCCCCGGTCGCCAACCACCCCACCTTGGCTGAGATGATGGCCACTCAGAACCAGTGGTTGCTGCCCTATTGAACCAGATGCAGCAGCAGCAACAGCAGATGCAAGAACAGCAGGCGCATCTTTTTCCGCCTCCACCAACAGCCCGAGCTGCCCCGACCTGCCACACCAGCTCCCGCTCCCGCGTCGCAGCTCTCGGAGTTCCTCCGAGTCCGCCCACCGACCTTCTCGAGCACCACCAACCCCATGGAGGCTGGGGATTGGTTGCGAGCCATCGAGAAGAAGCTCGACCTCCTGACCTGCACCGAGCAGGAGAGGGTGGCCTTCGCCACCCACCAGCTTCATGGTCCCGCCGCAGAATGGTGGGACAATCACCGCGAGACTCTACCCGAGGGCCACGCCCCTACTTGGGCAGAGTTCTCGGCCGCCTTTCGTACCGCCCACATCCCCGACGGCATCATTGCCCAGAAGCAGCAAGAGTTCAGAGACCTGCAGCAAGGGAGCAGGTCCGTAACAGAGTATCTGCATGAGTTCAACCGGTTGGCTAGGTACGCACCGGAGGAGGTCCGTACTGATACGGCCAGGCAAGCTAAGTTCCTCCGGGGACTGAAGGACGAGTTGTCTCTACAACTCATCTCTGGAGACTTCGCCAACTTCCAGAAGTTGGTGAACAAGGTGATCATGCAGGAGACCCACCAGAACAAGGTCGACCTGGAGAAAAAGCGCATGATTGCCTTCAGGCAAAACCAGGGCATGGCCCAGAGACCCCGTTTTGCTCCACCCCCACCAGCACAGCAGTACCACCCCCGGCCAGTGTATCGTCCGGCGCCACCAGCTGCTAATGCCGGAGCCAGCCAACCTCGTCCCGCTCCCGCCGCACCGACCGCCCCAGCTGCCCCGACCAAGAAGCCAGAGGTTTTGAGAGACAGGCATGGCAAGCCTGTGGTGTGCTTCAACTGCCGCCAGGAGGGACATTACTCCCACCAGTGCCCTCATCCCAAGCGTGCACAAGGTGTCACCTCCAATCCCGCCGTTCGCGCCAAGGTGAACCACGTCACCGCCGAAGAAGCCCAGGCCGCCCCGGAAATTGTCATGGGTAAGTTTATGGTTCATTCATCACTTGCAGTGGTATTATTTGACACCGGAGCTACCCACTCCTTTATATCAACTGCTTTTGTGGAAAATAATGCCCTGGACATAAGTGAACTACCCAGGCCAGTACTAATAGCTACCCCGGGCAAGCAAACTCTTGCCTGTTCCTTAGTCCAAGGGTATGGGTAGAAATCCAAGGCACAATATTTTGGGCCGACCCCATTCTAATAGAATGCCAAGGTTTGGATCTCATCCTAGGAATGGATTGGCTAAACAAACACCAAGGTGTGATAGAATGTGCCCAGAGAAAAGTGACTGTGACTGATGAAGAAGGGACTATAGTCACATTCCAGATGCCCAGCATGAAGGCCGGAAGGACAAGACTACATCAGATTACCCTGGAGGAGATACCAATAGTCAGTGAGTACCCGGACGTATTCCCAGAGGATCTACCAGGGATGCCACCCAAGAGGGACATCGAGTTCAGGATTGACTTGATGCCCGGAACCACTCCTATTTATAAGCGACCATACCGGATGGCCGCTAATGAGTTAGCTGAGATGAAGCAGCAGTTGGAGGATCTCGAGAAGAAAGGCTACATCAGACCTAGCACATCGCCATGGGGTGCTCCAGTCATCTTCGTCGAGAAGAAAGAAGACAAGGCAAAGCGTATGTGTGTGGATTATCGCGCCTTGAATGAGGTAACCATCAAGAATAAGTACCCGTTACCTCGGATCGATGACCTCTTCGACCAGCTAAAAGGAGCTACAGTGTTCTCGAAGATCGACTTGCGTTCTGGTTATCATCAGTTAAGGATCCGAGAGGAGGACATACCCAAGACTGCCTTCACTACCCGTTATGGATTATATGAGTGTACGGTTATGTCCTTTGGATTGACCAACGCCCCTGCATTCTTCATGAATATGATGAATAAGGTATTCATGGAATATTTGGACAAGTTCATCGTGGTCTTCACAGACGATATCCTCATTTATTCCAAGGACCAGAAGGAGCACGAGACTCACCTCCGGTTAACTTTAGGAAAGTTAAGGGAACACCAATTGTATGCCAAGTACAGCAAATGCAAGTTTTGGACGGCAGAAGTAAAATTCCTCGGACACATCATCTCTGCGCAAGGAATCGCAGTAGACCCTGTCACCGTAGAAGCAGTTACGGATTGGTTGCCACCCACGAACGTATCTGAGATACGAAGTTTTCTGGGTTTGGCCGGATATTATCGGAGATTTATTGAGAATTTTTCCAAGATAGCCAAGCCTATGACCAAGTTGTTGCAGAAAGGAGAGAAGTTTGAATGGACTCCTGAATGCGAGGAAAGTTTCCGCACCCTCAAGACCCGTTTGGTGTCTGCACCTATACTGACCCTACCGGATATCCGTAAGGACTTCCATGTCTATTGCGACGCATCTCGCCAAGGATTGGGATGTGTTCTTATGCAAGATGGGAGAGTTATCTCTTATGCCTCCCGTCAGTTGAGACCTCATGAGTTGAATTATCCGACCCATGATTTGGAATTAGCCGCCGTAGTGCACGCCCTTAAGATTTGGAGGCACTATTTGGTTGGTAATCGTTGTGAGATCTTTACGGATCACAAGAGCTTGAAGTATATCTTCACACAGCCAGACCTTAACTTGAGGCAAAGACGATGGTTGGAACTAATCAAGGACTATGACTTAGGTATTCACTACCACCCCGGAAAAGCAAATGTGGTAGCTGATGCCTTAAGTCGCAAGGGATATTGCACAGCCATGATGATTCAAGAACACGCACCCTTGTTATGTAGGGAGATGGAAAAGTTGAATCTTGGATTGACCACCGGAGCATATCTAGCCACCTTGGAAACCCAGCCTATTCTATTTGAGCATATCCGTGAAGCTCAGTTGGAGGACCCGGATATAGCTGCCATTAGGAAGAACATGAGACAAGGAAAAGCCCCCGGATTTTCAGAGGACGAGAATGGCACCATATGGTTTGGAACCCGGATATGTGTGCCGGATAAACCTGAGATAAAGACCCTTATCCTAAGAGAAGCCCATGAGACATTATACTCCATTCATCCCGGCAGTACCAAGATGTACCAGGATCTGAAAGAACGTTATTGGTGGGTCAGCATGAAAAGAGAGATTGCCCAGTTTGTCGCCGAGTGTGACACCTGCAGAAGAGTAAAGGCTGAACATCAGAGGCCCGCAGGATTGTTACAGCCACTTAAAGTGCCTGAATGGAAGTGGGAAGAGATCGGTATGGATTTCATCACCGGATTACCAAAGACCCAACTTGGGTATGATTCTATTTGGGTGATCATCGATCGGCTTACGAAAGTAGCTCATTTCATAGCCGTCAAGACGACCTTCAGTGGCCCTAAGCTTGCAGAGCTATATATGGCCCGGATAGTATGTCTTCATGGAGTGCCCAAGAAGATAGTGTCTGACCGAGGAAGTCAGTTTACCTCTCGTTTCTGGAAGAACCTTCAAGAGGAGATGGGCACGAGATTGAATTTCAGTACCGCCTACCATCCTCAGACAGATGGACAAACAGAGAGGGTAAACCAAATATTAGAGGATATGCTTCGAGCATGTGTTTTGGATTTTGGAGCCACTTGGGACAAGAGCTTGCCGTACGCTGAAGTTTTCATACAACAACAGCTACCAAGCCAGCCTTCAGATGTCTCCCTTTGAAGCACTTATGGACGTAAGTGCAGGACGCCTCTACTTTGGGACCAAACCGGTGAATCCCAAGTATTCGGAACAGACATTCTTCGTGAAGCTGAAGAGAAAGTACGGATCATCAGAGATCGACTCAAGACAGCCCAATCTCGACAGAAGAGCTACGCAGACAACCGTCGCCGAGACTTAGCCTTTGAAGAAGGAGATCATGTCTACCTTCGGGTTACACCTCTCCGTGGTACTCAACGGTTTAACATGAGAGGAAAGTTGGCCCCTCGATATGTTGGACCATTCCCCATTATCCGACGCCAAGGCGAAGTAGCTTATCAGTTGGAACTACCACCCTCGTTGGCTGGAGTGCACGATGTATTCCACGTATCTCAACTCAAGAAGTGTCTCCGCGTCCCCACAGAGCAAGTGGACCTTCAGCAGTTGGATGTCCAAGAAGATCTGACCTATGTGGAAAAGCCGGTCAAGATATTGGAAGTCAAAGAAAGAACCACCAGGAGTCGAGTAATCCGCTTCTGCAAGGTGCAGTGGAGCAATCACCCGGTAGAAGAAGCTACTTGGGAAAAGGAAGATGAACTCAAGGCGCAGCATCCTGAACTATTCGAGGATTGAGCCGAATCTCGAGGACGAGATTCTCTGTAAGGGGGATAGGATTGTAACACCCCAGAAATTAAAAAGGAATAAAATAAAAGAAAATATTATTTAAATCATTTTTGAATTTATTAGTAAAGGAGAAATCACAAAAGAGCCTAAATAAAACCAAACAGGGAGAAATACTCCAAATCTGGACTTGAAAATTTTATGAGATAAACTAGAGATCAAGATGTAATTTTAGGAATTTTTACAAATTTTTATCAACAGTGATTCAACCCTTAATCAAATATTTGATTTTCTGGAATTATTTTAAATCAGAAATCAATTTTTAATCCCATTGGGCCGAAACCCTGAAACTCCCTCCAACGGCCTTTTTGGCCCAGCACATTACCACCCACCCACTGACAGGAGGGGCCCGCCTGTCGGCGCTCGCCTCCCCTCTCTCCTCCCGCCCGCGCCCCGCCTGGCACCACGCGTCAGCCACCTTGCGCCCTCTGACCGCTCGGCCCCGCCTGTCTGCCCTTCCCTTTTTCGTTCACTCACTGATAGGTGGAGCCCACCTGTCAGATCCATCGTCTCCGATGGAAGGGGATCGCTCCCCTTTCCTTCCCCGGCGATCCCCTTCTGCTTCCACACCGCCGGCCACCGGATCGCCTCGGATCTCCCTCCGATCACCTTCCCTGGTCGCCACCGCTCCCCTTCCATCTATAGCCGACGCGTTTTCACGCTTAAGGAAGCTAACCGAGCCAAAGGAAAGCCCCGCCGGAGTTAGGAATTAAACCTTCGGGTTTCCTCGGTTTTGCCTTCCATTCTCGCCGCCGGTGACCCCTATATAAACCCCTCTGGCCTCCGCGCTCAGTCCACACCGTAGCCACCCAAGCCGAGCGAGAACAGAGCGCCGCCGGCTTCTTTTGGCATTTTGCTCTGCTTCGCCTCCGGCGAGCCCTCACCCTCACCTCAGATCTCCCCCGTCCTAGCCACCGCCACCAACGAGACCGCCGAGGCCCGCCCGTCTTCGGCCCCGACTCCGTTGGTCGAGAGGACCGCCGGATCGCCTCGCCGCCGATGAACCCGAACGGTTCCTCCGCCCCTCTTCGTCGACGGTCGTCATCCGCTCGCCGCCACCGCCACCGCCGGTACGACCAAGTTCCCCTCTCGACACTGATTCCATTTTTGGCCTTAGCATCGACATCCAATCCACGCCGTCGCCGGAATCCTTCGCCGTTGGACCGCCGGAGCCGAGAACGAAGGGGGTAATCACCCCTTTAGCTCGTGCCGTGCCGGACGAGTCCCTGGCCGTCCGATCCAGATCGGAGGGCTAGGATTAAATCCCTTCGGGATCTAACCCAGGCCCTCGGATCCGGTCAAAGCGGTACCTCGCGATCTCAGCCATCGGATTTAACTTAAAACGTGACTTAATCCTGTGCGTCCACGCATACCGGTTCGGTATGATTTAATCTGGGCCGTTCAAACTCATTTAAAACCCCCGCCTCGCATCTGGCCGCTGGATCCAGATCCAACGGTCCAGATCCGATCGGTCCACGCGCATAGTCACGGGTTCACGGTGAGCCTGGTTCACCGTGGACCAGGGACTGTTTTTCTGTTTAAATAAAATCCAGAAAATTGTTTAAACTTTGAAAATTCATATCTTGCTCATTTTAACTCCAAATTTCACCATTCAAATTTTGTTAAAACCAAAATAATATTCTCTACACATTAATGCAATAAAAACAGTATGTTTCTGTTACCCAAAATATTATTACTAAATAAATGAATAAAAATCCCTTAGGGTCAAAATTTATAATACAGAAAATAAATGGGGAAAAATCCTAAAATGTTAAACTTTACTGTTTTATACAAAACTCAGAATATTAAAATATTACTCCACATAATAAAACCTACAAATATGTATGTTAATATTTGGTGAATTTTATCTGTTTATTGAATGTATTGTTTATTTTCCGTATCAAGAAGACTACGAGTTCGTCGAGGAGCAGGAGTTCTACCCCGAGGTTCCTCCATCCCCATTTGCTGATCAAGGCAAGTCATCGACCACCTCTGTGGAAATAGTTGATCATATTTGAGCCCATGTTTTGAATAAATTATCGCTATAACCCATAGGTTAATATTGCATTAGTCCAATGATCAAGCCTTACACTTATATTTATTAGATCCCCGTCCTTGTGTGCAAACCCAAGCCATGCTTATTGAGCCTTAACTCCTTGTCACTCTACTATAAAAATATTAGCTAGTGCCCAATGTACCGGCACAACTGCTATAGGATAAAAAGAATGAGTCGTAGATAGCCGGATTCTGTATATGATTTCCCCGTTATTCTCGTCTCTGGACTCTGTTGGAGTTGGCTAAGTTATAAGTATGGTGGGTTCCGGGTGCAAGCTCGGGCACTGGTTTGTCGCACCCGGGGCACTATAAGGACCGGTCTGCGGGATCTGTTGCAAAGCACTTCCGTACCAACCACAAGTCTAATGGGTAAGTCCTAACTGGAAGTATGGAATACTCCGGCTTGATGCACCATAGAGGAGGGGGCAAGGGGCTAGCCTGCGGGCGACTTGTACCGACGAGGCTCAAGGGGGGGTATGGTGGGGCTCCGATGCGTCGGGACACCATATGAAACCCATAAGAGGGTGCTATTGAGTCGGGGAGGACTATATGGAAGGTTTTGGCACGAGTTCCCGTGTGATGGGTCATCTCGTTACACTTCGGTGTAGGTGATGAGTGCGTGCCTTGTGGGTACAGTGGTACATCTCTGATCAGAGTAATTTAATCTTTTCGAAAAGCCGAGCCCACGGTCAAGGGCGGGTTGTGTGACTACTCGCAGTTAGTTTACAATTGTTTGAATGTTCGAGTTATTCATGGCACGTAAGGACTGTTGAGCGAGGTGGGGCTGACTGTACCCCTCGAGTTAGAAGATGATGATACACATGCACATGTTTACTTTTCCGTACTAATAAATTGCTCTCATTTAAAGCTTTACAATTATGCTGCTTCCGCTAAACTAGCCACTATCTCCCTTGTTATTACCTTGCATTATATTTGCATTCGGTGGCTTGCTGAGTACATCTGTACTCACCCCGTTGACTTACAACATCAGAGCCCGTCTACTACGAGGAGGATGAAGGTCTGGAGTAGCGACCCAGTCAAGGCGAGACTGGAAGGAGGCGTTCATCTAGGACCCTTGTTTTATTAGTTTCTCTTCATCTTTATTCACTTTTGTATTAATGCGGTCTACGAACCAGTGAATGATTGTCCGTATTGTACGTGGTCGCATGATGAACGTCTTGTTTTATTGATTTTCTATGGAATTTCAATAAAGTCCTGATTTATTAAATCGGGGCGCGACAAGATGGTATCAGAGTCCGACTTGACTGTAGGAAGCCAAACAGACCTGACCTTAGGATTTATACTTACTATATTTTCTTACAAACACTACTTATCCTCTCATCTTCCGAGGTTTTCACAAAAATTTTCTCTCTTTTGTAGATGTCGGTCCGTACCATGAATGGGAACCTTCGTGACGAGGCCGGATTCATTCGCGAGCTACGCATGCTCGTCAGCTTCCTTGGATTCGAGCATGAGCCGATGTACCATGGAGTCTTCCCCGACGAGGAAGAGAGCTTCTGCGAGGTCACCGTCGTCGTCCAGCCCTCCCCTCAGACAGCTCACACCTACCGCGGAGGAGGACCCTACCTTTCTGGTTGCCAGCCAGCGCACCGCTCTCCAGGCACTCACGGAGCTCCGGATGATCTACGACAGCGAGCTCTACGACACGGACTTTCGCTTCGTGCCTCTTCGCACCCCAGGGAGTCCACACAGTGTCTTCGTCAGCACACTCTCCCAGCGCCATTCTGCGATTGGTCATACCATGCGCTTGTTGGAGGCCATGGATGATCTCCATTACGAGGCACTGCAGGACGCCAATGGACAACGCGACACCATCAGCTTCTACCGCCACTCTTCCGAGGATCTGAACCGCGAGAACGGAGAGCTTCGTCGCCGCATCCAGCAGGGACACCGCTTGGCTGCCGAGGCAGAGGAGTTGCGGCGTCAAAATGAGCTCCTTCGACAGCGTGTCGCCACCAACCCACATCTCCGCTACCAGATCGAGGAATTGAAGAAGGACATAGAGGAGATCGCGCCTCTTCCGCCTCGCAGGAAGAAACCCCTTCGGATCCCCACTGTGAGGCCCAAGAGGATCTCCCGCAGCGCACCACCCGCCGGACCGTCCAGCTCCTCGACCCCGACCGTCTCCCACGAGCCCGAGATCGAGCCGTCCCCCGAGCTGCCATAGACGTAGTTTTACGATTGATTGTTATTTTTTATTGCTTGTTTGTATTAGCATTCATGTCAAAACATAAGGCATGAATGAAGAATTAAATAAATGTAACCGCAAGAACGGTACCCTTTTGAATAAAATATAAGAAGTTCACTAAAATAAATGTGTATACTCTGAAAACTCCAGGATGACCAACACTCAGGGTTCAGACGCTCCTCAGAACGGAGGAGATAGTGGCAACCTGCCACAATGGGGAGCCACCGGGCAAAGGCAAGCCCCGGTCGCCAATCACCCCACCTTGGCTGAGATGATGGCCACCCAGAACCAGCTGGTCTCAGCCCTATTGCACCAGATGCAGCAGCAGCAGCAGCAGATGCAAGAGCAGCAGGCTCATCTTTTCCGCCTCCACCAACAGCCCGAGCTGCCCCGACCTGCCACACCAGCTCCCGCTCCCGCGTCGCAGCTCTCGGAGTTCCTCCGAGTCCGCCCACCGACCTTCTCGAGCACCACCAACCCCATGGAGGCTGGGGATTGGTTGCGAGCTATCGAGAAGAAGCTCGACCTCCTGACCTGCACCGAGCAGGAGAGGGTGGCCTTCGCCACCCACCAGCTTCATGGTCCCGCCGCAGAATGGTGGGACAATCACCGCGAGACTCTACCCGAGGGCCACGCCCCTACTTGGGCAGAGTTCTCAGCTGCTTTCGTGCCGCTCACATCCCCGACGACATTATAGCTCAGAAGCAACAAGAGTTAGGGACCTGCAGCAAGGGGAGCAGGTCCGTAACAGAATATCTGCATGAGTTCAACCGGTTGGCCAGGTACTGCACCTGAGGAGGTTCCGTACGGATGCAGCCAGACAGGCTAAGTTCCTCCGGGGACTGAAGGACGAGCTGTCTCTACAGCTCATCTTCGGAGACTTTCGCCAACTTCCAAAGTTGGTGAACAAGGCGATCATGCAAGGAGACCCAGCAGAACAAGGTCGACCTGAGAAGAAGCGCATGATTGCCTTCAGGCAAAACCAGGGCATGGCCCAGAGACCCCGTTTTGCTCCACCTCCACCAGCACAGCAGTACCACCCCCGGCCAGTGTATCGTCCGGCGCCACCAGCCGCCAATGCCGGAGCCAGCCAACCTCGTCCCGCTCCCGCCGCACCAACCGTCCCCAGCTGCCCGGCCAAGAAGCCAGGAGTTTTGAGAGACAAGGCATGGCAAGCCTGTGGTAGTGCTTCAACTGCCGCCAGGAGGGACATTACTCCCACCAGTGCCCTCATCCCAAGCGTGCACAAGGTGTCACCTCCAATCCCGCCGTTCGCGCCAAGGTGAACCACGTCACCGCCGAGAAGCCCAGGCCGCCCCGGAAATTGTCATGGGTAAGTTTATGGTTCATTCATCACTTGCAGTGGTATTATTTGACACCGGAGCTACCCACTCCTTTATATCAACTGCTTTTGTGGAAAATAATGCCCTGGACATAAGTGAACTACCCAGGCCAGTACTAATAGCTACCCCGGGCAAGCAAACCTCTTGCTGTTCCTTAGTCCAAGGGTATGGGTAGAAATCCAAGGCACAATATTTTGGGCCGACCCCATTCTAATAGAATGCCAAGGTTTGGATCTCATCCTAGGGAATGGATTGGCTAAACAAACACCAAGGTGTGATAGAATGTGCCCAGAGAAAAGTGACTGTGACTGATGAAGAAGGGACTATAGTCACATTCCAGATGCCCAGCATGAAGGCCGGAAGGACAAGACTACATCAGATTACCTGGAGGAGATACCAGTAGTCAGTGAGTACCCGGACGTATTCCCAGAGGATCTACCAGGGATGCCACCCAAGAGGGACATCGAGTTCAGGATTGACTTGATGCCCGGAACCACTCCTATTTATAAGCGACCATACCGGATGGCCGCTAATGAGTTAGCTGAGATGAAGCAGCAGTTGGAGGATCTCGAGAAGAAAGGCTACATCAGACCTAGCACATCGCCATGGGGTGCTCCAGTCATCTTCGTCGAGAAGAAAGAAGACAAGGCAAAGCGTATGTGTGTGGATTATCGCGCCTTGAATGAGGTAACCATCAAGAATAATGTACCCGTTACCTCGGATCGATGACCTCTTCGACCAGCTAAAAGGAGCTACAGTGTTCTCGAAGATCGACTTGCGTTCTGGTTATCATCAGTTAAGGATCCGAGAGGAGGACATACCCAAGACTGCCTTCACTACCCGTTATGGATTATATGAGTGTACGGTTATGTCCTTTGGATTGACCAACGCCCCTGCATTCTTCATGAATATGATGAATAAGGTATTCATGGAATATTTGGACAAGTTCATCGTGGTCTTCACAGACGATATCCTCATTTATTCCAAGGACCAGAAGGAGCACGAGACTCACCTCCGGTTAACCTTAGGAAAGTTAAGGGAACACCAATTGTATGCCAAGTACAGCAAATGCAAGTTTTGGACGGCAGAAGTAAAATTCCTCGGACACATCATCTCTGCGCAAGGAATCGCAGTAGACCCTGTCACCGTAGAAGCAGTTACGGATTGGTTGCCACCCACGAACGTATCTGAGATACGAAGTTTTCTGGGTTTGGCCGGATATTATCGGAGATTTATTGAGAATTTTTCCAAGATAGCCAAGCCTATGACCAAGTTGTTGCAGAAAGGAGAGAAGTTTGAATGGACTCCTGAATGCGAGGAAAGTTTCCGCACCCTCAAGACCCGTTTGGTGTCTGCACCTATACTGACCCTACCGGATATCCGTAAGGACTTCCATGTCTATTGCGACGCATCTCGCCAAGGATTGGGATGTGTTCTTATGCAAGATGGGAGAGTTATCTCTTATGCCTCCCGTCAGTTGAGACCTCATGAGTTGAATTATCCGACCCATGATTTGGAATTAGTCGCCGTAGTGCACGCCCTTAAGATTTGGAGGCACTATTTGGTTGGTAATCGTTGTGAGATCTTTACGGATCACAAGAGCTTGAAGTATATCTTCACACAGCCAGACCTTAACTTGAGGCAAGAGACGATGGTTGGAACTAATCAAGGACTATGACTTGGGTATTCACTACCACCCCGGAAAAGCAAATGTGGTAGCTGATGCCTTAAGTCGTAAGGGATATTGCACAGCCGTGATGATTCAAGAACACGCACCCTTGTTATGTAGGGAGATGGAAAAGTTGAATCTTGGATTGACCACCGGAGCATATCTAGCCACCTTGGAAACCCAGCCTATTCTATTTGAGCAGATCCGTGAAGCTCAGTTGGACGACCCGGATATATGTGCCGGATAAACCTGAGATAAAGACCCTTATCCTAAGGGAAGCCCATGAGACATTATATTCAATTCATCCCGGCAGTACCAAGATGTACGAGGATCTGAAAGAACGTTATTGGTGGGTCAGCATGAAAAGAGAGATTGCCCAGTTTGTCGCCGAGTGTGACACCTGCAGAAGAGTAAAGGCTGAACATCAGAGGCCCGCAGGATTGTTACAGCCACTTAAAGTGCCTGAATGGAAGTGGGAAGAGATCGGTATGGATTTCATCACCGGATTACCAAAGACCCCAACTTGGGTATGATTCTATTTGGGTGATCATCGATCGGCTTACGAAAGTAGCTCATTTCATAGCCGTCAAGACGACCTTCAGTGGCCCTAAGCTTGCAGAGCTATATATGGCCCGGATAGTATGTCTTCATGGAGTGCCCAAGAAGATAGTGTCTAACCGAGGAAGTCAGTTTACCTCTCGTTTCTGGAAGAACCTTCAAGAGGAGATGGGCACGAGATTGAATTTCAATACCGCCTACCATCCTCAGACAGATGGACAAACAGAGAGGGTAAACCAAATATTAGAGGATATGCTTCGAGCATGTGTTTTGGATTTTGGAGCCACTTGGGACAAGAGCTTGCCGTACGCTGAGTTTTCATACAACAACAGCTACCAAGCCAGCCTTCAGATGTCTCCCTTTGAAGCACTTTATGGACGTAAGTGCAGGACGCCTCTACTTTGGGACCAAACCGGTGAATCCCAAGTATTCGGAACAGACATTCTTCGTGAAGCTGAAGAGAAAGTACGGATCATCAGAGATCGACTCAAGACAGCCCAATCTCGACAGAAGAGCTACGCAGACAACCGTCGCCGAGACTTAGCCTTTGAAGAAGGAGATCATGTCTACCTTCGGGTTACACCTCTCCGTGGTACTCAACGGTTTAACATGAGAGGAAAGTTGGCCCCTCGATATGTTGGACCATTCCCCATTATCCGACGCCAAGGCGAAGTAGCTTATCAGTTGGAACTACCACCCTCGTTGGCTGGAGTGCACGATGTATTCCACGTATCTCAACTCAAGAAGTGTCTCCGCGTCCCCACAGAGCAAGTGGACCTTCAGCAGTTGGATGTCCAAGAAGATCTGACCTATGTGGAAAAGCCGGTCAAGATATTGGAAGTCAAAGAAAGAACCACCAGGAGTCGAGTAATCCGCTTCTGCAAGGTGCAGTGGAGCAATCACCCGGTAGAAGAAGCTACTTGGGAAAAGGAAGATGAACTCAAGGCGCAGCATCCTGAACTATTCGAGGATTGAGCCGAATCTCGAGGACGAGATTCTCTGTAAGGGGGATAGGATTGTAACACCCCAGAAATTAAAAAGGAATAAAATAAAAGAAAATATTATTTAAATCATTTTTGAATTTATTAGTAAAGGAGAAATCACAAAAGAGCCTAAATAAAACCAAACAGGGAGAAATACTCCAAATCTGGACTTGAAAATTTATGAGATAAACTAGAGATCAAGATGTAATTTTAGGAATTTTTACAAATTTTTATCAACAGTGATTCAACCCTTAATCAAATATTTGATTTTCTGGAATTATTTTAAATCAGAAATCAATTTTTAATCCCATTGGGCCGAAACCCTGAAACTCCCTCCAACGGCCTTTTTGGCCCAGCACATTACCACCCACCCAACTGACAGGAGGGGCCCGCCTGTCGGCGCTCGCCTCCCCTCTCTCCCGCCCGCGGCCGCCTGGCACCACGCGTCAGCCACCTTGCGTCTGACCGCTCGGCCCCGCCTGTCTGCCCTTCCCTTTTTCGTTCACTCACCAGGTGGAGCCCACCTGTCAGATCCATCGTCTCCGATGGAAGGGGATCGCTCCCCTTTCCTTCCCCGGCGATCCCCTTCTGCTTCCACACCACCGGCCACCGGATCGCCTCGGATCCCCTGATCACCTTCCCTGTCGCCACCGCTCCCCTTCCATCTATAGCCGACGCATTTTCACGCTTAAGGAAGCTAACCGAGCCAAGGAAAGCCCCGCCGGAGTTAGGAATTAAACCTTCGGGTTTCCTCGGTTTTGCCTTCCATTCTCGCCGCCGGTGACCCCTATATAAACCCCTCTGGCCTCCGCGCTCAGTCCACACCGTAGCCACCCAAGCCGAGCGAGAACAGAGCGCCGCCGCCTTCTTTTGGCATTTTGCTCTGCTTCGCCTCCGGCGAGCCCTCACCCTCACCTCAGATCTCCCCCGTCCTAGCCACCGCCACCAACGAGACCGCCGAGGCCCGCCCGTCTTCGGCCCCGACTCCGTTGGTCGAGAGGACCGCCGGATCGCCTCGCCGCCGACGAACCCGAACGGTTCCTCCGCCCCTCTTCGTCGACGGTCGTCATCCGCTCGCCGCCACCGCCACCGCCGGTACGACCAAGTTCCCCTCTCGACACTGATTCCATTTTTGGCCTTAGCATCGACATCCAATCCACGCCGTCGCCGGAATCCTTCGCCGTTGGACCACCGGAGCCGAGAACGAAGGGGGTAATCACCCCTTTAGCTCGTGCCGTGCCGGACGAGTCCCTGGCCGTCCGATCCAGATCGGAGGGCTAGGATTAAATCCCTTCGGGATCTAACCCAGGCCCTCGGATCCAGTCAAAGCGGTACCTCGCGATCTCAGCCGTCAGATTTAACTTAAAACGTGACTTAATCCTGTGCGTCCACGCGTACCGGTTCGGTATGATTTAATCTGGGCCGTTCAAACTCATTTAAAACCCCCGCCTCGCATCTGGCCGCTGGATCCAGATCCAACGGTCCAGATCCGATCGGTCCACGCGCATAGTCACGGGTTCACGGTGAGCCTGGTTCACCGTGGACCAGGGACTGTTTTTCTGTTTAAATAAAATCCAGAAAATTGTTTAAACTTTTAAAATTCATATGTTGCTCATTTTAACTCCAAATTTCACCATTCAAATTTTGTTAAAACCAGAATAATATTCTCTACACATTAATGCAATAAAAACAGTATGTTTCTGTTACCCAAAATATTATTACTAAATAAATGAATAAAAATCCCTTAGGGTCAAAATTTATAATACAGAAAATAAATGGGGAAAAATCCTAAAATGTTAAACTTTACTGTTTTATACAAAACTCAGAATATTAAAATATTACTCCACATAATAAAACCTACAAATATGTATGTTAAATATTTGGTGAATTTTATCTGTTTATTGAATGTATTGTTTATTTTCCGTATCAAGAAGACTACGAGTTCGTCGAGGAGCAGGAGTTCTACCCCGAGGTTCCTCCATCCCCATTTGCTGATCAAGGCAAGTCATCGACCACCTCTGTGGAAATAGTTGATCATATTTGAGCCCATGTTTTGAATAAATTATCGCTATAACCCATAGGTTAATATTGCATTAGTCCAATGATCAAGCCTTACACTTATATTTATTAGATCCCCGTCCTTGTGTGCAAACCCAAGCCATGCTTATTGAGCCTTAACTCCTTGTCACTCTACTATAAAAATATTAGCTAGTGCCCAATGTACCGGCACAACTGCTATAGGATAAAAAGAATGAGTCGTAGATAGCCGGATTCTGTATATGATTTTCCCCGTTATTCTCGTCTCTGGACTCTGTTGGAGTTGGCTAAGTTATAAGTATGGTGGGTTCCGGGTGCAAGCTCGGGCACTGGTTTGTCGCACCCGGGGCACTATAAGGACCGGTCTGCGGGATCTGTTGCAAAGCACTTCCGTACCAACCACAAGTCTAATGGGTAAGTCCTAACTGGAAGTATGGAATACTCCGGCTTGATGCATCATAGAGGAGGGGGCAAGGGGCTAGCCTGCGGGCGACTTGTACCGACGAGGCTCAAGGGGGGGTATGGTGGGGCTCCGATGCGTCGGGACACCATATGAAACCCATAAGAGGGTGCTATTGAGTCGGGGAGGACTATATGGAAGGTTTTGGCACGAGTTCCCGTGTGATGGGTCATCTCGTTACACTTCGGTGTAGGTGATGAGTGCGTGCCTTGTGGGTACAGTGGTACATCTCTGATCAGAGTAATTTAATCTTTTCGAAAAGCCGAGCCCACGGTCAAGGGCGGGTTGTGTGACTACTCGCAGTTAGTTTACAATTGTTTGAATGTTCGGGTTATTCATGGCACGTAAGGACTATTGAGCGAGGTGGGGCTGACTGTACCCCTCGAGTTAGAAGATGATGATACACATGCACATGTTTACTTTTCCGTACTAATAAATTGCTCTCATTTAAAGCTTTACAATTATGCTGCTTCCGCTAAACTAGCCACTATCTCCCTTGTTATTACCTTGCATTATATTTGCATTCGGTGGCTTGCTGAGTACATCTGTACTCACCCCATTGACTTACAACATCAGAGCCCGTCTACTACGAGGAGGATGAAGGTCTGGAGTAGCGACCCAGTCAAGGCGAGACTGGAAGGAGGCGTTCATCTAGGACCCTTGTTTTATTAGTTTCTCTTCATCTTTATTCACTTTTGTATTAATGCGGTCTACGAACCGTGAATGATTGTCCGTATTGTACGTGGTCGCATGATGAACGTCTTGTTTTATTGATTTTCTATGGAATTTCAATAAAGTCCTGATTTATTAAATCGGGGCGCGACACTGAGGTCCGGCCTCGGCCTCCCACCGATCGTCGAGCCGCGCGAGGCTCCATGCTGCTCCTGCGCCCTTTCTTAGCGGAGGGCGAGGACTTCGCGCTCAAGGTGGCCCCGGTCCACGATTGCTACCTTCGGCTGTGGGAGGCCCCGGTGATAGGCGAGCTGGGGCTATCGGATGGCCTGGACCTCGGGAGGGCCATCGAGACGGCAGCGGGATGAACGCCTTCTTCTAGTCTCGCCTTGACTGGGTCGCTACTCTAGACCTTCATCCTCCTCATAGTAGATGGGCTCTGGTGGTGTAAGTCAGCAGGGGTGAGTACAATCATACTCAGAAAGCCACTGGATGCAAATATAATGCAGAGTAATACAAGGAATGTAGTGGCTAACTTTGCGGAAAAGATGATTTGTAAAGCAGTTAATGTGAGAAGGTTATTTGTACAGAAAATTAAACATGTGTATGCATCATCTTCTAACTCGAGGGGTACAGTCAGCCCACCCTCACTCAACAGTCCTTACATGCCATGAATCACACGATCATTCAAACAATAGTAAACTAACTTCGAGAAGTCACACAACCTGCCCTTGACCGTGGGCTCGGCTTTTCGAAAAGATTTAAACTCTGATCAGAGGTGTACTACTGTACCCACAAGGCACGCACTCATCCATGAACACAAAAGTGTACGAGATGACACATACCACAGGAACTCATGCCAAAACCTTTAGTATGGAACGCACCAATTCGATAACACCCTCTTATAGGTTTCATATGGTGCCCCAGTCACTTCGGGCCAACACCATACCCCCCCTTGAGCCACGTCGGTACAAGTCACCCACAGGTTGCCCCTTGCCCCCTCCACTATGGTGCATCAAGTTAGTTTGATCCATACCTCCATTTAGGACTTACCCATTAGACTTGTGGTTAGTAAAAATGTTTTGCAACAGATCCCGTAGACCAGTCCTTATAGTGCCCCGGGTGCGACCAACCAATGCCCTAGCTTGCACCCAGAACCCACCATACTTATAACATAGCCAACTCAACCAGAGTCCAGACATGAGAATAACGGGGAAATTCATATAGTAGAATCCATCTATCTATTACTCATTCTTTTAACCTATAGCAGTTGTGTCGGTACATTGGACACTAGCTAATATAATATTGTAGAGTGACAAGGAGTTTTGGGCTCAATAAGCATGGCTTGGGTTTGCACACAAGGACGGGGATCTAACAAATATAATTTAAGGCTTGAGATTAGACTAATGCAATATTATCCTATAAGTTATAGCGATAATTTATTAAAACATGGGCTCAATTATGATCAAAATGGGGGTTGTGACTTGCCTTGCTCAGCAAACGGTGACGGTGGAACCTCGGGGTAATACTCCGGATCCTCGACGGTGTCATAGTCTTCTCGATACAGAAAAATTAAATACAACATTCAATAAACAATAAAAATACCACAAAATATATACATACAACTTTATGGTTTTAGGAAAGGGGAATTAAGCCTTAATATTCAGAAGTTATGTTGAAAAATATTAAGGGTTATTTTTTAGGGGTTTTCGTGATTTATTTATTGAGTTATGAATTTATCCCTAAAGGGATTTTTATTTATTTATTTAATGGAAATATATTGTGAAAAATAAACCTATTGTTTTTATGGCATAAAAATGTAGAGAATAAAAAGATTGATTTAATAGAATTTGAATGATGAAATTTGGAGTTAAATTGAACAAGTTATGAATTTTCAAAGTTTAAACCATTTTTCTGAATTTTATTTACACAGGAAATGGGTTCTGGTCCACGGTGAGTCGGGCTCACCATTGACCAGCGCATTGTGCGCATGGATCGGCGGGGGTTGAGTGGCAACGGATGGCCCAGATGGCCCCGTACCGGTTCGGCGCGGATTAAAGGCCGAGATTAAATCCTGAAGGGATTTAATTCTATGCCCTCCGATCGCGATCGTGCGGCCAGGATTAAATCCGGCACGACACGTGCTAAGAAGGCAAGTACCCCCCTTCGTCCCTGACTCCGGCGGGCTCGGACGCGGCGGTGACGGTGATGGCGAGGGGGCTAAGCCCTGGGTCTTAGCAAAAATGGATAGAGGAAGGGGAGAGGGTCACGACCGTACCGGAGATGGCGGCGACGGGTGGCGAGGGTAGACGATGAAGGCCTATGGGTCACCGATGGTGGCGGTGGTCCGGTGGCGCTTGGGTCCAATGGAGACGAGGCCAACATCGGGTGGGCGATGACGGTCCCAAGGGTGGCGACGGCATGGACGGCGGGGGCCTTAGGCGGCAGCGAGCGACGGCCGGAGGTGGAGCAGGGTGAAAGCCGAAAAATGGGTGGCGGAGCTTTGGAATGCACTGGCTTGGGCTAGGGGTGAGTGGTCGGAGTGCGGCGATCAACAGGGTTTAAATAGGGGGCTCACCGGCGTAAAATGGGAAGGGAACCGAGGGTTTCCCATGATCACCGGCGAGGTTTCCCTGTTTGCTTGGCTAAGCTTCCATATACGTGAATACACGTCGGCTAAGGATGGAATGGGGTCTCCGGTGATCGGGGAACCGAAATTCGGGGTCGAATCGGGGTAATGCGGTGGCCGGTGGCGAAAATTGGAAAGGGGGTCACCGGTATGGAAGGGGGATCCCCTTCCATCGGAGATGAAGCATCCGACAGGTGGGTCCCACATGTCAGCGGGCGAGCGAAAAAGGAAAGAGGCCGATAGACGGGGCCGGTCAGTCAGTGGGGGAAAAGGGGCTGACGCGTGGGTCCAAGGTGGGGTGCGGGCGCAGAGGAGAGAGGGCAGTGCACGCCAGCAGGGTGGGTCCACCCGTTAGTGGGCGCGGGCTTTAGACTGGGCTGGGCCGAGGGGAATTGGGGGTTACGGCCCACTAGCAATTTAAATGCATTTTTCATTTAAAATAATTCTAGTAAATCATTTATTTTTTGGGGGCTTGAATTACTGTTGCTAAAATTTTGTAAAAAATCATAAAAATATTTCTTGGCCTCTAGATTCCACCATAAATTTTTCAGACTTAAATTTGAATTATTTCCCCTTGTTTAGTCTTAATTGGTTTCTTTTAGCCTTTTCTTTAATTAAATAATTTCTTTTTATTTCAGAAAATTTATTTCCCTCATTTTTATTTTATTTTTGAATTTGGGCTGTTACAGGTTCACAAGCAAACCAGCAAGGGTTACCGTGATTATGGACGCGGCAGACGAAGGGCTTTCAAGCAAACCCACGAAGATGCGGAAAGTAAAGAAAATAAATGTGATTCAAAGCTAGGGCTTTGGATTTTGTGGATTGGAGAGAGAGCTTGAACCGGCCTTGCCCCTAGTATTTATAGGGGGGTGGGCTGGTTATCCCTGGCTAGAGATAGAGTTAGATTTGGCCAAAACCCTGTTGAGATAAGTTTTGGGCGAAAATACCTCGAATCCTACTCGGATCCATAATCTGGACCCTGGCCGGTCTGACCGAGCCCATGTGTCCGGTCTGACCAGACCTGGCCAGTTAGACTGGCCTACCATAGCCAGTTAGACCGGCCTTTGCCAGGTTTGACATATTTTTGGTCAAAAATACTATCTTTCAGTATTTGCCTAGTTTGACCATTAATGCCATTTTTGCTATAAACACATGCCCCCTGCCTTTTAGCAAACTTAGTGAGCTAAAAGCACAACGGGCCTTGGGCGATACTTGCAATATAGACCTTTTAACACTTCAATCGTTTTGCCACACACTTGGGAAGTACTTTTTAAATATCTATCATTCAAAGCCCTTCGAAATCACTCTCCTTGTAAAGATTCAAGGACATATGCATTGCCTAGAGCGATTCCGACTACCTTAAAAGGTCCTTCCCAACTAGGTGACCATTTACAGAATTTTGAACTCCTAGTGCCTAATGGCAAAATCGTCTTCCACACCAAATCATCGATTTGAAACGATTTTGCCTTGACCTTCTTGTTGTAGGCCCTAGCTACTCTTCTTTTATCTTTCTCTATTGCCTCTAGAGCCTTCAACCTCTTATCGGTCACCTCTTCTAAATTATCCTCTAAAAGTGTCTCATATTCGTCGACCGATAAGCCATCTTGCTTAAGAAATCTAAGTGAGCCAAGATCCACCTCTACCAGTAGAACGACTTCTTATCCATATACTAACTCATATGGACTGACTTTAGTGGCACCGTGCTTTGCAACTCTACTAGCCCATAGAGCTTCGAAAAGTACCTCATGCCACCTTTTTGGAAATTCTTCAATCTTTTTCTTGATTAATTTAATCATAGTTTTGTTACTAGACTCGGCCTGACCATTGGCCTGAGCATAATATGGCGAAGAGTTTACCAATTTGACCCCATAGTATTCGGCAAAGTCCCTCACCTCTTTAGCAACAAATGAAGTACCTTGTGTCCCGAGGCATCGTTGATCAACATGTCGACTATTGGCATGGGATATTCGTCTTTTGGAGTGGCCTTGTTTAAATCCCTGAAGTCGACGCAAATACGGATCTTGCCACTCTCTTTCTTCTCGACAGGCATGATGTTAGCGACCCATTCCACGTACTTTCATGGCCTAATAAAACCTGCCGCTAATAGACATTCAACCTCCTCTTTAACTCGGTCATAAATGGCCGAATTGAAGCGGCGTGGTGGCTGTTTATAAGGCCTAAACCCGGGTTTGATGGGGAGCCGATGCTCAACAAGCTCTCGGCTTAGCCCAGGCACCTCATTGTAGTCCCATGTGAAGCAATCAGCATACGATCGAAGCAATTTTATTACTTTAGCCTTTACATCATTATTCAGATTTTGATTTACAAACGTCGGCCTCGGAACATGTAACACCCCAAATTTTCAAAGTAATAAAAATATTATTTAATTCAATTTCCTGAAATTTATTATTTTGGAAATACCTTCAATACCCTTCTTTACCCTTTTGAACTACAACATAGGTGAAATGGCCAAACCAGGAGCTGAAACTTTTTATGTATGATCCTAAGGCCAAGATAGATTTTTGAGAATTTTTACAAATTTTTACCCACCTTGGAAGTAGTCCTATTATTTTAAACCAATTTCTGCAATTATTTTTATTCAGAAAAGAATTCGGAATAGTAACGGGCCTCTCCCTCCTTTTCTCTCTCTCCCGGCCGGCCCAACCTGTTACCCCGCGCGCCTCGGACTGACACCCGAGCCCCGCTTGTCAGCGACCCCTTCTCTCTTCATGCGTGCGCCCGACGCCTTGACCCCACCTGTCGGCGCCACCCCTCCCTCGACCGAGCCCGACCCCACCCGTCAGCCTCGCCCTCTCTCGCGTGTTCGCCCGCTGCCCGGTGGACCCCACCTGTCAGGACCATCGTCCACCTCGTGCCATCGCCCCCAAACCTCGCCGGCCGAATCAAGGCCTCCGCGATTCGCTCGTCGCCGGCCCCCTCCCTTCATTTATCGTCGGCATTGAATTCCCCGTATCGTGTCGACCGTTTCCCCTCTTAATTCCACGCGTAATTACCCCGCTGACACCCGCATGCAGTGAAACCGCTCGCCGGCATTTACTCACGGCCTCCCCCGATTGCGCCCTCCCTGCCCCTGCCGGTACCCCTATTTAAACCCCTGACCACCGCCGCGCTCAACCCCCACGTCAATTCGCTTCCAGAACGAATAGAGCGCTCGCATTTCAGTTTTTAGCACAACACCGCCACCCGCACTCCAGCCACCGCTCGCCGTCGCCAGAGCCCTTCTCCGTCCACGCCAATCACGCCATCGTGACCGCAAGGACGTCCCCAACCTCGGCCGCCCCTCCATCGACGCCGGACCCCGCTAGATTGTCGTCGCCGCCAAGGAACCGAAAGCCTTCGCCGCCCCTTCTCGTCGCCGGCCTCACTCCGTCGACCTCGGACCACCGCACGGGTACCCTCTATTTCCCCTCGGTACCCTCTTTACGTTTTTAGCCCTATCTAGGCCGGATAGCCCTCACCGTCGCCGGAATTGCTCGCCGTCGCGTCGCCGGAGTCGGGGAAGACAGGTACTTTGCCCCCCCGACACGTGCCGTGCCGGATTCGATCCTGGCCGCACGATCTCGATCTGACGGCATAGAGCAATACTTTTTCACCATTTGATCTCGCGCGTCCATCTGGTCAAAGCGGTACCGAACACTGTGAGCCATTGATCGCAACTTAACGCCCCGCCTCGCCCCCGCGTGTCCAGATTGGGCCGGACCACGCGCACAGTGCGCGGGTTCACCGTGGGCCTGGCTTACCGTGGACCCGAGGCGTTTTAAATTTGAAAATAAATTCCAGAAACTGTTTTAAACTTGTAAAATTCATATCTAGCGCATTTGAACTCTAAAAATTGTCATTTCAATTCCAGAAATTTTGTAATTTTATTCTCTACACATTACTTCAATAAAAACAATATGTTTACTTTGGATTTTTCATGATTATTCAAATAGGTATTCAAATGCCCCTAGGGTAAAAATGTAAATTCAATTATTTAAATTTCAGTAGAGTTTATATTTATTTTCTTTCTGTTCATATACTGGAAACCACTAAATTGCCCATGAACCTTTCATTTTAAATCCATTAGAAAGCTTAAAATGAGGTTACTCACATTTAAAACCTTTTTCAAAAGACAACACTTCATTATAGTTCCTTTTAAATTATTTATAAAATAAATTTCAGAAACTTAACAACTTGATTTCCTTCAAATTAAACCAATTTAAACATAGGTGCTTGTTGTGTGATTTTATATTGTTTAAATTGAATGTTGTATTTATTTTATTTTACTTTATTTATATTGGAAAGACTACGACGCCGCCGAGGAGCCGGAATATTACCCGGAAGTTCCTCCCTCCCCATTCGCTGAACAAGGCAAGTCACCAAACCAATCTTTTGAGCATATTGAACCCATGTTTTTATTAAACTATCGCTAAAACACATAGGATATACATGCATTAGTCCAATGAAACCCTTACAATATATTTATTTAGGATCCCTCGACCTTGATGTGCAACCCAAGCCATGCTATCTCGCCTAACCTCCTTGTCACCATATGATTACTACTATTAGCTAGTGTCCAATGTATTGACACGATTGCTATAGGATAAAAATGAGTTGTAGCAACATGGTTGTACTATATGATCCCCGTTATTCTTATCCTTGGAATTCTGTCGGTGATGAGTCATGGTTGTGAGTGAATGCATGGTGGGTTCCGGGTGCAAGCTAGGGCATTGGTCGGTAGCACCCGGGGCACTATAAGGACCGGTCTGAGGGATCCGCTACAATACACTTCCGTACTAACCACAAGTCTAATGGGTAAGTCCTAACTAAGGTATGGAGTGTTCCAAACCGAGGCCACCATTTGGAGATGGGTCAAGCAGCACCTGCGGGTGGCTTGTACCGACATGGCGCAAAAGGGGGTGCGATGTTAGCCGGGATGCGGCCTGGCGCGCCGGCGAAACCTAGAGCGGGTGGTTATCGCTTGGAGCATTTCATGCTGAGGTTTTGGTATGAGTTCCCGTAGTATGGGTCATCTCGTTTGGGATGAGTGCGTGCCTTGTGGGTACAGTAGTACATCTTTGATCAGAGTCTTAAATCTTTTCGAAAAGCCGAGCCCACGGTCAAGGGCGGGTTGCGTGACATCCCACAGATAGTTTACTTTTGGAATGTATGTGCATGATGGTTTGACATGTAAGGACTGTTGTGCGAGGAGGTAAAACGTACTCCTCGAGTTAGATGATATTATTAATGTTCATGTTTACATTTCCGCATGATTAAATTTGACTACACTAAATGCAACAACTGTAAATGTACTTTTCCACATTGTTAGCCATTATCCTTCCTTTGTTATTACCTTGCATTATTACTTGCATTTGCGATGGCTTGTTGAGTACTTTTTGTACTCATACTCGTTGAACATCATAGAGGATGCCTACTATGAAGACGGTCTACAATAGCGACCCAGTCAAGCAAAGATCCTGAACAAGGCGTTCGTCATGCATTTTAATTATCTTTATTATCGTTTTTATTAAAACTCTGATGTAACAAATATGGTATGCGTACCATGGATATTGTCGTATGTACGATTGTCGCATGATGAACCTCTTGTATTATTGTTTTTCTTATGAAATTCAATAATGTTCCGATTTTGATAAATCGGGGTGCCACAAGATGGTATCAGAGCCGACTTGACTGTAGGAAGCCAAAATGACCCTCTTAGCCAATAGCTGCAGAAAATTATTTCTCGAAAACCTACTTTATAAACTTTGTTCCTCCCCTTACTTTTCTTCAACTTGTTGTTTTTGTAGATGCCTGTCTATCAAGTGCACAGCTACTGCCGCCACTATGAGGGCTTCGTCCGGGAGCTCCGCATGATGCTCACATTCCCCGGGTTCCTCTTCGAGCCTGAATTCCAAGGGGTGTACCCGGATGAGTTTGCCGGGCCCTGCAACGTCTCCCTCGCCGTCCACGGCTCCGGGGAGCACCTGCCGCCCTACACCACTGCACTTTGGGGCCCGACCTTCGACGTCGCATGCCAACGCGTCGCTCTCCAGGCCCTTATGGAGCTGAGGATGATCTACGATGATCGTCTTCAGAACTCATCTTTCTGGCTTGTGCCGAAGCGCACCCCCGGCGCCCACTGTAGCATCTACCTCGGAGTTCACTCCGTGCGTGATCCGGTCATGGCCTGGCAGTTGCATCTTCTTCAGGCTATGTACGACCTCCATACCGAGGCGGTGCTCGACGCCGATGAGCACCATGAGGCGGTCGAGTTCCTTCGAGAGGAGACGAAGAACTTGATCCAGTAGAATGGTGAACTGCAGCGCAAGATCATGCAGCTGCAGAAGGACGTCATGGAGATGGTCCCCCTCCTCCCTAAGAAGAGGAAGCCCATCCGTGAGCTTGCCCCTCGCCCCAAGAGGATCCCGCCACACCCCTCCCCCGCCGGACCATCCACCAGCGCCCCTGCACCACGCCCTGGCCTTGTCTCCGACCCGATTATCGAGAACTTTCTTGAGCCCACCATCCCTCGAGAGCCGCATACTCGTGGTTCCAAGAGCACGGAGACCGCCTCCTATGGCGAGTAGGCGTTAGAGACCGCTATTTTAATAAAACAATTTTTGTATGTGGTGCTATATACAACGAGTTGTGTTGTAGATAGAATAAGAGCTTGAGTGTAATGAACAATTTTACCACTTGATTTATATGCATGAGCTTTATGAGCTACTTTCTTTAATTGTATTGTCGTCATCTTTTTTACTTTATAACATGGTATATTCAGAAGATGGCCGACAACCGGAACACCGGCTCCAACAACGAAGAAGGAGGAAGCCGCGACGTGCCCGAGGGTGTTGTACCCAACTGGGGTGCAATGGGCCCACGACAATCTGGGTCGCCATCTGCCAACCATCCCACCTTGGTGGAGATGATGGCGAATCAGAACCAATTGATCACCGCCCTCCTCACTAAAAGGCAGCACCAACAAGCTCAGTTGGACCGTCTGCAGAATGGAGAACTTGCCCCTCGCGCACCAGCACCCGCACCCGCTCCCCAACTCTCAGAGTTTCTGCGCGTGCGCCCGCCCATCTTCTCGAGCACCACCAAGCCCATGGACGCCAGAGATTGGCTCCACACCATTGGGAAGAAGCTAGATCTCCTCCCCTGCACCGACTAGGAGCGAGTGGCCTTCGCCACTCACCAGCTCCAGGGTCCCGCCGCAGAATGGTGGGACAACTACTGTGAGTCCCAGCCTGAGGACCACGTGGTGACATGGGCGGAGTTCACCATCGCCTTTCGCGCCGCCCACGTCCCCACCGGTGTCATCACGATGAAAAAGCAGGAGTTCCGCGACCTACACCAGGGCAGCCGGAGAGTCATGGAGTACCTCCATGAGTTCAACCGTCTGGCTCGCTACGCACTGGAAGAAGTGCGGACCGACGCCCTCCGCCAGGCTAAGTTCCTCCGGGGACTTAAGGATGAGCTGTCCATCCAGCTCATCGCCACCGACTACGCCGACTTCCAACGGCTAGTCAATAAAGCGCTCATCCAAGAGACTGAGCAAAACAAGTTGGACCTCAAGAAGAGGAAGATGATTGCCTTCAAGCATCAATAGGAGAATTCCCAGAGGCCCCGCTTCGTTCCTCCGCCACCAGCGCCCGCCTACCATCCTCGGCCCGCCTATAGGCTACCTCACGCCGCCGGTGGATCCAACGCCAGGCATCCTCGCCCCGCTCCACCAGCTCCGGCCGCTCAGCCGACGCCCGTTGCCAAGGCCCCGATCTTGAAGGATCGCCAAGGGAGGCCGGTCGTCTGCTTCAACTGCCGGAAGGAAGGGCACTATTTGAACCAGTGTCCTCACCCCAAGCAGCCCCAAGGCACGGCACCCAACCAGGCAGTTCGTGCCCGCGTCAACCACATCAGCGCGGAGGAAGCTCAGGAGGCTCCCGAAGTCTTGCTCGGTACGTTTACCGCGAATTCCGTACCAGCCATGATCTTATTTGACTCTAGAGCGACACACTCTTTCATCTCGGAAAATTTTGTGAAAACCAACGACTTGGACGTGCTCCCTCTATCCGTTCCCATGATGATTGCCACTCCCGGCAATAAAACCTTACCCCATTTATACAGTCCTAAGGTTAAGATAGAGATTCAAGGAGTATTGTTCCGGGCCGAGCCAGTCCTCATAAAATGCACCGGACTCGACCTCATCCTAGGGATGGATTGGTTGATGAAGCACAATGGAGTGATCGACTGTGCCAACAAATCCGTCACAGTGACCAACCCTGAAGGCGAAGCCGTCACCTTTCAGATGACCAGCCGCAAACCACTCGAAGCGTCCCTCCACTCGCTAGCCCTTGAAAAGGTGCCCATAGTCAAGGAGTTCATGGACGTCTTCCCAGAGGACCTACCAGGAATGCCTCCCAAGAGGGACATCGAATTCAGAATCGAACTTGTCCCCGGGGCCACTCCAATCTCCAAGCGCCCATTCCGGATGGCCGCCAATGAATTAGCCGAGGTCAAGAGCAACATCGAAGACCGAGAGCAGAAAGGGTATATCCGACCGAGTACCTCACCCTGGGGTGCACCAGTTATCTTTGCCATGAAAAAGGACAAGACCAAAAGGATGTGCGTGGATTATAGAGCCCTGAACGATGTGACCATCAAGAACAAGTACCCATTACCTCGGATCGACGACATGTTCGATCAACTGAAGGGATCCTCGGTGTTTGCCAAGATTGACCTCAGGTCAGGTTATCACCAGTTGAGGATTAGAGAAGAAGACATACCCAAGACTGCCTTCACCTCCCGCTATGGACTCTACGAGTATACTGTGATGTCGTTCGGACTCACGAATGCCCCAACCTTTTTCATGAACATGATGAACAATGTTTTCATGGAGTTCTTGGATAAGTTCATCATGGTATTCATCGACGATATCCTCGTCTACTCCAAGACCAAGGAAGAGCACGAAACTCACCTCCGTCTGACCCTCAGAAAGCTAAGGGAGCAACAATTGTACGCCAAATACAGCAAGTGCGAATTTTGGTCGTCTGAGGTAAAGTTCCTCGGTCATGTCATATCTGTCGGAGGAATAGAAGTGGACCCGAGCACCATGGAAGCAGTGACCAACTGGCTGCAGCCCACTACCGTGACCGAGATCCGGAGCTTTCTCGGATTGGCCGGATACTACCGCCGGTTCATCGAGAATTTTTCGAAGATCACCAAGCCTATGACCAGGCTTCTACAGAAAGAAGTGAAGTTTGAATGGACCCCAGATTGTGAAGAAAGCTTCCAGACCCTCAAGAAGAAGCTCGTGTCAGCCCCAATCCTGACCGTGCCAGACATCCAGAAAGATGTCCACGTCTACTGCGATGCTTCTCGCCAAGGTTTGGGATGTGTCTTGATGCAAGATGGGAAGGTGATATCCTATGCCTCCCGACAGCTGAGACCGCATGAGCTAAACTACCCAACCCACGACCTGGAGTTAGCAGCCGTGGTACATGCCTTGAAGATATGGAGACATTACCTTTTGGGGAATCGGTGTGAGGTCTTCACCGACCACAAGAGCCTCAAGTATATATTCACCCAACCGGACCTGAACCTCAGGCAAAGGAGATGGTTGGAATTGATCAAGGATTACGACTTGGGCATCCATTATCATCCAGGCAAGGCAAATGTGGTGGCAGACACCCTTAGTCAAAAACGGTACTGCAACGCCATCATGATTCAGGACTAGGCTCCTTTACTTTACAAGGAGATGGAAAGGCTGAACTTAGGGATCACGACCCGAGCGTACCTCGCTGCCTTGGAGTCTAGGCCTATCTTGATAGACCAGATCCGAGAGAAGTAGAAGGAAGACCCGGACATCTTGGAGATCCAGCAGAACATGCGAAAGGGTAAAGCCCCCGGGTTTTCCGAGGACGAACATGGTACCATCTGGTTCGGAAAACGGATATGCGTACCCCACAAGCCCGAGTTGAAGACCCTCATCCTTCAAGAAGCCCACGATACTGTATACTCCATTCATCCCGGGAGTATGAAGATGTATCAAGACCTGAAGGAAAAATATTGGTGGGTCAGCATGAAGAGGGAAATAGCTGAGTATGTGGCCAAGTGTGACACATGCCGGTGAGTCAAAGCAGAGCATCAAAGACCCGCTGGACTGCTACAACCTCTCAAGGTTCCCGAGTGGAAGTGGGAAGAAATAGGAATGGACTTCATCACGGGACTGCCCAGGACCCAAGCTGGTCACGATTCTATCTGGGTGATTATCGACCGACTCACCAAGGTGGCTCACTTCATCCCCGTCAAGACAACTTACACTGTCGCCAAGTTGGCCGAGTTGTATATGACCCGGATAGTATGCCTTCATGGAGTTCCTAAGAAGATTGTATATGACCGTGGGATCCAGTTTACCTCCAAGTTTTGGAAGAACCTTCAAGAGGAACTCGGCACCCGGCTGAACTTTAGCACCGCCTATCATCCACAGACCGACGGTCAAACTGAAAGGGTCAACCAGATATTGGAAGATATGCTTAGAGCTTGTGCTCTAGACTTTGGCGGAATGTGGGACAAGGACTTGCCCTATGCGGAGTTCTCCTACAACAACACCTATCAAGCCAGCTTGCAAATGTCCCCGTTCAAAGCACTTTACGGGCGTAAGTGCAGAACGCCGCTGCTCTGGGATCAGACCGGAGAGTCGCAACTGTTTGGGACAGATATACTAAGGGAAGCCGAAGAGAAGGTCAAGATCATTAGGGATAGATTGAAAATAGCCTAGTCCCGACAAAAGAGCTACGCCGATAATCGTCGAAGAGACCTAACCTTTGAGGAGGGTGATTATGTCTATCTCCGAGTCACTCCCCTCCGCGGCACTCAAAGGTTCAACATGAAAGGCAAGCTAGCACCCCGCTACGTCGGACCTTTTCAGATCCTCCGATGGCAAGGAGAAGTGGCATATCAACTTGAACTGCTTCCATCTTTGGCAGGAGTTCACGATGTGTTCCATGTCTCTCAGTTGAAGAAGTGTCTCCGTGTGCCCGCCAAGCAATCCGATCTTCAACGACTCAACATCCAAGAAGACTTGACCTACATCGAGAAACCCATCAAGATCTTGGAAACCAAGGAAAGGGTAACCAGGAGTCGTGTAGTTCGCTTCTACAAGGTTCAGTGGGACAACCACCCCGCCGAAGAAGCTACATGGGAAAAGGAAGACGAGCTGAAATCCCAATACCCCGAGCTATTTGAGTAACGCTCCAATCTCGAGGACGAGATTCTTTGTAAGGGGGATAGGTTTGTAACACCCCAAATTTTCAAAGTAATAAAAATATTATTTAATTCAATTTCCTGAAATTTATTATTTTGGAAATACCTTCAATACCCTTCTTTACCCTTTTGAACTACAACATAGGTGAAATGGCCAAACCAGGAGCTGAAACTTTTTATGTATGATCCTAAGGCCAAGATAGATTTTTGAGAATTTTTACAAATTTTTACCCACCTTGGAAGTAGTCCTATTATTTTAAACCAATTTCTGCAATTATTTTTATTCAGAAAAGAATTCGGAATAGTAACGGGCCTCTCCCTCCTTTTCTCTCTCTCCCGGCCGGCCCAACCCGTTACCCCGCGCGCCTCGGACTGACACCCGAGCCCCGCTTGTCAGCGACCCCTTCTCTCTTCATGCGTGCGCCCGACGCCTTGACCCCACCTGTCGGCGCCACCCCTCCCTCGACCGAGCCCGACCCCACCCGTCAGCCTCGCCCTCTCTCGCGTGTTCGCCCGCTGCCCGGTGGACCCCACCTGTCAGGACCATCGTCCACCTCGTGCCATCGCCCCCAAACCTCGCCGGCCGAATCAAGGCCTCCGCGATTCGCTCGTCGCCGGCCCCCTCCCTTCATTTATCGTCGGCATTGAATTCCCCGTATCGTGTCGACCGTTTCCCCTCTTAATTCCACGCGTAATTACCCCGCTGACACCCGCATGCAGTGAAACCGCTCGCCGGCATTTACTCACGGCCTCCCCCGATTGCGCCCTCCCTGCCCCTGCCGGTACCCCTATTTAAACCCCTGACCACCGCCGCGCTCAACCCCCACGTCAATTCGCTTCCAGAACGAATAGAGCGCTCGCATTTCAGTTTTTAGCACAACACCGCCACCCGCACTCCAGCCACCGCTCGCCGTCGCCAGAGCCCTTCTCCGTCCACGCCAATCACACCATCGTGACCGCAAGGACGTCCCCAACCTCGGCCGCCCCTCCATCGACGCCGGACCCCGCTAGATTGTCGTCGCCGCCAAGGAACCGAAAGCCTTCGCCGCCCCTTCTCGTCGCCGGCCTCACTCCGTCGACCTCGGACCACCGCACGGGCCTCTCCCTCCTTTTCTCTCTCTCCCGGCCGGCCCAGCCCGTTACCCCGTGCACCTCGGACTGACACCCGGGCCCCGCTTGTTAGCGACCCCTTCTCTCTTCGCGCGCGCGCCCGACGCCTTGGCCCCACCTGTCGGCGCCACCCCTCCCTCGACCGAGCCCGACCCCACCCGTCAGCCTCGCCCTCTCTCGCGTGTTCGCCCGCTGCCCGGTGGACCCCACCTGTCAGGACCGTCGTCCACCTCGCGCCATCGCCCCCAAACCTCGCCGACCGAATCAAGGCCTCCACGATTCGCTCGTCGCTGTAGGACCGAAAGTAGCGACCAGAGGGGGGTGAATGGGCGCCTTAAAAATTCTTTTGAATCCATGGCCTGTTCCCAATACCCAACGCACCTCAAAAGACTAAGCAGCGGAGAATAAACAGCAGGCCTAAGTCTAAAGGTATCTAACCTAGAAGCAACTGATGACAAACAGAGAACTATTAAAGATGAGCAACTAGGCAGATGAATACTGTATATCAGGCCTAAACTTCCCAAAGAAAAGATCTAAATATATGTAAAGTGAAATGAGAAGTTACTGTCCAAATTTGTCTCCTGTTCGGAACTTGGCGAAGCCTGCTTCGCCCGTCGAGGTCTGCTTCGGAGATGATTGACGAAGACTGCTTCGCTGGTCGAAGCCTGCTTCGGAGGTTGGTTGCGAAGCCGCTTCGGAGGTCAATTGCGGAGCATGTCGAAGATGCCGAAGGTGTTTTGGTCTAGCCTAGTTCGAAGTGGCAAGAAGCGAAGTATGCTTCAGAGCGAAGTGACAGAGTCGGAGCCTGCTTCGAAGTGTGTACTTCGAAGACAAAACTTCGAACACAGCTTCGAACCGAGTGCTTCGAAGCAAAACCTTCGAACAGAAAAAAACTTCGAACACAACACACAAATGGACAACCTTCGAACAAAGAAGCGAAGCCTGTCACACGACAGAAAACCAAATTTGAAGCCTACGCTCTACCTCCGAAAGGAGTAAGCTTCGAAACGAGAGGTGAAGGCTGACACACGTCAGAGAAAACAAAGCGAAGTCTAACAGAAGAACAAGCTCCGAAGTCAACTTCGAAACCCGTCGAAGTGCGGACTTCGAAGGGCTCAAGTCGGAGTACCTTCGCACAGACGTTCGGAGTAGAGACGCTGTCAGTTTAAAAGAATACTTTGAAGCTAGACACAGAGTACAAAAATGCAGTCCGAAGTTCGAACGAAGCCTCACGGAGTATACGTTCGAAGCCTGCCTCACGGAGCTGAGGGGCTTCGAAACTGAGATGATGGCTTCGCCAGAAAACAGTCAAAAAGGCATTCAATCCAGTCTGCTTCGATCAAAAAGCTGTGCAGTAGAAGTAAAAAGCTGGCAGTGAGTACTGTAGCTACAGTAGCAGTACTACTTGCAACAGCAAGAACTAGTACTACTTCTCACGAAGAACATACGCAACAGAGACACATCCTTAGGAACAAAATCAACCAGCACAACAAACCGAAGCTTCTTGAATCAGAGGAATCAATGCACACACCTCAACAAATAACAAAGCATTCAATCTCACAGGAGCAAAGTAAATGCAAGGCAAAAAGGGATGAACCAGTGCCTGGCAGCGCACACAGGAGAGAGAACGTGAGAGGCAAAATGACCCAATGGATTAAAGAGTGAATTCTAGAAGGGTAGTCCAAACCCTAGGGATTGGGGTCCTATTTATAGGCTGCCCAACACTAGGAATATTCTACCAGCCCCTTAGGGTTTTTACAGACTCAAAAATAAAGGAAAAGAATCTACTGCCCTTAGGAATTTTTACAACACGACTGACTGACTGTGGGCCTAGAGTTACAGATGACTTATCCGGAAGCTAAGTTTTCGTAGCGACTACGGCTTCTCTTCTGGACAGTCGGATACAAGATCAATGGTTGTCAGTTTTACGCTGAAACTGACAAAGCCTCCACTGACTTTGCACCAGGTACCCGGATTGGGCCGGCACGACTCCGCAGCTCTCTCAGCCCGGCAATCGCTCACCGCCCGTGTACCTGAGTCAGTCCTGGTCAACAGCCCAGTGGGTCTTCTACTGCTTCTGGCCCATGCACACGGATTGGGCCAGCCCGACTTCGCAGCCTCCTCTGCCCGACAGTCGCTCGCTGCCCGTGTACCTGAGTCACACGCGGCCCAGACGCAGCAGATCTCTTCTTCTTCTGTCCTCTTTGACTATCGTTGACAATGACTCATCACTTCTGGAGCCATGAGGCCCACGCTATTCAGCATGGCTCCTCAATCTCCCCCTTGATGAGTGCATTGTCAACACTTCACTTCTTCAGCTCTTCAGCACCTGTGAGCAAATGTGGAAACACGAAAACAAAACACAAGAAAACAAAGAAGAAGAAAAAATAAGGTAAAAAGTTTAACCCTAATGACCAAAAGCCGAACAAAAGCAAGAAGCGATCATTATGGTTAACCAAAACGTAAAAGCTCAAAATGAGTGCGATTTCAGAACAACAAGGATATCAACAGAGTAAGAACTCCCCCTTAAACTCTGATCCCAAATTTTCTCCCCCTTGTTGACAAGTGAACTCATCAAGCACTCAAAAGAGACACAGACTCCCCCTGAAATGCAACTCCCCCTCAAAATATGCAGTGAATTCAACTGGAGTGCAGAAGGAGTGTAGAAAGCATGCTTCTCAAATATGATTGACTGCAATTACAACATCTAACAAGTATAGCAAAAGAGATACTGTCTTAAGACACATGGCATGATCAGTGCAACAGATGATATCTAAAGAAAGTCATTTGCACGCATTTTTCAGTTTTTGCAAACAAAAGCATCACCACATGTTCCAATAAGCGAGCAAGGTAAAACATGAGATGCAAAAGCTAACTGATATCTACCAAGATAAGCATCGCCCAAAACAAAGTGCTTCAGCAAAACTTGTTATCTTTTAATTGTTCAGGCTTTTTCATTTTCCTTTTTTTTATTTTTGCCAAGGGTTATTTGCATGTCAAACCTTATGCTAACCGACCAAGTCAAGCCTAGGCCAGAACTGGACCATCAGAAGCTTAAGACATTGGTCTTGGCATACACTACACTGTCCTAGTTCATACCAAAGTGCTATGGTAAGCAGTCCAGAACAATGCAATGCGACAAAGCAACCCACTTGGATCTTTTCAACTCAAGCATAAAAAGGCATGGAATTTTCATTCATTTTTGATTGTTATAGCTCATTTTCCATGTTAAAGCATAAAGATGTCCAAGTTGCATATCTGCATCTATGTGATGAACTAGCTACAAGGCATGTAACAGATAACAAAAGCACTCAGCCTACACATGCTAGTTACCGGAAGCAATGGTGATCATTTTTCAAGTTTAAAGCATAAAAGCCATGCATATGACAGATATCAGACATATCATTGGAACTGAAGCAAAGCATGATCATCGACAAGTAATTAAAAGCATGTACCAGCTAGAATATGTAAAGCAGTTCAATCACAT
Organism: Zizania palustris; assembly: GCA_019279435.1. NCBI lineage: Eukaryota > Viridiplantae > Streptophyta > Magnoliopsida > Poales > Poaceae > Zizania > Zizania palustris. The sequence goes on from JAAALK010000080.1 coordinate 98,587,953, forward strand.
AACAGAAGCATCTCTAAAGTGTGATATGTGAATATGCAAGGTATGAACACACACAAAAAGACTCAAGAAAAGAGTAAAGAAGAAAGTAAACTGACGCAAAATATCCTAAAAAGGATACACAACACCCAAATCCCCTCGTAAACGCTCAAATGTAGATTGATCTTGGGGTTTGGTGAAGATATCAGCCAACTGATGATGGGTATCAACATGAACAAGGTCAATGACACCTTTCTCATATTGATCCCGCAAGAAGTGAAAGCGCACATCAATGTGTTTGGTTTTTGAATGGAGACACGGGTTTTTCCCTACACTAATAGCACTGGTGCTGTCGCAAAACAATGGAACTCTGGTAGGAAAGAACAACCCAAAATCTCGTAAAGTGGAAATCATCCAAACCAACTGTGAGCAGCAGCTAGCAGCAGCTACGTACTCAGCCTCTGTGATCGAAAGAGCAACTCCAGATTGCTTTCGAGAAGACCAAGAGACAAGAGAAGAACCAAGAAACTAGCAAGTACCGGAAGTCGACTTGCGATCCAACCGACACCCACCAAAGTCGGCATCCGAAAAGCCAGATAAATCAAGAGATGATGATGCTGAATAGTAAAGACCGAGATCGGGCGCATAAGTGAGATACCTGAAGATGCGCTTGACAGCCTGCCGATGAGACACGCGTGGTGAAGACTGGAAACACGCGCAAAGTCCCACGGCGAACTGAATGTCTGGTCTTGTTGCCGTCAAGTACAACAGCGAACCGATCATCCCTTGAAACTCCCTTTCATTGACCTTAACGCCGCTCTCATCCTTGTCCAGACCCCCAGAAGTGCCCATCGGGGTCATCTGCGGCTTCAATTCACCACCAAAGTCAAATTTCTTAAGCATGTCGCGAGTGTACTTACCTTGGTGGATGAAGGTGCCGTCCTTGGTCTGCTTGATCTGGAGCCCTAAGAAGTACTTGAGCTCACCCATGAGGCTCATCTCAAACTCACTGTGCATCTGCTCAGAAAACTTGGACACAAGATCATTAGTAGTACCGCCAAAAATAATATCGTCCACGTAAATCTGAGCAACTAAGAAGTCTGAAGCAACTCTGAGCAAAAAGAGAGTTTTGTCCACAGAACCCATCACAAAGCCCTTCCCCAACAAAAATTGCTTTAACCGGTCATACCAAGCCCTGGGGGCTTGCTTCAACCCGTATAAAGCCTTTTGCAATTTAAAAACATGTCGAGGAAACTTAGGGTTTTCAAAACCGGGGGGTTGCCTAACAAAAACCTCCTCTTCTATGTACCCGTTCAGAAAAGCACTCTTAACATCCATTTGAAAAAGCTTAAAACCCTTTGAAACGGCAAAAGCTAGAAGAATACGAATGGACTCAAGACGGGCAACAGGAGCGAAGGTTTCTTCAAAGTCAATACCTTCCTTCTGGCAAAAACCCTGGGCAACCAGTCGAGCTTTGTTGCGCACCACAACCCCATCTTCACCTTGTTTGTTCTTGAATACCCACTTGGTGCCTATGGGGTTGCATCCTGGTGGCGGCTCAACTAGTGTCCAAACCCGATTGCGGACAAAATTCTCAAGCTCTTCTTGCATAGCATTAATCCAATTAGAATCGGAAAGAGCATGAGAAACGTCTTTGGGCTCAAAAGATGCAACAAACGCAGATTCAACAAACACAGCAAGAGAGGCAGAAGAACGCAAAGTTCTCTCAGTCAAATCACCAATGATGAGCTCTGAGGGGTGATCACGCTGAACTGCTCGGGTTCCCTGGTGATCCGAAGTCACCTCACCGGAGTCAGCAGCTGGCACCTCTGGACTCGACTGAGGGGGCTCGATCGTAGTGGAAGAAGTGATCAGAGGTCCGCCCTCATCATCAGTCGAAGTCTCAGAACGTGTGGGCTCTGCGGGGGATGCAGAAGGCCCACCCTCATCAGCAGCTGGAGTATCCTCATCTTCCTCAAAGATGGACTCTCCGAGCTCATCATCACCAGAAAGCTCAAAAGAAGGATTCAAAGAAGGCAAGGACTCATCAAATGAAACCTCACAGGTCTCGACAAGCAGCTGGGATTCGAGGTTCCAAACACGGAAGCCTCGAGAATGCAATGCATAACCAAGAAAAATACCATCCCAGCAACGAGACTCAAACTTGACCAAATGCCCTCCCTTCTTGAGCACAAAGCACTTGCAGCCAAACGCTCGCAAGTGACTCACCTTGGGCTGTCTGCCAAACCGCAACTCATATGATGTCTTACCAAGGTAAGCTCTAAGAAAAATGCGGTTGGCCAGATAGCAAGCCGTGTTCATGGCTTCAGCCCAAAACCGCCTAGGAGTCCTGTGCTCATCGAGCATCGTCCTGGCCATCTCGACTAGCGTGCGGTTCTTTCGTTCCACAATGCCGTTCTATGGGGGAGTGTAAGGAGAAGAAAACTGATGGTCCAGACCCTGATCACTACAGAAGCTGACAAACTGAGAGTTCTTGAACTCAGAGCCGTTGTCGGAGCGAATTGCTCGCATCCGACCATTGTTCTCATTTTTCAGCTTCAAAATCAGGTCATGAACAAATTGAAAAGTCTCATCCTTAGACTCCAAAAAGAAAACCCACGAGAATCGAGAAAAGTCGTCAACAATTACAAGAGCATACCACTTCCCACCGACTGAGCGTACCCGGGCTGGACCTACAGTGTCCAAATGTAAAAGCTCGCCCGGATACGAAGTCATCACCTGAGTCACAGGTGAGTGAGAGGCGACAACCATTTTCCCATGACGACAGGGATGACAAACTAGATCCTTCTCCATCTTAAGCTTGGGCAATCCTCGGATGAGGTCCATAGAGCTTAACCTGACTAGCAGATCAAAACTCAAGTGACCTAACCTCCTATGCCACTTCCAGAGCTCAGAAGAAGATCCAGCAATCAAACAGCGAGAAGGGCCAAAAGAACTAGAGAAGTCAATTCGAAAAACTTTACCGAAGGGTAAAATCTGACAAACCAAAGACCCTCTAGAATCAACCACAGAAGAATTACCATTCTTAAAACGCACTTCCAAACCATCCTCAAGAAGTTGCGAAACAGAAATCAAGTTGAAGTTCAAATTTTTAACCAAAGCAACATTCTTTAAAGAGAAATGATCTGAAATGCTAATTGAGCCTATGCCACTTACTTTCCCTTGACCGCTGTTCCCGAACGTGATGTACTCTTTGGAGCTCGGGGGAGTGAGACTGGAGAACCATCTGCGATGTCCCGTCATGTGGCGAGAGCATCTTGAGTCCATGATCCAAACATCCACCAGTCCCCGGTCCTGCACAATCAGTGTCTGTAAGTGGGAGCAAATGGTCCGGCACCAGGTTTAGCAAAGGAGCTAAACTAGTGTCGAGCCATCTGCTCAAAAGATGGAAAGCGAAAACCATCAAAAGAGTTTGGACCATAACGCGACTCAAAGTGCGGTCCTCGGTTCTGCCTAACCCTGCGGCCACGAGGTCCAGAACCGTAGCTAACATGGTCTGGAACTCTGCCGGAACGGACACCACCAACTGGAGCACGGGCAAGAAAGCCGTCTCCTCTACCACCACCTACACGACGCGGCCTGGCCTCCAGCCTCTCCCCGCGCTGAGGAACACGCAGTCTACCACCCTGCTGGTAGAACTGCTCCTGATCACTACGAGCCCTCTCTGCTCTCTCAACCCGCTTCCTCCTGAAGCAGAACTCCACAAGATGCCCGTCTCTCTGACAGTACTCACAATGATAGGTGGGCTTCTTGGGATGTGGTTGAGGCTTGGCATGTTTGGGCTTAGTGATATTGGTGTTGTCTTCTTGGGTTGATAGGGTCCAGGAAGAGAGTCTAGAGAAGAGTGGAGATGTTTGGGCTTAGGAACCCAGATAGGCTTCTTGGGTGGAGCTTTGGGTGGTTCATGAATCACTCCATCCTTGGGCTGACAAGCCTGGGAGGTCTCAGTGGAGTGAGTCTTGGGATACCTCTGCTCTGGAGTCATTTTGCTCCACTCCACTGCCCGGCTAATGGCGCTCTCAAAGTCAGCCTTGGTGTAGGTATAACCTACTCCAAACCCATCCTGCCTCTTGAACTGCTGGATCATCATGCCAAGCTGTGGCTCTTTGGCACTAATCCAACTCAGGATAGAACGGAGGTAAAAGTTCTCATTCTGAGAATCTGCTAGCTCCTCTCTCAAGGAAGCTAGAACCTCCACCTGAGACAAGCAGGTCTCACACTCACTCTCTACTTGGACAGACTTTTCGGCTTTCAGCTTAATCAACTCCATTCTAAGAGACAGGCAGTTCTCACAAACAGTGGGTGGAACTGACAATGTCTCAAGCTCTAGCCTAGTCTGCGCAAGCTCAGCTCTCAACCTCTCCAAATCACCCAAATGTTCATTACCCTTGGATTTCATCTCAGCTAAGGCAGCTAGATGGGATGGGCAATCAACACAGGGTGCGACGACAGTGGCTTGAGCATCTTTCAGCTCCAGTTGAGCGCTTTCAAGCTCAGTGGCCAAAGCGTCCCTCTCCTCAACCCTTTCTGTGTACCTGGACTTCAGAGTCGACAGGTCACACAGAAGCACCTCACACTTCGGGCACTCACTGCTATCACCCAAGCAAGGGGAAGAAGATAGACTCTCAATTCTGCCGTTGGCTATGGCAAGCTCACTCTCTAACTCGTCTATCCTTTTCTTAGCCCCTCTAAGCAGTTTTTCCCGATACTTTAACTCCTGACGATTGCTCTCAAGTAAATCAACAATTTCTCGCTCATAAGATGATACCTTGTTGTCGTCGTCGTCGGAGTCGTCGGAGGAGCTCTTTTCTTCCCTATCCCCAAGAGCCATTGAACAGAAGCTCTTGCGGGATCTTCGGCGCTGGTGTGAGCGGCTCTTCGGCTTGTCTCCGAAGGCCATGAAGCAGAGGCCCGCCGGATCATCCTTGTCCTTCCCCTTCCTGATGGCGATCTCCTCATCGCTTGAGCTCGATGAAGAGGAAGAAGACGTGGACTGCTTGGAGTAGCTCTTCTCCATCTCGGCGAAGAAGGACTTGTCACGCTTCTTGTTCTCTCGCCGGTAGTCCTTCAGGGCCTTTCTGAAGAAACGTGTCTTCGGCTTGCCCTTGTTGAAGGATGAACTCTCGTGCTTGCTGGAGTCATGGAAGCCACCACCGGTGCCCTTCTTGTGTCCATTTCGCTTGGGGCAGTCGGCGATGAAGTGTCCTAGATCACCACACTCAAAGCATCTGGATTTTGTGCCGTGTCTTTTGAACATTCTCTTATCATAGACACGACGCACCCGGTTGTTAAAAAGACACAAATCATCATCTCCCAACAACTCAAGCTGGTCCTCAGTGATAGACATCAAGGAGAACCCAGCACAACTCACAGAAGAGGGATCAACAGAAGGTGTAGCAAGGGCCAGGGATTTTGATCCAGAACTAGTGAGATTTGATCTCAACTGGATATCTACCTCAGTGGCCTTCAGCTTGCTAAATAACTCAGAAATGGTCAAGGTATCGTAAGAAGTGCTCTCAACGATAGAGGATACCTTGATCTCCCAGATCTTTGGGTCCAAGGTATGGAGAACCTTGAGCGCCTGCTCATGATCTGAGACTAACTGAGCACCCTCAGCCTTGGTGTCCCGAAGCTTGTTAATGATCGATTGAAAGTGACCAAACAAAGCTTCAACAAATTCACCCGGCTTTTGTGTGAAGTTCTCGTACTCACGCCGGTAGGTCTGATAGAGCCGAGCCTTGACCTGTGCTGTTCCCTCATGGTGTGCCTTGAGGGTAGCCCAGATCTCTCTCGCAGTGGAGAGATGACTCACATGCTCAAACTCAGTGGGACCTAAACCAGAAAACAGAATGTTCACAGCCTTACTGTTGCTCAGATGCTGAGCAATGATACTAGTAGTACCATGCTCAGCGATTGGCAAAATGACAAACGTGGTGTGAACGCAAATGTCCCAAATGTCCGAACCCTGGCTCATAAGATAGGCTCGCATGCGAGTCTTCCAATAATTATAGCCATAGGCTTCCAAGGACGGGACCTTGCAAGGAGACGTCATGGTCACTACCGGGGTTTAGAACCGGTTAAGGTATGGAAAAACCCTAACCTCGCTCTGATACCACTTGTAGGACCGAAAGTAGCGACCAGAGGGGGGGTGAATGGGCGCCTTAAAAATTCTTTTGAATCAATGGCCTGTTCCCAATACCCAACGCACCTCAAAAGACTAAGCAGCGGAGAATAAACAGCAGGCCTAAGTCTAAAGGTATCTAACCTAGAAGCAACTGATGACAAACAGAGAACTATTAAAGATGAGCAACTAGGCAGATGAATACTGTATATCAGGCCTAAACTTCCCAAAGAAAAGATCTAAATATATGTAAAGTGAAATGAGAAGTTACTGTCCAAATTTGTCTCCTGTTCAGAACTTGGCGAAGCCTGCTTCGCCCGTCGAGGTCTGCTTCGGAGATGATTGATGAAGACTGCTTCGCTGGTCGAAGCCTGCTTCGGAGGTTGGTTGCGAAGCCGCTTCGGAGGTCAGTTGCGGAGCATGTCGAAGATGCCGAAGGTGTTTTGGTCTAGCCTAGTTCGAAGTGGCAAGAAGCGAAGTATGCTTCGGAGCGAAGTGACAGAGTCGGAGCCTGCTTCGAAGTGTGTACTTCGAAGACAAAACTTCGAACACAGCTTCGAACCGAGTGCTTCGAAGCAAAACCTTCGAACAGAAAAAAACTTCGAACACAACACACAAATGGACAACCTTCGAACAAAGAAGCGAAGCCTGTCACACGACAGAAAACCAAATTTGAAGCCTACGCTCTACCTCCGAAAGGAGTAAGCTTCGAAACGAGAGGTGAAGGCTGACACGCGTCAGAGAAAACAAAGCGAAGTCTAACAGAAGAACAAGCTCCGAAGTCAACTTCGAAACCCGTCGAAGTGCGGACTTCAAAGGGCTCAAGTCGAAGTACCTTCGCATAGACGTTCGGAGTAGAGACGCTGTCAGTTTAAAAGAATACTTTGAAGCTAGACACAGAGTACAAAAATGCAGTCCGAAGTTCGAACGAAGCCTCACGGAGTATACGTTCGAAGCCTGCCTCACGGAGCTGAGGGGCTTCGAAACTGAGATGATGGCTTCGCCAGAAAACAGTCAAAAAGGCATTCAATCCAGTCTGCTTCGATCAAAAAGCTGTGCAGTAGAAGGTAAAAAGCTGGCAGTGAGTACTGTAGCTACAGTAGCAGTACTACTTGCAACAGCAAGAACTAGTACTACTTCTCACGAAGAACATACGCAACAGAGACACATCCTTAGGAACAAAATCAACCAGCACAACAAACCGAAGCTTCTTGAATCAGAGGAATCAATGCACACACCTCAACAAATAACAAAGCATTCAATCTCACAGGAGCAAAGTAAATGCAAGGCAAAAAGGGATGAACCAGTGCCTGGCGGCGCACACAGGAGAGAGAACGTGAGAGGCAAAATGACCCAATGGATTAAAGAGTGAATTCTAGAAGGGTAGTCCAAACCCTAGGGATTGGGGTCCTATTTATAGGCTGCCCAACACTAGGAATATTCTACCAGCCCCTTAGGGTTTTACAGACTCAAAAATAAAGGAAAAGACTCTACTTCCCTTAGGAATTTTTACAGACACGACTGACTGACTGTGGGCCTAGAGTTACAGATGACTTATCCGGAAGCTAAGTTTTCGTAGCGACTACGGCTTCTCTTCTGGACAGTCGGATACAAGATCAACGGTTGTCAGTTTTACGCTGAAACTGACAAAGCCTCCACCGACTTTGCACCAGGTACCCGGATTGGGCCGGCCCGACTCCGCAGCTCTCTCAGCCCTGCAATCGCTCACCGCCCGTGTACCTGAGTCAGTCCTGGTCAACAGCCCAGTGGGTCTTCTACTGCTTCTGGCCCATGCACCCGGATTGGGCCAGCCCGACTTCGCAGCCTCCTCTGCCCGACAGTCGCTCGCTGCCAGTGTACCTGAGTCACACGCGGCCCAGACGCAGCAGATCTCTTCTTCTTCTGTCCTCTTTGACTATCGTTGACAAGGACTCATCACTTCTGGAGCCATGAGGCCCACGCTATTCAGCATGGCTCCTCAGTCGCCGGCCCCCTCCCTTTATTTATCGTCGACATTGAATTCCCCGTATCGCGTCGACCGTTTCCCCTCTTAATTCCACGCGTAATTACCCCGCTGTCGCCCGCATGCAGTGAAACCGCTCGCCGGCGTTTACTCACGGCCTCCCTGTTTGCGCCCTCCCTGCCCCCGCCGGTACCCCTATTTAAACCCCCGACCACCGCCACGCTCAACCCCCACGTCAATTCGCTTCCAGAAAGAATAGAGCGCTCGCATTTCGGTTTTTGGCGCAACACCGCCACCCGCACTCCAGCCGCCGCTCGCCGTCACCGGAGCCCTTCTCCGTCCACGCCAATCACGCCATCGTGACCGCAAGGACGTCCCCAACCTCGGCCGCCCCTCCATCGACGCCGGACCCTGCTAGATCATCGTCACCGCCAAGGAACCGAAAGCCTTCGCCGCCCCTTCTCATCGCCGGCCTCACTCCATCGACCTCGGACCACCGCAAGGGTACCCTCTTGTTCCCCTCGATACCCTCTTTACGTTTTAGCCCTAGCTAGGCCGGATAGCCCTCGCCGTCGCCAGAATCGCTCGCCATCGCGTCGCCGGAGTCGGGGAAGACGGGTACTTTGCCCCCCGACACGTGCCGTGCCGGATTCGATCCTAGCCGCACGATCTCAATCCGACGGCGTAGAGCAATACTTTTTCGTCGTTTGATCTCGCGCGTCCATCTGGTCAAAGCGGTACCGAACGCTGTGAGCCGTTGATCGCAACTTAACGCCACGCCTCGCCCCCGCGCGTTGGATCTGGATCCAACGGTCCATATTGGGCCGGACCACGGGCACAGTGCGTGGGTTCACCGTGGGCCTGGCTTACCGTGGACCCGAGGCATTTTAAATTTGAAAATAAATTCCAGAAACTGTTTTAAACTTGTAAAATTCATATCTGGCGCATTTGAACTCTAAAAATTGTCATTTCAATTCAAGAAATTTTGTAATTTTATTCTCTACACATTACTTCAATAAAAACAATATGTTTACTTTGGATTTTTCATGATTATTCAAATAGGTATTCAAATGCCCCTAGGGTAAAAATGTAAATTCAATTATTTAAATTTCAGTAGAGTTTATATTTATTTTCTTTCTGTTCATATACTGGAAACCACTAAATTGCCCATGAACCTTTCATTTTAAATCGATTAGAAAGCTTAAAATGAGGTTACTCACATTTAAACCTTTTTCAAAAGACAACACTTCATTATAGTTCCTTTTAAATTATTTATAAAATAAATTTCAGAAACTTAACAACTTGATTTCCTTCAAATTAAACCAATTTAAACCTAGGTGCTTGTTGTGTGATTTTATATTGTTTAAATTGAATGTTGTATTTATTTTATTTTACTTTATTTATATTGGAAAGACTACGACGCCGCCGAGGAGACGGAATATTACCCGGAAGTTCCTCCCTCCCCATTCGCTGAACAAGGCAAGTCACCAAACCAATCTTTTGAGCATATTGAACCCATGTTTTTATTAAACTATCTTTAAAACACATAGGATATACATGCATTAGTCCAATGAAACCCTTACAATATATTTATTTAGGATCCCCCGACCTTGATGTGCAACCCAAGCCATGCTATCTCGCCTAACCTCCTTGTCACCATATGATTACTACTATTAGCTAGTGTCCAATGTATTGACACGATTGCTATAGGATAAAAATGAGTCGTAGCAACATGGTTCTACTATATGATCCCCGTTATTCTTATCCTTGGAATTCTGTCGGTGATGAGTCATGGTTGTGAGTGAATGCATGGTGGGTTCCGGGTGCAAGCTAGGGCATTGGTCGGTAGCACCCGGGGCACTATAAGGACCGGTCTGAGGGATCCGTTGCAATACACTTCCGTACTAACCACAAGTCTAATGGGTAAGTCCTAACTAAGGTATGGAGTGTTCCAAACCGAGGCCACCATTTGGATATGGGTCAAGCAGCACCTACGGGTGGCTTGTACCGATGTGGCGCAAAAGGGGGTGCGATGTTAGCCGGGATGCGGCCCGGTACGCCGGCGAAACCTAGAGCGGGTGGTTATCGCTTGGAGCATTTCATGCTGAGGTTTTGGTACGAGTTCCCATGGTATGGGTCATCTCGTTTGGGATGAGTGCGTGCCTTGTGGGTACAGTAGTACATCTCTGTTCAGAGTCTTAAATTTTTTCGAAAAGCCGAGCCCACGGTCAAGGGCGGGTTGCGTGACATCCCACAGTTAGTTTACTTTTGGAATGTATGTGCATGATGGTTTGACATGTAAGGACTGTTGTGCGAGGAGGTAAAACGTACTCCTTGAGTTAGATGATATTATTAATGTTCATGTTTACATTTTCGCATGATTAAATTTGACTACACTAAATGCAACAACTGTAAATGTACTTTTCCACACTATTAGCCATTATCCTTCCTTTGTTATTACCTTGCATTATTACTTGCATTTGCGGTGGCTTGTTGAGTACTTTTTGTACTCATACCCGTTGAACACCACAGAGGATGCCTACTATGAAGACGGTCTGGAGTAGCGACCCAGTCAAGCAAAGATCGTGAAGAAGGCGTTCGTCATGCATTTTAATTATCTTTATTATCGTTTTTATTAAAACTCTGATGTAACAAACATGGTCTGCGTACCATGGATATTGTCGTATGTACGATTGTCGCATGATGAACATCTTGTATTATTGTTTTTCTTATGAAATTCAATAATGTTCCGATTTCGATAAATCGGGGCGCCACAGAACACTACCATCTCCTATGTCTATTTGTTCCATAGGGTCGGCCGACGAGAAGCCTTGACCTAATTTTTCTATTGTTCATAGCAAAAAATGGCATTAATGGTCAAACTAGGCAAATACTGAAAAATAGTATTTTTGACCGAAAATATGTTAACCTGGCAAAGGCCGGTCTGACCGGCTATGGTAGGCCGGTCTAACCGGCCAGGTCCGGTCAGACCAGATAGTAGGATTCGAGGTATTTTCGCCCAAAACTTATCTCAACAGAGTTTTGAACGCATCTAACTCTATCTCTAGCTAGGGATAACTAGCCCACCCCCCTATAAATACTAGGGGCAAGGCTGATTCAAGGCTCTCTCCCCAACATACCAATCCAAAGCCCTAGCTTTTAATCGCGTTTACTTTCTTTACTTTTCCGCATCTTCGTGGGTTATTTGAAAGCCCTCCGTCTGTCGTGTCCGTAATCACGGTAACCCTTGCACGGTCGGTCTGACCGATGAAGCCTCACCGGTCCGATCACTGGAGTCACGCTTCGCATCTACCTTCGGGAGACCGCCCGAAGCACCTTCGCAGCCTTTCGGTTTGATTAGGGTGGTACCTCCGGTCTGACGGGGATTGAGGCCAAAGGTGTTCCAAGGACCCTTCGGACCAGACTCTGCTATACCTCCGAATCGGCCTCCGAATTGGCCGATTCCAGGTATTTTGGTCATTCTTGTTGTTCACATTGCTACTAATACTTTTTGGCCAATTTGATTGAAATATTAATTATTTATATGATTGTCTGGCGACTCCAAATCCCTTGTCACTATCCAGGGTAGTCGGAACGTGGTGTCGGTATCGTTGCGATACTTTTGGACGTCGAACCGGCCCAAGTGCAGGGGCGCATTTCTGCGTCAACACACTTTCTGGCGACTCCGCTGGGGACAACGCCAACCATGACTACTACCTCTACATCAGCGGCGGGTACGTCTACTACGTCTACCTCCACTACATCACCGATGAACATTGTGGGAAGCGCGGACATCGACGTCCGCAACATTATAACACCCACCATGGTGGACATATCTGAGGAAGACCAAGCAAAGATCAAAGCAAACAAAAGAGAACTCGAAGAACTGATGCTCAGAGATTGCATAAAAACGCGCTCGGGCTTCGTCATGCACGACAACCTCAACTTGGTCCAAGTACAGCCGTCATCACCCCCTTTATCCGCCTCACAAGTAGACCGTAGGATAGCTGCATCTATTGATCAAGCGGTTAGCGCCTCGCTAGCCAATAAACTGGAACCCGCAGTTGTCTCGCAAGTGGTGGCAGTGTTTAGAAGATTCGGTTTTACTGAGGCCGACTCGCCAGCCCGATTACTAGTATTCCGCCAGCACATCATATCTATAGCAGAACCGACAGTAATACTGGAAAAACCATCACGTTTCCGGCTACTTCCTCCATATCCGAAACACATAACTACTCTTATGGACAGGCAAACCCAGCTTACTAGGTACCACCACTGCCTGCGCCCATGCCTACTCTACCGTCGCCGCTTCCACTGCATACTACCACACCACAGCATAGGCCAGAGCATGTCGATATACCACCACGCGTCCCGCCACCACATGAAAGGCGTGCGCAAGCATTAGATCACGACGATATCGAGGAGCGTATTCACGCACTATTTAGGGAATGCACCGGCTTTGCACCTCAGGATAGAGCTAGGGTTTATCGAAAACCATATCCCAACCACTTTGACACTATTATGTATCCTCACGGTTATAGAGTCCCAGATTTCATGAAATTTGATGGCGAGGGTAGTAAATCTACATTAGAACACATTAGCCAGTTTATAGCACAATGTGGCGAAGCCAGCGGATCGGATGCATTAAATCTCAGATTATTTTCCCTGTCGTGTTCCGGCACTACGTTCACTTGGTTTTCGGCACTCCCGCCGAACTCCGTGCAAACATGGGCTCAACTAGAGCAAACGTTTCATGATTATTTCTACACAGGCGAGACCGAGCTTAGGCTATCACACCTCATAGCAATTAGGCAAAAATCTGGCGAAAGTGTTTCTGAGTATGTTAAACGCTTTAGAGATACCAGGAATAAATGTTTTAGCCTAAACATATCGGAAAGGGATCTAGCAGATCTAGTATGCAATGGCCTACGGGCAGAAATTAAGGAGCGTATGGACAATAAAAACCTCTTGGACGTTAGCAAGGTATTGCAGCAGGCCCTGGTCTAGGAAGGCCAGGCCAAAGATAGAAAATTCGTCAAAACTTTAACAAACCAAGGGCTGAGATCCACACTATGGAGCACTCCAACGAGGAAGGATCCGAGGAGGAGGAGGATCCAGCCGACACCTACACGGCCGAATGGACTTGGAGCACGAAGTCTAAGCCCATCACCTGCTCCGAATTGTGGCCATCTCCCTCTAAGAGTCGGCCTGATGAAGTTAGATATTCGTTCGACGTAACTAAATGTGATAATGTGATAATATATTTGATTTCCTACTGAAAAATCAACTTCTACGGCTGCCGAAAGGGCAAGTCATGCCATCCGCCGACGAGTTAAAAAAGCATCCCTACTGCAAGTGGCATGATTCACATTATCACTACACTAACGATTGCAACGTTTTTCATCGATAGGTACAATCGGCCATAGAGGAAGGATGATTGAAAATAGAAGCAAATCCAAAAATGAAATTAGACAAAGACCCTTTCCCCTTGAACAACGTTGATCTAGAAGGGAAGAAGGTGTTGATTCAGCCAGAGCGGGCCGAGTCGGCTAAGGGAAAGGCGATCGTCATAGGAGACGCTCGCACACGCACACTTGTACCAAAGAATCTGGAGGTAGGAGTGTGGAAAGAAAAATATTAAGTCATCATCTTCAGCCAAACATCGCAGAAGGCCGAAGGCCGAAGGTGACGTACAAAATGCTCTTGGACAAGCGCCAGCGAAGGTCCGAGAGAAAAAGTTTTCGCCCCACGGGCTTCGGGACAGTCGAAGCCCCCTAGGAGGACGAGCCCCGTGAGTGATGAGTTCGGACCTCAAGGTCTGAACACTCCTTCGGAGTGGATGCATCAGCCGGCAAGGTTCGGACTTCAGTGGCCGAACCCCACTCCGAGTTGGTCCCAACCTCTGACAGGGTTCGGACCTCACTGGCCGAACCGTCCTTCGGCTTGGCCCCTGTTTTCGGGGGGGCTTCGAGCCTCAGTGGCCGAGCCCACCTCCTCTAGTGGGTTTCCAGCCTCCGGGTGGGTCCGGGCCTCGGTGGTCAAACCCACCCCCTTCGAGTGGTTTGCAGCTTCTAGAGGGATTCGGCCTCCAGCGGCCGGGCCCGCCTCCGCCATGGGCTAATTTACCTTCGGCTTGGCAGGACCCCTCGCTGGTCTGGTATGAGGTACCATCGACGTGGTTGGACCCCCAACTAGCCAACAGGTTCGGCACTCAATGGGTGAGGCCGCTAGAGCCCCCGATGCCGCAGCCCTACTGCCGGACGATGGCTCCAGTTTGGCCTCCGCCACCGGAGAATTTTGTGCAATGTTCGGTTACGAACACTTACACTCCGGCACATGATAACAACATTGTTCATCGCCTGTCCGTGGTCCCCCAGAACTTGGCTCCGCGAGATATCACCGAAAGGGGTGAATATGGAGACGCCTCGGAGGTTATAGTCATCAGGGTTGGATCCCAGGAGGTCCCAATCCCGAAGGATACCCCGACGGGAATGAACGAAGACTCGGTCGAAGCTCGATCTGACGGGCCTACTGTGGCCGGTCTGACCATCCTTATGACAGTTTTCGGCACAGCCCGGTCTGACCGGTCCGCCATGGCCGGTCCGACTGATCAGGAGCAGGAGACTTTTCATGGCAAACGCAAGGCGCTCGAGGGTGATACAAGCAAGTCCCCTTCGGCTAAAAATGTTAGAAGCAAGACCGTGGCACCCGGCACCCATCCTCAACCATCATGGGTGCCCTCAGGTATGTCCAAGTCACAAAAGAGGAGGTTGCAATGCTTACGCACATAGGAGATACGAGAAGAGAAGGCCGAGGAGTCACGAGATGCACTTTTTGAGGAAATCTGTCCTCAGCCCACCGTGAAGAAAGTCTGGAGACCTAGGCCGGTCATAGTCGATGACTCGGCCCCCGTTGTTAGCTCCTATGAAGACGATTTAATCGATGACGACTACACTCCCGTCTCCAAGGGGCCTGCTCCTCAGGCGATGGACGTCAGCGTCATCATGTTGCCTTTCGAGTTCGCTCCACTACAAGAGGAGGCCGGGGTCGCTCAGCTAGACCTCGGCCCACAAGACGCCATATTCAAGAAGCCCAGAGATACGAACCGTCACATGAGATACCTCTACATAAGGGGACATATCGACGGGAAGCCCATCTCGAGGATGCTTGTCGATGGTGGTGCCACTGTGAACCTAATGTCGTACTCCCTTCTAAGGAAGCTCGGCAAAGACGAAGATGACCTAAAGAAGACCAACGTCACCCTCAAAAGCTTCAACGGTGACACGACGGAAGCCAAGGGGGTACTGTCCCTGGAACTGACGGTGGGAAACAAGACACTACCTACCGCTTTCTTCGTTATCAACGTACATGGTAACTATAGCTTGGGCGTGACTAGATCCACACAAATCAGTGCGTACCATCCACCTTGCATCAGCGCCTCATACAATGGGATGGCGACGAAGTTGAGATAGTGCATGCTGATACATCGGCCCATGTTAGTTTGGCCGATGCATCCGGCGACGCTGCCCATGATGAGATAGAGTGTTTGTCGGGATGAGACCTCTCGGATTATGACTTTGTCAGCGTATCAGAGGGGAGGTTTGTTCCTATTTCCATGAAGCTGGTCGGCGTGGCTCGATTGTGTCTAAGATAGGAGAATTTATAGCGCTAATCTTGATTGGCTAAAGTCTCGCGTGGAGCAGTATCGGTCTTCTCAAGACGGTATAGCCGAAGCCATCGAAGATTTTAGCCAGGTAGAGAAATTAGGTAAAGGCTTCTCGTCGGTCGACCCTTTGGAACAAGTAGACATAGGAGATGGTAGTGTTCCAAGGCCGACGTTTGTAAATTAGAATCTGAATAATGATGTAAAGGCTGAAGTAATAAAATTGCTTCAATCGTATGTTGATTGCTTCACATGGGATTACAACGAGATGCCCGGGCTAAGCCGAGAGCTGGTTGAGCATCGGCTCCCCATTAAACCCGGATTTAGCCCTTATAAACAGCCATCGCGCCGCTTCAATTCGGCCATCTATGATCGAGTTAAAGAGGAGATTGAACGTCTATTAGCAGTGGGTTTTATTAGGCCATGTAGGTACGTGGAATGGGTCGCTAACATCGTGCCTGTCGAGAAGAAAGAGAGTGGCAAGATCCGCATCTGCGTCGATTTCAGGGATTTGAACAAGGCTACTCCGAAAGATGAGTATCCCATGCCGGTAGCCGACATGTTGATCAACGATGCCTCGGGACATAAGGTAAGTTCTTGGGATTCATGATTCATGAAAGAGGCATCGAAATTGTGTTGATAGAAAAAAATGGCATTAATGGCTAGATTGTCAAAATATCAATTTTGGTGATTTGGGCCAAAAATACACATGTCCAGGGTTAGGCCGAAGCCCTACAGGGCCGAAGGTCCATAGGTCCATGGGCTCCGAAAGCCTCTAGCCAGCCCACGGCCTTCGGCTAGGAAGCATTCGGAGGCCCATGCCGCCGAAGCTTCGGCCCGAGGAGCAGGCTTCGATGGGCCTGGACAGAGCCCACTTCGGCAGAGACAGAGTTGGATACAATTCCGGCTAAGTTTTTTATCTCTATCCAAGCTGAAATATAGCAGATTAGATCAGAAGTTTGTCCCTATAATAGAGAGGTGATGCCAGCTTAGAGAATCCCCCACAACACAAATCAAACTCAAAGCCCTAGCTTGATCGCATTTAATTTACCTTTATTTTTCCTGTACCTCTTCGTGGGTTTGCCTGGAAGCCCTCTGCCGGCCACTTCGGAACAGTGGTAACCCTTGTTACTTCGCTTATGAAGTATCCGTTAATCTATGTAATAGATTGCTATCACCTTGTAACTTCGCCTGTGAAGTATTCGCTAATCTGCGTAACAGATTGCTACCTTTGCTACTAGTGCAACACTTAGCAAAATTCGGTCCTCAGGCCGAATTGGTACTTCGAACTCTTTTTGTTGCAGGTTCCCACGTTCGGAGCTAATTCGTCGGAAGTGTCCGGAGCTGAGAGATCGGTTTCGGAGGTCGTTAGGACACCCTTCGGCGAGATTACAGGCTTTGACGACAGGCTTCGCCAGCACACTTCGTCAAAACAGGCTTCGCCATGCTCGTACCTCGCTCTAGACGAAGTCGCTCACGCGCGGCGGTTGGGTTATTATTTTGTACTTCTTTGTATCAGAGACTTCGTGCCGAACCTCACCGTTCGGAGGTGTAACACCCCAAAATTTCAAAGGAATAAAAATATTAAATAATTCAATTTCCTTGAATTTTATTATTTTAAAAATACCTTTAAATACCCTTCAATACCATTTTGAACTACAGCATAGAGTAAATGCCCAAACCAGGGACTGAATCTTTTTATGTATGATCCTAAGACCAAAAATAGATTTTTGAGAATTTTTATAAATTTTCACCAAGCTTGGAAGTGGTCCTAATATTTTAATCTAATTCCTGGAATTATTTTTATTCAGAAATGTTTTAAACAGTAACGGGCCTCTTCCCTCGCTTTATCTCTCTCCTGACCGGCCTAGCCCACTCCATCCCGCGCGCTCGGACTGACACCCGGGCCCCGCTTGTCGGTGAGCCCTCCTCTCTTCGCGCGCGCGCCCTGACACCCTGGTCCCACCTGTCGGCGCCAACCGTCCCCTCTCACGCCCGAGCCTGGCCCCACCCGTCAGCCACCTCCCTCATGCGCTCGTGCCCGCTGGTATGTGGCCCCCGCCTGTCAGATCCTTCGTCTCCGCGAGATCCGCCCCCAAATCCCCCCCTCGCCGGCCGACGCAATAATGCGCCTCGGATCCGTTTCCCCCGACCCCTTCTCCCCAAATTGAGCCCGGCATTCAAACCCCCGCGCTCCGGTGACCGTTTCCCCAATTAAAACCAGCTCGATTGCGTCCTGATTCGATGAATCTGCATGCCACGCGAACCTCGCCGGCATTTAAACGCGTTAACCCTCGGCCACCGCCAATTGCGCCCCCTCTGCCCCCGCCGGTGACCCTATTTAAACCCCCTGGTGCCCCGCATTCGACCCCCACGCTCACACGCCGCAAGAATGCTCAGAATGCCCTCACTACGGTTTTTAGCGCACCACCGCTGCCCGTCCTCCAGCCGTCGCTCGCCGTCGCCGGAGCCCCTCTCCGTCCGCGCCGACCGCACCGCCGTGACCGCCAGGACCTCACCGACCTCGGCCACCACTCCGTCGTCGACGAAACCCGTCGGATCACCGTCGCCGCCGAGGACCCGAACGCCTTCACCGCCTCCGCTCGTCGCCGACCTCGCTCCGTCGACCGTTCGTCACCGCAAGGGTACCTCGTGATCCCCTTGTCGCCTCTTTCCATTTTAGGCCCTAGCTTCGACCGCCATTGCTCGACGTGGCCTCTGGCCCGCTCGCCGTCGCCGGAGAAGATGACCGGCACGGGCTGAGTACCCGTGCCGTGTCGGATTCACACGCGACCGTGCGATCTGGATCCGACGGTGACGATTAATTCCCGCGTGCGATTTAATCTGATCCGTTAGATCTCGGCGAAGGGGTACGTTTTAATCTCGTGCGTCCGTTAGTATTTAAAACCCGCGTTCGATCCCGTGCGTCCACGTGGTACCCTTTTGCGCGTTTTAATCCTGGCCATCCGTTATCACTTAAGCGCCCCACCTCGCCCTCGCGCGTTGGATCTGGATCCAAAGGTCCAGATCAATCCGGCGCACACGCACAGTGCGCGGGTTCACCGTGGGCCTGGCTCACCGTGGACCCGAGGCGTTTAAAATTTAGAAATAAATTCCAGAAATGCTTTTAAACTTCCAAAATTCAGATCTGGTGCATTGAACTCTAAAAATTGCCATTCCAATTTCAGAAAATTCATAATATTATTCTCTACCCATTAGTTCAATAAAACAATATGTTACTTTAGACTTTTTCATGTTTATTTAAATAGGTATTCGAATACCCTTAGGGTAAAATGTAATTCAATTATTTAAATTTCAGTAAAATTCATATTTATTTTCTTTCTGTTCATATATTGAATACCACTACATTGCCCATGAACCCTTCATTTTAAATTGATTAGAATGTTTAAAATGAGATTACTCACATTTAAAACCCTTTCTCAAAGAACAACACTTCACTTTAATTCCTTTTAAAATTATTTATAAAATGAATTTCAGAACCTTAACAACTCTGTTTTTCTTTACATTAAACCACCTTAAACCCATATGCTTGTGTGATTTATATTGTTTAGATTGGATGTTGTATTTATTTATTTACTTTTATATTGGGAAGACTACGACGCCGTCGAGGAGCCGGAATATTTCTCGGAAGTTCCTCCCTCACCCTTCGCTGAACAAGGCAAGTCACCAAACCAATCTTTTGAGCATATTGAACCCATGTTTGATTAAACTATCGCTAAAACACATAGACTATACATGCATTAGTCAAATGAACCCTTACAATATATTTATTTAGGATCCCCCGACCTTGATGTGCAACCCAAGCCATGCTCTCTAGCCTAAACTCCTTGTCACCATATGATAATGTTATTAGCTAGTGTCCAATGTATCGACACGATCGCTATAGGATAAAAATGAGTCGTAGTACATGGTTCTACTATATGATCCCCATTGTTTCTTATCTATGGAATTCTGTCGGTTGTTGGAGTTGTGGTTGTGAGTGAATGCATGGTGGGTTCCGGGTGCAAGCTAGGGCATGGTCGGTAGCACCCGCGGCACTCTAAGGACCGGTCTGAGGGATCCGTTGCAATACACTTCCGTACTAACCACAAGTCTAATGGGTAAGTCTAACTAAGGTATGGAGTGTTCCAAACCGAGGCCACCATTTGGAGATGGGTCAAGCAGCACCTGCGGGTGGCTTGTACCAATGTGGCGCAAAAGGGGGTGCGACGTTAGCCAGGATGCGGCCCGGCGCGCCGGCGAAACCTAGAGCGGGTGGTTATCGCTTGGAGCATTTCATGCTGAGGTTTTGGCACGAGTTCCTGTGGTATGGGTCATCTTGTTTGGGATGAGTGCGTGCCTTGTGGGTACAGTAGTACATCTCTGATCAGAGTCATAAATCTTTCGAAAAGACGAGCCCACGGTCAAGGGCGGGTTGTGTGACATCCCACAGTTAGATTACTTTGAATATGTATGTGCATGATGGTTTGACATGTAAGGACTGTTGTGCGAGGAGGTAAAACGTACTCCTCGAGTTAGATGATGTTATTATTGTTCATGTTTACTTTCCGCATGATAAAACTTGACTACATTAACTGCAATAACTGAAAATGTACTTTTCTGCACTTTTAGCCAATTACCCTTCCTTGTTTATTATCCTGCATTGTTACTTGCATTTGCGGTGGCTTGTTGAGTACTTTTGTACTCATACCCGTTGGACCCCACAGAGGATGCCTACTATGAAGACGGTCTGGAGTAGCGACCCAGTCAAGAAGAAAGATCCTGAAGAAGGCGTTCGTCATGCAGTCTATTTTTATTATTTTATTCACACTCTTATGTAATAATATGGTCTGCGTACCATGAATACTTGTCATATGTACGTTGTCGCATGATGAACCTCTTGGATTATTGTTTTTCTTTGGAAATTCAATAATGTCTCGATTTGATAAATCGGGGCGCTACAAGATGGTATCAGAGCCGACTTGACTGTAGGAAGCCAAACAGACCCGCCTAGCCATTAGCCGCAGGAAATTATTTCTCGAAAACCTACTTTATAAACTTTGTTTCTCCCCTCACTTTCATTCAACTTGCTGTTTTGTAGATGCTAGTATACCAAGTGCACAACTACTGCCGCCATTACGAGGGTTCCTCTTTGAGCCCGAATTCCAAGGAGTGTACCCCGATGAGTTCGCCGGACCTTGTGACGTCTCCCTCACCGTCCACGGCTCCGGAGAGCACCTGCCACCCTACACCACCGCACTTGGGAGCCCGACTTTCGACGTCGCGTGCCAACGAGTCGCCCTCCGGGCCCTCATGGAGTTGAGGTTGATCTATGATGATCGTCTTCAGAACTCGTCCTTCCGGCTTGTGCCGAAGCGTACTCCCGGCGCCCACCGTAGCATCTACCTCGGAGTTCACTCCGTGCATGATCTGTTCATGGCCCAGCAGTCACGTCTTCTGCAGGCTATGGACGACCTCCATACCGAGTCAGTGCTCGACGCCGATGAGCACCATGAGGCGGTTGAGTTTCTTCATGAGGAGATGAAGAACTTGATCCAACAGAACGGCGAGATGCAGCGCAAGATTATGCAGCTGTAGAAGGACATCGCGGAGATGGTCCCTCTCCTTCCAAGGAAGAAGAAGCCCATCCGTGAGCCCCTCCCTCGCCCCAAGAGGATCCTGCCACACCCCCTCCCCCGCCAGACCCTCCACCA
This sequence comes from Zizania palustris, assembly GCA_019279435.1. Lineage (NCBI taxonomy): Eukaryota > Viridiplantae > Streptophyta > Magnoliopsida > Poales > Poaceae > Zizania > Zizania palustris. The sequence goes on from JAAALK010000080.1 coordinate 98,609,411, forward strand.
GCGCCCCTGCGCCGCGCCCCGGCCTTGTCTCTGACTCCATCACCGAGAACTTTCTCGAGCCCACCATCCCTCTGGAGCCGCGTACTCGTGGTTCCGAGAGCACGGAGACCGCCTCCGGTGGCGAGTAGGCGTTAGAGGTCGTTATCTTAAATAAAGCAAATTTTGTATGTGGTGCTATCCACAACGAGTGTGTTGTGGATAGAATAAAAGCTTGATTGTAATAAACAATTTTTACCACTGATATATGAGCATGAAATTTGTGAACTATTTTCTTTAATCGTATTGTCATCCTCTTTTTGCCTTATAATGTCGTATATTCAGAAAATGGCCGACCACCAGAACACCGGCTCCAACAACGGAGAAGGAGGAAGTCGTGACGCGCCCGAGGGTGTTGTACCCAACTGGGGTGCAACGGGCCCACGTCAGTCTGGGTCGCCCTCCGCCAACCACCCTACCTTGGCGGAAATGATGGCGAATCAGAACCAGCTGATCACCGCCCTCCTCACTCAGATGCAGCACCAACAAGCTCAGTTGGACCGACTGTAGAACGGGGAACCTGCCCCTCGCGCACCAGCACCCGCACCCGCTCCACAACTCTCGGAGTTTCTGCGCGTACGCCCGCCCATCTTCTCATGCACCACCAACCCAATGGAGGCCGGAGATCGGCTTCGCACCATTGGAAAGAAGCTTGACCTCCTCCCCTGCACCGACCGGGAGCGAGTGGCCTTCGCCACTCATCAGCTCCAGGGTCCCGCCACGGAATGGTGGGACAACTACCGTGAGTCCTAGCCTGAGGACCACGTGGTGACATGGGCAGAGTTCACCATCGCCTTCCGTGCCGCCCACGTCCCCCGCCGGTGTCATCGCGGTAAAGCAACAGGAGTTCCGTGACCTGCAACAAGGCAGTCGGACTGTCATGGAGTACCTCCATGAGTTCAACCGCCTCGCCCGCTATGCACCGGAAGAAGTGCGCACCGACGCCCTCCGCCAGGCCAAGTTCCTCCGGGGACTCAAGGATGAGCTGTCCATCCAGCTCGTCGCCACTGACTACGCCGATTTCCAACGGCTAGTCAACAAAGCGCTCATCCAAGAGACTAAGCAAAACAAGCTAGACCTCAAGAAGAGGAAGATAATCGCCTTCAAGCATCAGCAGGCGAACTCTCAGAGGCCCCGCTTCATCCCTCCGCCACCAGCGCCCGCCTACCATCCTTGGCCCGCCTACAGGCCACCTCATGCCGCCGGTGGATCCAACGCCGGGCATCCTCGCCCCGCTCCACTAGCTCCGGCCGCTCAGCCGACGCCAGCCGCCAAGGCCCCGATCTTGAAGGATCGCCAAGGGAGGCCGGTCGTCTGCTTCAACTGCCACAAGGAAGGGCACTATTCGCACCAATGTCCTCACCCCATGTAGCCCCAAGGAGCGGCACCCAACCAGGTGGTTCGTGCCCGCGTCAACCATATCAACGCGGAGGAAGCTCGGGAGGCTCCCGAAGTCGTGCTTGGTACGTTTACTGTGAATTCCGTACCAGCCGTACTATTATTTGACTCTGGATCAACACACTCCGTCTCGGAAGACTTTGTGAAAATCCACGAATTGGACGTACTCCCTCTATCCGTCCCCATGGTGATTGCCACTCCGGGCAATAGAGCCTTGGCCCGCTTATACAGCCCTAAGGTTCAGATAGAGATCCAAGGAGTATTATTCCGGGGCCGAGCCAGTCCTCATAAAATGCACTGGACTCGACCCTAATCATAGGGATGGATTGGTTGATGAAGCACAAGGGAGTGATCGACTGTGCCAACAAGTCCATCACAGTGGTCAACCCTGAAGGTGCAACCGTCACCTTTCGGATGACCAGTCGCAAACCACTCGAAGCGTCCCTCCACTCGCTAGCTCTTGAAGAAGTACCCATAGTCAAGGAGTTCTTGGACATCTTCCCTGAAGACCTACCAGGAATGCCTCCCAAGCGGGACATCGAATTCAGAATCGAACTTGTCCATGGGACCACTCCAATCTCCAAGTGCCCATACCGGATGGCCGCTAATGAACTAGTCGAAGTCAAGAGCAACATCGAAGACCTAGAGCAGAAAGGGTACATTCGACCGAGTACCTCACCCTGGGGTGCACCGGTCATCTTTGCCTTGAAGAAGGACAAGACCAAGAGGATGTGCGTGGACTACAGAGCCCTGAACGACGTAACCATCAAGAACAAGTACCCATTGCCTCGGATCGACGACCTGTTCGATCAGCTGAAAGGATCCTCGGTGTTTTCCAAGATTGACCTCAGGTCAGGTTATCACCAATTGAGGATTAGAGAAGAGGACATACCCAAGACTGCCTTCACCTCCCGCTATGGACTCTACGAGTATACAGTGATGTCGTTCGGACTCACGAATGCCCCGGCCTTTTTCATGAACATGATGAACAATGTATTCATGGAGTTCCTGGATAAGTTCATTGTGGTATTCATCACGATATCCTCGTTTACTCCAAGACCAAGGAAGAAAACGAGACTCACCTCCGTCTGACCCTCGGAAAGCTAAGGGAGCAGCAGTTGTACGCCAAATATAGCAAATGCGAATTTTGGTCGTCTGAGGTGAAGTTCCTCGGCCATGTCATATCTGCTGGAGGAATAGCAGTGGACCCAACCACCATTGAAGCAGTAACCAACTGGCTGCAGCCCACGACCGTGACTGAGATCCGGAGTTTTCCTCGGATTGGCCGGATACTACCGTCGGTTCATCGAGAATTTTTCGAAGATCGCCAAGCCTATGACCAGACTTCTACAGAAAGAAGTGAAGTTTGAATGGACCCCAGATTGTGAAGAAAGCTTCTAGACTCTCAAGAAGAAGCTCGTGTCAGCCCCTATCTTGACACTGCCGGACATCCAGAAAGACTTCCACGTCTACTGCGATGCTTCCCGCCAAGGTTTGGGATGTGTCCTGATGCAAGACGGGAAGGGGATATCCTACGCCTCCTGACATCTAAGGCCGCATGAGCTGAACTACCCGACCCACGACCTGGAATTAGCAGCCGTGGTTCATGCCTTGAAGATATGGAGACATTACCTTGTGGGGAATCGGTGTGAGGTCTTCACCGACCACAAAGCCTCAAGTACATATTCACCCAACCGGACCTGAACCTCAGGCAAAGGAGATGGTTGGAACTGATCAAGGATTACGACTTGGGCATCCATTATCATCTAGGCAAGGCAAATGTGGTGGCAGACGCCCTTAGTCGAAAAGGGTATTGCAACGCCATCATGATCCAGGACCAGGCTCCTCTACTTTACAAGGAGATGGAAAGGCTGAACTTAGGGATCACCACCCGAGCGTACCTCGCTGCCCTAGAGTCTCGGCCTATCTTGATAGATCAGATCCGAGAAAGAAAAAGGAAGACCCGGACATCTTGGAGATCCAACAGAACATGCGGAAGGGTAAAGCCCCCAGATTCTCCGAGGACGAGCATGGTACCGTCTGGTTCGGAAACTGGATATGTGTACCCGACCAAGCTGAGTTGAAGACCCTCATCCTTCAAGAAGCCCATGATACTCTATACTCCATTCATCCCGGGAGTATCAAGATGTATCAAGACCTCAAGGAAATATTGGTGGGTCAGCATGAAAAGAGAAATAGCTGAGTATGTGGCCACGTGCGACACATGCCGGCGAGTCAAGGCAGAGCATCAGAGACCTGTCGGACTTCTTCAACCCCTCAACGTCCCTGAATGGAAGTGGGAAGAGATAGGAATGGACTTCATCATGGGACTTGCCCAGGACCCAAGCTGGTCATGACTCTATCTAGGTGATCATTGACCGACTCACCAAGGTAGCTCACTTCATCCCGGTCAAGACAACTTACACTGTCGCCAAACTGGCCGAGTTGTATATGACCCAGATCGTGTGCCTTCACGGAGTTCCTAAGAAAATTGTATCTGACCGTGGGAGCCAGTTCACCTCCAAGTTTTGGAAGAACCTTCAAGAGGAACTCGGCACCTGGCTGAACTTTAGCACCGCCTATCATCCACAGACCGATGGTCAAACCGAAAGGGTCAACCAGATATTGGAAGATATGCTTAGAGCTTGTGCTCTAGACTTTGGCGGAATGTGGGACAAGAACTTACCCTATGCAGAGTTCTCCTACAACAACAGCTATCAGGCCAGCTTGCAAATGTCCCCGTTCGAAGCACTCTACGGACGTAAGTGCAGAATGCCGTTGATCTGGGATCAAACTGGAGAATCGCAACTGTTTGGGATAGATATATTGAGAGAAGCTGAAGAGAAGGTCAAGATCATAAGGGACCGGTTAAAGATAGCCCAATCCCGATAAAGAGCTACGTCGATAACCGTCGAAGAGACCTAACCTTTGAGGAGGGCGATTATGTCTATCTCCGAGTCACTCCCCTCCGTGGTACTCAAAGGTTCGACATGAAAGGCAAGCTAGCACCCCTCTACGTCGGACCCTTTCAGATCCTCCGACAACAAGGTGAAGTGGCATATCAACTTGAACTGCCTCCATCATTGGCAGGAGTTCACAATGTGTTCCATGTCTCTCAGCTGAAGAAGTGCCTCCGTGTACCCACCGAGCATGCCGACCTTCAGCAGCTCAACGTCTAAGAAGACTTGACTTACATCGAGAAACCCATCAAGATCTTGGAAACCAAAGAAAGAGTAACCAGGAGTCGTGTAGTTCGCTTCTGCAAGGTTCAGTGGACAACCACCCCGCCGAAGAAGCCACATGGGAAAAGAAGATGAACTGAAAGCCCAATACCCCGAGTTATTTGAGTAACGTTCCAATCTCGAGGACGAGATTCTTTGTAAGGGGGATAGGTTTGTAACACCCCAAAATTTCAAAGGAATAAAAATATTAAATAATTCAATTTCCTTGAATTTTATTATTTTAAAACTACCTTTAAATAACCTTAAATCCATTTTGAACTACAGCATAGAGTAATGGCCAACCAGGGACTGAAACTTTTATGTATGATCCTAAGACCAAAATAGATTTTTGAGAATTTTTATAAATTTTTACCAAGCTTGGAAGTAGTCCTATATTTTAATCTAATTCCTAGAATTATTTGTATTCAGAAATGTTTTTAACCAGTAAAGGGCCACTTCCCTCGCTTTCTCTCTCTCCGACCGGCCCAGCCCACTCCATCCCGCGCGCTCGGACTGACACCCGGGCCCCGCTTATCGGTGAGCCTCTTTCTTCGCGCGCGCGCCGACACCTGGTCCCACCTGTCGGCGCCAACCATCCCTCTCCGCCCGAGCCTGGCCCACCGTCAGCCACATCCCTCACGCGCTCGGCCCGCTGGTATGTGGCCCCCGCCTGTCAGATCTTCGTTCCGCGAGATCCCCCCCAAATCCCCCCCCTCTCGGCCGACGCAATAACGCGCTCGGATCCATTGCCCCCGACCCCCTCTCCCCAAATTGAGCACGACATTCAAACCCCCGCGCTCCGGTGACCGTTTCCCCATTAAAACCAGCCGATTGCGTACCGATTCGATGAATCTGCATGCCACCCGAACCTCGCCGGCGTTTAAAACGCGTTAACCCTCGGCCACCGCCAATTGCGCACCCTTACCCCGCCGGTGACCCTATTTAAACCCCCTGGTGCCCGCATTCGACCCACGCTCACACGCCGCAAGAACGCTCAGAACGCCCTCACTACGATTTTTAGGGCACCAGCTGCCCGTCCTCCACCAGCGCTGCGTCAGTCGCCGGAGCCCCTCTCGTCCGCGCCGACCGCACCGCCGTGACCACCATGACCTCACCGACCTTGGCCACCACTCCGTCGTTGACGAAACCCGTCGGATCACCGTCACCGCCGAGGACCCGAACGCCTTCACCACCTCCGCTCGTCGCCGGCCTCGCTCCATCGACAGTTCGTCACCGCAAGGGTACCCTCGTGATCCCTTGTCGCCCTCTTTCCATTTTAGGCCCTAGCTTCGACCGCCATCGCTCTGTGGCCTCTGGCCCGCTCGCCGTCGCCAGAGAAGATGACCGGCATGGGCTGAGTACCTGTGCCATGTCAGATTCACGCGCGACCGTGCGATCTGGATCCGACGGTGACGATTAATTCCCGCGTGCGATTTAATATGATCTGTTAGATCGCGGCGAGGGGTATGTTTTAATCTCGCGCGTCCGTTAGTATTTAAAACCCGCGTTCGATCCCGTGCGTCCACGTGGTACCCTTTCACGCATTTTAATCTGGGTCCATATCACTTAAGCGCCCGCTCGCCTCGCGCGTTGGATCTTGATCCAACGGTCCAGATCGATCCGGCGCACGCACACAGTGCGCGGGTTAACCGTGGGCCTGGCTCACCGTGCGTTTAAAATTTTGAAATAAATTCCAGAAATGCTTTTAAACTTCAAAAATTCAGATCTGGCGCATTTGAACTCTAAAAACTGCCATTCCAATTTCGAAAATTCATAAATTATTCTCTACCCATTAGTTCAATAAAAAACAATATGTTACTTTACTTTTCATGTTATTTAAATAGGTATTCAAATACCTTAGGGTAAAATGTAAATTCAATTATTTAAATTTCAGTAAATCATATTTATTTTCTTTCTGTCATAGATTGAATACCACTACATTGCCATGAACCTTCATTTTAAATTGATTAGAATGTTTAAATGAGATTACTCACATTTAAAACCCTTATCAAAGAACAACACTTCACTTTAATTCCTTTTAAAATATTTATAAAATGAATTCAGAACCTTAACAACTCTGTTTTCTTTACATTAAACCACCTTAAACCCATATGCTTGTGTGTGATTTTATATTGTTTAGATTGGATGTTGTATTTATTTTATTTACTTTTATATTGGGAAGACTACGACGCCATCGAGGGCCGGAATATTTCCCGGAAGTTCCTCCCTCACCCTTCGCTGAACAGGCAAGTCACCAACCAATCTTTGAGCATATTGAACCATGTTTGATTAAACTATCGCTAAAACACATAGACTATACATGCATTAGTCAAATGAACCCTTACAATATATTTATAGGATCCCCCGACCTTGATGTGCAACCCAAGCCATGTCTCTAGCCTAAACTCTTGTCACCATTTGATAAATGTTATTAGCTAGTGTCCAATGTATCGACACGATCGCTATAGGATAAAATGAGTCGTAGTACATGGTTCTACTATATGATCCCCATTGTTTTTATCTATGGAATTCTGTCGGGTTGGAGTTGTGGTTGTGAGTGAATGCATGGTGGGTTTCGGGTGCAAGCTAGGGCATTGGTCTGTAGCACCCCGGCACTATAAGGACCGGTCTGAGGGATCCGTTGCAATACACTTCGTACTAACCAAGTCATGGGTAAGTCCTAACTAAGGTATGGAGTGTTCCAAACCGAGGCCACCATTTGGAGATGGGTCAAGCAGCACCTGCGGGTGGCTTGTACCAATGTGGCGCAAAAGGGGGTGCGATGTTAGCCGGGATGCAGCACGGCGCACCGGCGAAACCTAGAGCGGGTGGTTATCGCTTGGAGCATTTCATGCTGAGGTTTTGGCACGAGTTCCGTGTATGGGTCATCTGTTTGGGATGAGTGCGTGCCTTGTGGGTACAGTAGTACATATCTGATCAGAGTCCTAATCTTTTCAAAAAGCTGAGCCCACGGTCAAGGGCGGGTTGTGTGACATCCCATGGTTAGATTACTTTGAATATGTATGTGCATGATGGTTTGACATGTAAGGACTGTTGTGCGAGGAGGTAAAACGTACTCCTCGAGTTAGATGATGTATTATTGTTCATGTTTACTTTCCGCATGATAAAACTGATACATTAACTGCAATAACTGAAAATGTACTTTTCCGCACTTTTAGCCAATTACCCTTCCTTGTTTATTATCTGCTATTACTTGCATTTGCGGTGGTTGTTGAGTACTTTGTATCATACCCGTTGGACCCCACAGAGGATGCTACTATGAAGACGGTTGGGAGGGACCCAGTCAGAAGAAAGATCCTGAAGAAGGCGTTCGTCATGCAGTCTATTTTTATTATTTTATTCACACTCTTATGTAATAAATGGTCTGCGTACCATGAATACTTGTCGTATGTACGTGTCGCATGAGAACCTCTTGGATAGTGTTTTTCTGGAAAATCAAAAGTCTCGATTGATAAATGGGGCGCTATAGGAGGTGATTGTCACGTCGGATCCATCAGACTTCATCTTCGACCAGGACAAGTCGAACGCCGAAGGCACCTTCGGCGAGACACTTCGCACAGCAGAGAGGAACTTCGGCGACCCCTTCGCACCAGACTCCAAAGTAGAAAGGCTCCGACCGGTTGCTGATTTTATTCTGTTTAATATATTTCTTCAGCTAATTCGATTATTTGGTGATATGATTGCCTCGCGAATCCACCCCCATTATCACGACTAAGGGTAGTCAGAACGCGACGTCGGCTGCGTCAAGCTTAGGCCTGCCCTAAGTATCTGCGCACTTTTGGATCGTCGAATGACCAGGTGCGGCGGCACGTTCTCGTGTCAACAACTTTTTGGCGACTTGCTGGGGAAAAAGCTATGCCAAATGACAAGTACGTCTACATCAGCCACCGGTACATCTACATCGACCACTACGTCTAAACCGCCGATAGACACCATAGGAAGCGGGATATCGACACAACCGTAAACATCTGCACCTACACTTGAAGATCCCCGCAGAAGCGAGCATAGATCGAGGCAAAGTTAAAGGCATCCAAGGACATGATGCTTGGGGCTACGTGAAGACACGCGCAGGCTTCATCAAGCGTGACCATCATCACCCCGACATCGCTTAGGTCAGGTAATCCTGTATCGCCTTGTTTTATTCTTTAGAGATTGAGCAAAAAATAGCCGAAAACGACACGAGAGGGGGGGGGGGGGTGTGAATGGGAGCTTTGAAAAGGCAGATAAGAATGCATTCGTTTTAATTCTGTCTTCTGCAGAATAGGCTTCAAAACACCCTCGAAGTTCTGGTTCGAGGGTATTTTACAGCTCCGAAAAACAGGCTTCGAAGGAGCAAAAGGTTCGAAGCCAAGA
>JAAALK010000080.1:98619439-98687368 GCA_019279435.1 Zizania palustris
CTGTAAATTCAATTATTTAAATTTCAGTAAACATCTATTTATTTTCTTTCGTCATATAGAATACCACTTACATGACCATGAACCCTCATTTTAAATTGATTAGAATGTTTAAAATGCGATTACTCACATTTAAAACCCTTTCTCAAAGAACAACACTTCACTTAATTCCTTTTAAAATTATTTATAAAAATGAATTCAGAAACTTAACACTCTGTTTTCTTACATTAAACCACTTAAACCCATTCCTTGTGTGATTTTATATTGTTAGATGGATGTTGTATTTATTTATTTACTTTTTATATTGGGAAGACTACGACGGTCGAGGAGCCGGAATATTTCCCGGAAGTTCCTCGACCACCTTCGCTGAACAAGGCAAGTCACCAAACCAATCTTTTGAGCTATTGAACCCTGTTTGATTAAACTATCGCTAAAACACTAGACTATACATGCATTAGTCAAATGAACCCTTACAATATATTTATTTAGGATCCCCCGACCTTGATGTGCAACCCAAAGCATGCTCTCTAGCCTAAACTCCTTGTCACCATATGATAAATGTTATTAGCTAGTGTCCAATGTATCGACACGATCGCTATAGGATAAAAATGAGTCGTAGTACATGGTTCTACTATATGATCCCATTGTTTCTTATCTATGGAATTCTGTCGGTGTTGGAGTTGTGGTTGTGAGTGAATGCATGGTGGGTCCGGGTGCAAGCTAGGGCATTGGTCGGTAGTACCCGGGGCACTATAAGGACCGGTCTGAGGGATCCGTTGCAATACACTTCGTACTAACCACAAGTCTAATGGGTAAGTCCTAACTAAGGTATGGAGTGTTCAAACGAGGCCACCATTTGGAGATGGGTCAAGCAGCACCTGCGGGTGGCTTGTACCAATGGGCGCAAAAGGGGGTGCGACGTTAGCCAGGATGCGGCCCGGCGCGCCGGCGAAACCTAGAGCGGGTGGTTATCGCTTGGAGCATTTCATGCTGAGGTTTTGGCACGAGTTCCTGTGGTATGGGTCATCTTGTTTGGGATGATGCGTGCCTTGTGGGTACAGTAGTACCATCTCTGATCAGAGTCATAAATCTTTTCGAAAAGACGAGCCCACGGTCAAGGGCGGGTTGTGTGACATCCCACAGTTAGATTACTTTGTAATATGTATGTGCATGATGGTTTGACATGTAAGGACTGTTGTGCGAGGAGGTAAAACGTACTCCTCGAGTTAGATGATGTTATTATTGTTCATGTTTACTTTCCGCATGATAAAACTTGACTACATTAACTGCAATAACTGAAAATGTACTTTTCTGCACTTTTAGCCAATTACCCTTCCTTGTGTATTATCCTGCATTGTTACTTGCATTTGCGGTGGCTTGTTGAGTACTTTTGTACTCATACCCGTGGACCCCACAGAGGATGCCTACTATGAAGACGGTCTGGAGTAGCGACCCAGTCAAGAAGAAAGATCCTGAAGAAGGCGTTCGTCATGCAGTCTATTTTTATTATTTTATTCACACTCTTATGTAATAATATGGTCTGCGGACCATGAATACTTGTCATATGTACGTTGTCGCATGATGAACCTCTTGGATTATTGTTTTTCTTTGGAAATTCAATAATGTCTCGATTGATAAATCGGGGCGCTACAAGATGGTATCAGAGCCGACTTGACTGTAGGAAGCCAAACAGACCGCCTAGCCATTAGCCGCAGGAAATTATTTCTCGAAAACCTACTTTATAAATTTTGTTTCTCCCCTCACTTTCATTCAACTTGCTGTTTTGTAGATGCCAGTATACCAAGTGCACAGCTACTGCCGCCATTACGAGGGTTCCTCTTTGAGCCCGAATTCCAAGGAGTGTACCCCGATGAGTTCGCCGGACCTTGTGACGTCTCCCTCACCATCCACGGCTCGGGGAGCACCTGCCACCTACACCACCGCACTTGGGAGCCCGACTTCGACGTCGCGTGCCAACGGTCGCCCTCCACGCCCTCATGGAGTTGAGGTTGATCTATGATGATCGTCTTCAGAACTCGTCCTTCCGGCTTGTGCCGAAGCGTACTCCCGGCGCCCACCGTAGCATCTACCTCGGAGTTCACTCCGTGCATGATCTGGTCATGGCCCGGCAGTCGCGGTCTTCTGCAGGCTATGGATGACCTCCATACCGAGTCGGTGCTCGACGCCGATGAGCACCATGAGGCGGTTGAGTTTCTTCATGAGGAGATGAAGAACTTGATCCAACACTTCGGCGAGCTGCAGCGCAAGATTATGCAGCTGTAGAAGGACATCGCGGAGATGGTCCCTCTCCTTCCAAGGAAGAAGAAGCCCATCCGTGAGCCCCTCCCTCGCCCCAAGAGGATCCTGCCACACCCTCCCCCGCCAGACCCTCCACCAGTGCCCCTGCGCCGCGCCCCGGCCTTGTCTCTGACTCCATCACCGAGAACTTTCTCGAGCCCACCATCCCTCTGGAGCCGCGTACTCGTGGTTTCGAGAGCACGGAGACCGCCTCCGGTGGCGAGTAGGCGTTAGAGGTCGTTATCTTAATAAAGCAAAATTTTGTATGTGGTGCTATCCACAACGAGTGTGTTGTGGATAGAATAAAAGCTTGATTGTAATAAACTATTTTTACCACTGATATATGAGCATGAAATTTGTGAAATCTATTTTCTTTAATCGTATTGTCATCCTCTTTTTGCCTTATAATGTCGTATATTCAGAAAATGGCCGACCACCAGAACACCGGCTCCAACAACAGAGAAGGAGGAGCCGTGTACGCGCCCGAGGGTGTTGTACCCAACTGGGGTGCAACGGGGCCACGTCAGTCTGGGTCGCCCTCCGCCAACCACCCTACCTTGGCGGAAATGACCGGCGAATCAGAACCAGCTGATCACCGCCCTCCTCACTCAGATGCAGCACCAACAAGCTCAGTTGGACCGACTGCAGAACGGGGAACCTGCCCCTCGCGCACCAGCACCCGCACCCCGCTCCACAACTCTCGGAGTTTCTGCGCGTACGCCCGCCCATCTTCTCAAGCACCACCAACCCAATGGAGGCCGGAGATCGGCTTCGCACCATTGGAAAGAAGCTTGACCTCCTCCCCTGCACCGACCGGGAGCGAGTGGCCTTCGCCACTCATCAGCTCCAGGGTCCTGCCACGGAATGGTGGGACAACTACCGTGAGTCCTAGCCTGAGGACCACTTGGTGACATGGGCAGAGTTCACCATCGCCTTCCGTGCCGCCCACGATCCCCGCCGGTGTCATCGCGGTAAAGCAACAGGAGTTCCGTGACCTGCAACAAGGCAGTCAGACTGTCATGGAGTACCTCCATGAGTTCAACCGCCTCGCCCGCTATGCACCGAAAGAAGTGCGCACCGACGCCCTCGCCAGGCCAAGTTCCTCCGGGGGACTCAAGGATGAGCTGTCCATCCAGCTCGTCGCCACCGACTACGCCGATTTCCAATGGCTAGTCAACAAAGCGCTCATCCAAGAGACTAAGCAAAACAAGCTAGACCTCAAGAAGAGGAAGATGATCGCCTTCAAGCATCAGCAGGCGAACTCTCAGAGGCCCCGCTTCGTCCCTCCGCCACCAGCGGCCCGCCTACCATCCTTGGCCCGCCTACAGGCCACCTCACGCCGCCGGTGATCCAACGCCGGGCATCCTCGCCCCGCTCCACTAGCTCCGGCCGCTCAGCCGACGCCAGCCGCCAAGGCCCCGATCTTGAAGGATCGCCAAGGGAGGCCGGTCGTCTGCTTCAACTGCCACAAGGAAGGCACCTATTCGCACCAGTGTCCTCACCCCAGTAGCCCCAAGGAGCGGCACCAACCAGGTGGTTCGTGCCCGCGTCAACCAGATCAACGCGGAGGAAGCTCAGGAGGCTCCCGAAGTCGTGCTTGGTACGTTTACTGTGAATTCCGTACCAGCCGTACTATTATTTGACTCTGGATCAACACACTCCGTCTCGGAAGACTTTGTGAAAATCCACGAATTGGACGTACTCCCTCTATCCGTCCCCATGGTGATTGCCACTCCGGGCAATAGAGCCTTGGCCCGCTTATACAGCCCTAAGGTTCAGATAGAGATCCAAGGAGTATTATTCCGGGCCTAGCCAGTCCTCATAAAATGCACTGGACTCGACCTAATCCTAGGGATGGATTGGTTGATGAAGCACAAGGGAGTGATCGACTGTGCCAACAAGTCCATCACAGTGGTCAACCCTGAAGGCGCAACCGTCACCTTTCGGATGACCAGTCGCAAACCACTCGAAGCGTCCCTCCACTCGCTAGCTCTTGAAGAAGTACCCATAGTCAAGGAGTTCTTGGACATCTTCCCTGAAGACCTACCAGGAATGCCTCCCAAGCGGGACATCGAATTCAGAATCGAACTTGTCCATGGGACCACTCCAATCTCCAAGCGCCCATACCGGATGGCCGCTAATGAACTAGTTGAAGTCAAGAGCAACATCGAAGACCTAGAGCAGAAAGGGTACATTTGACCGAGTACCTCACCCTGGGGTGCACCGGTCATCTTTGCCTTGAAGAAGGACAAGACCAAGAGGATGTGCGTGGACTACAGAGCCCTGAACGACGTAACCATCAAGAACAAGTACCCATTGCCTCGGATCGACGACCTGTTCGATCAGCTGAAAGGATCCTCGGTGTTTTCCATGATTGACCTCAGGTCAGGTTATCACCAATTGAGGATTAGAGAAGAGGACATACCCAAGACTGCCTTCACCTCCCGCTATGGACTCTACGAGTATACAGTGATGTCGTTCGGACTCACGAATGCCCCGGCCTTTTTCATGAACATGATGAACAATGTATTCATGAGTTCCTGGATAAGTTCATCGTGGTATTCATCGACGATATCCTCGTTTACTCCAAGACCAAGGAAGAAAATGAGACTCACCTCCGTCTGACCCTCGGAAAGCTAAGGGAGCAGCAGCTGTACGCCAAATAGCAAATGCGAATTTTGGTCGTCTGAGGTGAAGTTCCTCGGCCATGTCATATCTGCTGGAGGAATAGCAGTGGACCCAACCACCATTGAAGCAGTAACCAATTGGCTGCAGCCCACGACCGTGACTGAGATCCGGAGTTTTCTCGGATTGGCCGGATACTACCGTCGGTTCATCGAGAATTTTTCAAAGATCGCCAAGCCTATGACCAGACTTCTACAGAAAGAAGTGAAGTTTGAATGGACCCCAGATTGTGAAGAAGCTTCCAGACTCTCAAGAAGAAGCTCGTGTCAGCCCCTATCTTGACACTGCCGGACATCCAGAAAGACTTCCACGTCTACTGCGATGCTTCCCGCCAAGGTTTGGGATGTGTCCTGATGCAAGATGGGAAGGGGATATCCTACGCCTCCTGACATCTAAGGCCGCATGAGCTGAACTACCCGACCCATGACCTGGAATTAGCAGCCGTGGTTCATGCCTTGAAGATATGGAGACATTACCTTGTGGGGAATCGGTGTGAGGTCTTCACCGACCACAAAAGCCTCAAGTACATATTCACCCAACTGGACCTGAACCTCAGGCAAAGGAGATGGTTGGAACTGATCAAGGATTACGACTTGGGCATCCATTATCATCCAGGCAAGGCAAATGTGGTGGCAGACGCCCTTAGTCGAAAAGGGTATTGCAACGCCATCATGATCCAGGACCAGGCTCCTCTACTTTACAAGGAGATGGAAAGGCTGAACTTAGGGATCACCACCCGAGCGTACCTCGCTGCCCTAGAGTCTCGGCCTATCTTGATAGATCAGATCCGAGAAAAGCAAAAGGAAGACCCATACATCTTGGAGATCCAACAGAACATGTGGAAGGGTAAAGCCCCCGGATTCTCCGAGGATGAGCATGGTACCGTCTGGTTCGGAAACTGGATATGTGTACCCGACCAAGCTGAGTTGAAGACCCTCATCCTTCAAGAAGCCCACGATACTCTATACTCCATTCATCTCGGGAGTACCAAGATGTATCAAGACCTCAAGGAAAAATATTGGTGGGTCAGCATGAAAATAGAAATAGCTGAGTATGTGGCCACGTGCGACACATGCCGGCGAGTCAAGGAAGAGCATCAGAGACCTGTCGGACTTCTTCAACCCCTCAACGTCCCTGAATGGAAGTGGGAAGAGATAGGAATGGACTTCATCACGGGACTGCCCAGGACCCAGCTGGTCATGACTCTATCTAGGTGATCGTTGACCGACTCACCAAGGTAGCTCACTTCATCCCGGTCAAGACAACTTACACTGTCGCCAAACTGGCCGAGTTGTATATGACCCAGATCGTGTGCCTTCACGGAGTTCCTAAGAAAATTGTATCTGACCATGGGAGCCAGTTCACCTCCAAGTTTTGGAAGAACCTTCAAGAGGAACTCGGCACCTGGCTGAACTTTAGCACCGCCTATCATCCACAGACCGATGGTCAAACCGAAAGGGTCAACCAGATATTGGAAGATATGCTTAGAGCTTGTGCTCTAGACTTTGGCGGAATGTGGGACAAGAACTTACCCTATGCAGAGTTCTCCTACAACAACAGCTATCAGGCCAGCCTGCAAATGTCCCCGTTCGAAGCACTCTACGGACGTAAGTGCAGAACGCCGTTGATCTGGGATCAAACTGGAGAATCGCAACTGTTTGGGACAGATATATTGAGAGAAGCTGAAGAGAAGGTCAAGATCATAAGGGACCGGTTAAAGATAGCCCAATCCCGATAAAAGAGCTACGTCGATAACCGTCGAAGAGACCTAACCTTTGAGGAGGGCGATTATGTCTATCTCCGAGTCACTCCCCTCCGTGGTACTCAAAGGTTCGACATGAAAGGCAAGCTAGCACCCCTCTACGTCGGACCCTTTCAGATCCTCCGATGGCAAGGAGAAGTGGCATATCAACTTGAACTGCCTCCATCATTGGCAGGAGTTCACAATGTGTTCCATGTCTCTCAGCTGAAGAAGTGCCTCCGTGTACCCACCGAGCATGCCGACCTTCAGCAGCTCAACATCTAAGAAGACTTGACTTACATCGAGAAACCTATCAAGATCTTGGAAACCAAAGAAAGAGTAACCAGGAGTCGTGTAGTTCGCTTCTGCAAGGTTCAGTGGGACAACCACCCCGCCGAAGAAGCCACATGGGAAAAAGAAGATGAACTGAAAGCCCAATACCCCGAGTTATTTGAGTAACGTTCCAATCTCGAGGACGAGATTCTTTGTAAGGGGGATAGGTTTGTAACACCCAAAAATTTCAAAGGAATAAAAATATTAAATAATTCAATTTCCTTGAATTTTATTATTTTAAAAATACCTTTAAATACCCTTAAATACCATTTTGAACTACAGCATAGAGTAAATGGCCAAACCAGGGACTGAAACTTTTTATGTATGATCCTAAGACCAAAATAGATTTTTGAGAATTTTTATAAATTTTTACCAAGCTTGGAAGTAGTCCTAATATTTTAATCTAATTCCTAGAATTATTTTTATTCAGAAATGTTTTTAAACAGTAACGGGCCACTTCCCTCGCTTTCTCTCTCTCCCGACCGGCCCCGCCCACTCATCCCGCGCGCTCGGACTGACACCCGGGCCCCGCTTATCGGTGAGCCCTCTTCTCTTCGCGCGCGCGCCCGACACCTGGTCCCACCTGTCGGCGCCAACATCCCTCTCACGCCCGAGCCTGGCCCCACCCGTCAGCACATCCCTCACGCGCTCGCGCCCGCTGGTATGTGGCCCCCGCCTGTCAGATCCTTCGTCTCCGCGAGATCCGCCCCCAATCCCCCCCCTCTCCGGCCGACGCAATAACGCGCCTCGGATCCATTGCCCCCGACCCCCTCTCCCAAATTGAGCACGACATTCAAACCCCCGCGCTCCGGTGACCGTTTCCCCCATTAAAACCAGCCCGATTGCGTACCGATTCGATGAATCTGCATGCCACCCGAACCTCGCGGCGTTTAAACGCGTTAACCCTCGGCCACCGCCAATTGCGCACCATCTACCCCGCCGGTGACCCTATTTAAACCCCCTGGTGCCCCGCATTCGACCCCCACGCTCACACGCCGCAAGAACGCTCAGAACGCCCTCACTACGATTTTTAGGGCACCACCGCTGCCCGTCCTCCAGCCGTCGCTCGCCGTCGCCGGAGCCCCTCTCCGTCCGCGCCGACCGCACCGCCGTGACCACCATGACCTCACCGACCTTGGCCACCACTCCGTCGTTGACGAAACCCGTCGGATCACCGTCACCGCCGAGGACCCGAACGCCTTCACCACCTCCGCTCGTCGCCGGCCTCGCTCCATCGACCGTTCGTCACCGCAAGGGTACCCTCGTGATCCCCTTGTCGCCCTCTTTCCATTTTAGGCCCTAGCTTCGACCGCCATCGCTCGCTGTGGCCTCTGGCCCGCTCGCCGTCGCCAGAGAAGATGACCGGCATGGGCTGAGTACCTGTGCCATGTCAGATTCACGCGCGACCGTGCGATCTGGATCCGACGGTGACGATTAATTCCCGCGTGCGATTTAATATGATCTGTTAGATCTCGGCGAAGGGGTATGTTTTAATCTCGCGCGTCCGTTAGTATTTAAAACCCGCGTTCGATCCCGTGCGTCCACGTGGTACCCTTTCACGCATTTTAATCCTGGCCGTCCATTATCACTTAAGCGCCCCGCCTCGCCCTCGCGCGTTGGATCTTGATCCAACGGTCCAGATCGATCCGGCGCACGCACACAGTGCGCGGGTTCACCGTGGGCCTGGCTCACCGTGCGTTTAAAATTTTGAAATAAATTCCAGAAATGCTTTTAAACTTCAAAAATTCAGATCTGGCGCATTTGAACTCTAAAAACTGCCATTCCAATTTCCGAAAATTCATAATATTATTCTCTACCCATTAGTTCAATAAAAACAATATGTTACTTTAGACTTTTTCATGTTTATTTAAATAGGTATTCAAATACCCTTAGGGTAAAATGTAAATTCAATTATTTAAATTTCAGTAAAATTCATATTTATTTTCTTTCTGTTCATATATTGAATACCACTACATTGTCCATGAACCCTTCATTTTAAATTGATTAGAATGTTTAAATGAGATTACTCACATTTAAAACCCTTTATCAAAGAACAACACTTCACTTTAATTCCTTTTAAAATTATTTATAAAATGAATTTCAGAACCTTAACAACTCTGTTTTTCTTTACATTAAACCACCTTAAACCCATATGCTTGTTGTGTGATTTTATATTGTTTAGATTGGATGTTGTATTTATTTTATTTTACTTTTTATATTGGGAAGACTACGACGCCATCGAGGAGCCGGAATATTTCCCGGAAGTTCCTCCCTCACCCTTCGCTGAACAAGGCAAGTCACCAAACCAATCTTTTGAGCATATTGAACCCATGTTTGATTAAACTATCGCTAAAACACATAGACTATACATGCATTAGTCAATGAACCCTTACAATATATTTATTTAGGATCCCCCGACCTTGATGTGCAACCCAAGCCATGCTCTCTAGCCTAAACTCCTTGTCACCATTTGATAAATGTTATTAGCTAGTGTCCAATGTATCGACACGATCGCTATAGGATAAAAATGAGTCGTAGTACATGGTTCTACTATATGATCCCCATTGTTTCTTATCTATGGAATTCTGTCGGTGTTGGAGTTGTGGTTGTGAGTGAATGCATGGTGGGTTTCGGGTGCAAGCTAGGGCATTGGTCTGTAGCACCCGAGGCACTATAAGGACCGGTCTGAGGGATCCGTTGCAATACACTTCCGTACTAACCACAAGTCTAATGGGTAAGTCCTAACTAAGGTATGGAGTGTTCCAAACCGAGGCCACCATTTGGAGATGGGTCAAGCAGCACCTGCGGGTGGCTTGTACCAATGTGGCGCAAAAGGGGGTGCGATGTTAGCCGGGATGCAGCCCGGCGCACCGGCGAAACCTAGAGCGGGTGGTTATCGCTTGGAGCATTTCATGCTGAGGTTTTGGCACGAGTTCCCGTGGTATGGGTCATCTTGTTTGGGATGAGTGCGTGCCTTGTGGGTACAGTAGTACATATCTGATCAGAGTCATAAATCTTTTCAAAAAGCTGAGCCCACGGTCAAGGGCGGGTTGTGTGACATCCCATGGTTAGATTACTTTGAATATGTATGTGCATGATGGTTTGACATGTAAGGACTGTTGTGCGAGGAGGTAAAACGTACTCCTCGAGTTAGATGATGTTATTATTGTTCATGTTTACTTTCCGCATGATAAAACTTGACTACATTAACTGCAATAACTGAAAATGTACTTTTCCGCACTTTTAGCCAATTACCCTTCCTTGTTTATTATCCTGCATTATTACTTGCATTTGCGGTGGCTTGTTGAGTACTTTTGTACTCATACCCGTTGGACCCCACAGAGGATGCCTACTATGAAGACGGTCTGGAGTAGCGACCCAGTCAAGAAGAAAGATCCTGAAGAAGGCGTTCGTCATGCAGTCTATTTTTATTATTTTATTCACACTCTTATGTAATAATATGGTCTGCGTACCATGAATACTTGTCGTATGTACGTTGTCGCATGATGAACCTCTTGGATTATTGTTTTTCTTTGGAAATTCAATAATGTCTCGATTTGATAAATCGGGGCGCTATAGGAGGTGATTGTCACGTCCGGATCCATTCAGACTTCATCTTCGACCGGACAAGTCCGAACGCCGAAGGCACCCTTCGGCGAGACACTTCGCACCGCACGCCGAAGGTATACTTCGGCGACCCCTTCGCACCAGACTCCAAAGTAGACAGGCTCCGACCGGTTTGCTGATTTTATTCTGTTTAATATATTTCTTTCAGCTAATTCGATTATTTTGTGTGATCTGATTGCCTCGCGACTCCACCCCCCTTATCACGACTAAGGGTAGTCAGAACGCGACGTCGGTGCTGCGTCAAGCTTAGGCCTGTCCCTAAGTATCTGCGCACTTTTGGATCGTCGAACTGACCCAGGTGCGGCGGCACGTTCTCGTGTCAACACACTTTTTGGCGACTCTGCTGGGGAAAAGCTATGCCAACATGACAAGTACGTCTACATCAGCCACCGGTACATCTACATCGACCACTACGTCTAAACCGCCGATAGACACCATAGGAAGCGCGGATATCGACAACCGTAACATCTTGACACCTACACTTGAAGATATCCCCGCAGAAGACCGAGCATAGATCGAGGCAAAGTTAAAGGCACTCCAAGACATGATGCTTGGGGCTACGTGAAGACACGCGCAGGCTTCATCAAGCGTGACATCATCACCCCCGACCTCGCTTAGGTCCAGGTAACTCCTGTATCGCCTTGTTTATCTTCTTTAGAGATTGAGCAAAAAATAGCCGAAAACGACGACGAGAGGGGGGGGGGGGGGGTGAATGGGAGCTTTTAAAATTTCAGACTAAGAATAGCCTTCTGTTTTAATTCTGTCTTCTGCAGAATAGGCTTCAAACACACCCTTCGAAGTTCTGGTTCAGAGGTATTTTACAGCTCCGAAAACAGGCTTCGCAAGGAGCAAAGGTTCGAAGCCAAGAACACTTCGCTCCACCCACAACCCCGAAAATTCAGCTCTGCTAAGTCAGTGCAGGGTCCGCACACAGGGTGCCTTCGAGCAGGCTTCGCACTTCACCCTTCGCAAGAGTGGACTTCCCTCTGAGGACTTCGATCAGCTCTGCTAAGTTAGTGCAGGCTTAGCGCACTGGGTGCCTTCGAGCAGGATTCACACTTCACCCTTCGCAAGAGCAGACTTCGCTCTGCAGACTTCGCCCAAATACTCAGCAACAGCAAATGGTGTTGGGCTTCATACTTCGAAGGTCTAAATGCACACTGAATAGACTTCACCAAGGACTTCGACAAAAGAAGAAAACGGGCTTCGATCTAAGCCAACAACAGTGCTTCGCTAGTAATCAGAGAGGTCTAGCCTCCAGTTTACACAGAGCGAACAAACACTGAAAAACTCACACTTCACTCGAACAGGCTTCTCACACACTTCTCCAGAAAAGATTCAGGACACAAACTCAACTCAAAAGAAGTGAGACACAGAGAGATCAAAGCATGTAGTGAAGTACACATACAAGTTCAAGCAGTAAATGAAAACAGAATCAAAACTTCATTGCTTGAACAGGGAACACAAAATGAACTCATAGACCAAATACAACGTGTGTGGCGGCTAGCACAGGAGCTCAAAAAATGACTGCTCAAAGTGTTGATGTGACCTAGCTAGCCTCCACTATTTATAGGCACTATTCAACCCTGCAAATAGACTACTTTACCCCTAGGGTTTACACCAGTTTTGTCTCATCAGAATAGGGGGGTACAGCTAGTAGTCTACTTTATTTGGAGGCTTCTTTTGTCAGCTTCGCAGAGGGGACAGCACCAGCTTTTGCAGAGCAGACGTGGTCAGCCTTTGCAGTTTTGGACCCTTCTGAAGCCCCCCTTCGCACGCGAGGGGTGCAGTAGCTTCGGTGAGAAGCCTTGAGCCTGACGGCCTTCGCTTCACCGAAGTCAGCCTTCGATACAGAGATGGTTTTGAGCCGAAGCCGTCAAAGCCCTTGGGCCTTCGCACCAACACCTTCGGAGTGGACCACCAGGGCTTCGCAACTTCTCCCAGCTCAAACTCCGTCAGTCCATGTACCGAAGCCATGCATGGCCTAAGTACCTCAAGTCAGCCTCACTCCGGAGCCAGCCTCACTCCGAAGTCAGCCTCACTCTGAAGCCCCACCTTCGGAGTTCCACCCTTCAAAGTGCCTCCTTCGTCCAAGGCCTCCGCATGAAGCATTCCATGAGCACTTCGTCGCAGTGTCTCTCCACGAGCACACTCCTCAACAATCCTCGCCTAGACCATGCCTTCGATGCACCTCGACTTCTGAGACCTTCGTCGGGTATACCTTTGAGTGCCTCCCTCCGGAGCACACTTAGAACGCCTTGCCTCATTGCTGAGGACTTGGTCCACCATACTCCGAAGTCACTCCATTCGGAGTACCCTTCGAAGTGCCTCGCCACTGAGGACTTCGTCTCGGAGTACCTTCACCCGGAGCCACACTCCGCACTTACTGCATTCTCCTGGCGCACCTGGACCCGAGGTCCGACCTCGACCCCTTCGCAGCCTTCGTGATGGAGCTCCCTGCTCCCCTGGCATCAAGCCTCCCGCTTGACCCAGGTTCACTTGCTACGAACCGTCCGTCGCCTTCGAAGTCACCTGCGCACCACAGACAAACATACAAGTGTATCCAGTACCCTGGAGACCTCTCCGGGTAAGCAACCTCCGATACACACTCCGGTGTACCGCCCAAAGTACCGAGACCTTCGGTACGACCAAGTCATCGTGTACTGTCGGACCCCTCCGACAGGCACACTCCGCTGCAACAGCTGCAGCAAACAGAGCCGACCGAACCCTTCGGTGAAACAACCTCCGAACCCCTTCAGAGGGACCCCTTCGAATCAGAGGATAAAAACTGTCAATCACTCATCACAGACTCCGAAACCAACCCTTGGTTTCTCAATCTCCCCCTTGATGAGTGCATTGACAACCAAATTCAAGTTCAAGAAAAGTTGAAAGATTTCAGCACACAAGTGACCATAAAAACTCAGAAACGAGTCAAATCATGTCACTTGACAAGAGTATTTTCCTCCCCCTTTTTCAAAAGAGTAAAAGCCACTTTGGCAAATCTTCTCTTTGCAAGATAAAAACTCCCCCTGAGTTATTTTACTCCTTGCTACAAAGAACAAAAAATTTCTCCCCCTTTGGCAATGCGAGCATCAAGGAGCATTCAGAAGATGCAAAGCTTTTAAATGGGCAGAATTGCAAAGACATATAAAGCAAAAATATGCCAACATTAATACCAATTATCATGTGCTCAACTCAATTTAACATTCTCTAAAAAACATGATGACAGCATGTGTTTTTATCATTTGGAAATAAAAGCATCACCACTCAATCAAGGTAACTAGACAAGTAAAAGCAGGGACTGTGCAAAGCTAGACAATTTCTACTCTAGACAGACAAGTCCAGTTCAAGTGGAGCATTGAAAGCAAACTTGATGATCAATGAATTTGTTTGTTCTTTTTATAATGCCAGGGGTTATTTGTTTGTCTACCTTATACTTTCCAATCAAGCCAAGCCTAGGCATGAAAGCCATCAGAAGCTTAAGGCGGTGATTTTGGCATACACTACACTATCCCAGTTCAGACCAATGTGCAATGGTAAGCAGTCTAGAATAGAGTAGTGCGACAAACAAACCCACCTGGATCTTTTTCAATTGTATCATGCAAATCATGGATTTTTGAATGTTTAATTAAGTGAACAAATTGATTAGCACTTGATGAATATCCATGAATACAATTTTTCAAGTTGCAATAGTTAGCATCCAAGGAAAAGGAGTCTTGCTATCAAGCAGATAAAAGATAGCTAAAGCAGTCCTGCCTAAACATGCTAGATTCAAGACTAAGTAGTGATCATGATTTGATTTCGGAAAGAAAAATCATGCACAAAATGTTTCAGACATATTAAGTAGAGCTGAGTTGTCATGATTTCATGAATTAAAATCAGGCATATAAGTGCAAAAGATGTAAATGCAATTTCACACACAATGAGCATATGCACGATAATAAAAATCTGCTCCCCCTCACAAAATGTCGTAAGGGTGACAAACACAAAGTTCCCCACGCAAGTAGGTAAAACGAGAAGCATCGAGGGGTTTTGTGAAAATATCGGCTAGCTGGTGTTGGGTATCAACATATTGAAGCTCAATATCACCCTTCTCATTATGATCTCTAAGAAAATGATATCGCACATCAATGTGTTTTGTTCTGGAATGCTGAACCGGGTTGTTTGCAATACAAATAGCACTAGTGTTATCGCAGAAAAGTGGAACACTCTTATAATCTAACCCAAAATCCCGCAAAGTGGAAACCATCCACAAAATCTAAGAGCAACAGCTAGCTGCAGCAACATATTCGGCCTCATCCGTCGATTGTGCAACACTAGACTGTTTGCGGGAAGACCAGCAAACCAGTGAAGTACCCAGAAAATTACAAGTACAAGAGGTACTTTTCCTATCAATTCTACACCCAGCAAAGTCCGCATCGGAATAACCTCGAAGACATAAAGAAGAAGACATAAACATTTTTGCCTATGAAGCCATTAAGAAAAGCACTTTAACATCCATTTGATAATGTGTGAAACCACGGGATGCCGCAAATGCAAGTAAAATCCTAATGTCCTCAAGACGAGCAACAGGTGCAAAAGTTTCAGTAAAATCAATCCCTTCTAATTGAGAATAACCCTGAGCTACAAGTCTAGCCTTGTTTCTAACTACAGTCCCATCCTCCCCTTGTTTGTTTTTGAAATCCACTTTGTTCCAATAAAATGAACATTTGGAGGAGGATCAACTAAGGTCCAGACTTAGTTTCTCTCAAAATTTTCAAGTTCTCCATGCATGGCATTGATCCAACTAGAATCAGAAAGTGCATGACTAATGTCTAAGGGCTCAAAAGAAGCAACAAAAGTGGAATCAATGAAATGAGCATGAGAACGTGTTACCCTTTGATCAAGCTCACCAATGATCTGCTCGGGAGATGAATTCTTTGAACATGATGTGGAGCCTCACGGCGAGATGCAGTCTCCCCCTCAACTTGTGCATTGGAGTGGTCCAAGATGACCGATGTCGAGGTAGTTACTTCGGGACCTTGTGCCGAAGTGGTCGAAGCGGGGTCGGGTTCAGGGGTTGATGTCGAGGGAAGTAGGGGTTCATCCTCGAAATCTCCGGGATCTCCTTCTTCGAAGATGGTTTTTTCCATGTCATGTTCATTTGCCTGTTCAAAGGTAGAACTAACAGAGGGGGTTGATTCATCAAAAGTCACATCACATGACTCGATGACAGTGTTAGTTTCCAAATTATAAACACGATAAGAATGACCATGTGTAGTGTAACCCAAAAAGATCCCGTCAGAAGAACGCGACTCAAATTTTTCCAAATTTCCACGTTTTAGGATAAAGCACCGACAACAAAAAACTCGAAGATGAGTAACTTTGGCCTGTCTCCCAAAATGTAGCACATAATATGTCAAGGTCAAAATTGAGCGCAAGAAGATTCGGTTTGAGATGTAACAAGCAGTGTTCATGGCCTCAGCCCAGAATTTTCTAGGAGTCCTATACTCATCGAGCATCATCCTAGCCATCTCAACCAAAGTGCGGTTCTTTCTCTCAACAACACCGTTCTGTTGAGAAACCCACGGAGCAGAGAATTGATGTTCTATGCCATGCTCCATGCAAAAGTCAACAAAGAGACCGTTCTTGAACTCAGTGCCATTATCACTTCGAATGAATTTCAATGCACCAGGGAGTTCAGTGAAAAGTCTCAAAGACAAGCTCCGAAAGTGTGAAAACACTTCATCCTTGCTGGCAAGAAAGAAGACCCAAGAGTAGCGAGAGAAATCGTCGACAATGACTAGCACATACCACTTGCCGCCTAAAGAACTAACCCGAGAAGGACCAACAGTGTCCATGTGGAGAAAAGTTCTCCGGGTTGCTCAGTCATCACCGTGGTGACTGGCGAGTGCGAAGCGGCAATCATTTTTCCATGTCGACATGGAGCGCAAACTAAATTCTTCTCAAACTTGAGCTTGGGAAATACTCGGATCAGACCTAGGGCACTCAGGCGAGCGAGCAACTCAAAGCTCATATGCCCTAGTCTCCTATGCCACTTCCAAAGCTCAGAAGTAGAATGTGCAACAAGACAATGAGAAGAACCAGATGACTCAGAAAAATCAGCTCCACAAACTCTCCCAACTCTAAATATCTTACAAACCACAACGCCATCAGAATTGAGTACTTGCGAAGTATCGCGATGGAATCGCACTTCGAAACCCTCATCAAGCAATTGAGATACAGAAAGCAAATTGTATCTCAAGTTTTCAACCAAAGCAACATCTTTGAGAGTGAAATTCGAGTTGATTCTTACCACACCTTTACCTTTCACTCTACTCCTTCGATTGTTGCCGAAGGTGATATGTTCCCTTTGCTTGGTTGTTGTGAGGCTGGAGAACCATGTTGCATCTCCGGTCATATGGTGCGAACAACCAGAGTCCATGATTCACATGCCCTCCAAGCCTCGGTCCGACGCCTACACATGATAAGATAATCTCGATCGCTCAGTGCTGGGGTGAGTGAATACATGACGAGGCATCCAGCACTGAGTGATACGAGTAGTAGGCACATTAAAAGTAGACTGTCTACGCACAGGATAATCAGAATGATGCAAAGTGCGAGGTCTACCTACATGCTGCGATCTAAAAGCATGACGAGGTCTCCTACTCTGACGAGGTACAAAGCTACTCGTTTGGGGTCTACCACCATATGGAACATGGTGAACACCTCGAGGAGCAAAACCTCTCCGAGAAGTACGAGGAGCCTCGAAAACAGGACGAGAGTAAAACTCAGACTCATGCATACCTAAAGATGGGTAGTGCATGTTCTAGAACCTCATCGCCTAAGAGCGTCGCTCATCCTTGATGCGACGAAAACAGAACCCAACCAAGTGACCCACCCTTTGACAGTAGGAACAATGAAAAACTCTCCTAGGGGCGCTCTGATGGGTCATAGGAGGGATCCTCACAGGCTCCTTGGGCTTCTGCTGAGTGGTTTTCTTGGGAGGAATTTTCTTTGCAGAAGGAGTGGTTTTCTTTGGAGTTCGGGTAGGCTCTTTGGCTGATGGAGTGTCTAACAGAGATTTCTCTTTCTCTAAGGTAGTGGGTGAGGTAAAAACAGTTTTGTTTACACTGTCTGAAGGAATCCTCTCAAAACCCAATCCTAGAGCTAACCCTGCTTTGTCAGCACACATCTTGGTTTTGGCCAAGAGCAAGTCCATCCTACCCTTTCCCTCAGTGCATTTGTTAACCACAGAAAGAAGGTACTCATTCTCAGTCATAAGGTTTTCAGCTTGCTCTCTAACAGTGCCTAGCTGGTCCTTAAGGGTTATGCAAGTGTCACACACAGGTTGCACATCCTTATAACTACCGACCCTCTCCAATCTACTCTCTAAATTCTGAACATGCTTCTCACGTAAATTAATGCTCTCACGTAATAAGGGGCAGTTCATGCATTCAATCATATCATGAGGACTAGAATCAACCATCAAAAGATGCTTCTGTGCAGTCTCAAGCTCAGAAAGAGTTTGAGCATGCACAGAATGCAACTGAGCAAGCTCACCCATGACAACAGTGCAAGATTCACATTCAACATCATTAACCCTAGACTTAAGCATGACATAATCAGTAGAAACAGATTCTAGCCTAAGTCTAAGGTCTTTTCTATCTCTAGCGGCTTGCACAAGTAGTCTATCCTGACCAAGAACTACTTTGTTCAGTTCATCTAATTTAATTGAAAGCTGGTCATAGGATAGAGGTACCTCAGATGAATCAAGCTCATCACCACTGTGATCGCTGTCAGCCATGAAGCAAAGGTCGGTGAAATCTCGTCCCTTTTTGTCCTTCTTCTCCTCCTTCCTTGGGGACTCCTCCTCCTCATCAGAGCTCGACTCCTCAGTTGAGGAAGTGTCGATGTCACTGAGAGCAGCAACAAAGGCTCTGGAAGCGGCTTTGGCTACCCTCTTAGCCACCTTGCCGCGCTTGCGCTTCACAAAGGGTTTCATCTCCTTCTTGTGGTATTTGGGGCACTCACTCCCATCTCTCTTCTTGAGTTTAGGACAATTGGCCTTGATGTGAGAAGTGTCGCCACACTCAAAACAACCACTGAAACCACTTCTCCTCTGATCCCGTCTCTCATGGTGAAAACGGGTGAACCTTCTGGCAATGAGATCAAGCTCATCATCATCGAGAGTGTCCACCTACTCCTTATTGACGGAGACCATGGAGGACAAAGCAAAACCATCTGCAAAAATACAAGTGCTTGATGTGCTTGGTTCTGTAGTGGTGCCATGGCTAGTGCTAGAAACCAATGCCAATGGTTGTGGCAAGGAGTTCCTATGCACTGCAAGAGATGCCTTGGCAATCTCTATGAACTTCAGCTTGCTGAAGAGCTCATCACAGATCAATGTGTCATAACCTGCGGACTCCTCAATGCTGGATATCTTCACTTCCCATATGCTACGATCAAGAGCATAGAGAAGCTTGATATCCCTATCATGATCATTTTAAGCAAGCGTCCCGTTGGACCGCAAGTTACTCACTATCGCATCAAAGCGAGAAAACATGGCATCTATAGATTCACCGGGTGCCTGCACAAACAGGAGCCCTCATGAAAAATAGTGAGTGTAGTCCAAATTTCCCTAGCTGTTCTAAGGTGTTGAACCCTATCAAACTCACTTCTACTCAAACCAATGAACAATATATTTCTAGCCTTGGAGTTGGCATTATACTGATCCTTCTCTGTTTGATAGGTGCGAGTTTCAGGGATGGAGTATTGTGAGTCCACAATCTCCCAAATTGCATTTCCTTTGCTTAGCAAGTAAGCCTCCATGCGCACCTTCTAGTATGCAAAATCAATCACATCGAACAGAGGTATTTTACTAACTCTGTCCATGTCGCCAACAGATCACAAAACCGGTTAAGGTCAACTGGTGATCTTAACCCGCTCTGATACCAATTGTTGGACCGAAAACGGCGACCAGAGGGGGTGAATGGGAGCTTTTAAATTTCAGACTAAAAATAGTCTTCTATTTTAATTCTGTCTTCTGCGGAATAGGCTTCGAACACACCCTTCGAAGTTCTGGTTTAGAGGTAGTTTGTAGCTCCGAAAACAGGCTTCGCAAGGAGCAAAAGTTCGAAGCCAAGAAGACTTCGCTCCACCCACAACCCCGAAAATTCAGCTCTGCTAAGTCAGTGCAGGCTCCGCACACAGGATGCCTTCGAGCAGGCTTCGCACTTCACCCTTCGCAAGAGTGGACTTCCCTCTGAGAACTTTGATCAGCTCTGCGAAGTTAGTGCAGGCTCAGCGCACTGGGTGCCTTCGAGCAGCCTTCGCACTTCACCCTTCGCAAGAGCAGACTTCCCTCTGCAGACTTCGACCAAATACTACCAACAGCAACTGGTGTTGGGCTTCGTACTTCGAATGTCTAAATGCACACTGAACAGACTTCGCCAAGGACTTCGACAAAAGAAGAAAACGGGCTTCGATCTAAGCCAACAATAGTGCTTCGCTAGTAATCAGAGAGGTCTAGCCTCCAGTTTACACAGAGCGAACAGACACTGAAAAACTCACACTTCACTCGAACAGGCTTCTCACACACTTCTCCAGAAAAGATTCAGGGCACAAACTCAACTCAAAAGAAGTGTGACACAGAGAGATCAAAGCATGAGTGAAGTACGCATACAAGTTCAAGCAGTAAATGAAAACAGAATCAAAACTTCATTGCTTGAACAGGGAACACAAAATGAACTCATAGACCGAATACAACGTGTGTGGCGGCTAGCACAGGAGCTCAAAAAATGACTGCTCAAAGTGTTGATGTGACCTAGCTAGCCTCCACTATTTATAGGCACTATTCAGCCATGTGAATAGACTACTTTACCCCTAGGGTTTACACCGGTTTTGTCTCATCAGAACAGGGGGGTACAGCTGGTAGTCTACTTTATTTGGAGGCTTCTTTTGTCAGCTTCGCAGAGGGGACAACACCAGCTTTTGCAGAGCAGACGCGGTCAGCCTTTGCAGTTTTGGACCCTTCTGAAGCCCCCTTCGCACGCGAGGGGTGCGGTAGCTTCGGTGAGAAGCCTTGAGCCTGACGGCCTTCGCTTCACCGAAGTCAGCCTTCGATATAGAGACGGTTTTGAGCCGAAGCCGTCAAAGCCCTTGGGCCTTCGCACCAACACCTTCGGAGTGGACCACCACGGCTTCGCAGCTTCTCCCAGCTCCAACTCCGTCAGTCCGTGTACTGAAGCCATGCATGGCTGAAGTACCTCAAGTCAGCCTCACTCCGAAGCCCCACCTTCAGATTACCACCCTTCGAAGTCCCTCCTTCGTCCAAGGCCTCCGCATGAAGCATTCCATGAGCACTTCGTCGCAGTCTCTCCCCGAGCACACTCCTCGACGATCCTCACCCGGACCATGCCTTCGATGCACCTCAGCTTCTGAGAAATTCGTCGGGTATACCTTCGAGTGCCTCCCTCCGGAGCACACTTCGAACGCCTTGCCTCATTGCTGAGGACTTGGTCCACCATACTCTGTAGTCACTCCATTCGGAGTACCCTTCGAAGTGCCTCGCCTCCGAGGACTTCGTATCGGAGTACCTTCACCCGGAGCCACATTCCACACTTACTGCCTTCTCCTGGCGCACCTCAACCCGAGGTCCGACCTTGACCCTTCGCAGCCTTTGTGATGGAGCACCCTGCTCCCCTAGCATCAAGCCTCCCGCTTGACCCAGATTCACTTGCTACGAACCGTCCGTCGCCTCCGAAGTCACCTGCGCACCACAGAGAAACATACAAGTGTATCCAGTACCCCGGAGACCTCTCCGGGTAAGCAACCTCCGATACACACTCTGGTGTACCGCCCAAAGTACTGAGACCTTCGGTACGACCAAGTCATCGTGTACTGTCAGACCCCTCCGATAGGCACACTCCACTGCAACAGCTGCAGCAAACAGAGCCCACCGAACCCTTCGGTGAAACAACCTCCGAACCCCTTCGGAGGGACCCCTTCGAATTAGAGGATAAAAACTGTCAATCACTCATCATAGACTCCGAAACCAACCCTTTTTTTCTCACAAGCTGTTAGTGCTTCGCTAGCCAACCGTTTAGATTCAGCAGTCAGCTCCCTAGTAGAGGCAATTCTTAGAAGGTTCGGCTTTACTGAGGCCGTACCCCTGGTCCCTATTGCTAGTGCACCTCCGGCAAACCACGTGTATGGCAGAACTAACGACAGCACTAGCACAACCATGTCTCCAACCTCAACACTTATGACCAAGACTAATCATTACACTTACGGTCAAATTAGCACTACGTACCATGCACCGCCACCTGCACCGGTACCCGCGCTGCCCGCACCACATGCGCAGGCACCCGGACACGAGCACGTCATACAGATAGCGCGCAGGGAAGAGGCCCATGGCTAACACGCCGATATCCCACCACGTGTCGTGCCCCTGCATGAGAGGCGCGCACAAGCAACATGCCAAGATGAGAAACCAAGGGTTGGTTTCGGAGTCTGTGATGAGTGATTGACAGCTTTTTACCCTCTGATTCGAAGGGGTCCCTCCGAAGGGGTTCGGAGGTTGGTTCTCCGAAGGGGTTCGGAGGCTGTTTCACCGAAGGGTTCGGTGGGTCTGGTTGCTACAGCTGTTGCAGCGGAGTGTGCCTGTCGGAGGGGTCCAACAGTACACGATGATTGGTTGTACCAAAGGGCTCGGTACATTGGGCGGTACACTGGAGTGTGTGCCGAAGGCTGCTTACCCGGAGAGGTCTCCGGGGTATTGGATACACTTGTCTACTTGTCTGTGGTGCACAAGGGACTTCGGAGGCGACGGACGGTTCGTAGCGAGTGAACCTAGGTCATGCGGGAGGCTTGATGCCAGGGGAGATGGGAGCTCCGTCACGGAGGCTGCGAAGGGGTCGAGGTCGGACCTCGGGTCGAGGTGCGCCAGGAGAAGGCAGTAAGTGCGGAGCGTGGCTCCGGGTGAAGGTACTCCGAGACGAAGTCCTCAGAGGTGAGGCACTTCGAAGGGTACTTCGGAAGGAGTGACTTCGGAGTATGGTGGACTAAGCCCTCAGCAATGAGGCAAGGTGTTCGATGTGTGCTCCGGAGGGAGACACTCGAAGGTTAACCCGACGAAGGTCTCAGAAGTCGAGGTGCATTGAAGGCATGGTCCGGGTGAGGCTCGTCGAGGAGTGTGCTCGGGGAGAGACACTGCGATGGAGTACTCATGGAATGCTTCATGCGGAGGCCTTGGACGAAGGAGGGACTTCGAAGCGTGGTACTCCGAAGGTGGGGCTTCGGAGTGAAGCAAGGTTCGGAGCATGGCTGGCTCCGGAGTGAGGATGACTTGAGGTACTTCGGCCATGCATAGCTTCGGTACACGGACTAACGGAGTTCAAGCTGGGAGAAGCTGCGAAGCCATGGTGGTCCACTCCGAAGGTGTTGGTGCGAAGGCCCAAGGGCTTTGACGGCTTCGGCTCAAAACCGTCACTGTATCGAAGGCTGACTTCGGTGAAGCGAAGGCCATCAGGCTCAAGGCTTCTCACCGAAGCTACTGCACCCCTCGCGTGCGAAGGGGGGCTTCAGAAGGGTCCAAGACTGTAAAGGCTGACAGTGTCGGCTCTGCAAAAAGCTGACGCTGTCCCCTCTGCAAAGCTGATAGAGAAGCCTCCAAATAAAGTAGACTACCTTTTGTACCCCTCTGTTCTGATGAGACAAAACCTTTGTAAACCCTAGGGGTAAAGTAGTCATTTCACATGGGTGAATAATGGCTATAAATAGTGGGGGCTGGGTAGGTCACATTTAACACTTTGAGCATTCATTGTTGAGCTCCTGTACTAGCTACCACATACTTTGTATTCATCCTATGAGTTCAATTTTTGTGTTCCCTGTTCAAGCAGCGAAGCCCTGTTTCCGCATTCTTTTCTACTTGAGCTTGTTTGCATACCTCGCTGCATGCTTCGATCTCTTGTGTGTCACTTCGAGTGACTTGAGGTAGTGCACCGAAGCCTGTTTGGGCTAAGTGTGTTTTGAGCGAAGGGTGTTTTCCAGTGTGTGTTCGCTCTATGTAAACTGGAGGCTAGTCCTCGCTGATTACTAGCGAAGCACTGATCGAAGCCAGTTTTTCTTCCGTGCCGAAGCCCTTAGCGAAGTTTGTTTAACGTGTGTTTTGACCTTCGAAGTACGAAGCCCAGCACCAGTTGCTGTCGCTAAGTATTTGGTCGAAGTCCTTAGAGGATAGTTCGCTCTTGCGAAGGGTGAAGTGCGAAGTCTGCTCGAAGCACCCTGTGTGCGGAGCCTGCACTGACTTAGCAGAGCCGATTTTTCGGGGTTGTGGTTGGAGCGAAGTCTTCTTGGCTTCAAACTTTTGCTCCTTGCGAAGCCTGTGTTCGGAGCAGTCAAATACCTCCGAACCAGAACTTCGAAGGTTGTGTTCGAAGCCTGTTCTGCAGAAGACAGAATTAAAACAGAAGGCTATTTTTAGTCTGAAATTTTAAAAGCTCCCATTCACCCCCCCTTTGGTCGCCATTTCCGGTCCAACAATTGGTATCAGAGCGGGTTAAGATCACCAGTTGACCTTAACTGGTTTTGTGATCTATTGGCGACATGGACAGAGTTAGTAAAATTCCTCTGTTCGATGGGACTGATTTTGCATACTGGAAGGTGCGCATGGAGGCTTACTTGCTAAGCCAAGGAAATGCAATTTGGGAGATTGTGGACTCACAATACTCCATCCCTGAAACTCGCACCTCTCAAACAGAGAAGGATCAGTATAATGCCAACTCCAAGGCTAGAAATATATTGTTCATTGGTTTGAGCCGGAGTGAGTTTGATAGGGTACAGCACCTTAGGACAGCTAGGAAAATTTGGACCACTCTCACTATTTTTCATGAGGGATCTACACAGATCAAGGCCAGGCTCCAAAGCACATACAATCAATAGTATCAGCTGTTTGTGCAGGCACCTGGTGAATCTATAGATGCCATGTTTTCTCGCTTTGATGCGATAGTGAGTAACTTGCGGTCCAACGGGACGCTTGCTTACAATGATCATGATAGGGCTATCAAGCTTCTCTATGCTCTTGATCGTAGCATATGGGAGGTGAAGATATCCAGCATTGAGGAGTCTGCAGGTTATGACACACTAACCTGTGATGAGCTCTTCAGCAAGCTGAAGTCCACAGAGATTGCCAAGGCATCTCTTGCAGTGCACAGAAACTCTTTGCCACAACCTTTGGCATTGGTTTCTAGCACTAGTCGTGGCACCACTACAGAACCAAGCACATCTGGCACTTGTGTTCTTGCAGATGGTTTTGCTTTGTCCTCCCTGGTCTCCGTCACTAAGGAGCAGGTGGATACTCTGGATGATGATGAGCTTGCTGTCATTGCCAGAAGGTTCACCCGTTTTCACCATGAGAGAAGGGATAAGAGGAGAAGTGGTTTTAGTGGTTGTTTTGAGTGTGGCGACACTTCTCACATCAAGGCCAATTGCCCTAAACTCAAGAAGAGAGATGAGAGTGAGCGCCCTAAATACCACAAAAAGGAGAGGAAGCCTTTTGTGAAGGGCAAGCGCGGCAAGGTGGCTTAGAGAGTAGCCAAAGCCGCTTCTAGAGCATTTGTTGCTGCTCTCAGCGACATCGACACTTCCTCAACTGAGGAGTCAAGCTCTGAGGAGGAGGAGTCCCCAAGGAAGGAGGACAAGATGGATAAGAAGGGACGAGATTTCACCGGCCTTTGCTTCATGGCCGACAGCGATCACAGCGGCGATGAGCTTGAATCATTTGAGGTACCACTATCCTATGACCAGCTTTCAATTAAACTAGATGAGCTGAATGAAGTAGTTCTTGGTCAGGACAGATTACTTGTGCAAGCCGCTAGAGAAAGAAAAGACCTTAGACTTAGGCTAGAATCTGTTTCTACTGATTATGCCATGCTTAAGTCTAAATTTAATGATGCTGAATGTGAATATTGTACTGTTGTCATGGGTGAGCTTGCTCAGTTGCGTTCTGTACATGCTCAAACTCTATCTGAGCTTGAGACTGCATAGAAGCAGCTTTTGGTGGTTGACTCTAGACCTCAAGATATAATTGAATGCATGAACTGTTCTTTATTACGTGAGAGCATTGATTTACGTGATAAGCATGTTCGTGACTTAGAGGCTAGATTGGAGAGGGCCGGTAGTTCTAAGAATGTGCAACCTGTTTGTGACACATGCATAACCCTTAAGGACCAGCTAAGCATTGTTAGAGAGCGAGCTGAGAACCTCATGACTGAAAATGAATACCTTCTTTCTGTGGTTAACAAGTGCACTGAGGGAAAGGGTAGGATGGACTTGCTCTTGGCCAAGATCAAGATGTGTGCTGACAGGGCAGGGTTAGCTCTAGGTTTGGGTTTTAGAGGACTCCCTTAGATAGTCAGAACAAAACTATTTTTCCTCACCCACTACCCTAGAGAAAGAGAGAGCTCTGTTAGACACTCCATCATCCAAAAAGCCTACCCGGACAACAAAGAAAACCACTCCTACTGCCTAGAAAAACCCTCCCAAGAAAATCACTCAGCAGAAGCCCAAGGAGCCTGTGAGAGTTGCTCCTATGACCCATGAGAGTGCCCCTAGGAGAGTTTTTCATTGTTCCTACTGTCAGCGGGCGGGTCATTTGGTTGGGTTCTGTTTTCTTCGCATCAAGGATGAGCGACGCTCTCAGGCGATGAGATACCAGGACATGCATTACCCATCTTTAGGTATGCATGAGTCTGAGTTTTACTATCGTCCTGTTTTTGAGGCTCCTCGTGCTTCTCGGAGAGGTTTTGCTCCTCGAGGTACTCACCATGTTCCATATGGTGGTAAACCCAGGGTGAGTAGCTTTGTACCCCATCAGAGTAGGAGACCTCGTCATGTTGTTAGATCACAGCATGTAGGTAGACCTCGCACTTTGCATCATTCTGATTATCCTGTGCGTAGACAGTCTACTTTTACTGTGCCTACTACTCGTATCACTCAGTGCTGGATGCCTCGTCATATTTTCACTCACCCCAGCACTGAGCGATCGAGATTTTCTTATCATGTGTAGGCGACAGACCGAGGCTTGGAGGGCACGTGGATCATGGACTCCGGTTGTTCGCGCCATATGACCGGGGATGCAGCATGGTTCTCCAGCCTCACCACAACCAAGCAAAGGGAACATATCACCTTCGGGAACAATCGAAGGAGTAGAGTGAAAGGTAAAGGTGTGGTAAGAATTAACTCGAATTTCGCTCTCAAAGATGTTGCTTTGGTTGAAAACCTGGGATACAATTTGCTTTCTGTATCTCAGTTGCTTGATGAGGGCTTCGAAGTGCGATTCCATCGCGATACTTCGCAAGTACTCAATTCTGATGGCGTTGTTGTCTGCAAGATCTTTAGAGTTGGGAGAGTTTTTGGAGCTGATTTTTCCAAGTCATCTGGTTCTTCTCATTGTCTTGTTGCACATTCTACCTCTGAGCTTTGGAAGTGGCATAGGAGACTAGGGCATATGAGTTTTGAGTTGCTCGCTCATCTAAGTGCCCTAGGTCTGATCCGAGGATTGCCCAAGCTCAAGTTCGAGAAGAATTTAGTTTGCACTCCTTGTCGACATGGAAAAATGATTGATGCTTTGCATTCGCCAGTCACCACTGTGATGACTGAACAACCCGGAGAACTTCTCCACATGGACACTGTAGGTCCTTCTCAGGTTAGTTCTTTAGGCGGCAAGTGGTATGTGCTAGTTATTGTCGACGATTTCTCTCGCTACTCTTGGGTCTTCTTTCTTGCCAGCAAGGATGAAGTGTTCTCACACTTTCGGAGCTTGGCTTTGAGACTTTTCACTGAACTCCCTAGTGCATTGAAATTCATTCGAAGTGATAATGGCACTGAGTTCAAGAATAGTCTCTTTGTTGACTTTTGCATGGAGCATGGCATAGAACATCAATTCTCTACTCCGCGGGTTCCTCAACAGAACAGTGTTGTTGAGAGAAAGAACCGCACTTTGGTTGAGATGGCTAGGACGATGCTCGATGAGCATAGGACTCCTAGAAAATTCTGGGTTGGGGCCATGAACACTGCTTGTTACATCTCAAACCGAATATTCTTGCGCTCAATTTTGAATTTGACATCTTATGAGCTACGTTTTGGGAGACAGCCCAAGGTTACTCATCTTCGAGTTTTTGGCTGTCGTTGCTTTATCCTAAAACGTGGTAATTTGGATAAATTTGAGTCGCGTTCTTCTGACGGGATCTTTTTGGGTTACACTACACATGTTCATTCTTATCGTGTTTATAATTTGGAGACTAACACTGTCATCGAGTCATGTGATGTGACTTTTGATGAATCAACCCCCTCTGTTAGTTATGCTCTTGAACAGGCAAATGAACACGATATGGAACAGACTATCTTCGAAGAAGAAGATCCCGGAGATTTCGAGGATGAACCCCTACTACCCTCGACATCAACCCCCGAAGCCAACCCCGCTTCGACCACTTCGGCACAAGGTCCCGAAGCAACTACCTCGACATCAGTCATCTTGGACCACGCCAATGCACAAGTTGAGGGGGAGACTGCATCTCGCCGTGAGGCTCCACACCATGTTCAAAGGATTCATCCTCCCGAGCAGATCATTGGTGAGCTTGATCAAAGGGTATCACGTTCTCATGCTCATTTCATTGATTCCGCTTTTGTTGCTTCTTTCGAGCCCTTAGATGTTAGTCATGCACTTTCTGATTCTAGTTGGATCAATGTCATGCATGAGGAACTTGAAAATTTTGAGAGAAACCAAGTCTGGACTTTAGTTGATCCTCCACCAAATGTTCATTTCATTGGAACAAAATGGATTTTCAAAAATAAACAAGGGGAGGATGGGACTATAGTTAGAAACAAGGCTAGACTTGTAGCTCAGGGTTATTCTCAATTAGAAGGGATTGATTTTACGGAAACTTTTGCACCTGTTGCTCGTCTGGAGGCCATTAGGATTTTGCTTGCCTTTGCGACATCCCGGGGATTCAAACTCTATCAAATGGATGTCAAAAGTGCTTTTCTTAATGGCTTCATAGGCGAAGATGTTTATGTAAAACAACCCCTGGTTTTGAAAACCCCAAATACCCACATAAAGTCCTTAAACTTCATAAGGCTCTTTATGGACTCAAGCAGGCCCCTCGCGCATGGTATGACAGACTTAAGTCTTTTCTGCTTGAGCGGGGGTATTTGATGGGCTCTGTTGATAAAACCCTGTTCACTCTCAAGCATGGCAAAGATTTCCTCCTAGTGCAGATATATGTGGATGATATCATCTTTGGTGGCTCTTCTCATGCTTTGGTTGCCGAGTTTGCAGATGCAATGAGCAGGGAATTCAATATGTCCATGATGGGCGAGCTTACATTTTTCCTTGGTTTGCAAATCAAGCAAAGCAAACAAGGTACTTTCGTCCACCAGACGAAGTACACCAAGGACCTGCTCAAGAAATTCGACATGGCTGATGCGAAGCCACTCGCCACTCCAATGGCTACATCTGTAGCATTGGATCCTGACGAAGATGGAGAAGCCGTAGATCAGAAGGAGTTCCGAAGCATGATCGGCTCCCTCCTCTACTTGACTGCTACGAGGCCGGACATACACTTCGTTGTATGTATGTGCGCTCGTTTTCAGGCTTCACCACGAGCTTCGCACCGCCAAGCGGTAAAGCGCATTCTCAGGTATCTCAAACATACCCTCGAGTTCGGCATTTGGTATTCAACGTCTTCCTCTTTTGTCTTCGAGGTTATTCCGATGCGAATTTTGCTGGATGTAGGATTGATAGGAAAAGTACCTCTGGTACTTGTCATTTTCTGGGTACTTCTCTGGTTTGCTGGTCTTCCCGCAAACAGTCTAGTGTTGCACAATTGACGGCTGAGGCCAAATATGTTGCTGCAGCTAGCTGTTGCTCTCAGATTTTGTGGATGGTTTCCACTTTGCGGGATTTCAGGTTAGATTATAAGAGTGTTCCACTTTTCTGTGATAACACTAGTGCTATTTGTATTGCAAACAAACCGGTTCAGCACTCCAGAACCAAACACATTGATGTGCGATATCATTTTCTCAGAGATCATAATGAGAAGGGTGATATTGAACTTCAATATGTTGATACCCAGCACCAGCTAGCTGATATTTTCACAAAACCCCTCGATGCTTCTCGATTTGCCTTCTTGCGTGGGGAACTTGGTATTTGTCACCCTTACGGCATTTTGTGAGGGGGAGCATATTTAGATTGGTGTGCATATGCTATGTGTGTGAAATTGCATTTACATCTTTTGCACTTATATGCCTGATTATAATTCATGAATCATGTCAGGTCAGCTCTATTTGATATATCTAAAACATTATGTGCATGATGTTTCTTTCCAAAATCAAATCATGCTCACGGCTTAGTCTTGGATCTAGCATGTTTAGGCAGGACTACTTTAGCTATCTTTTATCTGCTTGATAGCACGACTCCTTTTCTCTGGATGCTAAATATTGCAACTTGAAAAAAAAATGTTCTACATACTCATGGATGTTCAACAAGTGCTAAACAATTTGTTCACTTAATCAAAATTCCAAAAAATCCATGATTTGCATGCTTCAAAGCGAAAAGATCCAGGTGGGTTTGTTTGTCGCACTACTCTATTCTAGACTGCTTACCATTGCACATTGGTCTAAACTGGGATAGTTTAGTGTATGCCAAAATCACCGCCTTAAGCTTCTGATGGCTCTCGTGCCTAGGCTTGGCCTGATTGGAAAGTATAAGGTGGTCAAACAAATAACCCCTAGCATTATGAAAATAACAATAAAATGCATTGATTATCAAGTTTGCTTTCAATGCTCCTTTTGAACTGGACTTGTTTGTCTAGAAGTAGAGATTGACTAGCTTTGCGCAGTCCCTGTTTTTTACTTGTCTAGTTTTCTTGATTCAGTGGTGATGCTTTTATTTCAAAATGATAAAATCACATGCTGTCATAATGATTTTAGCGAGTATTAAATTGAGCTGAGCACATGAACATTGGTATTAATATTGGTATATTTTTGCTTTATATGTCTTTGCAATTCTGCCCATTTCAAAGTTATGCATCTTTTACATGCTCCTTGATGCTTGCATTGCTAAAGGGGGAGAAATTTTTGAGTTCTCTGCAGCAAGGGGGTAAAATAACTCAGGGGAGTTTTTATCTTGCAAAGGGGAGATTTGCCGAAGGGTTGCCGAAGGAGCTTTTACTCTTTTGAAAAGGGGGGAGGAAAATTCTTTTGTCAAGTGACATGATTTGGCTCGCTTCTGAGTTTTTATGGTCACTTGTGTGCTGAAATTTTTCAAATTTTCTTGAACTTGAATTTGGTTGTCAATGCACTCATCAAGGGGGAGATTGAGAAACAAGGGTTGGTTTCGGAGTCTGTGATGAGTGATTGACAAGTTTTACCCTCTGATTCGAAGGGGTCCCTCCGAAGGGGTTCGGAGGTTGGTTCTCCGAAGGGGTTCGGAGGCTGTTTCACCGAAGGGTTCGGTGGGTCTGGTTGCTGCAGCTGTTGCAGCGGAGTGTGCCTGTCGGAGGGGTCCGACAGTACACGATGATTGGTTGTACCGAAGGGCTCGGTACTTTGGGCGGTACACCGGAGTGTGTGCCGAAGGCTGCTTACCCGGAGAGGTCTCTGGGGTACTGGATACACTTGTCTGCTTGTCTGT
This sequence comes from Zizania palustris, assembly GCA_019279435.1. Lineage (NCBI taxonomy): Eukaryota > Viridiplantae > Streptophyta > Magnoliopsida > Poales > Poaceae > Zizania > Zizania palustris. The sequence continues at coordinate 98,650,795 of JAAALK010000080.1, forward strand.
GGTGCGCAGGGGACTTCAGAGGCGACGGACGGTTCGTAGCAAGTGAACCTGGGTCATGCGGGAGGCTTGATGCCAGGGGAGCAGGGAGCTCCTTCACGGAGGCTGCGAAGGAGTCGAGGTCAGACCTCGGGTCGAGGTGTGCCAGGACAAGGCAGTAAGTGCGGAGCGTGGCTCCGGGTGAAGGTACTCCGAGACGAAGTCCTCGGAGGCGAGGCACTTCGAAGGGTACTTCGGAAGGAGTGACTTCGGAGTATGGTGGACTAAGTCCTCAGCAATGAGGCAAGGTGTTCGATGTCTGCTTCAGAGGGAGACACTCGAAGGTTAACCCGACGAAGGTCTCAGAAGTCGAGGTGCATTGAAGGCATGGTCCGGGTGAGGCTCGTCGAGGAGTGTGCTCGGGGAGAGACACTGTGACGGAGTACTCATGGAATGCTTCATGCGGAGGCCTTGGACGAAGGAGGGACTTCGAAGGGTGGTACTCCGAAGGTGGGGCTTCAGAGTGAAGCAAGCTTCGGAGCATGGCTGGCTCCGGAGTGAGGATGACTTGAGGTACTTCGGCCATGCATGGCTTCGGTACACGGACTAACGGAGTTCAAGCTGGGAGAAGCTGCGAAGCCGTGGTGGTCCACTCCGAAGGTGTTGGTGCAAAGGCCCAAGGGCTATGACGGCTTCAGCTCAAAACCGTCACTGTATCGAAGGCTGACTTCGGTGAAGCGAAGGCCATCAGACTCAAGGCTTCTCACCGAAGCTACTGCACTGTAACACCCCAAATTTTTTTTCAAACAATAAAAATATTATTTAATTCAATTTCCTGGATTTTATATTTCTGAAAATACCTTTAATACCCTTTTATACCCTTTTGAACTACATCATAGAGTTAATGACCAAACCAGGAGCTCAAAATTTTTGTATAAACTCCCAAGGCCAAAATATATTTTTGAGAATTTTTACAAATTTTTATCCACTCTAGAAATACCCCAAAATATTTAATCCAGTTTCTGCAATTATTTTAAATTTGAAAACCTTGGAAACAGTAATGGGCTTCTCCCCTCCCTTTCTCCCTCTCCCGGCCGGCCCAGCCCGTTACCCCGCTCGCCTTAGGCTGACAGCCTGGTCCCACCTGTCGACGCCGAATACCTCCCCTCACGCGCGCGCCCCGACGCCACGGCCCCACCCATCAGCCGCCTCCCTCGCTCGTTCGCGCTCACTGGCAGGTGGCCTCCACCTGTCGGATTCGTCGTCCCCGCGAGATCTGCCCCCAAATCCCCCCTCGCCGGCCGAAGCCCTAATCTCGCCTCGGGTCCGCCCCTGCCGACCCCCTCCCTTTAATCCATCACCGACAATGAATTCCCCTCAACGCGCCGACCGTTTCCCCCTATTAAACTCGGCCGATTCGCGTCCAGGTTCGATGAACCGCGTTCAACCTGAGCTCGCCGGCGTCAAAATGCATTTATCCCCGGCCACTGTCAATTGCGCCTTCCCTGCCCCTGCTGGTACCCCTATTTAAACCACCGCCCTCCACCGCATTCGGTTCACGCGTCCAATTGCACTCAGACCAAGCAGAGCGCCCGCACTTTGCCTTTTAGCGCATTCCTCCTATTTCGCCTCTGGCCACCACTCGTCGTCGCCTCGGACCGCCTCTGTCCGCGCCTCCACCACCAACATGACCGCAAGGACGTCCCCGACCTCGGCCACCCCTCCATCGACGCTGGACCCCGCCGGATCGCCGTCGCCGCCAAGGAACCGAAATCCTTCGCCGCCTCCGCTCGTCGCCGGCCTCACCCCGTCGACCCCGGACCACCGCAAGGGTACCCTCTTGTTCCTCTCGGTACCCTCTTTCCGTTTTTAGTCCTAGCTAGACTAGATAACCCTCGCCGTCGCCGGAATTGCTCACCGTCGCATCGCCGGAGTCGGGAATAAGGGGTACTTTGCCCCCCCCCCGACACGCACCGTGCCAGATTCAATCCCGGCCGTGCGATCCAGATCCAACGCCAGAGATTAAATCATCTGTTCGGTTTAATCCGGGCCGTCGGATCTGAGTGAAGCGGTATGGTGCGATCTCGTGCGTTCGTTGGTATTTAAAACCCACATTTAATCTGGAGCGTCCATCGCATACCGGTTCGAACATTTTAATCTCAGCCATCCACGTCATTTTAACTCCCCCGCCTCGCCCGTGACCGCCCGATCGTGATCCAACGGTGGATCTTGATCCGGCGCACGCGCACAGTGCGCGGGTTCACCGTGAGCCTAGCTCACCGTGGACCCGAGAGGATTTAAATTTGAAAATAAATTCCAGAAAAGGTTTAAAACTTGTAAAATTCATATCTGGCGCATTTGAACTCTAAAAATTGACATTCCAATTTCAGAAAATTCATAATATTATTCTCTACATGATTATGCACTAAAAACAGTAGGTTCACTTTGGACATTTCATGTTTATTCAAATGAATATTCAAATGCCTTTAGGGTTAAAATACAAATTCAAATATTTAAACTTCAGAAAAATTTATAATTATTCTTTTCTGTCCATGTACTGAGAACCATTAAACTAACATGAACTTTCCATTTAAAAATTTACTAGGAAACTTAATGTGACAATAATCACATTTAAACAACCCTTTCTAAAAAGGACAACTTTTCATTTTAATTCCTTTAAAATTAAGTATGAAATAAATCTCAGAACCTTAACAATTAAATTTATTTTATTTTTAATCGAACCAACTTTAACCTATGTGCTTATCATGTATTATTATATTGTTTGATTGAATGATGTGTTCATTTTATTTTACTTTATTACATTGAAAAGACTACGACGCCACCGAGGAGCCGGAATACTTCCCGGAAGTCCCTCCCTCGCCTTTCGCTGAACAAGGCAAGTCACCAAAATAATCTTTTGAGCATATTGAACCCATGTTTGATTAAACTATCGCTAAAACACATAGGTTATATATGCATTAGTCCAATGAACCCTTACAATATATTTATTTAGGATCCCCCGACCTTGATGTGCAACCCAAGCCATGCTCTCTAGCCTAAACTCCTTGTCACCATATGATAAATGTTATTAGCTAGTGTCCGATGTATCGACACGATCGCTATAGGATAAAAATGAGTCGTAGTACATGGTTCTACTATATGATCCCCATTGTTTCCCATCTATGCAATTCTATCGGTGTTGGAGTTGTGGTTGTGAGTGAATGCATGGTGGGTTCTCGGTGCAAGCTAGGGCATTGGTCGGTAGCACCCGGGGCACTATAAGGACCGGTCTGAGGGATCCGTTGCAATACACTTCCGTACTAACCACAAGTCTAGTGGGTAAGTCCTAACTAAGGTATGGATTATTCCAAACCGAGGCCACCATTTGGAGATGGGTCAAGCAGCACCTGCGGGTGGCTATGTACCAATGTGGCACAAAAGGGGGTGCGATGTTAGCCGGGATGCGGCCCGGCGCGCCGGTGAAACCTAGAGCGGGTGGTTATCGCTTAGAGCATTTCATGCCGAGGTTTTGGCACGAGTTCCTGTGGTATGGGTCATCTCTTTTGGGATGAGTGCGTGCCTTGTGGGTACAGTAGTACATCTCTGATCAGAATCTTAAATCTTTTCGAAAAGCCGAGCCCACGGTCAAGGGCGGGTTGCGTGACATCCCACAGTTAGATTACTTTGGATATGTATGTGCATAATGGTTTGACATGTAAGGACTGTTGAGCGAGGAGGTAAAACGTACTCCTCGAGTTAGATGATGTTGTTGATGCTCATGTTTACTTTTCCGCATGATTAAATTTGATTACACTAAAGGCAATAACTAAAAATGTACTTTTCCGCAATGTTAGCCATTACCCTTCCTTGTTTATTATCCTGCATTATTAATTGCATTTGCGGTGGCTTATTGAGTACTTTTTGTACTCATACCTGTTGGACCCCACAAAGGATGCCTACTATGAAGACGGTCTGGAGTAGCGACCCAGTCAAGCAAAGATTCTGAAGAAGGCGTTCGTCATGCATTTTAATTATTTTTATCATTTTTATTAAACTCTGATGTAATAAATATGGTCTGCGCACCATGAATGCCGTCGTATGTACGTTTGTCGCATGATGAACCTCTTGTATTATTGTTTTTCTTATGAAATTCAATAATGTCTCGATTTTTATAAATCGGGGCGCTACAAGATGGTATCAGAGCCGACTTGACTGTAGGAAGCCAAACAGACCCGCCTAGCCAGTAGCCACATGAAATTATTTCTCGAAAACCTACTTTATAAACTTTGTTCCTCTCCTCACTTTTATTCAACTTGATTTTTTGTAGATGCCTGTCTACCAAGTTCACAGCTACTTCCGCCACTACGAGGGCTTCGTCCGGGAGCTCCGTATGATGCTCACCTTCCTCGGGTTCCTCTTCGAACCCGAATTCCAAGGAGTGTACCCCGACGAGTTCGCCGGGCCTTGTGACGTCTCCCTCACTGTCCACGGCTCCGGAGAACACCTGCCGCCCTACACCACCGCACTTGGAGGCCCGACCTTCGACGTCGCGTGCCAATGAGTTGCCCTCCAGGCCCTCATGGAGCTGAGGATGATCTACGATGATCGTCTTCAGAACTCGTCCTTCCAGCTTGTGCCGAAGCGTACTCCCGGCGCCCACCGTAGCATCTACCTTGGAGTTCACTCCGTGCGTGATCCGGTCATGGCCCGGCAGTCGCGTCTTCTGCAGGCTATGGATGACCTCCATACCGAGGCGGTGCTCGATGCCGACCCCACTTTGGCGGAGATGATGGCGAATCAGAACCAACTAATCACCGCCCTCCTCACTCAGATGCAGCACCAACAAGCTCAGTTGGACCGACTGCAGAACGGGGAACCTGCCCCTCGCGCACCAGCACCCGCACCCGCTCCACAACTCTCGGAGTTTCTGCGCGTGCGCCCGCCCATCTTCTCAAGCACCACCAACCCGATGGAGGCCGGAGATTGGCTTCGCACCATCGGAAAGAAGCTTGACCTCCTCCCCTGCACCGACCGGGAGCGAGTGGCCTTCGCAACTCACCAGCTCCAAGGTCCTGCCGCTGAATGGTGGGACAACTATCGTGAGTCCCAGCCAGAGGACCACGTGGTGACTTGGGCGGAGTTCACCATCGCCTTTCGTGCCGCCCACGTCCCCGCCGGTGTCATCGTGGTAAAACAGCAGGAGTTCCGCGACCTGCAACAAGGCAACCGGACCGTCATGGAGTACCTCCATGAGTTCAATCGCCTCGCCCGCTACGCACCAGAGGAAGTGCGCACCGACGCCCTCCGCCAAGCCAAGTTCCTCCGGGGACTTAAGGATGAGCTGTCCATCCAGCTCGTCACCACCGACTACGCCGACTTCCAATGGCTAGTCAACAAAGCACTCATCCAAGAGACTGAGCAAAACAGGTTGGACCTCAAGAAGAGGAAGATGATCGCCTTCAAGCATCAACAGGCGAACTCTCAGAGGCCCCGCTTCATCCCTCCGCCACCAGCACCCGCCTACCATCCTCGACCCGCCTATAGGGCACCTCATGCCGCCGGTGGATCCAACGCCGGGCATCCTCGCCCCGCTCCACCAACTCCGGCCGCTCAGCCGACACCAGCCGCCAAGGCCCCGATCTTGAAGGATCGCCAAGGGAGGTCGGTCGTCTGTTTCAACTACCGCAAGGAAGGGCACTATTCGCACCAGTGTCCTCACCCCAAGCAGCCCCAAGGCACGGCACCCAACCAGGCGGTTCGTGCCCGCGTCAACCACATCAGCGCGGAGGAAGCTCAGGAGGCTCCTGAAGTCGTGCTCGGTACGTTTACTATGAATTCCGTACCAGCCGTAATATTATTTGACTCCGGAGCAACACACTCCTTCGTCTCAGAAGATTTTGTGAAAACAAACGAAATGGACGTACTCCCTCTACCCATCCCCATGGTGATTGCCACTCCCGGCAATAGGACCTTAGGCCACTTATACAGCCCTAAGGTTCAGATTGACATCCAAGGAGTATTATTTTGGGCCGAGCCAGTCCTCATAAAATGCATCGGACTCGACCTCATACTAGGGATGGATTGGTTGATGAAGCACAAGGGAGTGATCGACTGTGCCAACAAGTCCGTCACGGTGACCAACCCTGAAGGCGCAGCCGTCACCTTTCGAATGACCAGTCGCAAACCACTCGAAGCATCCCTTCGCTCGATAGCTCTTGAAGAAGTACCCATAGTCAAGGAGTTCGCGGACGTCTTCCCTGAAGACCTACCCGGAATGCCTCCCAAGCGGGACATCGAATTCAGAATCGAACTTGTCCCCGGGACCACTCCAATCTCCAAGCCCCCATACCGGATGGCCACTAATGAACTAGCCGAAGTCAAGAGAAACATCGAAGACCTAGAGCAGAAAGGGTACATTCGACCAAGTACCTCACCCTGGGGTGCACCGGTCATATTTGCCATGAAGAAGGACAAGACCAAGAGGATGTGCGTGGACTATAGAGCCTTGAATGACATAACCATCAAGAAAAGTACTCATTGCCTCGGATCGACGACCTGTTCGATCAGCTGAAAGGATCCTCGGTGTTTTCCAAGATTGACCTCAAGTCAGGTTATCACCTATTGAGGATTAGAGAAGAGGACATACCCAAGACTGCCTTCACCTCCCGCTATGGACTCTACGAGTATACAGTGATGTCGTTCGGACTCACGAATGCCCCGGCCTTTTTCATGAACATGATGAACAATGTATTCATGGAGTTCTTGGATAAGTTCATCGTGGTGTTCATCGATGATATCCTCGTTTACTCCAAGACCAAGGAAGAACACGAGACTCACCTCCGTCTGACCCTCGGAAAGCTAAGGGAGCAGCAACTGTACGCCAAATACAGCAAATGCGAATTTTGGTCGTCTGAGGTGAAGTTCCTCGGTCACGTTATATCTGCCGGAGGAATAGCAGTAGACCCAACCACCGTTGAAGCGGTAACCAACTGGCTGCAGCCCACGACCGTGACCGAGATCCGGAGTTTTCTCGAATTGGCCGGATACTACCGCCGGTTCATCGAGAATTTTTCCAAGATCGCCAAGCCTATGACCAGACTTTTGCAGAAGGAAGTAAAGTTTGAATGGACCCCCGACTGCGAAGAAAGCTTCCAGACTCTCAAGAAGAAACTAGTGTCAGCTCCTATTCTGACTCTGCCAGACATCCGGAAAGACTTCCACATCTACTGTGATGCCTCTCGTCAAGGATTGGGATGCGTCTTAATGCAAGAAGGGAAGGTGATATCCTACGCCTCCCGGCAACTGAGACCGCATGAGCTGAACTACCCGACCCACGACCTGGAACTAGCAGCCGTGGTTCATGCCTTGAAGATATGGAGACATTACCTTGTGGGGAATCGGTGTGAGGTCTTCACCGACCACAATAGCATCAAGTATATATTCACCCAACCAGATCTGAACCTCAGGCAAAGGAGATGGTTGGAACTGATCAAGGATTACGACTTGGGCATCCATTATCATCCGGGCAAGGCCAATGTGGTGGCAGACACCCTTAGTCGAAAAGGGTATTGCAACGCCATCATGATCCAAGACCAGGCTCCTTTACTTTACAAGGAGATGGAAAGGCTGAATTTAGGGATCACCACCCGATCGTACCTCGCTGCCTTGGAGTCTCGGCCTGTCTTGATAGACCAGATTCGAGAAAAGCAGAAGGAAGACCCGGACATCTTGGAGATCTAGCAGAACATGAGAAAGGGTAAAGCCCCCGGATTTTCCGAGGACGAGCATGGTACCATCTAGTTCGGAAACCGGATATGCGTACCCGACCTACCTAAATTGAAGACTCTCCTCCTTCAAGAGGCCCACGATACCCTATACTCCATTCATCCCGGGAGTACAAAGATGTATCAAGATCTGAAGGAAAAATATTGGTGGGTCAGCATGAAGAGAGAAATAGCTGAGTATGTGGCCAAGTGCGACACATGCCGGCGAGTCAAGGCAGAGCATCAAAGGCCTGCCGGACTTCTCCAACCTCTCAAGGTCCCTGAATGGAAGTGGGAAGAGATAGGAATGGACTTTATCATGATACTGCCCAGGACCCAAGCTGGTCATGACTCTATCTGGGTGATCGTCGACCGACTCACCAAGGTAGCTCACTTCGTTCCGGTCAAGACAACTTACACCGTCGCCAAGTTGGCCGAGTTGTATATGACCCGGATCATGTGCCTTCACGGAGTTCCTAAGAAGATTGTATCTGACAGCGGGAGTCAGTTTACCTCCAAGTTTTGGAAGAACCTTCAAGAGGAACTCGGCACCCGGCTGAACTTTAGCACCGCCTATCATCCACAGACCGACGGTCAAACCAAAAGGGTCAACCAGATATTGGAAGATATGCCACTACAACAAAACAGAAGTCTTTCATCGGCCAAATTAACTTCCGTCGGCTTTTGGCAAAGCCGACAGAAGTTAAGTTAACTTCTGTCGGCTCCTAACAGTGGTTGACGGAAGTTAGGGGCCTTTTCCCCCAACCGTGCGCGCGTACAGGGAGACCTAACTCCCTGTACACGCCCACGCCGCCGCCGCCTCCCGCGCCCAGCCCGCCACCGCCTCCCGCCCTCGCCGCCTCCCGCCGCCGCCCGCCCTCGCCGCCTCGGGCCGCCGCCCGCCTCGGCCGCCGCCCGCCCGCCCGGCCACCGCTTGCCTCGGCCGCTGCCCGCCCGGCCGCCGCCCGCGCCGACCCACGCTGCTCTGGCCTCCCCGCCGCCGCCGCCGGTCCCGCCTCCCACGCCGACCGCGCGCCCGCGTCGCACACCCGCCGCCACCTCGCTCCCGCGCCGCCTCCCGCCGGCGCCGCCGCCAGTGCCGCCCACCTCCGGCCCACCGCCACCGTGCCCCACCGCCGCCGGTCCGAGCCACCGGACACCGCGCCCGCCCCCACAGCCCGCCCTCGCAGCCGCCGGCCGACGGACGCCGCCCCGGCCCCTCCCGGCCACCACCGCCCCTATTTCGGCCGTCACCATCCGAACACCATCGCCCGTCACCCGTCGGCGCTCGCCGTCGCCACCCGACAATTAAGTAATGCTATAAACTTGATTTCAAGTTTTGAATTCTAAGTTCTTGTGTTCAAAATTTATGAAACTTGTGGATATCTAGTTGAAATTGGTTTGAACAAATTTGTTGGTTTAGTTAATTGAATTGGATAGTAAAATATTGCTATTAACTCTAGATGTTTGTTTAGAAGTTGTATTCTAAAAGTATATATGCAATGAAAATATGTGTTGTATAGGTTGTTGTCTGTAACACCCCAAATTTTCAAACCAATAAAAATATTATTAAATTCAATTTCTTGGAATTATTATTTCTGAAAATACTTTTAATTCCCTTTTATACCCTTTTGAACTACAACATAGAGTAGATGACCAAACTAGGAGGTGAAACTTTTTGTATATGATCCTAAGACCAAAATATAATTTAGAGAATTTTTATAAATTTTTACCAGCCTTGGAAGTAACCCTAATATTTTAATCTATTTTCTGGAATTATTTTTATTCAGAAAAGTATTAGAACAGTAATGGGCTCCTCCCCTCCCTTCTCTCTCTCCCGGCCGGCCCAACCCGTTACCCGCGCTCGCCTCTGGCTGACAAACGGACCCCACCTGTCGGCGCCGAAACCCTCCCCTCGCGCGCGCACCCGACACCCCGGCCCCACCCGTCAGTCGCCACCCTCGCCCGCTCGCGCCCGCTGGCCAGTGGCCCCCGCCTGTCAGACCCGTCGTCTACCTCCCGCCATCGCCCCCAAATTCCGCTGGCCGACGACCCCGCCTCGGATCCGCCTCGCTGGCCCCTCCCGCATTAAATTGGCGCCATTAACAGCCCCCCCCCACCGCGCTCGGCCGACCGTTTCCCCGCTTAAATCCTCGCGTTTACGCCACGGGATCGCCGCTACGCGTGCATGGCCGAGCCATCGCCGGCGAGTAAAGGCCCTCTCCCGGTTTCCTTGCATGCGAGCCCTCTCCGGTGCCCTATTTAAGCCCCCAGCCTGAGCCGCGTCCGACCCCCACGCTTAATCGCCTCGAGAACGAACAGAGCACCCGCAATTCGCCTTTTAGCGCGCACCCTCCGGTTCGCCTCCGGCCACCGCTCGCCGTCGCACCGGACCACCTCCACCCGTGCCTCCGCCATCAACGTGACCTCGAGAACGACCCCTACCTTGGCCACGCCTCCGTTGGTCAAGGAGATCGTCGGAACACCATCGCCGACGAGGAGCCCGAACCACTCCGCCGTCTACCCTCGTCGCCGGCCTCGCTCCGTCGACCCCTCGCCTCGTCTAAGGTACCATCGTGACCGCCTTGGCCTCGTCTTTCCGTTTTCGCATAGAGCTAGGGCCTAGCCCCCTCGTAGGCGCCATCGCCACCGCACCCGAGCCCCGCCGTCGCCGGAGACGAAGGGGGGTATAACCCCCTTAGCGCGTGTCGTGCCGGATTCAATCCTGGCCGCACGATCGCAATCGGACGACGCGCGTGAGTCCACGTACGCGATCTAATCCGCACCGTCGGATCTGGTCAAAGCGTTACGTTTTAATCTCGCGCGTTGATTTCCATTTAACCCGACGCGCGATCTCGTGCGTCCACGTGGTACCCCTTCGCGCGTTTTAATCCTGGCCGTCCGTTATCACTTAACCCTCCCGCCTCGCGCCTGGCCACCGGATCCAGATCCAACGGTCCAGATCGACCCGGCGCACGCGCACAGTGCGCGGGTTCACCGTGGGCCTGGCTCACCGTGGACCCGAGGGGTTTAAAATTTGAAAATAAATTCCAGAAATGCTTTTAAACTTGTAAAATTCATATCTAATGCATTTGAACTCCAAACATTACCATTCCAATTTCAGAAAATTCATAAAATTATTCTCTACATATTTGTGCAATAAAAACAGTAGGTTTACTTGGACATTTTCATGTTTATTTAAATAAGTATTCAAATACCCTTAGGATTAAAATGCAAATTTAAATATTTAAACTTCAGAAAATTTACATATTTGTTCCTTTCTGTTTAAACACTAGAACCACTGAGTTTTCTCTGAATCATTCATATTAAATTAATTAGAAAACTTAATGTGGTATTATTCACACTTAAACACCCTTTTATGAAAAACAATAATTCATTTTGATTCATTTTAAATTAATTGTGAAATAAATTTCAGAACCTTAACAACTGATTTTCTTTAAAATCAAACCAACTAAAACCCACATGCTTGTTGTGTGATTTTACGTTGTTTATATCGAATGTTATATTTATTCTACTTTATTATTATTGAAAAGACTACGACGCCGTCGAGGAGCCGGAATACTTCCCGGAAGTCCCTCCCTCGCCTTTCGCTGAACAAGGCAAGTCACCAAACAAATCTCTTGAACATATTGGACCCATGTTTGAATTGACTATCGCTATAACACATAGGTTATATATGCATTAGTCAAATGAACCCTTACATTATATTTATTTAGGATCCCCCGACCTTGATGTGCAACCCAAGCCATGCTATCTCGCCTAACCTCCTTGTCACCATATGATCAATGATATTAGTTAGTGTCCAAAGTATTGACACGGCCGCTATAGGATAAAAATGAGTCGTAGTAAAATGGTTCTATTATATGATCCCCGTTACTTCTTATCCTTGGAAATTCTGTTGGTGATGAGTCATGGTTGTGAGTGTTTGCATGGTGGGTTCCGGGTGCAAGCTAGGGCATTGGTCAGTCGTACCCGGGGCACTATAAGGACCGGTCTGAGGGATCCGTTGCAATACACTTACGTACTAACCACAAGTCTAGTGGGTAAGTCCTAACTAAGGTATGGGTTGTTCCAAACCGAGGCCACCATTTGGAGATGGGTCAAGTTGCACCTGCGGGTGACTTGTACCAATGTGGCGCAAAAGGGGGTGCGACGTTAGCCGGGATGCGGCCCGGCGCGCCGGCGAAACCTAGAGCGGGTGGTTATCGCTTGGAACATCTCATATTGAGGTTTTGGCACGAGTTCTCGTGTAATGGGTCATCTCGTTGAGATGAGTGCGTGCCTTGTGGGTACAGTAGTACACCTCTGATCAGAGTCTTAAATCTTTTCGAAAAGCCGAGCCCACGGTCAAGGGCGGGTTGCGTGACATCCCCCAGTTAGTTTACCTTGAATATGAATGTGCATGATGGATTGACATGTAAGGACTGTTGTGCGAGGAGGTAAAACGTACTCCTCGAGTTAGTCGATGTTGATGATGTTCATGTTTACTTTCCGCATGATTAAAATATGATTACACTAAATGCCATAACTACAACTGCTTTATTTCGCATTGTTAGCCTTTATCCTTCCTTGTTTATTATCCTGCATTATTATTTGCATTTGCGGTGGCTTGTTGAGTACTTTTTGTACTCATACCCGTTGGACCCCACAGAGGTTGCTTACTTCGAAGACGGTCTGGAGTAGCGACCCAGTCGAGAAGAAAGATCCTGAAGAAGACGTTCGTCATGCCGCTGTTTAAATTATCTTATTACTGTTTTTACTAAAACAATGTTGTAATAAATATGGTCTGCGTACCATGGATATTGTCGTATGTACGTTGTCGCATGATGAACCTCTTGTATTATTGTTTTTCTATGGAAATTCAATAATGTCTCGATTTGTTTAAATCGGGGCGCTACAAGATGGTATCAGAGCCGACTCGACTGTAGGAAGCCAAACAGACCCGCCTAGCCATTAGCCATAGGAAATTATTTCTTGAAAATCTACTTCATAAACTTTGTTCCTCTCCTCACTTTTATTCAACTTGCTGTTTTGTAGATGCCTGTCTACCAAGTCCACAGCTACTGCCGCCACTATGAGGGCTTCGTCCGGGAGCTCCGCATGATGCTCACCTTCCTCGGGTTCCTCTTCAAACCCGAATTCCAAGGAGTGTACCCCGACGAGTTCGCCGGGCCTTGTGACGTCTCCCTCACCGTCCATGGCTCCGGAGAACATCTGCCGCCCTACACCACCGCACTTGGAGGCCCGACTTTCGACGTCGCGTGCCAACGAGTCACCCTCCATGCCCTCATGGAGCTGAGGATGATCTACGACGATCGTCTTCAGAACTCATCCTTCCGGCTTGTGCCGAAGCGTACTCCCGGAGCCCACCGTAGCATCTACCTCGGAGTTCACTCTGTGCGTGATCTGGTCATGGCCCGGCAGTCGCGTCTTCTGCAGGCCATGGATGATCTCCATACCGAGGCGGTGCTCGACGCCGACGAGCACCATGAGGCGGTTGCGTTTCTTCGTGAAGAAACGAAGAACCTGATCCAGCAAAACGGCGAGCTGCAGCGCAAGATCATGCAGCTGCAGAAGGACATCGCTGAGATGGTTCCTCTTCTTCCAAGGAAGAAGAAGCCCATCCGTGAGCCCCTCCCTCGCCCCAAGAGGATCCCGCCACGACCCTCCCCCGCTAGGCCTTCCACCAGCGCCCCTACACCACGCCCCGGCCTCGTCTCCGACTCCATCATCGAGAATTTTCTCGAGCCCACCATCTCTCTGGAGCCGCGCACTCGTGGTTCCGAGAGCACGGAGACCGCCTCCGGTGGCGAGTAGGCGTTAGGAGACGCGAAAGTAAATAAAAAGCATTATTTTGTATGTGGTGCTACCCACGACGAGTGTGTTGTGGGTAGAATAAGAACTTGATTGTAATGAACATTTATACCACTCTATATACTTATGTGCTTGAATCTTATATGGTATTTTTGGTTGTATTATTGTTTCGTCATCTTTTGCTTTATCACTATGGATATTCAGAAGATGGCCGACCACCAGAACACCGGCTCCAACAACGGAGCAGGAGGAAGCCGAGATGCACCTGAGGGTGTTGTGCCCAACTGGGGTGCAACGGGCCCGCGCCAATCCGGGTCGCCTTCCGCCAACCACCCCACCTTGGCGGAAATGATGGCAAATCAGAACCATCTGATCACCGCCCTCCTCACCCAAATGCAGCACCAACAGGCTCAGTTGGACCGTCTGCAGAACGGGGAGCCCGCCCCTCGTGCACCAGCACCCGCGGCCGCTCCGCAGCTCTCCGAGTTTTTGCGCGTGCGCCCGCCCATCTTCTCGAGCACAACCAACCCGATGGAGGCCGGAGATTGGCTTCGCACCATCGAGAAGAAGCTCGACCTCCTCCCCTGCACTGACCGGGAGCGGGTGGCCTTCGCCACTCACCAGCTCCAGGGTCCCGCCGCTGAATGGTGGGACAACTACCGTGCGTCCCAGCCAGAGGGCCACATGGTGACTTGGGCGGAGTTCACCATCACCTTTCGTGCCGCCCACGTCCCCGCCGGCGTCATCGCGGTGAAACAGCAGGAGTTCCGCGACCTGCAGCAAGGCAACGGGACTGTCATGGAGTACCTCCATGAGTTCAACCGCCTCGCCCGCTACGCACCGGAGGAAGTGCGCACCGACGCCCTCCGCCAAGCCAAGTTCCTCAGAGGACTTAAGGATGAGATGTCCATCCAGCTCGTCGCCGCCGACTTCGCCGACTTCCAGCGGCTGGTCAACAAAGCGCTCATCCAAGAGACTGAGCAGAACAAGCTGGACCTCAAGAAGAGGAAGATGATCGCCTTCAAGCATCAGCAGGCGAACTCTCAGAGGCCCCGCTTCGTCCCTCCGCCACCAGCGCCCACCTACCATCCTCGGCCCGCCTACAGGCCACCTCACGCAGCCGGTGGATCCAACGCCGGGCATCCTCGCCCCGCTCCACCAGCTCCGGCCGCTCAGCCGATACCGGCCGCCAAGGCCCCAATCCTGAAGGATCGCCAAGGAAGGCCGGTCATCTGCTTCAACTGCCGCAAGGAAGGGCACTATTCGCACCAGTGTCCTCACCCCAAGCAGAACCAAGGCGCAGCACCTCACCAGGCGGTTCGCGCCCGCGTCAACCATATCAGCGCGGAGGAAGCTCAGGAGGCTCCTGAAGTCGTACTCGGTACATTTACTATGAATTCCGTACCGGCCGTCATATTATTTGACTCTGGAGCAACCCACTCCTTCGTCTCGGAAAATTTTGTGAAAACAAACAATCTGGACGTGCTACCTCTACCCATTCCCATGGTGATTGCCACTCCCGGCAATAGGACCTCAGCTCGCTTCTACAGCCCTAAGGTTCAACTTGACATCCAAGGAGTGCTGTTTCAGGCCGAGCCCGTCCTCATCCAATGCACCGGACTCGACCTTATACTAGGTATGGATTGGTTGATGAAGCACAAGGGAGTGATCGACTGTGCCAACAAGTCCGTCACGGTGACCAGTCCTGAAGGCGTAACCGTTACCTTCCGGATGACCAGTCGTAAACCACTCGGAGCGTCCCTTCGCTCAATAGCTCTTGAAGAGGTGCCAATAGTCAAGGAGTTTGCAGACGTTTTCCCCGAAGATCTGCCCGGAATGCCTCCCAAGCGGGACATCGAATTCAGAATCGAGCTTGTCCCGGGGACCACTCCAATCTCCAAGCGCCCATACCGAATGGCCGCCAATGAACTAGCCGAAGTCAAGAGCAACATCGAAGACCTAGAGCAGAAAGGTTACATCCGACCGAGTACCTCACCTTGGGGTGCACCAGTTATATTTGCCATGAAGAAGGACAAGACCAAGAGGATGTGCGTGGACTATAGAGCCTTGAACGACGTAACCATCAAGAACAAGTACCCATTGCCTCGGATCGACGACCTGTTCGATCAGCTGAAAGGATCCTCGGTGTTTTCCAAGATTGACCTCAGGTCAGGTTATCACCAATTGAGGATTAGGGAAGAAGACATACCCAAGACTGCCTTCACCTCCTGCTATGGACTCTACGAGTACACTGTGATGTCGTTCGGACTCACGAATGCCCCGGCCTTTTTCATGAACATGATGAACAATGTATTCATGGAGTTCTTGGACAAGTTCATCGTGGTGTTCATCGACGATATCCTCGTTTACTCCAAGACCAAGGAAGAACACGAGACTCACCTCCGTCTGACCCTCGGAAAGCTAAGGGAGCAGCAACTGTACGCCAAATACAGCAAATGCGAATTTTGGTCGTCTGAGGTGAAGTTCCTCGGCCATGTTATATCTGCTGGAGGAATAGCAGTGGACCCAACCACCGTTGAAGCAGTAACCAACTGGCTACAGCCCACGACCGTGACCGAGATCCGGAGTTTCCTCGGATTGGCCGGATATTACCGCCGGTTCATCGAGAATTTTTCCAAGATCGCCAAGCCTATGACCAGACTTCTGCAGAAGGAAGTGAAGTTTGATTGGACCCCCGACTGCGAAGAAAGTTTCCAGACCCTCAAGAAGAAGCTAGTATCAGCCCCCATTCTGACTCTGCCAGACATCCAGAAAGACTTCCACGTCTACTGTGATGCCTCTCGTCAAGGATTGGGATGCGTCTTAATGCAAGAAGGGAAGGTAATATCCTACGCCTCCCGGCAGTTGAGACCACATGAGCTGAACTACCCAACCCACGACCTGGAACTAGCAGCCGTGGTTCATGCCTTGAAGATATGGAGACATTACCTTGTGGGAAATCGGTGTGAGGTCTTCACCGACCACAAGAGCCTCAAGTACATATTCACCCAACCAGATCTGAACCTCAGGCAAAGGAGATGGTTGGAACTGATCAAGGATTACGACTTGGGCATCCATTATCATCCGGGCAAAGCGAATGTGGTGGCAGACGCCCTTAGTCGAAAAGGGTACTGCAATGCCATCATGATTCAAGACCAAGCTCCTTTACTTTATAAGGAGATGGAAAGGCTAAACCTAGGGATCACCACTTGAGAGTACCTCGCTGCCTTGGAGTCTCGGCCTGTCTTAATAGACCAGATCCGAGAGAAGCAGAAGGAAGACCCAGACATCCTGGAGATCCAGCAAAACATGAGGAAGGGTAAAGCCCCCGGATTCTCCGAGGACGAACATGGTACCATCTGGTTCGGAAACCGAGTATGCGTACCCAACCTACCTGAGTTGAAGACTCTCATCCTTCAAGAAGCCCACGATACTCTATACTCCATCCATCCTGGGAGTACAAAGATGTACCAAGACCTGAAGGAAAAATATTGGTGGGTCAGCATGAAGAGAGAAATAGCTGAGTATGTGGCCAAGTGCGACACATGCCGGCGAGTCAAGGCAGAGCATCAGAGACCTGCCGGACTGCTTCAACCCCTCAAAGTCCCTGAATGGAAGTGGGAAGAGATAGGAATGGACTTCATCACGGGACTGCCCAGGACCCAAGCTGGTCATGATTCTATCTGGGTGATCGTCGACCGACTCACCAAGGTAGCCCACTTCGTTCCGGTCAAGACAACTTACACCGTCGCCAAGTTGGCTGAGTTGTATATGACCCGGATCGTGTGCCTTCACGGAGTTCCTAAGAAGATTGTATCTGACCGCGGGAGTCAGTTTACCTCCAAGTTTTGGAAGAACCTTCAAGAGGAACTCGGCACCCGGCTGAATTTTAGCACCGCCTATCATCCACAAACCGACGGTCAGACCGAAAGGGTCAACCAGATATTGGAGGATATGCTTAGAGCTTGTGCTCTAGACTTTGGCGGAATGTGGGACAAGAACTTACCTTATGCAGAGTTCTCCTACAACAACAGCTATCAAGCCAGCCTGCAAATGTCCCCGTTCGAAGCACTCTATGGGCGTAAGTGCAGAACGCCGTTGCTCTGGGATCAAACCAGAGAATCACAACTGTTTGGGACTGACTTATTGAGAGAAGCTGAAGAGAAAGTTAAGATCATAAGAGACCGATTGAAGGCAGCCCAATCCAGACAAAAGAGCTATGCCGACAACCGTCGAAGAGACCTAGCCTTTGAGGAGGGCGACTATGTCTACCTCCGAGTCACTCCCCTCCGTGGCACTCAAAGGTTCAACATGAAAGGCAAACTAGCACCCCGCTACGTCGGACCTTTCCAGATCCTCCGTCGACAAGGAGAAGTGGCATATCAACTGGAACTGCCTCCATCCTTGGCAGGAGTTCATGATGTGTTCCATGTCTCTCAGCTGAAGAAGTGCCTCCGTGTACCCACCGAGCAAGCCGACCTTCAGCAGCTCAATGTCCAAGAAGACTTGACCTACATAGAGAGGCCCGTCAAGATCTTGGAAACCAAGGAGAGAGTAACCAGAAGTCGTGTCGTCCGCTTCTGCAAAGTCCAATGGAACAACCATCCCGCCGAAGAAGCCACTTGGGAAAAAGAAGACGAGCTGAAAGCCCAATACCCCGAGCTATTCGAGTAACGTTCCAATCTCGAGGACGAGATTCTTGTAAGGGGGATAGGTTTGTAACACCCCAAATTTTCAAACCAATAAAAATATTATTAAATTCAATTTCTTGGAATTATTATTTCTGAAAATACTTTTAATTCCCTTTTATACCCTTTTGAACTACAACATAGAGTAGATGACCAAACTAGGAGGTGAAACTTTTTGTATATGATCCTAAGACCAAAATATAATTTAGAGAATTTTTATAAATTTTTACCAGCCTTGGAAGTAACCCTAATATTTTAATCTATTTTCTGGAATTATTTTTATTCAGAAAAGTATTAGAACAGTAATGGGCTCCTCCCCTCCCTTCTCTCTCTCCCGGCCGGCCCAGCCCGTTACCGCGCTCGCCTCTGGCTGACAAACGGACCCCACCTGTCGGCGCCGAAACCCTCCCCTCGCGTGCGCACCCGACACCCCGGCCCCACCCGTCAGTCGCCACCCTCGCTCGCTCGCGCCCGCTGGCCAGTGGCCCCCGCCTGTCAGACCCATCGTCTACCTCCCGCCATCGCCCCCAAATTCCGCCGGCCGACGACCCCTCCTCGGATCCGCCTCGCTGGCCCCTCCCGCATTAAATTGGCGCCATTAACAGCCCCCCCGCGCTCGGCTGACCGTTTCCCCGCTTAAATCCTCGCGTTTACGCCATGGGATCGCCGCTACGCGTGCATGGCCGAGCCATCGCCGGCGAGTAAAGGCCCTCTCCCAGTTTCCTTGCATGCGAGCCCTCTCCGGTGCCCTATTTAAGCCCCCAGCCTGAGCCGCGTCCGACCCCCACGCTTAATCGCCTCGAGAACGAACAGAGCACCCGCAATTCGCCTTTTAGCGCGCACCCTCCGGTTCGCCTCCGGCCACCGCTCGCCGTCGCACCGGACCACCTCCACCCGTGCCTCCGCCATCAACGTGACCTCGAGAATGACCCCTACCTCGGCCACGCCTCCGTTGGTCAAGGAGATCGCCGGAACACCATCGCCGACGAGGAGCCCGAACCACTCCGCCGTCTACCCTCGTCGCCGGCCTCGCTCCGTCGACCCCTCGCCTCGTCTAAGGTACCATCATGACCGCCTTGGCCTCCTCTTTCCGTTTTCGCATAGAGCTAGGGCCTAGCCCCCTCGTAGGCGCCATCGCCACCGCACCCGAGCCCCGCCGTCGCCGGAGACGAAGGGGGGTATAACCCCCTTAGCGCGTGTCGTGCCGGATTCAATCCTGGCCGCACGATCGCAATCGGACGACGCGCGTGAGTCCACGTACGCGATCTAATCCGCACCGTCGGATCTGGTCAAAGCGTTACGTTTTAATCTCGCGCGTTGATTTCCATTTAACCCGACGCGCGATCTCGTGCGTCCACGTGGTACACCTTCGCGCGTTTTAATCCTGGCCGTCCGTTATCACTTAACCCTCCCGCCTGGCCACCGGATCCAGATCCAACGGTCCAGATCGACCCGGCGCACGCGCACAGTGCGCGGGTTCACCGTGGGCCTGGCTCACCGTGGACCCGAGGGGTTTAAAATTTGAAAATAAATTCCAGAAATGCTTTTAAACTTGTAAAATTCATATCTAATGCATTTGAACTCTAAAAATTACCATTCCAATTTCAGAAAATTCATAAAATTATTATCTACATATTTATGCAATAAAAACAGTAGGTTTACTTGGACATTTTCATGTTTATTTAAATAAGTATTCAAATACCCTTAGGATTAAAATGCAAATTTAAATATTTAAACTTCAGAAAATTTACATATTTGTTCCTTTCTGTTTAAACACTAGAACCACTGAGTTTTCTCTGAATCATTCATATTAAATTAATTAGAAAACTTAATGTGGTATTATTCACACTTAAACACCCTTTTATGAAAAACAATAATTCATTTTGATTCATTTTAAATTAATTGTGAAATAAATTTCAGAACCTTAACAACTGATTTTCTTTAAAATCAAACCAACTAAAACCCACATGCTTGTTGTGTGATTTTACGTTGTTTATATCGAATGTTATATTTATTCTACTTTATTATTATTGAAAAGACTACGACGCCGTCGAGGAGCCGGAATACTTCCCGGAAGTCCCTCCCTCGCCTTTCGCTGAACAAGGCAAGTCACCAAACAAATCTCTTGAACATATTGGACCCATGTTTGAATTGACTATCGCTATAACACATAGGTTATATATGCATTAGTCAAATGAACCCTTACATTATATTTATTTAGGATCCCCCGACCTTGATGTGCAACCCAAGCCATGCTATCTCGCCTAACCTCCTTGTCACCATATGATCAATGATATTAGTTAGTGTCCAAAGTATTGACACGGCCGCTATAGGATAAAAATGAGTCGTAGTAAAATGGTTCTATTATATGATCCCCGTTACTTCTTATCCTTGGAAATTCTGTTGGTGATGAGTCATGGTTGTGAGTGTTTGCATGGTGGGTTCCGGGTGCAAGCTAGGGCATTGGTCAGTCGTACCCGGGGCACTATAAGGACCGGTCTGAGGGATCCGTTGCAATACACTTACGTACTAACCACAAGTCTAGTGGGTAAGTCCTAACTAAGGTATGGGTTGTTCCAAACCGAGGCCACCATTTGGAGATGGGTCAAGTTGCACCTGCGGGTGACTTGTACCAATGTGGCGCAAAAGGGGGTGCGACGTTAGCCGGGATGCGGCCCGGCGCGCCGGCGAAACCTAGAGCGGGTGGTTATCGCTTGGAACATCTCATATTGAGGTTTTGGCACGAGTTCCCGTGTAATGGGTCATCTCGTTGAGATGAGTGCGTGCCTTGTGGGTACAGTAGTACACCTCTGATCAGAGTCTTAAATCTTTTCGAAAAGCCGAGCCCACGGTCAAGGGCGGGTTGCGTGACATCCCCCAGTTAGTTTACCTTGAATATGAATGTGCATGATGGATTGACATGTAAGGACTGTTGTGCGAGGAGGTAAAACGTACTCCTCGAGTTAGTCGATGTTGATGATGTTCATGTTTACTTTCCGCATGATTAAATATGATTACACTAAATGCCATAACTGCAACTGCTTTATTTCGCATTGTTAGCCTTTATCCTTCCTTGTTTATTATCCTGCATTATTATTTGCATTTGCGGTGGCTTGTTGAGTACTTTTTGTACTCATACCCGTTGGACCCAACAGAGGTTGCTTACTTCGAAGACGGTCTGGAGTAGCGACCCAGTCGAGAAGAAAGATCCTGAAGAAGACGTTCGTCATGCCGCTGTTTAAATTATCTTATTACTGTTTTACTAAAACAATGTTGTAATAAATATGGTCTGCGTACCATGGATATTGTCGTATGTACGTTGTCGCATGATGAACCTCTTGTATTATTGTTTTTCTATGGAAATTCAATAATGTCTCGATTTGTTTAAATCGGGGCGCTACATTGTCGAATAAGGAACACGTGTACATTTTTCTTTTGGTACATATTACGATTTTGTTGATTGTGATGTTGTATGTATGCTTATGCTTGTGAATACTTATGCTTGTATATATATATATACTTTATTATATATATTTCTTTTCGTATCCAATTTTTTATTTGACAACAACGTAGATAGTGTAATGAAACCTATGCGTCACCCGTTTCGGACCAACATGTCTCACACGTGTCATGCGTGTGAGATGTGTAGGTCCGGAATTGTCCCTTTTTGGACAGCCTCAGAGTGGGCGACAGAGCGTGGTTTTATGATGAGTCATGAGTCCGAATGGGATTTCAGTAACATAACCTTGTTGTTCTCCATTGCACCATTATCAGGCGTGCAATTGGAGAACAGCGGGGTTATGCTGCTGAAATTTCGTTCGGACTCATGGCTCGTCATAAATACCACGTTTTGTCGGTCACTCTTGGGTGGGTTTAGGACCTATCTTTTCCTATAGACCATGGTTGTCACGGCATCGCCTGTGCCGACTAGGCGTCCAGGCGGTCACCGCCGGACGCCATGGTGAATCGCGTCGCCGGCGGGCTCTGCTTCCCCTTGCGTCGCCGGCCGCCCGGCCGCCTCTGCTTCCCCTTCGTTGTTCGGAGGCGGAGGCGGGGGGGTGGCCAGGGTGTGTGTATGTTGTGAGCCCCTTGATTGAATGAATGTTTTGCATATAGAATGGCTGAGGACGACTGACGGTGGATGTATAGTGGTTGGATGAAAAGTGGAGCTCACACGAGGGAGTGGGTAATCAACGCTGAGAAATTTGTTGATCGTGCATTCGCTTTGACAACAAACACTGGCGCGAGGTGCCCATGCATGAAGTGCAGAAATTCTCGTTGGCAAGACAAGAGGACGTTGTCATTGCATATTTGCAAATATGGTTTCGTGCTAGGTTATGAAGTTTGGTCTTTTCACGGCGAGACAGGCCGTGAAAAAATGGTATTAGAAGTGGAAGAAGAAGATGATAGCGTTGCTGATGATAGGATGGATGAGATGGTTGATGCTATACGACCGGAGTTTGAATCAAACCCCGAGGATCCTCCAACACCGGAGGTTCAAAAGTTTTTTCGACATCCTTCGAGCTTCAGAAGAGCCATTGCATGAGCACACCACCGTAAGCGTTCTCGCTTTCGTGACTCGTATTATGGCTATTAAGTCAAAGTTTGCATTTTCAAACAATTGTTATAAGGAGCTCTTGAATCTGATCAGCGATATCCTTCCTAAGAACCATAAGGTGCCGAAAGACATGTACCAGTCAAAGAAAATGCTTTCTGCTCTCGGTATGGAGTATGAGAAGATTGATGTGTGCCGAGATAATTGTATGCTGTTCTGGAAAGAACATAGTAATGAGGTGAAATGCTTAAAATGTGGTAAACCGAGATTCGTAGAGGTCGTAAATGAAGACGGAGAGAAGGTGACGACAGAGGTTGCTATTAAGCAACTTCGTTACATGCCTCTTACACCTCGGGTGAAACGATTGTTTCTCTCAAAGAAAACCGCTAGACATATGCGATGGCATAAAGAAGGTGTACGTGAGAATAATCAAGTAATGGTGCACCCATCTGATGGTGTGGCATGGAAGGCTCTAGATGATTTTGATGCAGACTTTGCTAGTGATGCAAGGAATGTTCGCATCGGGTTGGCAACTGATGGATTCACGCCTTTCAATGTAACGGCATCGTCGTACTCTTGTTGGCCTGTGTTTGCTATTCCATACAACCTTCCACCTTCGTTTTGTATGAAATATGAATATATGTTCCTGTGTCTCATTATACCCGGTCCAGATCATCCTAGAACACGACTAAACGTGATGCTGAAGCCCTTAATTGAAGAGTTGAAACAATTGTTGAAAGGAGTTGAAGCATATGACTATGACCAGAAATAAAAATTCAATCTTCGAGTTGCGTATCTGTGGTCGGTCCACGATTTTCCGGCATACGATATTTTTTCTGGTTGGAGTTGTCATGGAAGGTTGACATGCCCGATATGTGCGAAGGACACAGATTGTTTTCGTCTGAACTTCGGGGGAAAGATTTGTTACTTTGATTGCCATAGATGCTTTTTGCCCATGAATCACCCATTTAGGTTACAGAGGAACAATTTCAAGAAGGACATCATTGTTGTAAAGGGACCACCAAGGCGTTTAAATGGTACAGAAATCGCTGATATGCTGAATGAGTTGGTCCTTAATGAAAATGAGGATGGATTTGTAGGATTCGGAACCGAACATAATTGGACCCACATATGTGGCTTATGGGAACTGTCGTATGTCAAATCACTAATTCTGATGCACAACATTGACGTTATGCATCAGGAACGTAATTATGGTGAAAGCATTATAAGTACATGTATGGATTTTACTGACAGGACAAAAGATAATGTAAAGGCGAGAAGAGATTTAGCTGAGATTTGTAATCGACCAACCCTTGAGTTGACGAATAGTGGTGGCAAGCCACGTGCCCCATTTTGTTTAAAACCTAAAGAAAAAAAGGTAATGAGGTGGTTGAAAAATTTGAAATTCCCAGATGGTTACGCCGCGGGATTTAGAAGAGCTGTGAACTTGAAGACAGGGAAATTAAATGGATTGAAAAGTCACGATTACCACATAATAATGGAAAGACTCCTTCCTGTAATGTTTCGCGGGTACCTGAATGATGATGTGTGGAAGGCGTTAGCTGAGCTGAGCCATTTTTATAGACAACTTTGTGCGAAAGAAATTAAGAAAGATATGATGGAGATGCTAGAGAAAGAGATCCCGGTGCTTTTATGTAAACTGGAAAAAATATTCCCTCCAGGGTTCTTCAATCCAATGCAACATTTACTGGTTCATCTGCCATATGAAGCTAAGGTAGGTGGCCCTGTGCAATATAGGTGGATGTATCATATTGAAAGGTCCCTAAAGAAGCTTAGAGCGATGGTTGGTAATAAGGCCAGAGTTGAAGGTTGCGTCGCAGAAGAATTTAAATTGAAAGAGATAGCATACTTCACTAGTGTATACTTCGCGAGCATCACAATGTCAACACACCTGCTACACGGTACCATATGGATGAAGACTATCCTTGTAGTGATCTCCAAATATTTGGGTGGAAGGGCATAACTGTTGGTGTCTCCACTGACATATTATGTAACTCAGGAAGAACGAACAAATGCCTTGCTCTACATGTACTCAAATATGGAAGAGATGGAACAATATTTCGCGTAAGTGATTCGTTTTAGTTTTATATTTTACCTCCAAATTTTATACCCGTTTGTTTACCTATTCGTTACAATGACAGTATGTTAGATTCGAAATACTTGACGTCTGGTCGTCAACCAACGGAGAAGCAATTAGATAAATTGCGTCGAGAAGGAGTAAATGGCGGGCCTAGTTTCCTCACTTGGTTCAGAGAACATGTAAATCCTTACCTTTTGTGACACGTATTATTTTAGTCTACTAGGTTAATTATCTGATAATCTCCTATGATTTGCAGTGTGTGCTCGCTGACAATGTACATATAGACTTGCGACAGCTCTCTTACGGGAGTATTAGTGCCAAAAGTTACGGTCGCTATGATGTTAATGGTTTCCGCTTCCGTTCAACTATTTTTGAAGCATATCGACCTCTAGCGGCAACAACTAATACTAGAGTTGTTACAAGGGTCGTTGATGCACAAGGACACGAAACTATGTATTATGGAATCATCAAAAATATAATCGAGTACAAATTTGCCGGGAATAAGGAGATTAAAGTAGTATTCTTCGATTGTGATTGGTTCGACCCTAAACATGGTACTCGTGAAAACCAATTTGGGATGGTTGAAGTCAAACACGCGGAACGATTATCTGGTTGCGACAATTTTGTCCTGGCTCACCAAGTCGAGCAGGTGTATTATATGCCCTACCCATGTGAAAAACTAAGTGCTTGGTGGGTAGTCTACAAAGTGAATCCTCGGGAACGTCTACACACCCCTAGTGATGGCGCTTATCAATTGGAGGTTGAAGAGGTCGATGAGGTTTACCAAGATGATGAATTGCCGACTTCGTTTAATGTAGAGTCAGAATCGTCGACAGATTCTTTTCTCGGCGATTCTAATGATGTGGCAGTTCCCGAGAAAAGGAAACACCAACATAAGAAGAAAAAAGTAACATGGCGTGCTTTGGGGAGAAAAGACAAATTGATCCTGATTTTGATGATAATTGACAAGTAATTGTTTTCATACATGGATATGCAATATACTTCATATTACATGTTTTTTATATGTTCAAACCTTCTTTACTAATAAATGCTCGTTTGTGCTTGTTTTGAATAGGATGTCGAAAAAGATGAAGAGTGTCACGAGGAAGCTCTTCCGCTTGGGGAGTTCATCGGTGAGTACTCCGGCGAGTACACCGACGAGTCAGGAGGACACCCTATTCCAGGGTAGTTCCTCTTCGTCAAACAGACGTCGTCAAGAGCAGCTCCTGAGATGCATAGATCCGACATTAATTGGTCGGCCTATTGCATTTCAACTAGAAGATGAGGTAATTTTCAGCTTGTTTTTTATGCCAGTTATAAACTATTCCTAATTGTTTCAATACTGTTTTGTAGGAGGAAGAACACTTGGAGAGTGCGGGTCACGAGGATCATCCGGTGGGTGGGGGCAGGAGGGGGATGTCCCAGAGTGTGCGGCACAGAGGGATGACCCAGAGGGTGAGGGGCAGGGGGATGACCTGGAGGGTGCGGGGCAGGGGGATCTCCCGGAGGGTGCGGGTCAGGAGGAAGGTGCTGAGGCTGCCGGTGGGTCCTCAGTATCTTTCAGGACGAGCCACCTGGTCGCCCCACCAGTAGTCTCTTCGGTGGAGCCAAGATCGAGATTACGCCTGTAGATGACGGGTAAGTGTAATACTCTTCCGTTGTTTTGCTTTTTTTTTCAAAAAATTTCTTTCACTAAACTAATTAACTTTATTTATTATGTATTTCTAGATCTTGGATTGACTCTCGGTTTGACGGCACTTCGAGGGTCAGGCAGGTTAACCAGATATTGGGTAACCTGTGCCGTCTGCACTACCTAGGGGTGCTGACAATGCCGACCGGTGAGCGGGTTCTATGCCAGACATGGGACCAGTACCGGTTTGCTCCTGACGGGCACCACGGAACTGCTCAGGGGGCGTTGTCTCATGACTTCTGGGTATGCAAGTGTTTTTTCAATCTTCTTTTAGGCTTTTCGAGTTACAACACTTTACTAATCATTCTTTTTGCAGTTACGCTTTTGCTTGCCAGAAGTCGGCAATCACCATAACCATGCCCTTCAAGTCTTCAACAACAATGCATATATGGTGTTGAAGGACGCCATTTCGTATGCCCGCATTCAAGCGAACTAATGCTTACTACAAGGAGAAGCTAGGGAAACGAATGAGCAAGGCGACTGGGCTCATCGTCAATCTATTTGACTGAAGAAGAATACCGTTCGGTAAACAATTCTAACTTTTTAAATCTTCGATTGTTGAGATTTGTTGTCATATAATACAAATAGCATCTCTGTTCAGGTGAGGATTCCGTGGTTT
This sequence comes from Zizania palustris, assembly GCA_019279435.1. Lineage (NCBI taxonomy): Eukaryota > Viridiplantae > Streptophyta > Magnoliopsida > Poales > Poaceae > Zizania > Zizania palustris. The sequence continues at coordinate 98,678,022 of JAAALK010000080.1, forward strand.
GCAAACCGCGAGGACGCCTATTTCGAATTCTGCAAGATTTGGTCTTCAGTCACATTTAAGAAGACTTCCGAGCAGAAAAGACAATGCCGCGGGATGGATCCGAAGCACAGATATGGTGCCGACGGACATATTCGCCACGCTAAACGCTTGGTAAGACCTCCTTCTGTCACTCTCTAGCTATAGATACATTGTAATGCGACTAACTCATTTCTAATGTACAGGAAGCTAAATCTGGCAACGTGCCAAGTGACATAGAGGTGTATACCTCTGGTCACAAAGGAAGCGATCTGACACAGCCAGATGTCTTGTGTAGCCAGACAGCCACATACCATTTGGTGAGATGTTATTAAGAGTTTACGTAATTTCTTTTTTCTGCGTCTAGCTAATCTGACATGTTTTTTGCAGGCGCAGTATGGTGAACACATGGTTCGACTCCATGGAGAGGACTATGATTGGCGGAGAGAACCTGTGGACCAAATGGCCGTGTACTCCTAGCGGAGGTGGCAAAAGCCATGGACGGTGAGACAGTGTTTTTATTAATGTTTTGTGTATGGTATTGTGATGGTAACTAACTCATTCAATGTTGCAGGTACTCCATGTTCAATGGAGTTATTGACTCGAGAGCGGTGAGAGCTCAGAAGTCAGCTCAGTCATCGCAGAGCTCCGTCGGAGTTGGCTCTAGCCGTCGTCGCTCATAAGAAAATCCGGAGATGGTTCGGATGAGGGAGGAAATGAGGCGGCGCGACGAGCACAACAGGAAACAACAAGAGTACTATACCGCCTGCTTAGCACAACAGCAGGCGATGATCCAAGTAAGCTTAGTTTAGAGTGTTGCAGTTCAAAAGTATTCAGAAATAGGTTTAGAACTAACTGATTACATTACAACATGTGTAGCAACTAGCCCAGCAAAATAGTGGATTTGACATGTCCATGTTCCAACCACTACCTCCCCCGCCACCACCACTATCTCCTACATCACCTGAGGTACCTCCTAAATACTTAAGTTAGCGTTTAGAAGGGTAGTTGAGTTCGTTTCTAATTTTGTCTATTTCTTCAGTGTTTCCGTACGCCTGGTCAGGATGGAGCCTCCGGGGCAAATGTGGATGAAGCGGGAGGCAGCGGCGGTGCCCACGACCCAAATATGGGCGATCAGTGAGTATGGATGTGTATAATGAACCTGGATTGAATCTCGATATGTTATGTGACTTTGTATGTGAATTTTGATGGTATATGTGAATGCGGATGTGTATTGTGACTTTGAATGTGAATTAAGTTGTGTTATGTGATTTTGGATGTGATGTGTGAAGTTTTGGATGTGAGATGTGATTTTGGATGTTATATGTGAAGTTGAATGTGATTTTGGATGTGAATGTGAATTGGATGTGTATTGTGAATGTGATTGAAATTGTGGTTGGATGTGAGTGTGAGTAGGGGAACCAGGAAAAAATAAAAAAAATACCAGCTAACTTCGTCGGCTTTTACCATAGCTGACGGAAGTTAGCTGGTTTCGGCCACGTGGGCAGAAAGGCTAACTTCCGTCGGCTTTGGCCCTAGCCGACGGAAGTTAGCTGCCCCTAACTTCCATCGGCCAGACAGGCCGACGGAAGTTAGCGCCCCTCTGCTGACGTGGCAGAGTTCGGGGCTAACTTCCGTCGGCCACGTCAAGCCGACGGAAGTTAGCTAACTTCCGTCGCCGCGCTTCCGTCGGCCAAAGGCCGACGGAAGTTAGCGTTTTGCCGACGGAAGTTGTCTTCTTCCGTCGGGAAAGGGCTAACTTCCGTCGGCTTTGGCCGACGGAAGTTGCCTGGATTGTTGTAGTGTGCTTAGAGCTTGCGCTCTAGACTTTGGCGGAATAGTGGGACAAGAACTTACCATATGTAGAGTTCTCCTACAACAACAGCTATCAAGCCAGCCTACAAATGTCCCCGTTTGAAGCACTCTACGGACGTAAGTGCAGAACGCCATTGCTCTAGGGATCAAACCGGAGAGTCACAACTGTTTGGGACCGATCTATTAAGAGAAGCTGAAGAGAAGGTCAAGATCATAAGAGACCGATTGAAGGCAGCCCAATCCCGGCAGAAGAGCTATGCCGACAACCATCGAAGAGACCTAGCCTTTGAGGAGGGCGATTATGTCTATCTCCGAGTCACTCCCCTCCGTGGCACTCAAAGGTTCAACATGAAAGGCAAGCTAGCACCCCACTACGTCGGACCTTTTCAGATCCTCCGACGACAAGGAGAAGTAGCATATCAACTTGAACTGCCTCCATCCTTGGCAGGAGTTCATGATGTGTTCCATGTCTCTCAACTGAAGAAGTGCCTCCGTGTACCCACCGAGCAAGCTGACCTTCAGCAGCTCAATGTCCAAGAAGACTTGACCTACATCGAGAAACCCATCAAGATCTTGGAAACCAAGGAAAGGGTGACCAGGAGTCGTGTAGTTCGCTTCTGCAAGGTTCAGTGGGACAACCACCCCGCCGAAGAAGCTAAATGGGAAAAGGAAGACGAACTAAAAGCCCAATACCCCGAGTTATTCGAGTAACGTTCCAATCTCGAGGACGAGATTCTTTGTAAGAGGGATAGGTTTGTAACACCCCAAATTTTTTTTTCAAACAATAAAAATATTATTTAATTCAATTTCCTGGATTTTATATTTCTGAAAATACCTTTAATACCCTTTTATACCCTTTTGAACTACATCATAGAGTTAATGACCAAACCAAGAGCTCAAAATTTTTGTATAAACTCCCAAGGCCAAAATATATTTTTGAGAATTTTTACAAATTTTTATCCACTCTGGAAATACCCCAAAATATTTAATCCAGTTTCTGCAATTATTTTAAATCTGAAAACCTTGGAAATAGTAATGGGCTTCTCCCCTCCCTTTCTCCCTCTCCCGGCCGGCCCAGCCGTTACCCCGCTCGCCTTAGGCTGACAGCCTGGTCCCACCTGTCGGCGCCGAATGCCTCCCCTCGCGCGCGCGCCCGACTCCACGGCCCCACCCGTCAGCCTGCCTCCCTCGCTCGTTTGCGCTCACTGGCAGGTGGCCCCCACCTGTCGGATTCATCATCCCCGCGAGATCCGCCCCCAAATCCCCCCCCCCTCACCGGCCGAAGCCCTAATCTCGCCTCGGATCCGCCCCCGCCGACCCCCTCCCTTTAATCCATCACCGGCAATGAATTCCCCTCAACGCGCCGACCGTTTCCCCCTATTAAACTCGGCCGATTCGCGTCCAGGTTCGATGAACCGAGTTCAACCCGAGCTCGCCGGCGTCAAAACGCATTTATCCCCGGCCACCGTCAATTGCGCCCTCCATGCCCCCGCCGGTACCCCTATTTAAACCAATGCCCTCCACCGCATTCGGTTCACGCGTCCAATTGCACTCAGACCAAGCAGAGCGCCCGCACTTCGCCTTTTAGCACATTCCTCCTGTTTCGCCTCCGGCCACCACTCGCCGTCGCCTCGGACCGCCTCTGTCTGCGCCTCCGCCACCAATGTGACCGCAAGGACGTCCCCGACCTCGGCCACCCCTCCATCGACGCCGGACCCCGCCGGATCGCCGTCGCCGCCAAGGAACCGAAAGCCTTCGCCGCCTCCGCTCGTCGCCGGCCTCACCCCGTCGACCCCGGACCACCGCAAGGGTACCCTCTTGTTCCCCTCGGTACCCTCTTTCCGTTTTTAGTCCTAGCTAGACTAGATAACCCTCGTCGTCGCCGGAATCGCTCACCGTCGCATCGCCGGAGTCGGGGAAGAAGGGGTACTTTGCCCCCCCGACACGCACCGTGCCGGATTCAATCCCGGCCGTGCGATCCAGATCCAACGCCAGAGATTAAATCATCTATTCGGTTTAATCCGGCCCGTCGGATCTGAGTGAAGCGGTACGGTGCGATCTCGTGCGTTCGTTGGTATTTAAAACCCACGTTTAATCTGGAGCGTCCATCGCGTACCGGTTCGAACGTTTTAATCTCAGCCGTCCACGTCATTTTAACTCCCCCGCCTCGCCCGTGACCGCCCGATCGCGATCCAACGGTGGATCTTGATCCGGCGCACACGCACAGTGCGCGGGTTCACCGTGAGTCTGGCTCACCGTGGACCCGAGAGGATTTAAATTTGAAAATAAATTCCAGAAAAGGTTTAAAACTTGTAAAATTCATATCTGGCGCATTTGAACTCTAAAAATTGCCATTCCAATTTCAGAAAATTCATAATATTATTCTCTACATGATTATGCACTAAAAACAATGGGTTCACTTTGGACATTTCATGTTTATTCAAATGAATATTCAAATGCCTTTAGGGTTAAAATACAAATTCAAATATTTAAACTTCAGAAAAATTTATAATTATTCTTTTCTGTCCATGTACTGAGAACCATTAAACTAACATGAACTTTCCATTTAAAAATTTACTAGGAAACTTAATGTGACAATAATCACATTTAAACAACCCTTTCTAAAAAGAACAACTTTTCATTTTAATTCCTTTAAAATTAAGTATGAAATAAATCTCAGAACCTTAACAATTAAATTTATTTTATTTTTAATCGAACCAACTTTAACCTATGTGCTTATCATGTATTATTATATTGTTTGATTGAATGATGTGTTCATTTTATTTTACTTTATTACATTGAAAAGACGACGCCACCGAGGAGCCGGAATACTTCCTGGAAGTCCCTCCCTCGCCTTTCGCTGAACAAGGCAAGTCACCAAACTAATCTTTTGAGCATATTGAACCCATGTTTGATTAAACTATCGCTAAAACACATAGGTTATATATGCATTAGTCCAATGAACCCTTACAATATATTTATTTAGGATCCCCCGACCTTGATGTGCAACCCAAGCCATGCTCTCTAGCCTAAACTCCTTGTCACCATATGATAAATGTTATTAGCTAGTGTCCGATGTATCGACACGATCGCTATAGGATAAAAATGAGTCGTAGTACATGGTTCTACTATATGATCCCCATTGTTTCCCATCTATGCAATTCTGTCGGTGTTGGAGTTGTGGTTGTGAGTGAATGCATGGTGGGTTCTGGGTGCAAGCTAGGGCATTGGTCGGTAGCACCCAGGGCACTATAAGGACCGGTCTGAGGGATCTGTTGCAATACACTTCTGTACTAACCACAAGTCTAGTGGGTAAGTCCTAACTAAGGTATGGATTGTTCCAAACCGAGGCCACCATTTGGAGATGGGTCAAGCAGCACCTGCGGGTGGCTTGTACCAATGTGGCGCAAAAGGGGGTGCGATGTTAGCCGGGATGCGGCCCGGCGCGCCGGCGAAACCTAGAGCGGGTGGTTATCGCTTGGAGCATTTCATGCCGAGGTTTTGGCACGAGTTCCCGTGGTATGGGTCATCTCGTTTGGGATGAGTGCGTGCCTTGTGGGTATAGTAGTACATCTCTGATCAGAGTCTTAAATCTTTTCGAAAAGCCGAGCCCACGGTCAAGGGCGGGTTGCGTGACATCCCACAGTTAGATTACTTTGGATATGTATGTGCATAATGGTTTGACATGTAAGGACTGTTGTGCGAGGAGGTAAAACGTACTCCCTCGAGTTAGATGATGTTGTTGATGCTCATGTTTACTTTTCCGCATGATTAAATTTGATTACACTAAAGGCAATAACTGAAAATGTACTTTTCCGCAATGTTAGCCATTACCCTTCCTTGTTTATTATCCTGCATTATTACTTGCATTTGCGGATGGCTTGTTGAGTACTTTTTGTACTCATACCTGTTGGACCCCACAGAGGATGCCTACTATGAAGACGGTCTGGAGTAGCGACCCAGTCAAGCAAAGATCCTGAAGAAGGCGTTCGCCATGCATTTTAATTATTTTTATCGTTTTTATTAAACTCTGATGTAATAAATATGGTCTGCGCACCATGAATATCGTCGTATGTACGTTTGTCGCATGATGAACCTCTTGTATTATTGTTTTTCTTATGAAATTCAATAATGTCTCGATTTTGATAAATCGGGGCGCTACACACACCCCTCGCGTGCGAAGGGGGGCTTCAGAAGGGTCCAAGACTGTAAAGGCTGACAGTGTCGGCTCTGCAAAAAGCTGACGCTGTCCCCTCTGCAAAGCTGACAGAGAAGCCTCCAAATAAAGTAGACTACCTTTTGTACCCCTCTGTTCTGATGAGACAAAACCTTTGTAAACCCTAGGGGTAAAGTAGTCATTTCACATGGGTGAATAGTGGCTATAAATAGTGGGGGCTAGGTAGGTCACATTTAACACTTTGAGCATTCATTGTTGAGCTCCTGTACTAGCTACCACATACTTTGTATTCATCATGTGAGTTCAATTTTTGTGTTCCCTGTTCAAGCAGCGAAGCCCTGTTTCCGCATTCTTTTCTGCTTGAGCTTGTTTGCATACCTCGCTGCATGCTTCGATCTCTTGTGTGTCACTTCGAGTGACTTGAGGTAGTGCACCGAAGCCTGTTTGGGCTAAGTGTGTTTTGAGCGAAGGGTGTTTTCCAGTGTGTGTTCGCTCTGTGTAAACTGAAGGCTAGTCCTCGCTGATTACTAGCGAAGCACTGATCGAAGCCCAGTTTTTCTTCCGTGCCGAAGCCCTTAGCGAAGTCTGTTTAACGTGCGTTTTGACCTTCGAAGTACGAAGCCCAGCACCTAGTTGCTGTCGCTAAGTATTTGGTCGAAGTCCTCAGAGGATAGTTCACTCTTGCGAAGGGTGAAGTGCGAAGTTCTGCTCGAAGCACCCTGTGTGCGGAGCCTGCACTGACTTAGCAGAGCCAATTTTTCGAGGTTGTGGTTGGAGCGAAGTCTTCTTGGCTTCGAACTTTTGCTCCTTGCAAAGCCTGTGTTCGGAGAAGTCAAATACCTCCGAACTAGAACTTCGAAGGTTGTGTTCGAAGCCTGTTCCGCAGAAGACAGAATTAAAACAGAAGGCTATTTTTAGTCTGAAATTTTAAAAGCTCCCATTCACCCCCCCCCCTCTGGTCGCCATTTCCAGTCCAACACAAGATGACATAGAGGAGCAGGTCCGCGCACTATTTAGAGAGTGTGTCGGCTTCGTGCCCAAGGGACGGGTTAGGGTTTACCGTAAGCCATACCCCGACCATCTTGATACAATACCCTACCCCCGCGGCTATAGAATCCCTGAATTCACTAAGTTCGATGGCGAGGGTAGAAAAACTACACTAGAGCACGTTAGTCAATTTTTGGCACAATGCGGAGAAGTCAGCGAGATAGATGCCCTAAAAGTTAGGTTGTTTTCTCTCTCTCTATCCGGCACCGCTTTCACTTGGTTTTCGGTGCTCCCACCGAACTCCATTCAGACGTGGGACAATTTAGAGCGGAAATTACATGATTACTTCTACACGGGTGAGACAGAACTTAGGCTTTCACATTGGACATCGGTTAAATAGAAATCTAATGAGAACGCCTCTGAGTACATTAAGCGTTTTAGGGATACTAGAAACCGATGTTTTAGCCTTAATATTTCAGAAAGGGACTTAGCGGAACTAGCTTTTAATGGGTTGCGTTCCAAGATTAAAGAGAGGTTAGATAACCAAAACTTTTTAGAAGATAGCCAAGTTTTACAGCAGGCTCTGGTCCAGGAAGGCCGAACCAAAGATAACAAGTTTATTAAGACGTTTAACAAGCCTAGGGCTGAAATCCACATCATGGAATGCTCTGACGAGGAAGAATCCGAAGAGGAGGATTCGACCGACATGTACGCGGCCGAATGGGTTTGGAACGCTAAAAATAAACCTGTCACTTGCTCCAAATTACGACCATCTCCCACGAAAGAATCGACCTAGTGAGGTCAAGTACTCATTTGATATAACCAAGTGTGATAAAATATTTGATTTTCTCTTAAAAAGTCAGCTTCTCAGGTTACCTAAAGGTCAAGTCATTCCATCTGCCGATGAGTTAAAGAAGCACCCGTACTGTAAGTGGCATGATTCGCATTCACACAATACTAACGACTGCAATGTTTTTCGACGGCAGATCCAATCGGCCATAGAAGAAGGACGATTGAAGATAGACCACAATCCAAAGATGAGGCTGGATAAGGATCCTTTTCCCGTCAACGTCGTCGACCTCGGCGAGAAGAAGGTATTGATTCGGCCAGAATAGGCCGAGTCAGCTAAGGGGAAGGATGTGATTGTTGGAGAGCCGCGCACTCGCACACTCATACCGAAGAACCCCGAGGTAGGAGTGTGGAAACAAAACATTAATACCCCTTCAGCTAAAGCTCCAAAGAGGCCGAAGGTAATGTACAATATGTTGTTGAACAAGCATCAAAGAAGGGCCAGGGAAGCAGGCCCCCGCACTAAGAAACTGGGGCAGCCAAAGGGTCCAAGACCTTCTGAGGGCAACTTCGAACCGAAGCGGCCAAGCCCTCCACACAACAACTACGGGCCACGGTGTCTTGACGCCCCGTTTGGCAGCTTTGAGCCTCAATGGCCGAACCCTCCGTACAGTGGCTTTGAGCCCCAGTGGTCGGGCCCCCTATACAGCAACTTCGGCCCCCAATGGCTGAACCCCGCACCAGTTTGGATGAACCCTCCGACGGGAGGCTTCGACCCCCACTGGCCGAACGTACCTCTGGCCTGGCAGGACCCTTCGCTGGCATGGTCCGAGACGCTGTCGGCTCTCAGTGGGCGAAGCCACTGGAGCCGCCGATGCCTCCGTCATACAACTGGGTGGGAACTCCGTTGGCTCCATACGTATCAGGGTCAGAGTATCCTCCGCAACTTAACACTATGCCTTGTTTTCCTTCGTAGTATTGTGGATGGCAGGGACAAATCGACGCAGCGGAGGGGGGCATCGTCCACAGACTATCCATGGTGCCCCTGAATCGGACCATGGAGAGCGAAGCCAAATGGCACCAGTGCGAGGAGGCCGAGGAAAGGAAGTCCAAAGCCATCACCATCAGAGTGGGGTCTCAAGAAGTCGCAATCCCGAAGGCTTCGTCGCCGAAGTCCGATGGAGGTGAGTCCCATACTTCGGTTGGAGCCCGCGCCGAAGTTGGGTTCGATCGGCCGAACAAGGCCGGTCCGTCCACCAGGGTTCGCAGCGACGGCCCCTCTAGACGAAGGGTGTATAAGGCCGAAGGGTGCAACACCACTTCGGCCAGAGCTAACAGAAGTCAACAGTAGCACCCGGTACCAAGCCGTAGCCATCTTGGGCACCTCCGGGCATGTACAAATCACAGAAGACACTGCCTACAATGACTACGGCACAGGAGATGCGCTAGAAGGAAGCTAAGGACGAGCGCGACGCTATCTTCAAAGAAATCTGCCCTCGACTGGCTACAAAACAGGTATGGAGGGAGAAGCCGGTTGAGATAACCAACCCGGCTCCTAGTCCGA
>JAAALK010000080.1:98687468-98720002 GCA_019279435.1 Zizania palustris
AATATCTCAAGTGGGTCTGTCCAACACCATGTTCACCAACATGTGTCCACATCATAGATTTGATATCTCTATGTCTATGATCTATGAAACATGATCATCAATCAACCAGATGTGCTAATCTACATGATGACTAGATTAGGGACCCTTTTGAACAACATTATAATAAAGCACATAGTTTCACATAATAAGTCGTACTCATTAATTAAATGCAAACGACTTTATTCAAGGAACAAGATAACAATTATCTCCTATATTAGCATAAACATCACTAGTAACTCCTACATACACATGACTCACTCTCGCAAGTATCTCATACCCATGGAGCTCATATGCACCTCATGCTTGGGCTGTGGAAGCGGTTTAGTCAATAGATCCGCCATGTTCAAATCTGTGTGCACCTTGCAAATCTTCACATCACCTCTCTCAATGATCTCGCGGATCAGGTGATATCGCTGATGAGGACATTCTAGAGAATGTGCCAAACCATGGACCAACTGAACCAAGTCAAATACCAAATACACCAATACAAGGACCCATTACACGGAGTCGTGCAAATAAACTACATCAAGAGGTCAACTCTCTCCTTATTAAAATTGATTACAATAAAAATGAGAATTTTATACTACCTAAATATTCAACATATGTATTGCTAAGGTATACGCATATGGGAGCTACTGCTGGACCAAAGGAGACGAGTTATACAGAGGATGAGATGAGTTATGAAGAAGCTGAACCTTCACAATGACTACTAGAATCAAAGCTATGTTTCAAGAGACACACGCACCAACTGGTCACATTTCACCATGAGTGGTTCATATGAATAGAAATATAATGAAGTCTACTTTCACCTCCAACAAACGGCTTGTCATTTGGACTTTCCATTAAGGAGTACTGACCATTTTAGTGGAGACTACCAGGAAGGCTGAAGGTCACGCGAGGCTCTCGGGAACTCGTGTTTTTCCCACCTTTCACCTTCCTTTATTTCGTGGAAACTTATAGCATAAATAACGATTGTATCTAAGCCAAACTCAATTGATTATGAATTAAGAAATCCATCATATGGTATTGCAGCTGAGAGCTGAGTGACTTACCCAAAATTTCTTACGAGTTCTACATAGACTTGTGAGAGACCGTTTCGCCCATATACGCGAAGGTTACTCTCGGACCCCCTAATTCGTGCTCTTAGATTTTAGTACTTTGGTGTGGATTAGTCCCGGATTGTGGTTCTGCGGTCGTTTAGAGATCGAGTTAAGATCATCACGATTTCAGTGCCTCTCTTCCCGTCGCTTGGTCGCATCTAACCTTGCCAGGTATAAAGCTAGTTATCTTCGTTGTTTCCATCATCTATCCTTGTTCGTACCTACTGCCGTGAAGATCGGACCACCCACGGGTTAGTCCCTATCAATCGTCAAAGTATATGTTTGGACTTTTGGTGCGATCTAGGCTCCTTGGCTTGTGCAATGGCACAACTATTATCACAATAGAGGTCCACTGGACTAGATGCACTAGGAACAACACCCAGCTCAAAAACAATCTTTCCGATCCAAACGGCCTTCTTCGTAGCTTCTGAAGCGGCAATATACTCATCTTCTATTGTAAAATCAGCCACCGTCACTTGCTTGGAACTCTTCCAAATCACTGTGCCTCCATTAAGGCAGAACACAAAACCAGATTGCGATCGAGAATCATCTTTATCGGTCTGAAAGCTAGCATTCGTGTAACCACTTACAACGAGCTGCTCTTCACCACCGTATACTAGGAGCATTTCCTCGGTCCTTCTCATGTACTTGAGGATATTCTTTACTATAGCCCAGTGACTTTCACCCGGGTTTGATTGGTACCTTCTCGTAACACTTAGAGCATATGACACATTTGGGCGTCTACACAACATGGCATACGTGATGGATCCAATCACGGAGGCATACAGGATGGATCCAATCATGGAGGCATACGGGATCGCACTCATCTTCTCTAGCTCATCAAGTGTCGCAGCACACTGAGTCTTACTAAGAGAAATACCATGTGACATCAACAGAAAACCCTTCATAGAATTTTGAATTTGGAACAATTTCAAAACTTTGTCAATTTACATACTCTGGCTTAATCCAATTAACCATTTGGATCTATCTTTATAGATCTTTATGCCCAGGATGTATGCTACCTCTCTAAGATCTTTCATCGAAAAACTATTTTTCAATGAAGTCTTGGCATCATTCAAGAGAGGAATGTCATTTCCGATCAATAATATGTCATCCACATATAAGACCAGAAATACAAGTGAGCTCCCACTAGCCTTCTTGTAAACACAAGGCTCTTCTTCGTTCTTGATGAAGCCAAACCCTTTGACTACCTCATCAAAGTAAAGATTCCAACTCTAACAAGCTTGCTTCAATCCATAAATGGACTTTAGCAACTTGCATAATTTCCTAGCATTTTCTAGACCGTCAAGACCTTCAGGCTGTGTCATGTACACACCCTCACTTAGTTTTCCATTTAGGAAATCCGTCTTGACATCCATTTTCCATATCTCATAATCATAAAATTTTGCACTTGCTAGGATGATCCGAATAGACTAAAGCATGGTGACGGCCACAACCGTCGCTTTTGGAGAAACACATCCACAGAGTCCACACGTACATGGATGGATTTCCTCCCACGGCAATGTGCTATCACCGCACGTGAGAGACGGGAAATCCTCAACCTCAATGATTGAGATCAAGAAGAGGGTGAGGAGTCTATGGTGGCTAGGTCTAATCTAGGCTTATTCCTTGTGCCAAGACCTCCTCCTCCTCTCTTTATATAGGTATTAAAGTGTAGGACAGAGAGTAGAGACCAGAGAGGGTTGATTGGGAGCCTCGACAATTTCTTTCAAATATATGGCCTTCCCTTTAACACCCAACACACCTCTAAAAACTTCCAGCGAAAGCAAACAAAATAACACAACAGAATTCAAACTAAACCTAGTGCTATCACTCTCCTATCATATAAGATGTGATGTGATGGTCTGAGAGATCACAAGCACTAAAAATTAAACTAGCCTGAAAAATGACTAGTGTCCTAATAGAAAAGACACCACCACAATGCTTAAATGTAGATAAAGATTACTCATAGATCGAATGACCGTTCCATAAAAAAATTCATCAGATCACAAATAATTCATCAAGTGCAAGTAGAACATCCACAATTCACATGCAGTTCAATAAGTATGAGAAAGCACAATATTCCACACATTTAATTAATCAAAGTAATTGCATGAATTAAATGATGCACACATATATGTCAATGAATATTTGTAGTATAATCTGAAGGTAAAGTACTGGTGGCTATTAGAAACACAACATAAAATATTCAAATGAAATTACTGCTAATGCTCAAAGATTGATCCAGAGATTTACTGTGTTGCAACTTGTTCTTCGATGCTTCAGATGTAGTCTTGCTCTTCACTCTACTGCCTAGCTTTGTACTCACTGAGTGCCTTGTGGATCCGCGCTGCGTTCACGTCATTCACCTGGCACCCGAAGCCCTCAGCGCCCAGTGCCCTCGCTCCTCAACACGTTGCGCCCCGCAACTACAGCGGCGTCGAGAAAACCAACATCCCTAGAAAATACCAACCATGACGATGCGGTGCGGCTCCCACGCCTTGTGACTCTCGTGCCTGTAGCGGAGGCGTCGGTTTTCTAGAAAACCGGGGGAAGCAGGAAAGCCAATGCTTGACACGTCCATTAAGAAAGACCAGTGGCCGTACGCCGGTGAGAAAAACTGCTGCGTTGCACAGTAGCTATGGCGGTGCTGAAGAACCACAACCGACAGTTAAACAAAGGGAAAAGTAGATAGAAAATTTGAACTCTGATTTTCTGATTGATTGAGTTAAAGAAACCCTAGGGGATTGGGGCCCTATTTATAGGTAGTCCAGTAAATCAGAAAAAATCTAATATACCCTTAGATTTTTTATAGACGCAAAAATAAACTAAAAAAGACTAAAATGCCCTTAGGTTTTTTACAGACTCGACTATCACAGACTTTGGGCCGACCCAATTCCACGGCTCCCTCAGCTCGGCAATAGCTCGCCACCTATTTACCTGAGTCAAATCCGGTCAAATGGACCAGCGGATCCCCTATCGTTCCTAGCCTATGTACCCGGATTAGGCCGGCCCAACTCTGTGGGCCCTCTGCCCGGTAGTCGCTCGCCACCCGTGTACCTTATTCACATGTGTCCCAAGACACGACATGTCTCGTCTCCTCTTTGTCTCCTCTCTCTCTTCACTTTGACTTCCATTGACAACCACTCATCACTTCGAGAGCCATGAGGCCCATGACCTTTAACATGGCTCCTCAATCTCCCCCTTGATGAGTGCATTATCAACACCCTCTTCATCAATGCTTCAGAACCTGCAAAACACGTGGAAACACGACAACAAAACACAAGAGAATAAAAATAAGTAAATAAAATAAAAGGTTTAACCTTAATGACAAAAAGCCAAACAAAAGCCAAAAAACAGTCATTATGGTCAAACAAAAAGAAATCAACAAAAATTTCAAATAAAAACTCAAACAAGTGCAATCTCTGAATTATCAACAATGATATCCAAAGAGTAAAGGCAAAAGAGACTAAAACTCCCCCTGAAATGAATCCCAGAAAAAGCCAAAACTCCCCCTAAACTCTTCTAAAAAATCAAGTAACCCAAAAATTCCCCCCTTGTTAACAGCTGGACTGATCAAGTGAGACTAAATGCACTCAAAAGAGACACAAACTCAAACTCCCCCTAAAATGCAGCCCCCCTGAAAATATGCAATGAATGCAACTAGGGTGCAAGTGGAGTGTAAAAAGTATGCTTCTCAAATATGATTGACTGCAATTACAACATCAAGCAAGTATAGCACAAAATACTGTCTGTTGGCGTAAAAGATTACGCTAACAGGTTTCTGTAGAAGAGAAACTAACAAACAAAGTGTTTGCGAAGAGAACTGTTCTAAGCCTCCGAAAGGATAATAACTTAGAATAGTTCGAATGTGTGTATTGAATAACTTGTATTCGGTCCCTATTACAGGGTGAAATGGGGGGTATTTATAGGCCCAAATATTAAGGAAAAGACCTATTTACCCCTCTATTACAACCGACATAGTGGAAACTATTCGGCTCCCTTAATAGGGCTAAAATGGTAAAAGACTAATCTAATGAGAAAGAAGATAAGTCTTCCATCTTAGCTGGCAGAAAAGATCTTGAAAAGCCTTAGTTCGAAGATGTACTCCGAACCAATGCCTATCTTCGTACTTCGAACTTGACTCCGGGTATCTTCGAAGATGATTGTAGGGAACCTTCGAATCCGCTGTCTGCCTTTATGCTGCTTCGGCAATAATCCCGAAGATGAGATATTTTCCCCCAACAGTAGCCCCTCGAATACGCTTCTCCGTTTGACCTGTAACGTTAGGAGAGCAGTATACGGAAGGAAAAGATAACCAACCATAGGGGTTATTGGTTTTCAGTTCATCTCCGAAATGCATGAAGATATAACTCCGAATCAGTCTTAAGATAATTGCTTTTCGAACTATCTTAGAACCAACTCAAGAAGTTCGAAAGTCTTTTAGACTTAGAGAAAATAGCCGTTAGTCTTCTGTTTCTAACGGAAATTGTAGTAAGCGCTAATCTCGGAGAAAAGTAACGGCAGGAATGCGAAACGACATGGACTAACGGTAAAAAAGTGAAATCTAGGCTATAAATAGAAGGCCTAGAACTTACCCGGTTACCTTTTCACCGCATTCTCGCAATCAAACACTTTTTAGCCCTTTGAGTTCTTTGAGCCCTAGCCTCCATTTCCTCAAAGCAATTCGGCGACCGCAATGGTGAAGACTAAGGGATCTACACCTCCGTCAGCCTTGGCTCGGCAGCAGACAGCTGCAGCAGCAGCAGCGGCAGCGTTGGCGGCGGCACCTCCGATACCGGCAGTGACATCCATGGCGGCAGGAGAGAGAAATCCCCAAATCGTCGATGACCAAGGTCTATGCCCGCCATCAACAAAATACTTGGATCAATCTTTCCAGTTGGGGCCTTCTACCTGCAAGAGAGAGTCATTGGCAATCGCAGCGGGAGGGAAAATTAGTAATGGAGTTATGATCCGGAAGCCAGGCAAAGAAATGATTCCATCGCCAAGACCCGGAGAAGTAGTTGTATTTGAAGCCTTCTTCGAAGCCGGCTTGGGCCTTCCTGTAGTAGACTTCCTAGCGGAGGTACTTGATTTGTTCCATGTAACCCTCCCCCAATTATCTCCGAATGCGGTAGCTAGACTGGCTATCTTCGAATGGGCCTTGAGAACCGAAGGGTGTGAAGGAAGGGCAGAGATCTTCGCTGCATTACATAGGGCTACATGCCAACCGAAGACCTTCGTAGGCCCCGGAGGTAAAAAAGTAGTGGTATCCTTCGGCAGTATCAACTTTAGGCTTCGAGATGAGTATGCCCTTCAGTTTCCTGCCAAGGCCATCAATGCAAGATGGTATACTGATTGGGTTCTGAGATGGTTCTATGCCGAAGTTGGGGCAAGCAGTCCTCTGGCCGGACCCCTTAAAGAAATCCAATTCCGGAAGGAAGCTTTAGTGCAGCCCAACGAAGGTCAACTCGAAGCCCGTCTTAACCTGCTTCAAAAGATTAGCCGAAGGTTAAGTATGCGAGACTTAGCCGAAGAATTCCTCGGCCTACAAATTTCTCCGCTGATGGCCAACTGGCCTATCGTCTTCGAGGATGATTCGGAAGGCGGTCTCCGCAAGATTAACTTGACTTCGAGCCCTGCAGGTAACTTCGAAACCAACATGTATTATACATATTTACTTCGAAGAAAGACTAACTTGAATTATTTATTTTTTAGCTTCTTCAGCCCCTATTACTTCAGAGCAAATTATAAGGGCTTCGGAGAAGATTTTGGGTGCCCCAACTCCGACTGAAAAGAATGGAGAGTTAATTGGTCGGGAGTTGGGAGAGGTTTAACAGAGTATGGGGAATGTTGGAGATGACTCCGCCCCCTCTGATGGACTGGGTGCCTTCGGAGAAAGGACCCAAGAAGAGGATAGCCGAAGCCGGAGCTTCGAGCTCCGCAAAGACTCCCGTGAAGAAGGTGGCTCGGAAGCCTAGAAACCTGCATCTCCGAGCCCAAGAACCTCAACCTCCGGTTCTAAAGAAGATGAAGGTAAACTATTAGTGAGGTTGATTGATGAAGATGCGGCTCAAAAAGATATTCACATTGAAGATACTGCAGGTATGCCGGAGTCTCAGGCTAACATTGAAGAAGTGAGAGCTCCGGATACTCAAGAGGAAGAGCAAATCGAAGCCCCTGTGGGCGAAGATGAAGTTGAAGTTACTACAACTTCAGTTGTGGATGAAGGGAGGACTGCTCATGGAGATACTCCGGCAGTTGAAGTTTTAACTTTGGATTCAGATGAAGACCTCACCTTTGATCCTCCGAGCAGTCCGGTGCTCGATCGCCCCCAGAATGCCGAAGGTAAACTTCGCTCAATTCTCTTATTATTTTCTGCAAAATTATACAATGTATAATACCTTTGCTTTTGCAGAGCCCCCTTCTGTAGAAGTACATCGCGAAGATCCAATTCAAGGGCCTTCGACAACTTCGGAGCCGCACCCGGAGGTCGCTCAACAGGGGCCTGGAAGGGGTAAAAGACATATAGAGCCTCTCCCTGCTCAAGGATCAACTTCGTCTGAATCAACAGATGAAAGTCAATCTACTGAGGGGGGGCCATCTACCGAAGTTCCAAGGACCTCAGGAGAACGCTCCGAAGCTTCGCCAAGCAGGGATGACCAAGAAGCTTCGGCAATGCTCCCTCTTTTAACTCCTTTTTTGGAGCAAAGAATCGGGCTTCGGACTCTGCTCAAACCTTTAGGTCGAGTCAGTCGCGAAGTCGGGGAGACAGAGCTGGTAGCAATTTTAAGTAGGGCGAAGAGTTCGAAGCTAAACGTTGCTATGGAACGAGCAGCCTACCAGGTACGGAGCACCTTCGAACCAATAGCAAATTATACATGAATAATTTCTTACTTCAGTTTTTTCTTTTCTTAGCAAGCGGTCTTGGCCCGCGCTGCAACTTTATCAGGCGAAAATGAAATTGCTCAGCTTCGGGAAGAAAATGAAGCTCTTAAACGCAACTTGTCTTTCTCCGAAGCTAGAGTGGTTCAAATGGATAATGTGATTTCGACGGAGCGTAGGGCCAGACAGGGCTTGGAGGCTGCAAATAAAGAGCTCGAAGTAGAAAGAATCGTGCTTCGGGCGGAAATCGAAAGGGTGCGGTTAGAGCATGCTAATGCTGGATCCGAACTTGTGAGGCTCCAAGAGGAAGCTATCCAACTCCTAAATCAGAAGAATATTTTAACTACGGAGAATTCTAGGATTTCCGGAGTTCTAGCAGAAACAACTTCGAGCAAGGATGCTTTAATCGAAGAAAAGCTTAAGTCTGAGAAGGTAGCTACGGAGGTCATAGAACAGATGCTAGGTGTTCTAGAGTACTTCGGTACTACTGGATCACTTCCTTCAGATGACAACGTCACTCTGCTGCGCCGGTTAAAAAGGATCCAAGGAGCAGCGAAACAAATGAAGACGACAGGCATTCGTTATGGAGAACTCTCCGGACAAGTGTCTGCCCTCGGACTACTTCGTTACTACGAGGATTTGGGCCGAACAATCACTCCAAGCGCAGAGGGCTCTATTACCTTCGACGACGAGCGGCTTCTAACTCCTTCCGAAGGCGTGACTGCTGCCTGGCGAGCCTTTCAAACCTCATGGAGAGCCTAAGGTCGTTCCGCGATCAAGGCTTGGATCGATGAAGGCCAACGCCAGAAGCAAGTTCGGAACCAAGCTTCGAGCAGTCAGCCTCCTCCGAACCCGCAGGTTTAGGAATCATTTAGGATTTTTGACTATGTAAAGCTTCGTGCTTGTAAACATTTATCAATGAAAATCTTGTTTGTCATATTTTTAGGCTTTGCCTCTTATGGAAGACATCGAAGTGTTAGAGCTTAACGACGAACTTCGCTCATTATGGAACACCTTCGAACTTCTAAAGACTTACAAGCGTCCTCGATTTCTAATTCCTCGAGATGACTCCGGCGTAATTGCGCCCGAAGTAATCAAAGATGTATTGTCTTATATTAAAGAGGAAGAGAAAGAGGTTGACGTAAACACCTCGTCTTCTGAAGACACTATTTGGTCTGAAGACGAAGATGAAGCTCGAAATAAAAGATCTGAAGATCTTAGAAGCTGGGAAAGAAGCCCCGAACGGCTTCGAACATGGGCCGAGCTTCAACAAGAACAGAAGGATTTTAGAGCTTCGAAGGGGAGGAAGAGAGTTAAACGTAAAGTTATTAGAACTTCCGATGCTGGAACTAGTCGTTCCACCTCTAGCTCTAGGGACCGAAGAGGTCTCCGATTCCTTCTTGGTATAGATACCAATTTTTCATAGTGTAATCTGTAAACACATTTATTTCGATAATGAATGCCGATTTAAAATTGTCTCCATATTTACTAGCCCCTCTTTGGGAATAAGCAACTTCGAAATGTATTCAAAGATGGTTATGCGCAAAGAAAAAACTTCGGGGTACAATTTTTTGGGGGTTCGGAGCCCCTCTGTCATTTAAAGATCTTTTAAAATCTTATGAAATGTCTTCGACTTTTTGCAGTCGGAAGAATGGTAACTTAGTACCTTTGTTTTATGAAAGACATCATTTGAGATAACTTTCAGGACACTTTAGTGTCTTAAAAAATTTGTCACTTTGGACTATGTTAACAGTCATTCGAAGCTCATGGCTCAAATTCTGTTTTGCTTTAGCCACCTTCGGCTTATTTTTGCGATCTCTGTCGAACCAATGGTTCGGAGTTTGCAATGGTCTCTTTGGACTCTTTTTACGGATGTCTACCAGCCAATAGCTTGGACTCCGTATATTTTGGCCACCTTCGGCTCTTTTTGCAGAAGTCTACCAGCCAATGGCTTGGACTTCGCAGATTTTGGCCACCTTCGGCTCTTTTTACGGAAGTCTACCAGCCAATGGCTTGGACTCCGTAGGTTTTGGCCACCTTCGGCTCTTTTTACGGAAGTCTACCAGCCAATGGCTTAGACTCCGTAGGGTGTGGTTTTGGGCTCTTTTACGGATGCCTACAAGCCGGTGGCCTGGGCTCCAGATTATGCCAGCCCCCACGTCGGAAGCTTCGAACTTTATGGGTTCGAAGTCCAAAATACAACCCAGCTTCATGACACTTCCCTCTCGGTCGACCCCGCGGTTCCAGTGCGTCCACTTGGAAGCTGGAAGTCTATGAGGGGAAAGCACTATCAGGATCATATGCTTTATTGATTTAGAAGATGATTACAAGCGAATTACAAGGAGCCCTTATGCGAAGTATCGCTTTAGGTGCTCCGCATGCCAAGTATGTGCTAACTCTTCACCTTCTAAATTAGCTAATTTAAATGAACCAGGGCGCCCTGAACGGACAATTAGGTATGGACCTTCCCATTTATTCCCTAACTTCCCTGGTGCTATAATGCTTCGTAGAACAATATGACCCGGTCTTAGTTCATTGAGCTTAACCTTCGGGTCAAACCAAGCCTTCGTCTGCAGATGATACTTTGATAAATTTGCTACAGCTCAAAGTCTTGTTTCTTCTGACAAATCTAACGAAGCTTGTCTTTCTTCTTCAATGTCCGGCTCGGTGCTGCGAAACGATCCTCCTTTGAGCTCCGTTGGAGTCATAGCTTCATCTCCGAATAGTAGTCTGAACGGAGTAAAACCTGTGGACCTTGTTTGCGTAGTCCGAATGGACCACAGAATCTTCGGAAGCTCTTCGGTCCACAGTCCCTTTGCTAATCCTACTATTTTTCGATTTAGCCCTGATAAAATATTTCCATTGGCTCGCTCTACGGCTCCATTAGACTGAGGATGCCTCACTGCAGCAAAACATAGCTGAATGCCTAGATCTTCGCAAAACTTCCTGAAGGGTTCTGCGTCGAACTGTGTTCCATTATCAACTGTGAGGTATCTAGGCACTCCGAATCGGCAAATGATGTTCTTCCAGAAGAATTTCTGTACATTGTTCGAAGTGATAGCTGTTAAGGGTTCTGCTTCCACCCACTTAGAAAAATATTCAATAGCTACCACTGCGAATTTTAGATTTCCCTTAGCTACCGGAAAGGGACCAATTAAATCCATACCCAATCTGGCCATAGGCCATACCGGAGCAATGACTTGAAGAGCTGTTGGTGGGCGGTGACTCCGTCGACTCATCCACTGGCATCCTTGACAAGTGCAGACTAAGCTCTCCGCATCAGCTATGATTGTAGGCCAATAAAGCCCCTGGCGAAGTGTTTTTCCTGCCAAAGCTCTAGGGGCTAAATGGCTGCCACAAAGGCCTTCATGAATTTCTCGAAGAATTTCTTGGCCTTCGGCTTGAGATATACATCAGAGTAGAGGGGAACATACTCCGGCCTTGTATAATATACCGTTGATTATTTGATAGTTTCTGGCTCTGAGCTTTAATCTTGACAGCTGGGGCTCTTCGGGCAAATTTGTTCCTCCCTAAAAGTTCCATGATCGAATTTTTCCAATCTGCACTAGGAATGCAAAGAATCTCCGTAGAGGGAATTTGTGGCACCGAAGGTATATTGAGTTCCTCGTAGAAAGCTTCTTCGGGCACATCCACAGCTCCGGCTGCAGCCTTCGCTAAGATGTCCGCTTGCACATTTTCCGCTCTTGGTATACTCCGAATGGAAATACCCTTGAAGTGTGCTTCGATTTTACGGATTTCTTCTAAATACTTTGCAAGTTGTGGATGCCGAACTTGGAAACTTTTGTCTACGTGCCCTGCTATTATCTGAGAATCTGTCTTTATAATTATTCTTGTAGCCCCTAGAGCACGTGCTTTTCGAAGTCCCAATAAAATCCCTTCATACTCCGCTATATTATTGGTAGACTTAAAGTTGAGTCTTGCGGAGTACATTGCTCTTTGCCCTGACGGTGAAATCAACACTGCCCCAATGCCTGCTCCGGATGCTTGGAAAGCCCCATCGGAGTAAACAGTCCAAATTCCGTCACTTGACTTCTCCGGAGCCAAATTCGCAGGTGGAGTCCACTCTGCTACAAAGTCTGCTAGGACTTGGGATTTGATAGCTGTCCTTGCCAAGAAAGATATGCCGAAGGGTGCTAGCTCAACTGCCCCACTTTCCAATCCTTCCAGTGGAATCTTTGCTTCGGAGCATATCTCCTAAAGGATACGAAGTTGGTACAATTACATTATGGGCCAAAAAATAATGTCTTAGCTTCCTTGAAGCCATTATCAGAGCATAAACAAACTTCTCAAGTTCGGAGTATCTTGTCTTCGCTCCTAATAATGCTTCGGATACAAAATAAACAGGATTTTGGACCAACTTCCCATTGAAATCCACTTCTCTGACAAGGACTGCGCTGACAGCAGAACCTGTAGCTGCAAGGTACATGAGTAGGGTTTCGTCCGCAGTAGGCACCGTGAGTGTAGCAAGATTACTGAGATACTCTTTAATATCTTCGAAGCTTTTCTGACACTCCGGTGTCCATGCAAAATCTTCGGACCCTTTCAATGCTTTAAATATAGGCAAGCTCCTCTCCGCAGACCTTGATAAAAACCTGCTAAGTGCTGCCAGACGCCTAGTCAGCTTTTGCACTTGCTTTAAATTTTCCGGAGGAGCCATCTTCTGCAGCGCAGTTATTTGAGTAGGGCTAGCTTCAATTCCCCTGCTTGAAACTAAATACCCTAACAATTTTCCAGCCTTAGCTCCGAATATACATTTTTTGGGGTTAAGACGGATCCCACATGCCCGAAGGCTATTGAATGTTTCTGCTAAGTCTAGGCTATGTTGGTGCTTTAAAGCACTCTTTATTACAATATCATCTATATAGGCCTCCACATTGTGACCTAGTTGATGACCTAGAGCCTTAGCAACTAATCTCGAAAAAGTAGCCCCGACATTTCTTAGGCCGAAGGGCATTCTTACATAACAGAAGACTCCCGATGGAGTTACGAAGCTTGTCTTGATTTCATCTTCGCGCTTCAACCATATTTGATGATAACCAGAATACGCGTCAAGGAAGCTTAATAACTCCGAACCTGCGGTGGAGTCAACCAGTTGATCAATTCGGGGCATGGGGTAGGGGTCACGTGGGCATGCTTTATTCAAGGATGTGAAATCAATGCACATGCGCCACTTCCCGGAAGACTTCTTTCTAACGAAGACTGGGTTGGCTAACCATTCTGTGTGAGCCACTTCTCTGATAATCCCAGCCTTCAACAATTTTTCAACTTCGTCCTTAGCTAGAGCAGCTCTCTCTGCGGACATCTTCCGGAGTCCTTGCCGAACAGGTCGGGCCTTCGGGTTACAAGTAAACTGTGTTCAATGATATCCCGATCGACTCCGGTGATATCTTCGTCAGACCAAGCGAAGACATCCAAATTTTCTTCCACCACCTTTTCCAAGGAGGTTGCAACTTCAGGAGGTAAATCTTTACCAAATTGAAAAGTATACTCTTTACCATCTTTAACAATGACCTTCGTTGCAATTTCTCCTTCGGGACTTGGTCTCGGAAAGGACTTCTTCGAAGCTTCGGAGGAGGCTGAAAAAATTTCTTCATTATCCTGCACACTGTTTACTTGCCTCGGATCAAGAGGGGGACCATGACCATATTCCGCCCTCCGAGCAATGGCTTGATCTCCGAAGACTGTAAGGACTCCTGCTTGTGTGGGCATCTTCATGCACAAATAATTGTGATGTGCCACAGCTTCGAACTGGTTTAGCATGCCCCTTCTGAAGATGACGTTGTAAGCATACGGGGCATCTATAACATCGAAGATTACTTCCTCAGTCCGGGCCAATAAACCTTCTCCGAAGGTAACTTCCAGGCCTATTTGGCCAAGTGCATCAAGCGGGGGTCCTGCGAAGCCTTGCAGAGGACGAGCCGCCGAAAGGAGATGCTTCCTGGAAATGCACAATTGATCGAAGGCTTGAACAAAATGATATCTGCCGAACTACCTCTGTCAATCAACACCCTTCGAACTTCAGTACCCGCAATATCAGCAGTGATAACCAGTGGATCTGCGTGCGGGAACTTAATACCAGCTGCATCCTCCTCAGAAAAGATATCGGAACGTGAGACCGCTCTAGCATTGCAGCTGCAGATGACGAAGTCCCAATATGACCTACTTCCCGAACGTACTCTCTTCGCTGTCTCTTGGACATGCTTCCGAGGGTACCTCCTCCGGAGATAGGGAGAACTACTCTTTTTCCTCTATCTTGCCCTTCCTCTTGCTTCGGAGGTGGCATAACATTGGCCACCGGAGGGTGTCTTGCAGCATCAAAGTTTTCTATCCGGGCCACAGCCTGGACCGGCTCTGGGCGCGCTGCAGCTGGAACTCGGTCGGTACTACCTCGACCCGAAGTTCTCTCTAAGTATTCTCCCCTTAGGGTAAGTATAGCCTTGCAAGTATCAGTTGCATGGCTTCGATTTTCTCCGTGAATGCAGCAGAAAAGGGTCTGGCCCTTGCCAGCCGTTTTCCCTGGCGGCCTCCAGCCGCTGGCCTTGTTCCCCGTAGACTGTGGAGCTCTTGATGCAAACTTCTGTGAGGGTGCAATATTCATGACTTCAGAACGAGGGTGCTTTTGCCCTCTTCTCCGATCATGTTGCACTTCGAAGACTGGTTCCTGCGGCTATGCCGAAGTTTTCACTTCTACTTTGACTTCTTGCAATATGGACGAAGTAGCAGCAGTCCTCCGAAGCCAACCCTCTTCTGACCTCGCATACTCCTCGAAGTATGACATCAACTGAGAGACCGAGGAGATGCTTTTCCGATGAAGCTTATCCAGAAGGCCTTGATGACTGACGCCTTCCCGAGCTGCATCAACCACTGAAGATGCGGACAACCCCCGAATTTACGACTTCGTATGAGCGAAGCGCTTGAAGTACTGCCTCAATGTTTCTCCGGGGAGTTGTTTCACCTGGAAAAGGCTTCCTGTTGACATAGGAGGCACGAAGGTGCCCTGAAAATTGCTTATAAACTTCTTCTTCAGCTGCGACCATGAATTGATTGATCCTGGCTTCAAGGACCAGAACCACCTCAATGCCACTCCTTGAAGAGCTAAAGGGAAGCATTTCGCCATGGTGTCTCGAACTCCTCCGCTAGCCTCAATTGCTAGGGCATAAGAACGAACGAACTCTCCGGGATCTTCATCTCCGGCATACTTACAGAGCTTCGAAGTTTTGAACTTTGGATCAAAGCGAACTTTCTGCAGCTCAGGATGCAGCGGAGATTCATTATCGAAGGAGGCGTTCTCCGGGGCTTCGGGATAATCAAGATCGTCGTCTTCGGGCACTTCTGGGCTAGTTGGGATGGCTTGAGAACGAAGCCTGTTCGCAGCTTCTTGTCGCCACCTCGCTACCTCAGCTTGAAGGTTGGCCATTTGAGTGGCCATATCTCCAAGATTGTTTTCATCTCCTCCGGAAGGATCTTCCGGGTCTTGAGAACTGGTAGGATCAGTTCGAATTGGGATGGAGGGTGGAGAAGGGACTCCGGGCGGTCGGAGTATGGAAGGGGTTGGCGGAGAAGCTTCGTATGTTCGAGGGATGGAAGCCCCTTCCGGAGTTTGCGGAGGGAATGTCGAAGGCCCTCGACTTCAACTGTGTCGAAGGGTATCTCTCCGGAGATCCGAGAGGATCTCCGAGTGGGATTGCGGGGTGCGCTCCGCTTAGGAGGCATGATAGAAGTTGGTAGAGAACGAAGTTTTTCAGACTAGGTTCCCCACGGACGGCACCAACTGTTGGCGTAAAAGATTACGCTAACACGTTTCTGTAGAAGAGAAACTAACAAACAAAGTGTTTGCGAAGAGAACTGTTCTAAGCCTCCGAAAGGATAATAACTTAGAATAGTTCGAATGTGTGTATTGAATAACTTGTATTCGGTCCCTATTACAGGGTGAAATGGGGGGTATTTATAGGCCCAAATATTAAGGAAAAGACCTATTTACCCCTCTATTACAACCGACATAGTGGAAACTATTCGGCTCCCTTAATAGGGCTAAAATGGTAAAAGACTAATCTAATGAGAAAGAAGATAAGTCTTCCATCTTAGCTGGCAGAAAAGATCTTGAAAAGCCTTAGTTCGAAGATGTACTCCGAACCAATGCCTATCTTCGTACTTCGAACTTGACTCCGGGTATCTTCGAAGATGATTGTAGGGAACCTTCGAATCCGCTGTCTGCCTTTATGCTGCTTCGGCAATAATCCCGAAGATGAGATATTTTCCCCCAACACTGTCTAAAACACATGGCATGATCAATGCAATAGAAGATATCCAAAGAAAGTCATTAGCACACATTTGCTGATTTTGCAAATAAAAGAATCAACAAATTTTCTAGTTAACAGGCAAGGTAAAGCATGAGATGCAAAGGCTAGCTAGTATCTACCAAGATAGGCATGATCCAAAACTAAGAGCTTCAGCAAACTTGTTATCTTTTTAATTTTTGGGCTTTTTCTTTCCTTTTTCATTTGTGCAAGGGGTTATTTGCATGTCAACCTTATGCTAACCAACCAAGTCAAGCCTAGGCCCGAATAGGACCATTAGAAGCTTAAGACATTGGTCTTGGCATACATTACAATGTCCTTGTTCTTACCAAAGTGCTATGGTAAGTAGTCCAAAACAATGCAATGCGACACAGTAAACCCACCTAGATCTTTTCACTTATGCATAAAAGTCATGGATTTTTCATTTTTATGTTTTTTATCATTTTATAGCATATTTTCCATGTTAAAGAATATAGATGTCCAAGTTGCATATCTACATCTAAGTAAAGGACTTAGCTACTAGGCATGTAAAAGATAGTAGAAGCATTCAGCCTACACATGCTAGTTACCAGAAGCAATGGTGATAATTTTTCAATTTTAAAGCATAAAAGCCATGCATATGACAGATATCAGATACAACATGTGAATTGAAGCAAAGCATGATGATCGAAAGGTATTCAAAAGCATATACTAGCAGGAATGAGTAAAGCAGTTCAATCATATAATAGAAGCAAGCTCAAAGTGTGATATGTGAATGTGTATGATATGAATTCACACAAAAAAGACTCAAATAAAAGAGTAAAGACGAAAGAAAAGACTCAAAATATCCTAAAAAGGATACACAACTCTCAAATCTACCTCGCAAACGCTCAAACATTGATTGATCTAGGGGTTTGGTAAGAATGCCAGCCAACTGATGATGGGTATCATCATGGATAAGGTCAATGAGACCTTTATCATATTGATCCCTCAGAAAGTGAAAGCGCACATCAATATGTTTGGTTTTTGAATGAAGACATGGGTTTTTCTCTACACTAATAACGCTGGTACTATCACAAAACAAAGGCACTCTAGCAGGGAAGAACAACCAAAAATCTCGCAACGTGGAAATGATCCAAACCAACTGTGAGCAGCAGCTAGCAACAGCTACATACTCAGCCTCTGTGGTAGAAAGCTCAACTCCAGATTGTTTTCGAGATGACCAAGAGACAAGCGAAGAACCAAGAAACTGGCAAGTACCGGAAGTCGACTTGCGATCCAGCCAGCACCCACCAAAATCAGCGTCTGAAAAGCCATATAAATCAAGAGACGATGATGCTGAATAGTAGAGACCTAGATCAGGCGCATAGGTAAGGTACCTGAATATGTGCTTGACAGCCTGTCGATGAGACGCGCGTGGTGACGACTGGAAGCGCGCGCACAGTCCCACGTCAAACTGAATGTCTGGTCTCGTCACCGTCAAGTACAGCAGCAATCCGATCATCCCTCGATACTCTCTCTCGTTGACCTCGATGCCGCTCTCGTCCTTGTCTAGACCCCCAGATGTACCCATTGGGGTCATCTGAGACTTCAGCTCTCCACCAAAGTCAAATTTCTTCAGCATGTCCCGCGTGTACTTGCTCTGGTGGATGAAGATGTTGTCCTTGGTCTGCTTGATCTAGAGCCCTAGAAAGTACTTGAGATCAACCATGAGGCTCATCTCAAACTTGCTGTGCATCTGCATAGAAAACTTGGACACAAGCTCATTAGTAGAACCACAAAAAATAATGTCGTCCACATAAATCTGAGCAATCAAGAAGTCTGAGCCAACTCTCTACAGGAAAAGAATTTTGTCCACAAAACCCATCACAAAGCCATTCCCCAACAAAAACTTCTTTAAACGATCATACCAAGCCCTGGGGCTTTCTTCAGACCATATAAAGATTTTTGCAATTTGAAAACATGTCGAGGAAACTTAGGGTTTTCAAAACCAGCGGGATGCCTAACATAGACCTCCTTGTCTATGTACCCGTTAAGAAAAGCACTCTTGATATCCATTTGAAAAAGCTTACAACTTTCGAAGCAGTGAATGCCAAAAGTATGCGAAGAACTCAAGACGTGCAACAGGGGTGAAAGTCTCCTCAAAATCAATACCATCCTTCTGGAAAAAATCCTAGGCTACTAATCAAGCTTTGTTGCACACCACAACACCATCTTCAGCTTGCTTGTTCTTAAACACCCACTTGGTGCCCATGGGGTTGCATCCAGGTGGCATCTCAACTAGTGTCCAAACTAGATTGCGAACAAAATTTCCAAGCTCTTATTGCATGGCATTTATCCAATTTGCATAAGATAAAGCATGAGAAACATCTCTTGGCTTAAAGGTGGCAACAAAAGCAGACTCAACAAAAACAACAAGTGAACTAGGCTAAGAATGCAAGGATCTCGTAGTGAGATCCCCGATGATGAGCTTTGACGGGTGATCACCTTGAATTGCTCGGGATCTTTGGTGAACAGATGTCGCCTCACTGGAGTTAGTAGCTAGCAACTTTGGACTCGACTGAGGGGGCTCGATCGATGTGGAAGTAGTGATCAGAGGTCTACCCTCGTCCTAAGTTGATGCCTCAGAAGGTGTGGGGTATGTAGGCTATGCAGAAGGCCCAACCTCATCAATAGCGGGAGTGTCATCATCTTCTTTGAAGCTAGACTCTCCAAGCTCATCATCTCTAGAAAGCTAAAAAGAAGGAGTAAGCGAAGGCACGGACTGATCGAAAGAAACCTCACACGTCCCGACAAGCTACCGGGAGTTGATGTCCCAAACAAGGAAGCCTCGAGAATGCAAAGAATAACCAAGAAAGACTCCATCCTAGCAATGAAACTCAAACTTTTCCAAATGTCCTCCCTTCATGAGCACAAAGCATTTGCAGCCAAACACTCACAAGTGGCTCACCTTGGGTTGTCTGCCAAACCACAACTCATATGATATCTTACCTAGGTAAGCTCCATGGAAAATGCAGTTGACCAGTTAGAAATCTGTGTTCATAGCTTCACTCATATGAGCATAGGACGATGCTCATCGAGCATCGTCCTGGCCATCTCGACTAGCGTGTGGTTCTTTCATTCCACAACACCATTCTATGGGGGTGTGTAAGGGGCAGAAAACTGATGCTCGAGACCCTGATAACTACAGAAGCTGAAAAACTACGAATTTTTGAACTCAGAACCGTTGTTAGAGCAAATTTCTCGCATCCGACCATTGTTCTCATTCTTTAGCTTCAGGATCAGGTCATGAACAAACTTAAAAGCCTCATCCTTAGACTCCAAAAATAAAATCCAAGAGAATCGAGAGAAGTCATCAACAACCACAAGCGCATACCACTTCCCACCAACTGAACGTACCTGAGATAGACCAACAGTATCAGTGTGAAACAACTCTCCCTGGTATGAAGTCATCACCTGAGTCACAGGTGCGTGAGAAGCGGCAACCATCTTACCATGGCGACAGAGATGGCAAACTAGACCCTTCTCCATCTTAAGCTTGGGAAATCCACGGATGAGGTCCATAGAGCTTAATTTGACTAGCAGATCAAAGCTCAAATGACCTAACCTCTTATGTCACCTCCATAACTCAAAGGAGGATCTAGCGATCAAACAACGAGAAGGGCCAAAAGAACGAGAGAAATCAATCCGAAAAACCTTACCGAAGGGTAAGATATAGCAAACCACAAATACTCTAGAATCAACAACAGAAGACATGCCCTTCTTAAAACAAACCTTTAAGCCCTCCTCAAGAAGTTGTAAAACAGAAACCAAATTAAAGCCCAAATTTCCAACCAAAGCAACATTCTTCATGGAGAAATGCTCAGAAATCCGAATTGAGTCAAAACCGTGTACCTTCCCTTGACCATTGTTCCCTAGCATCTTGCATCTATCCACGTCGAGGGACTCTCTATCTATCACCCTACTGGTAGAATTGCTCCTACCCACCTAAAGCTCTCTCTGCTCTCTCAACTCGCTTCCCGCTGAAGCAAAACTCCACAAGATGCCCTTCTCTTAGATAGTACTCATAGTGATAGGTAGGCTTCATGGGATTTGGTTGAGTCTTGGGTTTCTTGGGCTTGGTGGTATTGGATGTTGCCTCTTTGGTATGAGAGGGTCCTAGTAGAGAGTCAAGATAAATGTGGAGATGCTTGGGCCTCGGGATCTAGATAGGCTTCTAGGGTGGAGCTTTAGGTTGTTCTTGGAACAATCCATCCTTGGGCTGACTGGCCTAAAAAGACTCAGTGGAGTGAGTCTTGGGATATCTCTGCTCTGGAGTCATCTTACTCCACTCCGCTACACGGCTCAGGGCACTCTCAAAGTCAGCCTTGGTGTAGGTGTAACCTACTCCAAACCCATCCCGCCTCTTGAACTATTGGATCATCATGCCGAGATGAGGATCTCTGGCACTCACCCAACTCAGGATCTAACGGAGGTAAGAGTTCTCATTTTGAGCATCAACTAACTCCTCTCTCAAAGAAGCTAGCACCTCTACCTCAGACAAGTAGATCTCACACTCTCCATCAACCTGAACAGACTTTTCAGCTTTCATCTTGATGAGCTCCATCCTCAGATACAAGTAGTTCTCATAGACAGTGGGAGGAACTGATAATGTCTCAAGCTTAGTTTGTTCTAACTCAACACAAACTCTCTCTAGATCGCCCAACTGCTCATCACTCTTGGCTGTCAGCTCAACTAAAATAGCTAAATGGGATGGGCAGTCTCTACAAGGAATGACAGCAGTGGCATTAGCATCTTTTAGCTATAGCTGAGTGCTTTCAAGCTCAGTGGCCAAAGCGTCTCTCTCATCTACCCTCTCGGTGTACCTAGACTTCAGAGTAGTCTGGTCACACAACAACTCATCGCAATTAGGGCACTCACTGCTCTCACCGAAGAAAGGGAAAGAAGATAGACTCTCAATCTTGCTATTGGCCATAACAAGCTAACTCTCAAGCTCATATACCCTCTTCTTAACCCTTCTAAGAATTTTCTCCCTATACTTCAACTCCTGACGATTCTCTTCAAGTAATTCTACAACATCACGCTCATAAGAGGATACAATCTCATCGTCGTTATCATTAGAGTTGTTGGAGGAGCCCTTGCCTTCACTATGAAGGATGTGCGCAAGAAAATTCCATAGATCGAAAGTTCTGATAGGTAGTATCGGATGTTCTGATTATTATCTAGTCTCGATACAAAGAGCAAATGTTGCTTTGGAAGTTCTGATATGGTAACGGAAGTTCTGACGAGATGGAATTTCCGATTCAGAATCAGGGAATTTTTATACTGATCAGAAGTTCTGATATGGTATCAGAAGTTTCGAGGTGGGTGAAAACAGATTGGATCTATTGTGTGTCGTGCTGAATTTGGAGACCAAAAAATACCTTGTTAGTAGTTCCGATCTAGGATCAGAATTTCTAATGTGGGGTATCAGATTAGATCTATTACGAATACGAATTAGTTCTAACTAATTTGTGGGTTCCAAGATGTGCACGTCCCAGAGAGCTTTCAGCCTTATATAAGGAGAGGAGGAGGAGGTCTTGGAATAAGGAATAATCCTAGATTAGATCTAGACACCATAGACTCCTCTCCTCCCTTTCTTGATCTCAAACGTTGAGGTCAAGGCTTTCCCATCTCTCACGTGTGGTGATAGCATGCTGCCGTGGGAGGAAATCCATCCTTGTATGTGTGGACTCCGTGGAGGCGTTGCTCCATAAGCGATGCTCGTGGCCATCACCACGAGGAAGGCGACTTCATCATCGATCGGATTAGTGAGGAATGGCTAGGACAAAGCGAGGATAGGCTTGACATGCTTCATCAACCTCTTCTTCCACTACACCTAGCGCGTCAAGTGCTCAAAGTACCAATCTATGATCTCACACACGCATGAGCTTAGGGACAAAGGGTGAAAATTTTGAATTTGTCGGCTAGCGTAGCTCCTCTATTCTCCAACATTGGTATCAGAGCCTATATGCATAGTGTTCGATCCGGATCCCTCATGTATGGAGATACATGGTGGAAAATAGATTAGATCTGTTTCTATCCGCGGCAGATCAGAAGTTCCGATGTGATCAGAAGTTTTGATGGTGGATCGAAAGTTCTGATAGTGATCGTATGTTTCAATATTGAATAATGATTTGATACAGAAGGCAATTGTTGCGATGCGGGATTCCTATATCTAACGGAAGTTTTGACAGATCCAAAGTTCTGACCCGCACGATTTTGAAAAACCGAGCTTGCTGACCCGGGTTTTTTAAATCTAGAATCTAATCATTTGTAGATAGCTCGCCTAACTTTGTTTTATAGAGAATGCCGTGACTGGCATGACCTTGGATAAATGTGATGTATTAGATGCATGCAATGAATGTAAATTAAATATGACCTGCGTGTCATGGTTATTTATAACCTAAGGCTGATGTAAAATTCATTACGACTTGCATGTCATTTCCGTGGTGCTTCGCCCCATGTAATTAGTATAGCCTATGGGAGATGGACTAGTGCTCTTCATGGAGGCCGGGGAAACACACTCGATAATGGGAGCCATGGAGATGGAGATCGCCATGTGAAGAAGGTCATGCTATGTCATAGATAATATGATTGCCTGTGATGCTTTCTTATGTTCCTATTATTCTATTCTTGCATGTTTCGTGTGCGCTAGGGACGTTACGATGCAAGAATAGTTTTCCCTCAGAAAAATAAGTGTTGATGCTCTTCCCAATAGCTGCACCCGCCATGGATCATGCTCATCGATAGTGGGTGTGCCAAAGAAGGTTGCTATCTTTTATCTCGACCAGTTGGGGTGGAAGTCGGACTTCTGCACGCATAGTGTTGGTTCACTCGACAAGGCTATCAAAACGGTTTTAGGCTTTGGAGCATAGGAGTTGGGGTCGAGCATTGGATGCTTCTCCAACGACAAGAATCCCATACAATGTGATTAGCAAGGAGTTGCTTACCTATGTCAACTAGCTTCTAGCAGTGATGGCAAAGCTCACTAGGAGATAGCGTGACCATGGATCTTGTGCCACTATTAGTCATGAGAGGGAATGTGACTAGTTTAGATAGTGGAACATCTTTTATTGGATAGAAGATAAACATTGCATAGTGCTGAACCTTGCATTTAATCTTTGTAGATCATGGCACCACCTACTACTGTTAAAACCACTCTAGTTTTTAATTTGTGATCTATTCTTGAACGAGATAAGTTGTGTGGAACAAATTTTATGGACTGGTACAAAAACTTGAGAATTGTTCTCAAGCAAGAGAAAAGGATTATGTTCTAGAGGAACCTCACCCTGATGAACCAGGAGAGGATGCTTCTGCAGCAGATAAGCATGCTTATGAGAAGCATGCTAGTGATTCTGTGGATGTCAGCTGCATGTTCTCTAAGTTTCAGAAATAGTATGAGGAGCGTGATGCTTACGATATGATCGTAGGGCTTAAGGGTATGTTTCATGACCAAGCAAGGGAAGAAAGATACAATGTGTCTAAATGCTTTTTTGGTAGTAGGCTAGCTGAAGGGGGCCTCGTGAGCCCTCACGTGATCAAGATGATTGGTTGCATGGAGACTATAGAGAGACTGGACACTCCACTGGATCCATACCTCGCTATTGATGTTATTCTCCAATCGCTCCCACTGAGATTTGAGGCATTCATCATGAACTACAACATGGTTGCACTAGAGAATACTCTAGCTGAGTTGCATGGGATGCTAAAAGCTGCTGAGGAGAGTATCAGGAAGACTAAGTCTACAAATTTGATCTCTAGTACTAAGCCGACTAGAAAGTTTAGGTCAGGTCCTGCCAACACTGATGAGTGCCACCATTGCCACAAGCCTGGGCATTGGAAGCGCAACTGCAAGGTATACTTGGAAGAGCAGAAAAGAAAGGGAAGTACGACTTCCGCTTCAGGTATTAACAATTTAACTTGCTACTCGTCCAGATGATTCATGGGTATATGATATCAGTTGGATGATTCATACCTGCAAATTGTTGCAGGGGCTTAGTAGGTCAAGGAAGTGTGCTAATGGCAAGATGGATACCCACGTCGGAAATGGTGCAAGTATTGCAGCATTGGCCGTCAACGTTTATTCACTACCACTACTATCAAGACTAGTTTAGGAATTGAATAATTTTTATTTCATTTCCACCTTAGGCAAAGACATAATCTCTTCTTCATGTTTAGGAGAAGATATTTTTGAATTCATAATAAAGAACAAGAGTTGTTCGATATTCTCGAATGGTTTGGTTTATGGCATTTGTCCATTACTGAATGGACTATACATCTTGAGTCTTGAAAAAGCGCATGTTTATAACGTTGGTACAAAGAAATGACGACTCAATAATTTGAATCATTCCTACATCTAGCATTGTCGCTTAGGTTATATAAATGAGAGGTGCACGCAGAAGCCTCATAGTGATGGACTTTTGGAGTCATTCGATTTTGAATCATATGACATGTATGAATCTTATCTACTTGAGAAGATGACAAGAGGCGACTT
Organism: Zizania palustris; assembly: GCA_019279435.1. Taxonomy (NCBI): domain Eukaryota; kingdom Viridiplantae; phylum Streptophyta; class Magnoliopsida; order Poales; family Poaceae; genus Zizania; species Zizania palustris. The sequence continues at coordinate 98,712,326 of JAAALK010000080.1, forward strand.
TCACTAATTGTTAGTGTGGGGGGGGGGGGGGCGAGTGAGCTATTGGACATAGTACATACTGATGTATATGGTTCAATGAGTCACAAGGCTAGGAATGGGTTCTGGTACTTGATCACTTTTTCGACGACTTTAAGTAGATGTGTCTACTTGATGAGAAGTAAGTGGGAGTCCTTTAAAATGTTCAAGGAGCTCTTAAGTGATGTACAAAATCACACAAGCAAGATAATTGATTTTTTACGATTGGATCATGGAGATGAATATTTGAACCATGACTTGACGCACTGATCTTTCAATATCATTTTGAGGTCAAACTATAGAAACTAAACACTCTCATTTTAAATAGAGTTCATATAAGAGAGAGATGGGGATAACTCTGAAAAATGGTTTGGAACCATTAAAATCTGAATTAAAACATATTGGATCTGTTTCTGTTTGCAGAACTTCGGAAGTTCCGATATAGATCAGAAATTCCGATGTTTGTCAGGTTGGAAGTTCAGATGTCGATCGGAAGTTCTGATGCAGACAAAATTTTTCGATAGAGGAGTTGGATCGGAAAATCCGATGCCAGATCGGAAGTTCCGATCTAGACAGATTAGAGTCCATAGAAGGAAACCAAGTTTAGAACTTGGTGGATCCACCCGATGGCATAAAAACTATTGAGTGAGGATGGACTTTAAGGAAAAAAGGCGTTGATGGAAATGTTCACATCCATTGGGCATGATTGGAGGCAAAAGGTTTCCAAATATTCTAAGTGTTGATTATAATGAAACGGTTTTAGCTCATCGTTATGCTTATGTCTGTTCAGATTGATGTAGCAATTGCTGCATTTTATGTTTACGAGATATGGCAAGCTTATTGGAGTTGGAGTCTTTGTTTTGATGAAGTATTCGAAATGTTTGACTCCATCAAAATTAAAGTAGAGTCTTTTGTTTGCTAAAGGGCTAGTGGGAGCACACTTTTATTTCTTGTTCTATGTGTGGATGACATATAGGAGACCGGAAATGACATTCCTTTGTGAAATGTTGTCAAGACCTTATTGAAAAATGGTTTCTCAATGAAGGACCTTGGATACACAGCATGCACTTTAGGCATAAAGATCTATGGAGATAGATCAAAATGGATAATTGGATTAGGCCATGATGAAGTACATTGACAATGTTTTGAAACGGTTTCAAAATGCTGATTATGAGTGTGATCATGTATGCCTCCATGATCAGGTCAATCATATGTGCATGTATACACCCAAATGTGCAGATACCAGTCAAACCCTGGTGAGAGTAACTATGCAGTCATAAAAGAGATCCTCATGTGCTTGAGAAGAACTAAGGATATGTTCCTAGGAGATGGTAGCGAAGAGGAGCTCGATGTAAGGAGTTACACCGATGCTAGCCTTTGGACTGATAAAAGATAATTCTCGATCATAATCTGGGTTTGTGTTCTGCCTCAACGGAGGCATAGTAAGTTGGAAAGGTTCCGAGCAATAGGTGGTGGCCGATTCTAAAAGAGTAGCTGAGTATATTGTAGCTTTGGAAGCTGCGAAGGAGGTTGTTTGGATCAGAAAGTCTGTTTCTGAGCTGAGTGTGGTTTCTAATGTGTCTAGTCCAGTGGACCTCTATTCTAGTAATAGTGGTGCCATTGCATAAGCCAAGGAGCCTAGATAACACCAGAAGTCCAAACATGTACTTTGGCTGTATCACCTGATCCGAGTGATCATAGAGAGAGGTGATATGAAGATTTGCAAGATGCACATGGATTTGAACATAGCGGATCCGTTGACAAAGCCGCTTCCACAGCCTAAGCATAAGGCGCATATGAGCTACATGGGTATGGGATCATTGCATGAGTAATGTGTATGTGGGAGTTGCTACTGATGTTTATGCTAATGTAAGAGGATAATCGTTATCTTGTTCCTTGAATAAATATTGTTTGCATTTTATTAATGAGTACAACTTGTTATGTGAAACTATTTTCTTTATGACGATTGTGAAACCAAGTGAGGTCGCACTATTGTTTTTGTCTGTATGATGAGTGATTGACAAGGTTGAGCGATCTAGAGTGGAGTGAGTGATGGCTTGATTGCATCGATAGGATCGATGTGTGGATATGGGGAGTGGATGCCGACGGGATCGGTGTGCGTCGCATTTTGTGTTTTGGCTTGTCTCATGTGTGGAGGGTGGAGATGCTAACCAACTGTCAACAGCGGGTGATCAAGGGTCAAGCGAGGAGCTGATGTCAGAGGATCAAGGATGTCGGGTGAAGTTGAAGATGATCTCAGGAGTGCATGAGGAGATAGAGCAAGACATGGACGGATGGATGGTCGAGACAGTGTGACGGTCAAGTAAGCGAAAGGAAGGCCAGTGCAAGTGATCAGGCGGATCGAGGGGTTCGTGAGCGGGAGAGACTTGCTGGCGGTCGAGTTCGCAGATTGGCGTCACAAGTCGGCGATCGAGGAGGCTTTGTTGGTTTGTGCTGAAAATCGTCGCATCAGAATTTTTTTAATTCTAGTAATTAGGAGTTTATTTTTTCTGTTTTGTCGTCTAGATTAAGTGTAATCTTTTAGCATTTTTTTGAATTTTTAATGCTAAATTTTTTTAAAAGAATAGGGTCAATAATGTAATAAATTAGGAGTTTGCATTAATGGATTATTCAGAATTTATAATTATGAAAATTCATTATGACAATTAGGTAAATACCTAGAACTTTTACCCTAATGACATTTTGGAGATTTCTTTTATGGGCTTGCCTATATATAGGACCCAAAGGCCAAGGGTTTAGGTGACTCTTTCAGCTGAACATTTTGGGGATACCAACCACAATTTCTATTTTGTTCTAGCCTTTTTGATGTTCTTAATTTCGTGCTTACTGTTCATCATCACCTCTGTGTCGGATCAAGCATAACTAGCACATCCACGAGCTTCCAGCGTAGATACTGTTCATCCTTTTGTGATTCACCTTTGGAGCTGAGTTTTGAACTGTTTTGATGCTATTTTTTGACCTGAGTTCACCACAACTTTTGTTGTACAAGTTTTCAGGGTTTCATTTTTGAAGTTTGCAAAAGTTTTTTACCACTTCTGCATATATTTTTATGTCCAACAAAGTGCCTAAAAAGTTCTGGAAACTTCTGATTTCTGCTGTGTTGAATTCTATTTTAAGTGTGAATTCAATCTTTGAGGCGATAGTTTATCTGTTTTGGTACTGTTTTGGACCTGAGTTCTACATAACTTTTGTTGTCCAAGTTTCAAGGGTTCCATGATTGAAATTTGCAAAATTGTTTGACCACTGCTGTATATATTTTTCTATCCAACAAAGTGCCTAAAAAGTTCTGAAAACTACTGATTTCTGCCAAGTTGTGTTCTGTTTCAATCTAGAATCAATCTTTGAGGCGATTTTTGTTCTGTTTTGGTTCTGTTTTTGGACCTGAATTCTACATAACTCTTGTTGTACAAGTTACAAGGGTTCCATGTTTGAAGTTTGTAAATGGTTATGAACACAGCTACATATAGTTTTTGGCCGACTTTAATGAAACCAAAATTTTCTTTTCACTTTGGAAGGTGTCCAGTTTTGAAGCTGTAACTTTCTTAATGCAGTAAGTAATCTACCTTGCAATTAAATTCAGCCAACATCCTTAATGTTCATCATCTTGGCTATGTCATTGGGTGTTTTACTTTGCCAGATACTACTATTCTTTGTCCAGTTTTCTATTCTATTTCCTGAATACTCTCAGCGCTGCCAGGAAGATTCATATGATCTTTGCTATTTTTAGTTGCTGTTCATATGAATACTCTCAAAGAACACATGTATAGCCACTGATGTATTTGTCTCACTGATTCTGTAGTTTCAGTTGGTCTGAATTCTTGATGCTTTTCTTTTGTTGAGTCATCAAGTTTGGCAAATATCATTTCAGAAGGAGTAGTTGATTTGCATGGTTCTCTAATTGTCAGTATTGCAATTCTTATCTGAAAAAGTATTTTGCAGAAGGTTTGTTGTTTGGTTCAAAAACAGTTACACTAGAACATGGACTGCACAATCTTGTTTGGTTTTGGGTATAAATTTCAGTTCCTCTTGTGTTGATAGATCAGTCACATGAAGTCAATCCATCTGGAAATACTGAGATATCCCAGATGCTTCTCTAACTAATCCAATTTGAAGGAAGTTCTGAGTTGGTTCTCTCAATCTATCATTTGATGTAATATCAGATAGGAGGGTGATCACATTTGTTTTTATCGGAGTCTTTACTACATCTGCTTCCGCTTGTTCATTTAGAGGTGCGTTGGGTGATTTGAAAAGGCCATCATATTCGCAAGAATTTGTCGAGGCGCCTATTCACCCCCTTCTAGTCGCCATTCTGATCCTACAATTGGTATCATAGCCGGTTAGATCACCAGCTGACCTTAACCGGTTTGTGATCCTTTTTAGAGACATGGAAAGAAACACTAAGATTCTGATATTCGATGGTTGCGATTTTTCTTATTGGAAGGTGTGCATGGAGGCTTACCTACTAAGCCAAGGAAGTGCAATTTGGGACATTGTTGATTCCCAATATGTGATCCCTGAAACTCGCACTACTGAGGCTCAAAAGGAACAGTACGATTGTAATAGCAAGGCACGAAATATATTGTTCATGAGTCTAAGTCGAATAGACTTTTGGTAGGGTCCATCATCTTTGAACTGCGCGTGAAATTTGGACCACTTTGAAAACTTTCCATGAGGGCACTACTCAGATTAAGGCTAGGCGGCAAAGCACATGTAATCAAGAATATCAATTGTTTGTGGAAGGCCCCGACGAATCCATAGATGCCATGTTTGCTCAATTTGATGGGATTGTGAGCAACTTGCACTCCACTGGGACTTTAGCTTATTCAGACCATGATAGAGCTATCAAACTTCTCTATGTTCTTGATCATAGCATTTGGGAGGTGAAGATCTTTAGTATTGAAGAGTCGGCAAGCTTTGATACCTTGACTTGCGATGAACTCTTTAGTAAGCTCAAGTCCACTGAGATTGCCAAGGCATCTCGTCCAGGATTTGGAAACTCTTTGTTGCCTTCTATTGCTTTGGTTGGTAACTCATCTGGAGGTAAATTTTCTGGTGGTCCTGTAGTTTGTGCTTATTTTTGTGGTTTTGACTTATCCCCCCTTGTCTCTGTCACAAAAGAACAAGTGGACACTCTAGATGATGAGGAGCTAGCTCTCATTGTCAAGAAGTTCACCCACGTCTACAATGATAGACGAGACTAAATGAGAGGAGGGTCGCAGTGATGTTTTGAATGTGGAGATCTTTCTCACATAAAAGAAAATTGCCCTAAATTAAAAATGAAAAATGAAAATGAGCATTAGCACCAGAAGTGGAACAAGAAACCTTACTTCAAAGGGAAGCGCAGAAAAGGGGCTAAAAGAGTCGCGATAGCTTTTGTGGCCACCGTCAGCGACATCGAAAGTACATCAAGTGAGGAGCCAAGCTCAGGAGAGGAGGAACCTCCCAAGAAGGAGAAGAAAGAGAAGAAGACAATGGATCTCAATGGCCTTTGCTTCATGGTCGATGGAAACCATAGCAGCGACGACCTCAACACTTCTGAGGTATATCTATCTCGTGATCAGCTTCTTGTTCAAAATGATGGATTGCATGATGCCATCTGTTCTCAAGATAGCTTACTTAAACTTGCTGCTAAAGAACGAAAAAAACTAAAATTCAGACTTGAATCTATTTCCACTAAACTTGCAATTTTGAAATCTAAGTCTGATGATGCCGAATGTGAGTCATGTCTTGTTGTCATGAATGAACTTGCTCAGCTGCGTACTACTCATGCTCAACTTATTGAACAACTTGAAAGAACTCAAAAGCAATTTTTGGAGGTGGAGTCTAGTCCTGTTGACATCGACGAATGCATGAACTATCCTTTACTTGTTGAAAGCATTAATTTGAGAGATAGGCATGTTGATGAACTTAAGGCAAGATTGGAGAGTGCTGATTGTTCTAAGGATGTGCAGCCAGCTTGTCCCATCTGCATCACCCTTAAGTACCAACTCAGCTTTGCTAGAGAGCAAGTCGAAAAATTAAAATGTGAAAATAATTATCTTCACTTTGTGGTTGAAAAATGCACTGAAGGAAAGGGTAGGATGGATTTGTTTTTGGTTAAAACAAAATTGTGTGCTGATAGGGCAAGGTTAGTGTAACACCCCAAATTTCAAAGGAATAAAAATATTATTTAATCTAATTTCCTGGAATTTATTATTTTGGAAATACCTTTAATTCCCTCCTTCACCATTTTGAACTAAAACCTAGATGAAATGGCCAAACTAGGAGCTGGAAATTTTTGTGTATGATCCCAAGGCCAAGATATATTTTTGAGAATTTTTACAAAATTTTATCAACCTTGGAAGTACCCCAAATATTTTAATCAATTTTCTGCAATTATTTTAAATCAGAAAACCTTTTAAACAGTAATGGGCCCACTACAAGAAAACATGAAATTTCCGTCGGTGTTGGCGTAAAAGACTACGCTAACAGGTTTCTGAAGATTAGAAACTAGCAAACGAAGTGTTTGCGAAGGAAACTATTTCAAGCCTCCGAAAGGATAATAACTTAGAATAGTTCAAAAATGTGTATTGAATAACTTGTATTCGGTCCTCATTACAGGGTAACACGGGGGGTATTTATAGGCCCAAACATTAAGGAAAAGACCTTTTTACCCCTCTATTACAACCGACATAGTGGAAACTATTCGGTACTCTTAATAGGGCTAAAATGGTAAAAGACTAATCTAATTAGAAAGAAGATAAATCTTCCATCTTAGCTGGCAAAGAGGTTCCTGGAAGAGTCTATGTTCGAAGATGTACTCCGAACTAGAGCTCGTCATCATACTTCAAACTTGACTAGATGCATCTCCGAAATTATATATCAGACATCTTATCTTAATCACCAGTCTTTATCTTTTGCTACGATAATCTTGAAGATAGAATATTTTCCCCCAACAGTAGCCCCTCGAATACGCTTCTCCGTTAAATATGTGATGTTAGGGAAGCAGTATACGCAAGGAAACATATTCATGTGCAGAGATTAGCAGACTCAATACACCTCCGAAATGTATAGAGATGCGAACTTCAAATTATTTTCTAAATGAATTGCATTCGAAGTATTCTAGAATTAACTTGGAAAATCCGAAAGTCTTTTTAGACTTGGAAAAAATATCCATTGGCTTTTCCTTCTAACGGAAGTTACATAATGCGTTAATTCCGGAATAAAGTAACGGTCAAGAATGCGAAACAGCATAAGCAAACGGTAAAAAATTGAGGTCTGGGCTATAAATAGAGGACCCGACCCTTTCTTGTACCTTTCCACCGCTTTCGTGCAAACAGACCAACTCTCGAACCCTAGCCTCTCCTTCTCCTTCAAAGTAGCCCAATAGATCTAATGGCGAAAACCAGCTTCAAGGGTCCGGGAACGGCTTCAACCTTGACTCGGCAGCAAGTTGCGGCGGCAGCGGAAGCCGCTACATTGGCGGCGACTGTTCCGACACCTGCAGCAGCAACAATGGCGACAGCGGGGGAAAATCCCCAAAATGTTGGCCATCAAGACCTCTGTCTAGCGTCGACAAAATATATGGATCAATCTTATCAGCTAGGGCCTTCACCTGCAGAAGAGAATCACTTGCGGCCGGCCTCAGGCAGATCATTCTGG
>JAAALK010000080.1:98720102-98897870 GCA_019279435.1 Zizania palustris
GTTTAAATAAGGTCACCGACGGGGGCAGAGGGGGCGCAATCGGGGGAGACCGGAGTGTTGGGGGAGATAATCCCTGGAGTCGACGGGGTGGGCCCCCGGCCGGAGGGCCCTGGCCTAATGACGGAGGCCGCCTTCCGGAGGAGCAAGGCCGGAGGCCACCTTCCAGAGGAGGCCGGAGGCCACCTTCCGGAGGAGCAAGGCCGGAGGCCACCTCCCGGAGGCGAGAGATCGGGGGCCACATTCCGGAGAGGCGAGTCCGGAGGCCACCCTCCGGTGGGAGGAAGCCGGAGGTCGCCCCTCGGCGTAAGACACGGGAGCTCGTCTTCCGGAGGCTGAAGACCCGAGGCTCTCGGCCTATCCGGAAGGACGGACCCGAAGAGAGTCGTAGCAGGAAAAGGACTAGGCGGTCGTACGAAAGGACAGGATCGCGATCCTCTGAGCCGTGTCGGGCGGCGCAGGAAGCGCCCGACACGGTTGATACGCTGTCAGAGTCGAATCTTCTTGTCTGTACTATGTATCCCCTTGTTTGTACTATGTATCGCCTATTTTGTCTGTACTACCAGTTAGGGTTGATCGGGTAGCCGTTGGCAGCTCGGAGGCGCTTAGTCCTCTGGGCGGGGCGCCCTATAATACCCCTCACTACAGTTGTAACAGGCAGGCTGATCAAGGCATTGAATACACTACTCTCATTTTCCACTAAAACCTGCTGGTTCGATGCGTCGTCCCAACAGTTGGCGCCGTCCGTGGGGATCCTAGTCCGAAAAGCTAGCGTCCTCTACACCCATCCACCCAAGCATGTCGAGCCGGAAAGGAGCGAGCACGGTCCCCCTGCGTCGATCGACTCGAGCCGCTGGGGGCGAGCCCGCCCCGGCCGTCGACCCCAATCTTCCAGCTCCCACCGCCACGACCGTCGGAGCGGCGTCCCCAATGGACCCGCTCGGCAGCAAGAAGAGACGCCCGGAGCCCGGGGCACCGACGGCTTGCCCGAGCCGACCGCTGCCAACCTGGCCGGGTCACCGGGCGGGCCACCGGAGCAGCGTCTCCCGGGCGGACCTCCGGTAGTAGTGTCCCTGCAGACAGACTACGTCCCTGACACAACTTCCGGAGGGAGCGGGAGCCAAGCCGATGCCCTGGCTGCCGAGAACGCTAGGCTCAAGGCGGAGCTCGCTTTGTGGCGTCAAGAAGCGTCGCTTCGGCCCCCGGCCCGTCCGGCACCCTTCCGCGCCGCAAGAGCTGCAGTCACGGATTTAAGCGACGACGAGAACCCCCCGGAGGAAGAGAACGCATCCTACGACGAAGACTCTCCCCTGCACCCGGACCTCCAGAGGGTGCGCTTCGGCCCAAACTTTCGCGCCGCCAAGCTCCCTAAATACTCCGGGGACTCCGACCCCGGTGAGTTCTCCCGCTCCTACGCCTTGGCGATAGAAGCGTCTGGGGGGAGCCGAGACACCATGGCCAAATGTTTCCCCCTAGCGCTCGAGGGGATCGCCCTTCGGTGGTTCTGGTCCCTCCGGCCAGGGACCATCCACTCGTGGGAGAAGCTGAAAAAGAAGTTCGTCAACAACTTCCAGGGGACCTTCGTGGCCCCTATGTCCATCGGGAGCCTTTTCCAAGTGAAGCAGCAACCCGGAGAAACCTTGAGACAATACTCCCAGCGCTTTGCGCACACCAAAGCTCAGATCAAGGGGCTGTCGGCTTCCTCAGTTATTGACGCGGCCCGGGAAGGCGTCACCCACCCAGGTCTCCTGGATAAGCTCCACCGGAAGCCCATCTCTTCGGTAGCACAGCTCATGACGTACTTCGAAGAGTACGCCCGGTCCGAAGAAGGCCAGATACGCCGACAGGGGATGGTAGTCCCTGTCCGGGCTCCGAGCGCCCGGGCGTACGAAGGGCCTCCGGAACCCAGCCGGGGCCCGCGCCGCGCCCCCGACTTCCGGTGCCAGGAGCCCCTTCGGCCGGACCTCGTCCATCAAGACTCGCGGCGAAACCGGAAGCACTTTCGGGGGGAAGTCCTCAGCATCACCCCTCAAGCGCCCGCCAAGCACCTGCACACGCCCGGCGGAAGTCGCCAGGCCGGGCCCAAGCCTCCACCCCGAGCGCCTCCCAAAGGAACCTTCTACTGCAGTGTCCACGGCGAGAACCGGAGCCACGACACTGACTCCTGCCGGACCATCCTCGCCCTTCGCAGTGACTACCTCGAGCGTCAGTCCGGCCGCGGCTCCTCCGACCGAGGGAATCCTACTCCTCGGCCGGACCCGGTCCAAATAGTCGGGCGGCAGGAGGAGCCGGAGGCCGTGACCCCGGTCGCGGAATTCGGCGGAGCCCCGGCTCCCAAGCTCGGAGCCGCTCCGGACCGTGGCAAGCGCGTGGTCCTTCCAATTTCCGGAGGAGGATCCCTCGGAGCGCTGTCCAAGCGGCAGCGTCGGGATTACGTTCGGGAAGTCGGGCACATCGGCACGTCTGGCCCCTCGGCTCTCCCCGAATGGTCTCACGTCCCCATCAGCTTCACCGCCGAAGACGCTGCCGGAGTCAAGTTTCCTCACGCCGATCCGCTCGTCATTTCGGCGGACATCGCCGGAGCCGAGGTGCGTCGCATCTTAGTCGACGGAGGGAGTTCCGATGACATCATCTTCGTGCAGGCCTTTGATCAACTGTGCTTATCCCGCAAGCACCTGCTGCCAGCCTCGCGCCCGCTCCAAGGCTTCGCGGGCCCTCCGCTCGATGCTCTGGGCCAGATCTTGTTGGAGGTGACGTTCGGCACCGCGCCCCTCCAGCGCCGCGAAGAAATCTTGTTCGACGTCGTTGACGCGCCTTACGCCTACAACGCCATCTTCGGGCGCGGGATGCTCAATCGCTTCAGCGCCATCGCCCACCACAACTACCTCTGCCTCAAGATGCCGACCCCCGGCGGAGTGTTGTCTGTCCTAGGCGACCAGGCCGCAGCCCGCCGGGTCGAATACGGCCACGCGGCGCCGTTGGAGCCGCGGCAGGTCCACAGCGTCCGCGAAGGTGCCGACGAAGCCAGCCTCCCGGCGGAAGACGATCCTGCGCTCAAGGGGCGCCCCGCCAAACCTCTCCCAGAAGGCGAAGTTATCACCAAGATCCTGACTCAGGGAGGAAAAGTGTACCCGATCAAGTTCGGAGGGGGCCTGGAGCCAGAAATATCAGCACAGCTCGAGGCCATTATTTGCGGCAACCTCGACATCTTCGCTTGGTCGGACGAGGACATTCTTGGCGTCGACCGCTCCATCATCGAGCATTCCTTGGCCGTTGATCCGAAGGCACGCCCAGTCCGCCAGGGGCTCCGGAGGCTATCCGCCGAACGGGCCGAGCTCGCCAAGGCAGAGACCGACAAACTGCTCCGCGCCGGGGTCATCCGGGAAGTGAGTCATACTGATTGGTTGTCCAATCCTGTATTTGTCCAGAAGAAAGCGTCCGGCAAATGGCGCATGTGTATTGACTTCACTTCTCTGAATAAAGCTTGCCCCCGCGACCCCTACACCCTGCCTCGCATCGACCAGCTCGTCGATTCCACAGCTGGAGCCGAACTCCTCAGCTTCCTCGACGCATATTCAGGGTACCACCAGATCTGGCTCAAGCCCGAAGACCAAGTAAAAACCAGTTTTATCACCCCGGCCGGAGTATTCTGTTACCTCCGGATGCCCTTCGGCCTCCGTAATGCCGGAGCCACCTTTTCGAGACTAATCTCGAAGGCCCTCGGTCATCAGCTAGGGCGAAATGTGGAAGCCTATATGGACGACATTGTCATCAAAACCGCCTTCGCAAGCCAACATGGGTCCGATATAGCTGAAACCTTCGACAGCCTTCGACAGTGTGGAATCCGGCTTAATCCTGAAAAGTGCGTCTTCGGAGCACGCGCAGGGAAGCTGCTTGGATACCTCGTCTCCAGCCACGGCATCGAAGCTAGTCCAACGCAAGTCCAGGCACTGCAGAACATGGCGCCACCCCAGAACCTGAAGCAGGCGCAGAAGCTGGCCGGGCGGTTGGCCGCACTAGGGCGTTTTCTCGCCAAGTGAGCGGAGCGGAGTTTGCCCATCTTCAAGGCACTCCGGGGTTCTAAGCATTTCGAATGGACCCCCGAGTGCCAGGATTGTTTCCAGCAACTGAAAGACTATCTCTCGGGCCTCGTGGCCCTCGCCACGCCTAAGGCCAGCAGCCCTTTGTTGGTCTATCTCGCCGCCTCCGGCACCACCGCCAGCGCGGCCTTGGTTCAAGAGGAAGAGTCCGGTGGAAAGCTAATCCAACGCCCCGTCTACTTCGTTTCCGAGGTTCTCGCCGACGCCAAGGCCAGGTACTCCGAGCTAGAGAAAGTGGCCTATGCCCTCGTCATGGCCTCCCGGAAGCTCCGGCACTACTTCTTGGCCCACGATATCGTCATTCCAACCGCCTATCCGCTGGGCGACATGTTCAGAAACAAGGACGCCACCGGCCGCATTGGGAAGTGGGCAGTGGAACTGGCCCCGTTCGGGATCTCCTTCGATGCCCGGACAGCCATTAAATCTCAGATCCTCGCCGACTTCGTCGCAGAATGGACACGGGCCCAAGGGCCCGCGGGCACCAACGCGAGCGAAGAGATTTGGACCGTCCTTACGGACGGTGCGTACCAGGCCTCCGGGGCTGGAGCCGGAGCAGTCATTGTCTCCCCGTCAGGTCAGCAGGCCCTGTATTCCGCTCGGTTAAGCTTCAGAGCCACCAACAATGTCGCAGAATATGAAGGAGTCCTCTTAGGACTTCGCAAGGCGCTCGCCTTGGGCGCCGCGCGTGTGATCGTGAAGACCGATTCCCAAGTGGTCGCTGGGCTCATCGACAAGTCCTTCCGAGCGAAGCACCCGGACCTCGCTTCCTACCTCGACTCCATCCGCAAGTACGAAGCGTCCTTCAAGGGTATTTCCGTCCAGAACATCCCGCGAAGCGACAACGCCCAAGCCGATGCCCTCGCCAAGGCCGGGGCTGGCACCCAAGCCCTGCCGCCAGGGGCTTTCTTCGAGGATCTGGCCCAGCCTTCGGTAACCCCTCGAGGCGAAGCGACCATCTCCGCCGCCCTAGAAGAGCACGAACCGTCGTCGCGCCCGGCTCCAGTACTCTGTACGGCCAGCGTCGATTGGCACGAGCCCATCCTCCGCTCACTCGCAGGCGGCGACGAGGTCCATCCCAGTCCGGAGCAGGCTCGCCTGCAACTCCGCGCGAGGTCCTTCGAAGTTATCAATGGAATCCTGTACAAGTCCGGAGTGTGTTCCCCGCTGCTCCGCTGCGTCTCGCATTCAGACGGTGTCGCCATGCTCCGAGAAATACATGAAGGGTTGTGCGGCAGTCACCTGGCGCCACGGGCCCTCGCAGGCAAAGCCCTCCGGCAAGGCGTATACTGGCCCACTATCATCGCTGACGCGGAAGAACTCGTCCGCACCTGCCAAGGTTGCCAGTGGATGGGCCGCCGCAGTCACCGCCCTCCAGCGAGGTTGCTACCTATCCCTCCTGTGTGGCCTTTGGCTCGCTGGGGCATGGACCTCGTCGGCCCACTCCCCAGAGCAAGGGGGAACCTGCGCTTCGTCGTCGTCGCCGTTGAATACTTCTCCAAGTGGGTTGAAGCGGAGCCTCTAACCACCATCACATCCCGAAGCGTCCAGAAATTTTTCTGGCAGCATATCGTGTGCCGATTCGGAGTACCCAAGCAGCTCACATTGGACAATGGAACGTAGTTCGATGCCGGCACTTTCCGGGCATTCTGTGACGAGCTGGGAATTCAGCTTTGCTTTGTGGCCGTGCGGCACCCCCAGTCTAACGGAGCCGTGGAGCGAGCTAACGGGCACATTCTGTCCGGCCTCCACAAGCGCATCGTCGGGTTGGCCCGAGGCACGTGGCCAGACGAACTACCCAAGATCTTATGGTCCATCCGGACGACCGTTTCTCGGGCAACGGGCTTCACCCCGTTCCGCCTCTTGTTCGGCGACGAAGCAATGACGCTGACGGAGCTCCGCGCCGGTTCACTACGCGTCGTAGCACCCGAAGTTGAAGACGAGCGCGCCGTCTCCCTTGACCTAGCCGAAGAAACGCGGCTGCGCGCCGTCGCCAACCTATCCCACTATCAGAAAGAGACCAAGGGATGGTATGACACCAAGGTTAAGCGCAACGAGTTCCAACCAGGGCACCTCGTCCTCCGCACGGTGGTCGCCCCCACCAAGTTGGGCAACAAGTGGGAAGGACCGTACATTGTCACGAAGTCTGGACGGCCTGGGTCCTACCGTCTCGCTACACTGGAAGGTGAAGAGCTGAAGCATACGTGGCACGCAGGGGACCTGAAGCGCTACTTTCCGTAACACTGCCGATGTACTTTATTAGCGGCCACCGCCGCCTGGTTGTATCCCCCATCTGCGTAATAAAATTTTCAGCTAACTATTCCGACCAACACAGCTTGCGCCACACGCCTCACATTCGGGTTCCGAGCTCCGGCTCGACGCGCCCTCACATTCGGGTTCCGAGCTATGCCTCGACGCGCCCTCGCATTCGGGTTCCGAGCTCCGGCTCGACGCGCCCTCGCATTCGGGTTCCGAGCTCCGGCTCGACGCGCCCTCACATTCGGGTTCCGAGCTCCGGCTCGACGCGCCCTCGCATTCGGGTTCCGAGCTATGACTCGACGCACCCCCGCATTCGGGTTCCGAGCTATGCCTCGACGCGCCCTCACATTCGGGTTCCGAGCTCCGGCTCGACGCGCCCTCACATTCGGGTTCCGAGCTCCGGCTCGACGCGCCCTCACATTCGGCTTCCGAGCTATGCCTCGACGCGCCCTCACATTCGGGTTCCGAGCTCCGGCTCGACGCGCCCTCACATTCGGTTTCCGAGCTCCGGCTCGACGCGCCCTCACATTCGGGTTCCGAGCTATGCCTCGACGCACCCTCGCATTCGGGTCCCGAGCTCCGGCTCGACACACCCACAGCGCGCCGATGTGACACGGACCTTGCGCTCTCCCTCTCCTGAGCTACTTAGCGCCCAGCTAGTCAACTAGCTACTCGCCAAGAGGGGGGAAGAGAGAGAGCGAGGCGCAGACTGCAGCAAGCATATGAAGCGTACAACAGCGAGCACATGAAGCATACAATGTTCGTTACAAGTAAAAGGAGGAGGTCAAGAAAAGTTCTCGTCCAGGCCAAGAAGGAACCGCGGGCCCCTTCGGTTAGAAGGGCCGGAAGTCGTGCTCGCCCCCCGACCGGACCTTTCCTTCCTCTTCCTGCGCTCCTCTTCCTTCTTCTAGGCGCGAAAAGTTCTCTGATCCGCTTGGAGCTGAGCCCAGCTGCACAGACCGCCCTCCTCGGGGGGCGCTCCGCTCGAGTCAGCCTCCGTGTCGGACCAATCAACCGGTTCGGAGGGCGAGGACGGCGAGCGGGACCCTCTCTCTTCTTCCTTCACATGCTTCAGAACCCCCTGAAGGACGTCGGAGTCCACACGCCCGTCACTGCCGCGGGGAAGAACGAAGCGCGCAGGCCGGTTTGCCCGCACAGCTTCGAGGATGGCCCATCGATGCCGAAGGGCGTCGTCCGGTTCAAGTACCTCGACATCAAGATCGCGACCGTAACACCCTGAGTAAGTCCCGGAAAAGTACTCTTTATTAATACAACTAAGTTCCCTAAGCTATTACAGGGTAAGGCTGGGACCAATCCCTAGAGCTACACCTGCGGGTCCGGCAAGCGGGCCGAGGTCGAAGGATTCGAAGGGGCTGGAGGGCCGCGCGCACGGAGTGCCTCCTCCAGCCAAGCCTGGATCGCCGCAGGGCCTTCGGTCTGCCAGATCGCCTTGAGCGCCCTCCAAGATTGGGTCAGGGCGGGGCTTGGCGTCCGAAGGTGGTCCCCCACGAAGGCGACCGGGTGCGGACTCGAAGGCGAAGGAAGCGGAAGCCCGGACGCCTCGAGGTGCCGGAGGATTCCGTACGTGGCCACCCGAGCGGACACCCCGCCGTATTGCGCCATGGCAAGGTGTATTTGCCGGACGGCAGAGCGGACGAACTTCACCTGGCGGACTAGGGGCTCCCAGGCGACGTCGAACGTGCCGCAGCCAGTGCCGTATCGCGCTAGCATCTTCCGCAAGGATTCGGCGGCCTCGGCCGCCGTCTTCCCGGCCTCGGCGAGCTCCTCGGCGGCCTTCATGTTCTGCGCATTGAGGCCCGCCTCGACCTCCTCCAAGTGAGTCACCCGGGCTCCGAGGGCCTCGACCTTGCTTTCCGCCTCTGAGGCCTGAGCTTGGAATCGGGAAACCTCTCCTTCGAGCCGATCCGCTTCCGAGGGCCGGGCCCGGAGCACCTCCGCCTCGGCGGCTCGGGTTCGGAGGGCGCTGACCTCCGCTTCCAGCTCGTCGACGCGGGCGGCCCGGGCCCGGAGCCCCTCCAGCTCCGCGACGCGGGCCCTGAGCGAGTCCGCCTCCGAGGCCCGGGCCCGGAGCACCTCCGCCTCGGCGGCGCGGGTTCGGAGGGCGCCGACCTCCGCTTCCAGCTCGTCGACGCGGGCGGCCCGGGCCCGGAGCCCCTCCAGCTCCGCGACGCGGGCCCTGAGCGAGTCCGCCTCCGCTGCTCGAGCCTCCAGCGCCGCAACCCTCGACGCCTGGGATCGGAGGGCCTCGGCCTCCGACGAGCACTCGCGGGCCAATCTCTCCGCGGCAGCCACCCGGGACGCGAGCCCTGCGGCATACGCCTCGTGCTGTTGGCGTTCGGAGAGTAGAGCGGACATCTGCCCCTGCGCTAGCACCACCACCTGCATGCGGAAAAGTGATCAGAAGAGCCGCAACGAGGGCGTCAGGTGTGTTCAAGGAAAGTACCTGGCCCGCGGCCGTCTCGATGGCCCTTCCGAGGTCCAGGCCATCCGATAGTCCCAGCTCGCCTATCACTGGGGCCTCGCGCAGCCGTAGGTAGTAGTCGTGGACTGGGGCCACCTTCGAAGCGAAGTCCTCACCGTCCAGCAGGAAGGGGCGCAGAAGTGGCACGGAGCCGCGCGCGGTTCGTAAGGCGGTGGGGGGTCAATGCCGGACTTCGGCGTCCCCGGCGGGCTCCTGAGGGGCCCTCTCGGTGCTCCTGGACTCCGCCTCGTCCTGCGGACTCGGGCCTCCCCTCGCGGCGACAGGGGCTCCGGACCTCGCGTCCGGAGCATCTGCCGGGTAGCGGCCGGCTGGCTCCACGCCTCCGGCCGAGGTACCTGCACGAGCGAACAGGAGTTAAAAACAGAAAAGCTCCTTGCGCGCGAAGGGGCATGGCGAAGTCACCGCACCTGCGCCCGCAGTATCGCCGACGCGGTCCGGAGGCTGGAGGTGGTCCGACGGGCTTGGGCGGAAAAAGAGGTTGTCAATGGAGTTCGGCGGAGAGCTCGCCACCGCCGCGGCCAGCTCCGCCTCCTTGTCGGCGCTCCCTTCAACGGCGCCGAGTGGGTCAGCTAGGCCCCCGCGGCTCAAGCTGTCCGTGGCCCTGCTCTCAAGGGAGCCCGCGGAGCCCCCGCCGAAACGGGTATCGGCGAAGAGGCGGTCCCCGAGCGGGGCGTCGCTTCGACAGTGCGCGACTCTTGATCGGCACCCGGTGCGGGTTCCGTTGGGTTCGGGCGAGGGGGAGCATCCTCGCGCCTCCCGGGATTCAGCCGGACCGACGGAGCCGGAGCCAGAACCTCCGGAGGGTCTCCTGACTCCGACTGGGCTCCTTCGCTAGAGCCCCCCCCTCTGAACGGGAAGCCGAGGAAGGTCCCGGCGACGTGCGCTTCGGCCCCCTCACGATCTTCTTCTTCTTCGAGCGGCCCGGAGAAAGGCAGCCGTCCGCATCACCCGCTTTCCTCTTCGAGACGTCCCGGAGGATCTCGCCCTCCGGGAGAGGCGGGGGCGTGAGCTCGAGCGCCCCCCACACTCTGTTGGAGCGTTCCCAGGAGCCCACCAGCTCCAGCCGGCGGACCCGCTCGGCCGCGGTGGGAACTCCCAGGATCCTCTCCGCCAGGCGGGCGATCTCTTCGGGCGTCCGAGCGACGAGCGATCCTGCATCTCTTCATCAG
Organism: Zizania palustris; assembly: GCA_019279435.1. Classification (NCBI taxonomy): domain Eukaryota; kingdom Viridiplantae; phylum Streptophyta; class Magnoliopsida; order Poales; family Poaceae; genus Zizania; species Zizania palustris. Next base: position 98,730,128 of record JAAALK010000080.1, read on the forward strand.
GGACGGAGTACCCCTCGAGCACGCGAAAGCGAGGCTGAAGGCAGAAGAAAGTTGATACTTACCAAGCTGGCGAGAGAGCTCCGTCGGCACCGACGCGTCTCGACTGCTCCGGAGCAAGGCAGGCCACTCCTCCTTCAACGGGGGGGGGGGGATCTCGAGGGCCACGAACTCCTCCGCCAAGTCCCGCATGCTCATCCGGCGGGCGACGATCTGGAGAAGCTGTACCCTCACCGAGATGGCCCCGGAGTTGGCCTCGACGCGCGCCTCTCTCCGGAACCAGATGTGGCGCGGTATTCCGGCCAGGCCGGAGGTGAGCCCTACGCGAACGTAGAACCACCGGCTCACCCACTTCGAGTACCACCTTTCGTTGGTGGCCTTCGCTGGGAAGGAGTCTGCGTACCTCCTCCGGAGCTGGAAGTTGATGCTCCCGAAAGCTAGCACCCGGCCGTCCTTCTTCTTCGGTTGGCAGAGGGCTTCGTGCATCTCCGCGAAGACCTCCGCTCTCCCTTCGCAGCCTTCGGTGCGCATGGCCCACTCGAAGATGGCGAGGCGGGCCACGGCATTAGGAGACAGCTGCGGGAGTTCCAGATGAAATGCCTCCAGAACCCCAGCAAGAAGCTCTGAGGCAGGGAACCCCAGGCCTGCGTCGAAAAAGGCTTCAAAGACGACGACCTCGCCTTCCCGCGGCCGCGGGGCCGTCTCCTGCCCCGGCCTCCTCGCCGGCGTCTCTGGACCAAGGCGGTTCCTGGTCGCCTGCTCGATCGAAGCCTCAGTGCACGCAGACGCCCCGAGCTCCAGGGTCTGCTCTCGGAATCGCTCGGAAGTGGGGCGGAGCTCGCGCGCGCCGCGCGCCTCTGGCGTGTCGGTCGCCGCCGCCGCCGCCGCCGCCGCCGCCATCTGGCGTTGCAGGAAACGCGGGTCCATCGCCATTGCAGGGACTGGGTTCCTCGCCATTCTTGGAGAACAGATGGAAGGAGTGCAGGGCTCAGGGAGCGAGTGAGCAGTGGACCAAGCGGCTGGAGTTGGCGCGTGCGGGTGAATGAGGAGGAGGCCGTGAAGGGCGATTATATATCTTTCGGTAAGGCCGGCGGTTCGACTCCCGTTTCGGTTAACGTGTGAACATGGCGGATCGCGCGGCGCCGCATTTAAAGCCGGCTGGCGCATCGGGGCGCGGTGGCGACCTCCCGGTGACCCGCCTCTTTGGTGCCGCCGGCGCGCGTATTAATTGCTCCTGGCGGCGCTCGCGCCGGCCCCTCGGGGTTGGCGCCCCCGGGGTCGAGATGTGTCGGTCTCCCGTCAGCTCGGTCAACTCCCCTCGGTGTATTGGAAACGGCCGGAAGCCCGAGGCAGGGCTCAATCCTCCGGCCTCTCGACTCCCTGCCTCAGTGCCCTTCGGCGCCCCGGTGGATGCGGCGCCCTAAAGCGAGGTACGCACTCATGTGAATTGGCGGGATTATCTTGTGCGCTTCCACCCCCTCTTATTGCAGGACTACGAGCGGGAAGAAGCGAGGGGCTACTGTTGGGGGAGATAATCCCTGGAGTCGACGGGGTGGGCCCCCGGCCGGAGGGCCCTGGCCTAATGACGGAGGCCGCCTTCCGGAGGAGCAAGGCCGGAGGCCACCTTCCAGAGGAGCAAGGCCGGAGGCCACCTTCCGGAGGAGCAAGGCCGGAGGCCACCTCCCGGAGGCGAGAGATCGGGGGCCACATTCCGGAGAGGCGAGTCCAGAGGCCACCCTCCGGTGGGAGGAAGCCGGAGGTCGCCCCTCGGCGTAAGACACGGGAGCTCGTCTTCCGGAGGCTGAAGGCCCGAGGCTCTCGGCCGATCCGGAAGGACGGACCCGAAGAGAGTCGTAGCAGGAAAAGGACTAGGCGGTCGTACGAAAGGACAGGATCGCGATCCTCTGAGCCGTGTCGGGCGGCGCAGGAAGCGCCCGACACGGTTGATACGCTGTCAGAGTCGAATCTTCTTGTCTGTACTATGTATCCCCTTGTCTGTACTATGTATCGCCTATTTTGTCTGTACTACCAGTCAGGGTTGGTCGGGTAGCCATTGGCAGCTCGGAGGCGCTTAGTCCTCTGGGCGGGGCGCCCTATAAATACCCCTCACTATAGTTGTAACAGGCAGGCTGATCAAGGCATTGAATACACTACTCTCATTTTCCACTAAAACCTGCTGGTTCGATCCGTCGTCCCAACACGGAGTAAACACGGTTTTACTCGCCGGTGAGCTCGGGTTGCAGGCGGATTCGTTGAATCGGGACACGATCCGGCTGGGTTTAATGGGGGGAAACGGTCACCGGAGCGCAGGGGTTTGATTGCCAAGCTTAATTCGAGGGGAGGGGGTCGGGGGCAGGGGATCCGAGGTGAGTAATGGCGTCGGCCGGCGAGGGGGGCGATTTAGGGGCGGATCTCGCGGGGACGAAGGACCTGACAGGCGGGGGCCACATACCAACGAGCGCGAGAGGGGGCGGTCGGCGCCGACAGGTGGGGCCAGGGTGTCGGGCGAGCGCGCGAGAGGGAAGGGGCTCGCTGATGGGTGGGGTCGGGCTATCAGACGGAGGCGGGTGAGGGTGACGGGCTGGGCTGGCCGGGAGAGAGGGAAAGGGAGGAGGGAGGCCCGCTACTGTTTCAAAACATTTCTGAATAAAAATAATTCCAGGAAATAGATTAAAATCTTAGGGCCACTTCCAAGGTTGGTAAAAATTTGTAAAATTCTCAAAAATATATCTTGGCCTTAGGATCCTACATAAAAAGTTTCAGCTCCTGGTTTGGCCATTTCTTCTATGTTGGAGTTCAAAATGGTAAAGGAGGGTATTGAAGGTATTTCCCTAAACAATAAATTCAGGAATTTGAATTAAATAATAGTTTTATTACTTTGAAAATTTGGGGTGTTACATCCGCCATAGTGGGCGTTATAATGTTGCGGTCGTCAATGTCCGCGCTCCCCATAATGTTCATCAGCGATGTAGTGGAAGTAGACGTAGTAGAGGTACTCGCTGCCGATGTAGAGGTAGTAGTCATGGTTGGTGTCGTCCCCAGCGGAGTCGCCAGAAAGTGTGTTGACACAGAAATGCGCCCCCGCACTTGGGCCGGTTCGACGTCCAAAAGTATCGCAACGATACCGACGTTGCGTTCCGACTACCCTGGATAGTGACAAGGGATTTGGAGTCGCTAGGTCAGATAAATAATTAATATTTTAATCCAATTAGCCGAAAAGTATTAGTAACAATGTAAACAGTGACAAAATGACCAAAATACATTGAATCAGCCAATTCGAAGGCCGATTCGGAGTTACAACGGAGTCTGGTCCGAAGGGTCCCTAGGGCACCTTCGGCCTCAAGCCCGGTCAGACCGGAGGTATAACCTCGGTCGAACCAGAGGTCGCGAAGGGGCTTCGGGCGCGTCCCGAAGATAGTTGCGAAGTATACTTATTCGGCACGGTGCGGAGGGCTCTGGTCAGACCGGCGAAGCCTTCCCGGTTGGACCGACGAGGTAGGCTTCGGAGTATGTAGGCTCCGACGCGTGAGGCTCCGACGAAGGGCTTCGGCACAGTACGGAGTATCCCGGTCAGACCGGCGGGGCACCTTCAGTCTGACCGGCCGTTGCCGACAACAGCCTGATGAAGGGCTCCGGTCAGACTGACCTTGTACCTCCGGTCGGACCAGCGAAGACAGATTCAATCTGTTAGAACCCAGACGACCTAGCAAACGAGATCCGATTGGCTCCAAATTTTGCAGAGGTGTTCAAAGAGACAATTGACCTGCAAATATAATAAGAGATCAAACACAATTCGGCCACAGGGCCGAATTGCCGAGTAGGGTGATAAAAACCGATAAAAAGGATAGCAATCCGTTATGTGGATTAGCGGGAGGTTCACAAGCGAACTAGCAAGGGTTACCGTGATCACGTACGCGGCAGACGGAGGGCTTTCAAGCAAACCCACAAAGATGCGAAAAGTAAAGAAAATAAATGCGATTCAAAGCTAGGGCTTTGGATTTTGTGGATTGGAGAGAGAGCTTGAACCGACCTTGCCCCTAGTATTTATAGGGGGTGGGCTAGTTATCCCTGGCTAGAGATAGAGTTAGATGCGGCCAAAATCCTGTTGAGATAAGTTTTGGGCGAAAATACCTTGAATCCTACTCGGATCCATAATTTGGACCCTAGCCGGTTAGACCGGCCTACCATAGCCGGTCAGACCGGCCTTTGCCAGGTTTGACATATTTTCGGTCAAAATACTATCTTTCAATATTTGCCTAGTTTGACCATTAATACCATTTTTTGCTATAAACAAATAGGAAATGTGATGAACTCTATATAATTTTAAGTAATCGGGTAAACCCACGTGTTTAAATCTAAATCCGAACCCGACCCGAAATTAAACGGGTACCCGAACCTGCGAACCCGCGGACAGAAAATTGAACCAAACCCGTGCCCGTCGGGTTGGCTACCCGCGGGTACCCGCACCCGTGGGTAAAATTTCTATCCCTACTCAAAAGAGGTCACCAAGCCCTCATTCCTAGGAGCCCCTTATCCTGACTCTCATCTATGCCACGTGGACGCGCACTCCTCGTGTGCAGGCTTCCCGCTTATTTAAATTTGAATATTTGTATTTGCATTTAAAAATTTAATATATAAATACGATAGATGATTATGTTCCTATTGGTTAATATGATATATGATTATGTTCCTACATTTAAATTTGAATATGTGTATTTGCATTTAAAAATTTAATATTTAAATACGATAGATGATTATGTTCCTATTGTTTAATATGATATATGATTATGTTACTATATTTAAATTTGAATATTTGTATTTGCATTTAAAATTTTGAATATTTAAATATGATATATGACTATGTTCCTATTGTTTAATACGATAGATGCTTATGTACCTATATTTAAATTTGAATATTTATATCTACATTTAAAAATTTGAATATTTAAATATAATAGATGATTATGTTCCTATTGTTTAATACATCATATGATTATGTTCCTATATTTAAATATGATAGATTATTATATTTCTATATTTAAATTTGAATATTTGTATTTGCATTTAAAATTTTAAATATTTAAATATGATGGATAATTATGTTCCTATATATAATTTAAATATATGTATTTATATTTAAAATTTGAATATAGTCATTTATTATTAAACAATAAATAATTTATTATATACTATATTTTTGTCAAATACATGTGTATATTGTGTAAAGAAATAATGAAAATTTAAAATATGTGCTCTATTTTAAAATTTTGAGAGCAATTATTAAAGTGGAACTCAAAAAACAGTTTCTCAGAGTCCTCGTCTTTGAAGTTACTCTTAATATTTCTGAAGGTGTGCGGAGAGGGGGTTTGGGTTTTGACTTAGAGCTAGTCAACCGCAAAGATGCTGTAGAATATCTCTTCATTCCGCCGTCTCCCTCTTCTCCCTCTCTCCCTCTTCTCCAATTAATTGAACAGTGTGAAAGGGAGGGTGGGAGCCAGAGGAAGAAAAGGAGGAAGCTCATCGATGGAGATCCTTAGCCCATCCCCGCCGCCCAGCCCCGGCCCCGCGATGAATTCTTTTCTCCACACCGGTTGGCCTCTCCATGCCGCCCTCCGCCGCGACAACGTCGACGCGAGGGTTCACATCGCCGTCGGGAGGTCGCCGGAGAAGACGTTGAGCCTGCTGCGGTGGGCTTTCCGCCGATTCGCCTGCGTCCACGTTACCCTCCTGCACGTCCACCAACCTTCCCCTGTCATTCCTACCCTCTGTACGACGCTTCAATCTTAATTTCTTTATTCAATCATTTTTTCTCGCCAAACAAAACCATCCATACTTTCAATCATCCTGCAGTGGGCAAGATCCCTGCCGCTCAAGCCACTGAAGAGCTCGTTCTGTCGCATCGTATGTCCGAGAAGGACGAAATGAGCAAGATCATCCACTCTTACCTCAGCTTCTGTCACAGGGCACAGGTATATCTCTTTTCTTTCTTCTGTCACAAACCGTGCCAATACAGGGTGGTTTCTTCTTTTCTTTTGAGAGAGAGAGAGAGAGAGAGAGAGAGAGAGAGAGAGAGAGAGAGAGAGAGAGAGAGAGTCTATACGTATATATGCCATATCATTAATTGTTTGCTTTGGCCGCAGGTGCAGGCAAATCTTCTTGTCACGGAGAGTGAACAAATACATGATGGTATTGTCAATTTGGTCAAACATCATGGAATCACAAAGCTTGTCATGGGTTCTACACCGGATAAGTATGTACATCACTTGTCACGATTTTGCATACCAAGTACCAACAACACTTCATCTTGATACTAATATCTCTACAATTGGAAGTTCTTGTTCTACACAAGGAATTCTGTTTCTACTCACTTGCCTGTCAGATTAAAATCCTGTTCTTACTAACATGCTTCAAGCCAACTAATTTAAGTTCCCTCATGCAGTCATGCTACCTATTTTTTCATTCGACGTGGCTAACAGCAGGTTCTACCATTATTTCAAGTTCCATCATTGGTCATTAGTTGACAGTCCTGTTATATTTTTTCTTGCCAAAACTTGTGTTTCACCTGACTTTTATTGTGTATCTCATGTATTCTTCATGAAAGTTTGAACAGGAACCAGAACAGTTGTAATTGGAAAACTAGGTGTTAAGAGCCCTCAAATAGTTACTTCAAGCTAGAAAGGTGGAACTAAGAACACAATGGAAATTGGAAAGCAATAACTTCTAGAGTCATCATCATTCCACATTGCCATCTGCCACAAAGCCATCTCATCATCTCATGGCTCACAATGCACCACGTACACCTCAGTCACCTTTTCTCAAGCATTGCCGTGCTCACCCACTTAAATCCATCATTCTTTGCTTCAGTGTTTACAAATCGTCTGATTAGTCGTGATTAATTGGCCTGGTCGGTTTTGTGGACACGACCAGACGCTCCGACCCGATTAGCACACCTAGAAACTTGGTCGTCCGATTAGTTGACCGATTAGGGAGAAAACAGCAACCAGTCAATCAGGTTCACATTTGCGATTTTAGTGGGCATGTTCTTGTTCTGGTGGGCTTTTTACCTAGCCTGTTATTTCTCTTTTTGACCTAGCTGCACAGTCTCCTAATCTCCTCCCTTGTGTGCCGCCTGGGTCTCACGCCGCCTACACGCTTGTCTAGTCGACACCACCTATACGCCGGGCAAAGCTCCAACCCACATTGTGCGCCGCCCAGCCTATTTCCCTTATGCGCTTCCTGGCCTCTCACACCATGTGTCTAGCCAACACCGATGCGCACGCACGCCTTGTCCAGTGGTGCTCTAGCCGAAGCTCCTACCATCCAGCGGCCAGCTAGCCAATGCTCCAGCGGTGTGCGGCCAACGCTCCAACCATCCAGTGGCCAATGCTCCACCGTTCCAGCAGCGCGCAACCATGCTCCAGTGGCGTGTGCATGCTCCGGTGGCCAGCACGTGCTCAAGTGCATGCGTGCTCTAGGCCAAGCCGTCCACACCGCTCATGTTTCGGTGCCTGTTCCAGCCCTCCGTCCGCCAAGACTCAATATCCTCCTCCTAACGTGAGTGATTCTTTTTAGCTAGAACCTTAGGACTGACTAGACGACTAATCAGCCTTGGTCAACGACTAATCGTGATTAGTCACCTAGTCAGTCTCATGGCGACTAGGTTCGACTAGGCGACTTGTAAACAAAATTGCCATGACAGCCAACAAACTTCAATACAATTAAATCCAGCTGTCAATTACTCATCACAACAACATGTGAAACATCAGTTATCATTTAACATGATCTTACAAATTATGTCCAGATTGCATTATCAGAATGATTGCAACAGATTTAGATCCAACCACAATAATATGTTCCTAAATGGTTCTGTAGTATGTTACGAGCCTGCGGTTGTGGATACGTGTGCTCGTAAGCACAGGTCCCCGGTCGATGACCGGGTCACAGACCGCTCGACGAAGAACTCACCGGAGCAGCGTGCGCCTGAGATTGGCTGTTAATCGAAGCCACCGCCTGTTCTTTGGTTTGATTTGGAAAAAAGCATGCCTCCCTTCTTTCTCTCTCCATTCCTTTATTCTCTCCTCCTGATTACATGCGCATGCAGATCTTAATTATTCCAGATCCTAATTATTCCCCTTTCCTAATTATCATCCACCCCCTTCCATCTAAGCCACTGCCTTACCATGCACAGATGGTGGACCATGGAGCCTAATAAATACCCTATCCATGCTAGCCATAACATCACTCCCCCTGGAAATGAAGCTTGTCCTTAAGCTTACAATCAGGGAATGAACGCCTAAGAGCCATTGCATCCATCTAGGTTGCATCCTCCTCTGACTCGCCTGTCCAGTGCACCAAGAATTGACGATGACCTTCCACAAAACGTTGTGTCAACAACCGATATGGTTCAGGTTGGCCAGGGGCAGCAGCTGGTAGCAACTCAAAGGGTATGTCAGCCACATGTGTTGGAGTACCCTTGAATTGCTTCAGCAGTGAAACATGGAAAACATCATGAATTCTAGCCGCTGCAGGCAGCTGTAACCTGTACGCCACAATCACCGATACGCTTCAGCACCTGAAAGGGCCCATAGAACCGTGGAGATAGCTTGGACCATGGCAATGACTCGTGAGCAGACCGCTGCCGATGGCACTTCTGTTTGAGCCACACAACCCACGAGCCCACCTCGAACACCTCTTCTCTGTGCTTGGTATCATAGTATTGCTTCATTCTGTTTTGTGCCTGTAGTAGCTGGGCTCTCGCTTGCTGTAGGAGAACATCCTAGTCAACAAGCGCACAATCCACTGAGTCAATACATGTCGACCCCTGATGATATGGCAGCAACGGGGGTGGTGAACGCCCATAAACCAACTCAAATGGCGTCATACGATGGGCAGAATGAAAGGAGGTGTTATAACAATATTCTGCCCATGGAACCCATTATGCCCATGTTGAAGGGTTAGAGGCCGCCATACACCGTAAGTACATCTCAATGGTCCTATTGACAACCTCGGTCTACCCATCCGTTTGTGGATGATAGGCTCTGGACAACAGTAAAGTCGTCCCACTCCTCTTGAACAACCCTTGCCAAAAGCACTAAGAAACAACAGATCTCTATCCAACACAATGGACTCTGGTATACCATGCAGCCTCACAACCTGATCAAAGAATAATTTGGCCACTAAATATGTTGTTGTCATCCTGGTGAGGGGAAGGAAGTGTGCATATTTGGATAACCTATCAACCACCACTAGCAGTGTCGTCTTCAGTGTTAGAAAAATCGGTGATCGGTAGCTGATCGGTCGACCACCGAGTAGTGATTAATCGGTTAATCGGGGATTAACTGAATTAATCGGTCAATAAATAATTAAATATATATTACCTGCCTATTTTTCTATCTCTTTCTCTTTTATTGTATCTCCTCACAGCCCCTTACTTTTACCTGCCTGTTTTCTGCATATTTTTTTAATCTCTTTTACTTTATCTATCTCATTGCACCTACCCCCAACTGCCTCAGTGTTAGCACTGCCCAAGACTGCTCTCTCTCCACTGCCCATCCCGCATACACTACTCTCTTGTTCTCTCTCCTATCTCCTTCTCCTTTTCTCTACTGAAAAGCAAATGCCGGAAACAGTTTAATCCAACGAGCCCGATGGCGATGGCGGCGGCTGCCTGGATTGGCGGCGGACGACTGCGCTCGCGCGGACGGCGCGCGGACGACGCGCGGACAGCTCGCTGTAGGGCGCAAAAAGCGGGGGAACGCGCACGGACGACGCGGAAGAAGCAGGGGCGAGGCGGCGACGGTAGATGGCGGGGACGCGGCGCTGGATCTGCCAAGCTGGGCACGTCTCCGTCTAGATCTGGCGTGCGCAGGAAAGAGGGAAAAGGGGAAAAGTGTGCAGGAGAGAGGGAAAGGTGCTGGGTGGGGTGTGCAAAATCCCATTTTTCTGTACTGGACCGATTAATCGGTGCCACCGATTAATCATCGATTAATCGCCGATTAATCACCGATTAATCACCGATTAATCGGGTTGACCACCGATTAATCGGGTTGACTGACCGATTAATCGGTCCACCGATTTCTGGCCGATTTTCTTGTAAATTAAATGGACTGGGGCCGATCACCGATTAATCGGCCGATTTTTTCAACACTGGTCGTCTTACCCTGGGACTTCGGCAAATCTGTGATGAAATCCATGGAAATGTCCGCCCACACTTGGTGGGGAATAGCCAAGGGTTGCAGTAGGCCGGTAGGGGCTTGAGTGCTTGCTTTATGTTGCTGGCATATGGAACATTTCACCACATACTTCCGCACGGTCTCCTTTTGATGATCCCACCAATACATGTCATGAAGCCGATGAAGAATTTTCTGGCTACCTTTGTGTGTCAAATCATGAACTGCTGTTGTCATTGGCTCGATCAATGGAGAAGTTCTAGGAACCCACAATTTTCCACCACGGTACACCAACTTGTCCCACACCTCCCACTGTGGGCTGGTTGATTCTGGAGCAGCACTGCTCCCATCCGCTTGGTCCAGCAAATGTGCAACCTTCTGCTGAACTTCTGGGTCATTCCTTAGCATCTCCAACCACTTCTCATGAGTTGTATCTTGCACGATAGACACCGCAGCACACTTCCCTAGCTCCTCGGGTGTCCTGGATAGCGCATTGGCTGCCTGATTGTGCTTGCCTAGTTTATAGTCCACACAAAAGTCAAAGCCCATCAATTTGCTCAACCAGTGTTGTTGTGGGGGCGTGATTAATGCCTGTTCCAACAGGAATTTAAGGCTTGCATGATCTGTCCTAACAGTAAATCGATGCCCCCATAAGTATGGTTGCCAATGTCGCACTGCCTTGGACAAGATGATCAACTCCCGCTCGTAGGCCGCAAGCTTTCGATGGCGGTCAGCTAGCTTCTTGCTGAAATATGCAATTGGATGTCCATTTTGTTGCAATACCAATTCCAGTTCCGGACGCATCACACTCCACCTCAAACGGTAGTGAGAAGTCTGACATTTGGAGCACAGGAGATGATGTGAGAGCATGCTTCAATTTTTTAAAGGCTTTTTAAAGGCCTCCTCAGTTGCTTGGTTCCACCAAAATCCATTCTTTTTCAGCAAGGCGATTAGAGGGTCAGCGATACTTGCATAATCTTTTATGAACCTCCTATAATATCCAGCCAAGCCCAAAAATCCCCTCAACTCTGTCACTGTAGATGGCCGAGGCCACTCCTCCACTGCCTTGAGCTTCTCAGGGTCAGCTTCTACTCCTAGCCTTGAAATGATGTGACCCAAATACCCAATCTTTTCTTGTGCAAAGGCGCACTTTGACCTCTTCAAATACAAATGGTGCTCTCTCAGCCTCTCCAAAACTGCTTGGAGATGCATTATATGCTCCTCGGTCGTCCTACTATAAATTAATATATCATCAAAAAAGACCAACACAAATTTACGCAGAAAATCCTGGAGCACCTCATTCATTAAGGATTGGAAGGTAGATGGCGCATTGGACAGTCCGAATAGCATTACTAGGAACTCATAGTGGCCATGATGTGTTCGGAATGCGGTCTTCATAATATCCTTCTCCTTCATACGGACCAGATGGTAGCCAGACCTCAGATCCAATTTAATAAAATAGCGGGCACCACCCAACTCATCCAAGAGCTCTTCTATGTATGGGATAGGAAATTTATCCTTGATTGTCTTCTCATTCAGCCGACGGTAGTCCACACAAAACCTCCATGTCCCATCAGCCTTCTTTACCAATAGTACAGGAGATGAGAAGGGAGAACGACTTGGCCTTATAATACCCTGTTGCAGCATCTGCTCACATTGTTTCTCTACTCATCCTTCTGCCGGTAGGGGTACCTGTATGGTCGTACCACTATTGGGTTGGTTCCTGCCTCCAAGGGAATCCTGTGGTCGCATGCACGAGATGGAGGCAGCCCCTGTGGCTCAGCGAACACATCAGTATACGAGTCCAGGAGTGTCTCAACCCTCTTCCCTTCCTCCAAACTGGCATGTTTGAATCTGGTCCCTCCTTTCGTCCTTAGCCCCTGCAGCTTCACTTCCTTGCCATTATCCACAAACTCCATGGTTAGGTCTCCAAAATCCCATTGCACTTGCCCAGGGTCTTGAACCATTAAACTCCCAAAATCAGGTCAAAGGAATCAATTGGTAGGACCGAAAAAAGAGCTACAAACTGTTTGTTATGGATGGTGAACCTGGCTTCTAGGCTGCCAAGACAAGGTAGTTGCCGCCCGTCAGCCACCTTCTCGTTGATTTTTCTGCACCTCTGCTCGCACCTTACCTTCCTTCTCCAACTGTCGAGCAGCATAGGCACTAATGAAATTGTACGTGCTCCTGCTGTCGACCAGACCTAACCAGTTCTTCCCCTCCATTTCAATCTCCACTTGCATGGTATCCCCTTGTTTTGTCCCTAACGCAGCCATCATGACAATGCCGCCTCAACTGCAACTTCCGGCTCTAACTCCTCTTCACCCTCTACTTCATCTTCCACTTCCAAGTGGAACAACCGCTTGCACTTGTGACCGTGAGTGTATACCTCATCACAGTTATAACAAAATGTTACGAGCCTGCGGTTGTGGATACGCCCGCTCGTAAGCACGGGTCCCTAGTCGATGACCGGGTCGCAGACCGCTCGACGAAGAACTCGCCGGAGCAGCGTGCGCCTGAGATTGGCTGTTAATCGAAGCCCCCGCCTGTTCTTTGGTTTGATTTGGCAAAAAGCATGCCTCCCTTTTTTCTCTCTCCATTCCTTTATTCTCTCCTCCTGATTACATGCGCATGCAGATCTTAATTATTCTAGATCCTAATTATTCCCCTTTCCTAACTATCATCCACCCCCTTCCATCTAAGCCACTGCCTTACCATGCACAGATGGTGGACCATGGCGCCTAATAAATACCCTATCCATGCCAACCATAACATAGTATTTGTAAGATCTTCTGATTACTAGGATGTTGACATCCTGATGTGACCTCTATGTACCCTTCCTTTTGTTTAGCTCTGGGTGGGGTCTTTCTTGATTTTGACTGTTGCTACCTGTAATGCAGTTGCTTCAGGTTAAAGGCGAGCTATGGCAAAGCATCTTTTATGGCAAAGAATGCCCCATCATTTTGTGAAATCTGGTTCGTATGGAGAGGAAGACACATCTGGACAAGAGAAGCAAGTGCAGCCATTGTCAACAATATTTCAGTTTACAGCGAAGATGATGTTATGATCAGAAAAAGAGTCATGTTCAGCTCTAATAGTAACAATGCTGAATCCTTCCTTGATGATGGATATATCGTGTGCAAGGCATCAACACCTGCTGATCTTTGTGAAAGCACCATTTCAGATAATGGTCGGCCTAATGATTATGAACCTCTTGTTGATGCCAACCATTTCTACAATAGCAATGCATCAAATTTGCCTCATGTGCCGTCTGCATTTAACTCAACATTCCAGCCTGATTCTTCTGTACATATGGAATCATTATCATTATATCCTAAGGTGCCTCCTGATTCTGTTACATGTACATTACTAATTTGTATGTAAAGATGATGTTTTGTTTTCAACATAAATGTTGATGGATTATCTAACAGGAAAATTTGGATAAAAATTTTGAGCAAGTCATGGCAGAAGCTGAAAGGTCAAGGAAGGATGCATTTGTTGAGCTTCTCAAGCGCAAAGAAACAGAGTCAAGAGTGGCCAGTGCTTTTGCCAGGGTATGCAACCATGTATTCGTATATATCCTAAACATGATTGGGAAACAAGTGAAAGCTTGATTCCTAAATCATAACATTGATTTTGAATAACATGGAGAAAATTTCATGTGTATTCCTTTGTTTATCTGATTTTTGCTTCTTGGGCAGGCAAAAACTTCTGAGCTTTCTCAAAAACAAGAATTGAAAATGCGGGAGGAACTTGAAGGTTTGTTTATAGCCACAAGAAAGCAGCGTGAAGATCTTGCAAAAAATAAAGAAAAGGCCACAGAAGGGTTGGGCTCTTCCATGAGAAAACTAGCCATCCTAGATACGCGTGCTAAAAATATAAGTGTTCGAATGAATGAAGCTGCAGCAGAGCTGGAATCGATTCAATCTTCCATAGGAATTATCAGCAAGGGAAATCCTAAAACAGAAAAGCTAGAAATTAGGCTTACACATCAGGTTGATGGGTGCACGCACACCCATGCTATGTTGCCAAATTGCAGTTCAACTGTTTGTGCTGATGATTTATACAACTTTAGAGAATTAACATTGTCAGATATTCAAGCTGCGACATGCAAATTCTCAGACAACTTCAAAACAGTGTCACAACGTCATGGGTGCCTTTACAAAGGAGAGATTATGAACAGAAGTGTAATGATTTATAAGTTGCAATCGCATATCGTTCAGAGTTTGATGCAGTTCCAGCAAGAGGTATTCCCTGTTATCCTTTTTATCACACTGGTTGATACATTAGTGATATGTGTCACCATGAAACTGCGAAAAGTTATTTTGCAGCCCCATGTATCACTTGGAACTATGTTGGGCTCGTTGAATTATATATGGATGTGTTCACTGTTTATACCTCTAGATTGTGTGTTGTGTCATTTCTATCAGAAAAACTGAAAGGAAACCAAGAAACAAGACAAAGTATATAATTATCGCTTTGGACTATGACCAAGCAGGAAATGCTGTGAGTGTTAAGCAATAGGCTAATTACTAGGTGTATTGTGCTTGCTCATCTACTTAGTATATGATTGTTTGTCACATAACTTATTGTGTTACTTGCAATGGAAAATTCATTAAGCAGTGTTTATAAAACATTAAAACCTAGGAACCATAGCAATAACAGTTATTTGGCTTAAGGCGCTTAATTCGCTTCCCCATGACAGGTGCATATCCTTGGCAAGGTGAGGCACCCTCACCTGGTGAACTTGATCGGGGTATGCCTGGAAGCATCGTGTCTTGTCTATGAATATGTGCCAAACTCAAGTCTTCATGACCATCTTTCCAGAAAATGCACTATCCGTCAGTTGCCATGGAAAATCCGTGCACGTATTATTGTGGAGATCTCAAGTGCTCTATTGTTTTTGCATTCCTGTAAGCCACAGATGATCGTCCATGGTGACTTGAAGCTTGAAAACATCCTGTTAGATGCCGACCTGCACTGCAAGATTGCTCATTGTGGTATTTCTCACCTACTCATGGAGGATGCCAAGGACGCGGATCCAGAATACCAAAGAATCAAACCACAGACACCCAAATCTGACATATACTCCTTTGGAATTGTGATACTCCAGTTACTGACTGGGAAGCAGGATGCAGGTCTTCCCAGCGAAGTAAAACGTGCACTGTCCTGTAGAAAGCTATGGTCCCTGCTAGATCCAACAGCTGGAGAGTGGCCTCTGGAGGTGGCTCGAAGGCTAGCAGAGTTGGGGCTCAAGTGCAGTGAGACCGGAAGTGCAGAACTGCTGACTCCAGAGGTAGTGCGAGATCTGGAACAGCTGCACCTGACAAGGGAGAGACAAGTACCCTCCTTCTTCCTGTGCCCGATTCTGAAGGCAAGAATGGACCAAAATATCAAGCAGCATGCAAGGCTGGGCATAAGAATCTAATGTATTGTGTTTCAATGTGGTGCATGCAGGAAGTGATGCATGATCCCCATGTAGGTGCGGACGGGCTCACATACGAAGGGCGCGCCATCTGCAAGGGGACGGAGAATGGCCCTCCAATCACCCCCAACCACGCCCTTCGCTTTGCCATCCATGACTGGCTCTCTCAGTGCTCAACTCGTCTTCGCCCCTAGGGTTTTGGTTTACTAGTAGTCTAGTACATGCATGCTGTAACGAAACAATAGTAAATATGAGAAAATATCAATTGTCATGTATTGAACAAAGGTCACAGTACATGTGGAGTTATCGTGATTGCATTTTTAAACATAAGAATGTTAAGGATATCATTAGTACATATTTGATTGATGTGCCATTCACAGATAGGAATTCAAAATATCTAGGCCATGTTCAATATTTTCCTCTTAATAGTATATGCTGCATGCGCGCGCTGCTACAAATCTCTGATAAATGTACCATTTTTTTACTTATTAATATGCACAAGTATTAACCTCAAAACTAGAAAACATTACGGGACCCGAGCAAGATTTTTGCCTTAATTTATACAACGAGCTTTTGGATGAAGAAGAAATAGAAGTCAAGCAGTGATTAGGCCTGATCTACCAGCTTGCAGAATATTTAGGGAGCGGTAACAAACTTTTGATCGTGCGCCAGAACTCCTGTGCCCAATTCACCTCATGTGCAGCGATCATGCAAAACTAACTCACGCGCTTGATTAGGAGCGATCTAATCACTTTAGAACAGCCCCTCGTACCCTCAAGCGCTATAAACACTATGGGCAACCAGTCGTCACTTGTGACGATCTCGTTCTCGTGTACGACAAAACTCCCTAAAACTCTAACTCCCTCTGATCCTTAGAGCACCGGAAGGGTTTGGAAGAGCTGTTCCTGGTTAGTGCATGGTCAGTGAAGATATAGGCCAAAAGGGTGTCGCGATCTACAGCGAGAGGCTACATCAAATTGACAAATGGCTTCATCATCATCTTCATAGTTAGGTATGAGAATTATGGTTTCCACATCATGGTGTTCATTCCTTAGGATAATTGATGTTTAAGTTCATAAGGTTAAGTTTAACATTTGGTATCAAAGCCTAATTACCCTAAGCCCGAACCCTAATCAATATCGGTTGAAGATTATGCCATTCTTGTTGATTTGTTCAGTTTAGCCATAATTTAGGGTTTATGTTGTTCTCTATGATTTCAAATTTATGGAAAATGAGGTCGATAACTACCTATATAATAAGAGTAAATGCGAGAAATTTCTAATTCTAGTACTCTATGGATGATATCCTATTAGCAAGCAACAATAAGGCTCTGCTGCGAGAGACAAAGGGATTTCTATCTTCTAATTTTGATATGAAAGATCTCGGTGAAGCCTCTTATACTCTTAGAATTGAGATATATTGATATAGGTCTAAAAGAGTATTAGAATTATCTCATAAGTCATACGTGGATAGAATACTTGAAAAGTATAACATGAGTAAATGCTCTACCTCACCTTCTCCGATAGTTAAGGGCGATAGGTTTGAACCATTCCAAAGCCCGAGAAATTAATTAGAATCTGATTAGATGAAAGCTATCCCATATGCTTTAGCTATTGGAAGCCTTATGTATGCTCAAGTTTGTGCGCATCTAGACTTAACGCTTGTTACTAGATGCTTGACATATTGTTGAAATTGGAATTTGGAATGATGCATCATCGTCTAGGTAACCTTGGGTCATAAGGAGCCGATGGGCCACTGATGGAGGGCTTTAATAGCCAAAGACAGATCACATGTGGTGTGGGTTGATTCTTTGTTATTAGTTTTTATTTAGTTAATAAATGATTAAGTTAGTTAGGATATTGTGTTATCCCTAAATGATGTGTCAACCCGACTATAAATATGTAAGCATGGAGTCATCGTATACACAATTCAGTTAATCAAACCTTCGATGCATCACTAACTATTAGGTACTCAACATTAGGGCGATTCTCCGGTTATGGCTGCATCGGTTGAGTCCAATCCAATCTCTAGTTTCGATAGAGATAGCCTATTGGTAAATCGATATGTGTATTCATGGCTTCCTTGGTTGAGACTGATAATGTGATCAGATGGAGTAAGTTTACTAGTTATCGGTCAAATACATTGATTATTATTCTTTTATTATACTCTATGGATTGTATCTCTGTATTTGACAATCACATCATTTTAATTTATCGATTTAGATTAGATCATACTTCAACCGGCAACGACACTGTTGCCTCAGTTAAGTCTAATTTGTGGCATTGGCAGGGTTACATATGAGATGTTCTGGATCGATGTGTTAAAATGACGTTCGAGTCTTAGTCGGCAAATTATCTATCACTCTGTTAATCGAATTCATCATGATCTTTATGCTCTTAATAACCTCTCTTTATTCTACATCAGTTTAGTTCAAATTATGGAGATTGGTATTTTCGAGTTGTGTTGTTAGAGTCAATTAGCAAGGTTT
This sequence comes from Zizania palustris, assembly GCA_019279435.1. Lineage (NCBI taxonomy): Eukaryota > Viridiplantae > Streptophyta > Magnoliopsida > Poales > Poaceae > Zizania > Zizania palustris. Next base: position 98,748,207 of record JAAALK010000080.1, read on the forward strand.
ATTATTTCACAAAGATCTACCCTAATGGATCATGATTCTTATATGTGCTATCATTTCCACTGCCGATAAGCTATCACCGATAGCTTTAGGACATCTCACACATGTTTCCTTGTCAATTACAAGATCAAATTGACTAGCACGCCTACTGACATCTCTAGGTTATGTAGAACCTGCACTGGAGCTAAACAGACTCTCTCAAGTCTTCGAGTCTGAAGATATATGGATACCTATGATTTTCACATCAACATGCTTACTTAGCATGCCCAGTGGGACCGTTTTATAACTAGATTGATTTTCTTCATGGGCATCATGGTCGAGAAGGAAATTGACCAAAACAACAACGCCATCATCCCAATCACCTTGGAACTTTTGACCGATGAACAATGAGCAGAAGTAAAGTAGACTATTGTATACTTTCAGAAGTTGTGTATAGAATCTGTTAGCATGACCCGGCAATGGGCGATCCAAAATAATAAACTATCAATCTCGTCTCTCAAGGACAAGTCTAGAAATTAGAGCTCGCAAAAATCATTTCAAGATGCAGTCAATGAAATAGTTAGTCATGCGCTGATTAATCAATCTGGCGTTTTTGTGAATACTCTACACAGGTTAATCAAAAAGACAATAGAAATCTCCATCGCTTAGGAGTTACCACAAGGGATAGTATACTTTTAGTAGAGGAGATCGACACCTATGATCTTGAGTTCACCTCTGCTAATGACAATTATTCTACCATCGGTGACTTATGGGTTAGAGCATAACACGATACCAAGTTTGATACCACCAACTCCAATGCCGAGTGGTATGTTACCTCAGGCATACCAACTTCTAGCAAGTGCACCTCTACCAGATATCATTATGTGGCTTATTACGGGCCCCCGTGACAGTAGATGAATTTTAAAGGAATGATGCCCCAGAATAATTATCAACAACAAAGGGCAGCAACATTGGTGCCATAGTATCCGGTGCCAAAAGAGGACGATTTCTCCTTCAAGATTGTAGAAATTATGAGAGATCAGTTTGGGATCAAGACGAAAGAGCAAAGTTATATATTGGTACCCATACTTAGATTGGTTTGATATGGTGCTATTACCAAACAGGTACAGGGTCCCAAATTTCCCATTTTTTCTGGTCAAGACAGTACATCAACGGTTGAGAACATCAGTTGTTTCCTCTCGCAATGTGGAGAAGCATCGATTGAAGAATCTCATAGAGTTAGGTTTCTTCCATTGTTTCTGTCAGGATCGACTTTCTCTTGGTTTTCCTCTTTATCGCCAAACTCGATCAAGGGATGGGCCTATTTAGAGAAGCAATTTAACAAGTATTTCTTCACTAGGGTCAAGGAGATGAAGTTAACAGACTTGACAGTCGTATAATAGCGCATGGATGAATCAGTCCCATATTATATTCAATGCTTCCATTACGTAAGAAGCTAATTCTACAATCTCAACCTGACCGAGGCTCAATTAACCGAATTAGCATTCCAAGGCCTTTTACCACTTATCAAGGGGAGGTTTTTGACTCATTGATAGCCTGCCACATTGACACAAAGGGTATAGACTCATGAAAGCTGATTCTAAGAAATACATACAGAAAAGACACAAAAGCGGGTAGCACAAGTACAATTTAATCCATTGGACTCAAAGCAAGAGGACTCTAATCGTGATGTCGCCTTGGCTAAGTGGGTTAGGTTAAAGGAGACAGTAACTTGCATGTGGGTTAAACTCATTGAGAAATAGTAGATATACAATTTTGACATCACTAAGGCGACAAAATATTTGACTTGCTTCTAAAGAAAATGCAGATTCAACTCCTGCCAAATCATGTAATTCCATCGATGGAAGAACTGAAGAAAAGAAAATATTGTAAGTGGCATAACACTGGGTCCCACAATACAAATCTAGTCCACTATTAAACAAGGGAGGATAAAATTCGATGAAGCAGTAAAGCCGATGAAGATTGATGGAAATCCCTTCCCGATGAACATGGTGTACATTGGCTCATCAAGCTTTCGCACTGAGAAAGGCCTAACTCTTAGGCATTATGGTAAGACTCGTGTTATGAAAGGGAACAACGTGACATGCCATATGGGTATGGCGAGAAGATTGATCTACACTTGGAGTGCTCCTTTTTCGTTTCTGCTAGGAAAATGATATGAGACTCCCATCAATTAAAGATTGCTTAGAATGCGCCAAAGGGTTTGATTGAGATGATATTAGTTGTGAGGACTGGCCCCAAGGAAAAGAGAACTTGTAAAATACCGACTAGGGTTGCCCGAGTAAGAAACCTTGGATGACTGGCACGTTCGAACAAAATATAGATGGCGAATATGAGGCTCCAATAGTAGAGGCATTAGGAACAGTTAATAGGAGAATATGTGGAGTATCCGCAAAGCAAATGATAAGTGAGGAAAGAATGGCGCCCAAAAAGGAAAGCTGATACATAAAGCAAACTGATGGAGGTAATGATGGTTTTCATACTGCTAGTAGAATACAGGGTGCTTGCATCAGATAGTGAGGTAGAGAAAGAACAACTGGCTACATAATTATTGCTACATACACAACAAGCAACATTCGAAAAGCTAGAAGAATATGAGCATTGACACTTGAGGCCTTTATATATCAAGGAGCACATGGACAAAAATCCAATGTCGAAGATATTGATTGATGGAGGGGATGTCGTTAATATAATGCCTTATTCCACATTTCACAAGCTTGGTAAGGTGAACAAAGATTTGATAAAGACCAATATGGTGTTAAAATATTTTGGTAGCAATTTATTAGATGCCAAATAGGCCTTGAACGTTGAGCTCATGGTTAGAATCAAGACACTCCCAACCGCATTTTTTGTAATTGATGGTAAATGTTCATATAGCCTCTTACTAGAAAGAGAGACTAGATTCTCGCTAATTGTTATGTTCGTTATACAATGCACTATAATTTACTGCAACAGGTGATCAAGTTGAGATCATTTAGGATGATAGATTAGTTGCCATATCGACAACCGATGCACCTGATTTTGAGAACATAGATTGTCTTTCTAGACAAGTTTAGGAGGGGGATTTTTCAAGGGTGTCGGATCTTGGCCTCCAACTAATCAATGAAATGATTGTGGGCTAGGATCCATGTGTAGAGATATAGATGATGAAGAAGGTAAGCTCAGAAAAAGGGTTTACATAATCCAATGAATTAGAGGAGGTGGATATTGGACCCATGGACAACCAATACCAATGTACATTAGTGCCAAATTGCCTTCTGCCATAAAAGAGAGATTGGTTGATTTATTGAAAGAGTTTCGAGACTGTTTTTCTCGGGAGTACCACGAGATGCCCGAATTAAGCCGGTCAATCATAGAACATTGGCTCCCGATAAAGAAGGGATTTCGACCAATGAAACAAAGTTAGAGGAGATTCAAGCCAAAAATGTATCCTCGCATAAAGGCCAAAATCACAAGATTATATGATGAAAATTTCACAAGATCATGTTGATATGCAGAATGAGTATAAAATATAGTATCAATATGAAAAAATGGTCAATTAAGAGTATGCACAGACATTCGTGTTGGAGCAAGATATCTCAAAGACCACATTTATGTGCCCCGGAGCAATCGACTTGTTCGAATGGGTTGTTATGACTTTTGATTTGAGGAATGTCTGGGCAACATATTAAAGAGCAATGCACTATATATTTCATGATTTAATCGACTCTCTAGTGGAAATCTAAATTGATGATGTGGTCATAAAATACCAAAATGATGGAGAACATCTAGCCGATTTTAGGAGAGTTTTAGAAAGGGCAAAGAAGTATAGTCTTCACATAAATCCCCAAAAATATGCTTTTGGTGTTTTGGCTAGGAAGTTTCTAGGTTTTATGGTTCACGAAAGAGGGATTGAAATAAGCCAGAACATTATCTAAGCCATCAAGAATACAATGCCACTAGAGAACAAGACAAAGTTGCAGTTACTGATCGACAAAATCAATTTTGTTCGCTGATTCATATCAAATTTATCAGGATGACTTGAACCATTCATGCCTCTACTAGGATAAAATAAGGAGAGGAGTTCGTTTTGACTGATAAACATCAAAAACATTCAATGAAATACAAAAGTATTTAAGTTCTGATCCATTATTAATCCTACCATGACCTGATAGACCTTATAAGTTATACCTATCGGCCGATGACGTAAGCATCAGGTCCACGTTGATTCAAAAAGTAGAAGGGAAAGAGTCTGCCATGTTTTATCTAAGCCGACAATTGCTAGATGCTGAGACAAGGTACCCCAGAGTTGAAAAGCAATGCTTGTATCTCTACTTTTTTGCACTATGAGACATTACATATTATTTGTGTAATGCACGCTCATATGCAAAGCCGACATTATCAAGTACATGCTATATACTACAATTTTAAAGGGAGGATTGGCAAATGAGTATTTGCATTAACAAAGTTTGACTTACAATATGAATCGACCAAAGCAGTCAAGGGTTAAGCCATCACCGACTTCACTGTATTGCAAAGAGATAAAAAACTAATTACATGGAGCTGATACCATGGCCACTATTCTTTGATGGGTAAGTTTGCAGGCATGGATGGAATATTAGGTTAGTAATCATATCACCTCAAGGGGCAAGTTTCATATTTTCCTACACTATCAAGCCCCACTTCACCAACAATCAGGTTGAATATGAGTCAATCCTTAAAGGTTTGAAATTGCTAACCGAAATAGAGGGTGATTCTATAGATATCACAGGGATTCATTATTGGTAATAAGGAAACTCTTTAGGGAATATGAGTGCAAAGATAAAAATTTGAGGATATAATTTGAAGAATGCTAGGAACTACTAAAGAAATTCAGAATGATATCATTAACGCATGTATCAAGAAATTAGAACTTAGAAGTTAATGATTTGGCACAAGCCACATCAGGGTATCAGCTGATGGATAAAGTAATCAAAGAAGAAAAGATTGATATCAATATTGAAGATTGGAAGGCTGAGATGGTAAGTTACCTCTACAACCCATCACAATCGGCCCCAAGAAAGTTACGATATAATGTTTTAAGGTATGCATTGATAGATGGAGAACTATAGTATTAGACAATTGATGGAGTCTGAGAAACCAAGGGTGGTTTCGGTGTTGTGATGAGTGATTGACAGGCTTTTACCCTCTGTTCGAAGGGTACCTCCGAAGGGGCTTCGGAGGTGGTACCTCCGAAGGGGGTTCGGAGGTGTTGTCACCGAAGGGTGATTCGGTGTTTGCTTGCTGCAGCTGTGCAGCGGAGTGTACCTGTCGGAGGGGTCCGACAGTACGCGATGACTGGGTTCGTACCGATGGCTTCGGTACTTTGGGCGGTACACCGGAGTGTGTGCCGGAGGTTGCTAACCCGGAGAGGTCTCCGGAGTACTGGATACACTTGTCTGTTTGTCGGTGGTGCGCAGGGACTTCGGAGGCGACGGACAGGGTTCGAGCCAGGTGAACTTGGGTCAAGCGGGTGGTTTGACGCCAAGGGAGCGGGGAGCTCCGTCACGGTGGCTGCGAAGGTGGTCCGGGTCGAGGCGTGCCAGGTGAAGGCAGAGAGTGCGGAGCGTGGCTCCGGCTGAAGGTACTCCGAGACAAAGTCCTCGGAGGTGAGGCACTTCGAAGGTACTCCGAATGGAGTAACTTCGGAGGTGGTGGAACAAGTCCTCTGCGGAGGCAAGGTGTTCGATGTGTGCTCCGGAGGGAGACACTCGAAGGGTGCCCGACGAAGTTCTCAGAAGTCGAGGCGCATCGAAGGCATGGTCCGGGTGAGGTTCGTCGAGGAGTGTGCTCGGAGTGAGACACTGCGACGAAGTGCTCATGGAATGCTTCATGCGGAGGCCTTGGACGAAGGAGGGACTTCGAAGGGTGGTACTCCGAAGGTGGGGCTTCGGAGTGTGAAGGACTTCGGAGCGAGGCTAGCTCCGGAGTAAGGATGACTTGAGGTGCTTCGGCCATGCATGGCTTCGGTACACGGACGGACGGTGTTCGAGCTCGGAGTAGCTGCGAAGCCGTGGTGATCCACTCCGGAGTTGGTGGTGCGAAGGCCCAAGGGCTTTGACGGCTTCGGCTCAAAACCGTCACTGTATCGGAGGTCTTCTTCGGCGGAGCGAAGGCCAACAGGCTGCAGGCTTCTCGCCGAAGCTTCCGCACCCCTCGCGTGCGAAGGGAGGTTCCAGAAGTCAACTCTGTAAAGGCTGACACTGTCTGTTCTGAAAAAGGCTGACACTGTCCCCTCTGCAGCTGACAGAGAAGCCTCCAAAATAAAGGTGGACTACCTTTTGTACCCTTAGTTCTGTAGAGACAAATCTGTTGTAAACCCTAGGGGTAAAGTAGTCACTTCCTTAGGATGAAGCCGTGGGCTATAAATATGGGGGCTCGGTAGGTAACATTTAACACTTTGAGCATTTACTGTTGAGCTCCTGTAGACAGACCTCGCTGTATTCATTCTGAGTTCAATTTATTTCAGTGTTCCTTGTTCAAGCGGCGAAGCCCTGCTTCTGTGTGCTTTTGCTTGAACTCGCGTTGCATACCTCGCTAGTTTTTAGCTCACCGAAGCCTGTCTTGGCGAAGGGTGTTTTTCTCGCGAAGTGTGCTTTTCAGTGTGCTGTCGCTCTGTGTAACACGAGGCAAGACCTCGCTGATTACTAGTGAAGCCCTGGTTGTTTCTCGTTTTGCTTCTTGTGTCGAAGCCCTTAGCGAAGTCCGTTGTGTGTGCGTGTAGACCTTCGGGTACGAAGCCCAGCACCCGTTGCTGTCGCCAAGTACTTGGTCGAAGTCCTCAGAGGGCTGTCCGCTCTTGCGAAGGGTGAAGTGCGAAGCCTGCTCGAAGCACCTCGTGTGCGGAGCCTGCACTGACTTAGCAGAGTAGATTTTCGAGGGTTGTTAGTGGAGCGAAGTCTTCTTAGGCTTCGAACTTTTTGCTCCTCCGAAGCCTGTGTTCGAAGGTGTCGAAGTACCTCCGAACCAGACCTTCGAAGGTAGTGTTCGAAGCCTGTTCCGCAGAAGACAGAACCGATCCGAAGGCTAAGTTTTTAGCCCGAAATTTTAAAAGCTCCCATTCACCCCCCCCTCTGGTCGCCGTTTCCGGTCCAACAATTGGTATCAGAGCAGGTTAAGATCACCAGTTGACCTTAACCGGTTTTGTGATCTGTTGGCGACATGGATAGAGGCAGTAAAATTCCTCTGTTCGATGGGACAGATTTTGCATACTGGAAGGTGCGCATGGAGGCTTACTTGTTAAGCCAAGGAAATGCAATTTGGGAGATTGTGGACTCACAATACTCCATCCCTGATACCCGCACCACTCAAACCGAAAAAGATCAATATATTGCCAACTCGAAGGCAAGGAACATACTGTTCATTGGTTTGAGTCGGAGTGAGTTTGATAGGGTGCAGCACCTTAGGACTGCTAGGGAAATTTGGACAACGCTCACTATTTATCATGAGGGCTCTACTCAGATTAAGGCCAGGCGCCAAAGCACCTACAACCAACAGTATCAGCTGTTTGTGCAGGCACCTGGTGAATCTATAGATGCCATGTTTTCGCGCTTTGATGCTATAGTGAGTAACTTGCGATCCAACGGGACGCTTGCTTACAGTGATCACGATAGGGCTATCAAGCTTCTCTATGCTCTTGACCGTAGCATATGGGAGGTGAAGATATCCAGCATTGAGGAGTCCACAGGCTATGACACTCTAACCTGTGATGAACTCTTTAGCAAGCTGAAGTCCACAGAGATTGCCAAGGCATCTCTTGCAGTGCACAGAAGCTCTTTGCCACAGCCATTGGCATTGGTTTCTAGTACTAGCCGTGGCACCACTGCAGAACCAAGCACATCAGGCACTTGTGTTCTTGCAGATGGTTTTGCTTTGTCCTCCCTGGTCTCCGTCACAAAGGAGCAGGTGGACACTCTAGCTGATGATGAGCTTGCTCTCATTGCCCGGAGGTTCACCCGCTTTCATCATGAGAGACGGGATCAGAGGAGAAGTGGTTTTAGTGGCTGCTATGAATGTGGCGACACCTCTCACATTAAGGCCAATTGCCCCAAGGTCAAGAAGAGAGATGAGAGTGACCGCCCCAAATTCCACAAAAAGGAGAGGAAGCCCTTTGTGAAGGGCAAGCGCGGCAAGATGGCTAAGAAAGTAGCCAAGGCCGCTTCCAGAGCCTTTGTTGCTGCTCTCAGCGACATCGACACATCCTCAACTGAGGAGTCGAGCTCTGAGGAGGAGGAGTCCCCAAGGAAGGAGGACAAGAAGGACAAGAAGGGACGTGACTTCACCGGCCTTTGCTTCATGGCCGACAGCGATCACAGCGGCGATGAGCTTGACTCATCTGAGGTAAACCTATCATCTGACCAGCTTCTAATTAAATTAGATGAGCTGAATGAAGTAGTGCTTGGTCAGGATAGATTACTTGTGCAAGCCGCTAGAGAAAGAAAAGACCTTAGACTTAGGCTAGAAAATATGTCTACTGAATATGCCATGCTTAAGTCTAAGTTTGATGATGCTGAATGTGAATCATGTTCTGTTGTCATGAGTGAGCTTGCTCAGTTGCGTTCTGTTCATGCTCAAACTCTTTCTGAGCTTGAGACTGCACAGAAGCAGCTTTTGGAGGTGGATTCTAGACCTCATGATGTTATTGATTGCATGAACTGCTGTTTATTACGCGATAGCATTAATTTACGTGATAAGCATGTTCATGATTTAGAGGCTAGATTGGAGAGGGCCGGTAGTTCTAAGGATGTGCAACCTGTTTGTGACACTTGCATTACCCTTAAGGACCAGCTAGGCACTGTCAGAGAGCGAGCTGAAAACCTCATGTCCGAAAATGAATACCTTCTTTCTGTGGTGAACAAATGCACTGAGGGGAAGGGTAGGATGGATTTGCTCTTGGCCAAGACCAAGTTGTGTGCTGACAGAGCCGGGGTAGCTCTAGGTTTGGGTTTTGAGAGGATAGCTTCAGACAGTAAGACCAAAACTGTTTTCACCTCTCCCACCACCCTAGAGAAAGAGAGAGCTCTGTTGGACACCCCACCAGCCAAAAAAGCCTACCCATCCACCAAAGAAAACCACTCCTCCTACCAAGAAAAATCCTCCCAAGAAAACCACTGTGAAGAAACCCAAGGAGCCTGTGAGAGTTGCTCCTGTGACCCATGAGAGTGCCCCCAGGAGAGTGTTTCACTGTTCTTATTGTCAGCGGGCGGGTCATTTGATTGGTTTCTGTTTCCGTCGCATCAAGGATGAGCGACGTGCACAGGCGATGAGCTATCAGGACATGTATTACCCATCTTTAGGTATGCATGAGTCTGAGTATTACTCTCGTCCTGTTTTCGAGGCTCCTCGTGCTTCTCGGAGAGGTTTTGCTCCTCGAGGTGTTCACCATGTTCCATATGGTGGTAGACCTCGGGCGAGTAGCTTTGTACCTCGTCAGAGTAGGAGACCTCGACATGCTTTGCGTTCTTTGCATGTAGGTAGACCTCGCACTTTGCATCATTCTGATTATTTTGTGCGTAGACCGTCTACTTTTACTGTGCCTACTACTCGTGTCACTCAGTGCTGGATGCCTCGTCATTATTTTACTCACCCCAGCACTGAGCGATCGAGGCGTTCTTATCATGTGTAGGCAACAGGTCGAGGCTTGGAGGGCACGTGGATCATGGACTCCGGTTGTTCGCGCCACATGACCGGAGATGCAAATTGGTTCTCCAGCCTCACCACAACCAAGCAAAGGGAACATATCACCTTCGGAAACAATCGAAGGAGTAGAGTGAAAGGTAAAGGTGTGGTAAGGATTAACACGAACTTCACTCTCAAAGATGTTGCTTTGGTTGAAAACCTGGGATACAATTTGCTGTCTGTATCTCAGTTGCTTGATGAGGGCTTCGAAGTGCGATTTCATCGCGATACTTCGCAAGTGCTCAATTCTGATGGCGTGGTGGTGTGTAAGATCTTTAGGGTTGGGAGAGTTTTTGGAGCTGATTTTTCAGAGTCGTCTGGTTCTTCTCATTATCTTGTTGCTCATTCGACTTCTGAGCTTTGGAAGTGGCATAGGAGACTAGGGCATATGAGCTTTGAATTGCTCGCTCGTCTGAGCGCCCTAGGTTTGATCCGAGGATTGCCCAAGCTCAAGTTTGAGAAGAATTTAGTTTGCGCTCCCTGTCGACATGGAAAAATGATTGCTGCTTCGCATTCGCCAGTCACCACTGTGATGACTGAACAGCCCGGAGAACTTCTCCATATGGACACTGTAGGTCCTTCTCGGGTTAGTTCTTTAGGCGGCAAGTGGTATGTTTTAGTTATTGTCGACGATTTCTCTCGCTACTCTTGGGTCTTCTTTCTTGCCAGCAAGGACGAAGTGTTTTCACACTTTCGGAGCTTGGCTTTGAGACTGTTCACTGAACTCCCAGGTGCATTAAAATTCATTCGAAGCGATAATGGCACCGAGTTCAAAAATAGTCTCTTTGTTGACTTTTGCATGGAGCATGGCATAGAACATCAATTCTCTGCTCCGCGGGTTCCTCAACAGAATGGTGTTGTTGAGAGGAAAAACCGCACTTTGGTTGAGATGGCTAGGACGATGCTTGATGAGCATAGGACTCCTAGAAAATTCTGGGCTGAGGCCATGAACACTGCATGTTACATCTCAAACCGAATTTTCTTGCGCTCAATTTTAAATTTGACATCTTATGAGCTGCGTTTTGGGAGACAGCCCAAGGTTACTCATCTTCGAGTTTTTGGCTGTCGCTGCTTTATCCTAAAACGTGGTAACTTGGATAAATTTGAGTCGCGATCTTCTGACGGGATCTTTTTGGGTTATACTACTCATGGTCATTCTTATCGTGTTTATAACTTGGAAACTAACACTGTCATCGAGTCATGTGATGTGACTTTTGATGAATCAACCCCCTCTGTTAGTTCTGCTTTTGAACAGGCAAATGAACACGACATGGAACAGACCTTATTCGAAGACGAAGATCCCGGAGAATTCGAGGATGATCCCCTACTGCCCTCGACATCAACCCCCGAAGCTGACCCCGCTTCAACTACTTCGGCACGAGGTCCCGAAGCGACTACCTCAACGTCGGTCATCTTGGACCACTCCAACGCACAAGTTGAGGGGGAGACTGCATCCCGCCGCGAGGCTCCACATCATGTCCAAAGGATGCACCCTCCCGAGCAGATCATTGGTGAGCTTGATCAAAGGGTAACACGTTCTCACGCTCATTTTACTAATGCTGCTTTTGTTGCTTCTTTCGAGCCCTTAGATGTTAGTCATGCACTTTCTGATTCTAGTTGGATCAATGCCATGCATGAAGAGCTTGAAAATTTTGAAAGAAATCAAGTCTGGACTTTAGTTGATCCTCCACCTAATGTTCATTTCATTGGAACAAAATGGATTTTTAAAAATAAACAAGGGGAGGATGGAACAATTGTTAGAAATAAGGCTAGACTTGTAGCTCAGGGTTTTTCTCAACTAGAAGGGATTGATTTTACTGAAACTTTTGCACCTGTTGCTCGCCTTGAGGCCATTAGGATTTTGCTTGCCTTTGCGACATCCCGGGGATTCAAACTCTATCAAATGGATGTCAAAAGTGCTTTTCTTAATGGCTTCATAGGTGAAGATGTTTATGTAAAACAACCCCCTGGTTTTGAAAACCCCAAGTACCCACATAAAGTCCTTAAACTTCATAAGGCTCTTTATGGACTCAAGCAGGCCCCTCGGGCATGGTATGATAGACTTAAGTCTTTTCTGCTTGAGCGAGGGTATTTGATGGGCTCTGTTGATAAAACTTTGTTTACTCTCAAGCATGGCAAAGATTTCCTTCTAGTTCAGATTTATGTGGATGATATCATCTTTGGTGGCTCTTCTCATGCTTTAATTGCCGAGTTTGCAGATACCATGAGCAGGGAGTTTGAAATGTCAATGATGGGTGAACTCACCTTTTTCCTTGGTTTGCAAATCAAGCAAAGCAAACAAGGTACTTTTGTCCACCAGACAAAGTACACCAAGGACCTGCTCAAGAAATTCGACATGTCCGATGCGAAGCCCCTCGCCACTCCAATGGCTACATCTGTAGCATTGGACCCTGACGAAGATGGAGAAGCCGTAGATCAGAAGGAGTTCCGAAGCATGATCGGCTCCCTCCTCTCAACAGCTCCTTTTGAACAAGACTTGTCTGTCTAGGGTAGAATTTGTTAGTTTTGCGCAGTCCTTGCCTTCACATGTCTAGCTGCTGTGATTAAGTGGTGATGCTTTTACTTCAAAATAACAAAATCACATGCCATCATCTTGTTTCACAGAATGTTAAATTGAGCTGAGCACATGATCATTGATGCTACTGTTGGCATATTTTTGCATTATATGTCCTTGCAATTCTATTCATTTCGAAGCTTTGCATCTTTTGAATGCTCCTTGATGCTTGCATTGCCAAAGGGGGAGAGATTTTGCTATGTTCTCTGCTGCAAGAAGGCATTATTTCTAAAGGGGGAGAGATTTTTGACATAAAGGGGAAGAAAAAATTTGCTTAACTCAGGGGGAGTTCTTATCAAGGGGAGATTTGCCAAAAAGGGCTTTTACTCTTTTGAGAAAGGGGGAGAAAAATTTCTTTTATCAAGTGACATGCTTTGGCTCTTTTGAGTTTTTATGGTCACTTGTGTGCTGAAAGCTTCTCATTTTTCTTGAACCTGGAATTGGTTGTCAATGCACTCATCAAGGGGGAGATTGAGAAACCAAGGGTGGTTTCGGTGTTGTGATGAGTGATTGACAGGCTTTTACCCTCTGTTCGAAGGGTACCTCCGAGGGGCTTCGGAGGTGGTACCTCCGAAGGGGGTTCGGAGGTGTTGTCACCGAAGGGTGATTCGGTGTTTGCTTGCTGCAGCTGTGCAGCGGAGTGTACCTGTCGGAGGGGTCCGACAGTACGCGATGACTGGGTTCGTACCGATGGCTTCGGTACTTTGGGCGGTACACCGGAGTGTGTGCCGGAGGTTGCTAACCCGGAGAGGTCTCCGGAGTACTGGATACACTTGTCTGTTTGTCGGTGGTGCGCAGGGACTTCGGAGGCGACGGACAGGGTTCGAGCCAGGTGAACTTGGGTCAAGCGGGTGGTTTGACGCCAAGGGAGCGGGGAGCTCCGTCACGGTGGCTGCGAAGGTGGTCCGGGTCGAGGCGTGCCAGGTGAAGGCAGAGAGTGCGGAGCGTGGCTCCGGCTGAAGGTACTCCGAGAAAAAGTCCTCGGAGGTGAGGCACTTCGAAGGTACTCCGAATGGAGTAACTTCGGAGGTGGTGGAACAAGTCCTCTGCGGAGGCAAGGTGTTCGATGTGTGCTCCGGAGGGAGACACTCGAAGGGTGCCCGACGAAGTTCTCAGAAGTCGAGGCGCATCGAAGGCATGGTCCGGGTGAGGTTCGTCGAGGAGTGTGCTCGGAGTGAGACACTGCGACGAAGTGCTCATGGAATGCTTCATGCGGAGGCCTTGGACGAAGGAGGGACTTCGAAGGGTGGTACTCCGAAGGTGGGGCTTCGGAGTGTGAAGGACTTCGGAGCGAGGCTAGCTCCGGAGTAAGGATGACTTGAGGTGCTTCGGCCATGCATGGCTTCGGTACACGGACGGACGGTGTTCGAGCTCGGAGTAGCTGCGAAGCCGTGGTGATCCACTCCGGAGTTGGTGGTGCGAAGGCCCAAGGGCTTTGACGGCTTCGGCTCAAAACCGTCACTGTATCGGAGGTCTTCTTCGGCGGAGCGAAGGCCAACAGGCTGCAGGCTTCTCGCCGAAGCTTCCGCACCCCTCGCGTGCGAAGGGAGGTTCCAGAAGTCAACTCTGTAAAGGCTGACACTGTCTGTTCTGAAAAAGGCTGACACTGTCCCCTCTGCAGCTGACAGAGAAGCCTCCAAAATAAAGGTGGACTACCTTTTGTACCCCTTAGTTCTGTAGAGACAAATCTGTTGTAAACCCTAGGGGTAAAGTAGTCACTTCCTTAGGATGAAGCCGTGGGCTATAAATATGGGGGCTCGGTAGGTAACATTTAACACTTTGAGCATTTACTGTTGAGCTCCTGTAGACAGACCTCGCTGTATTCATTCTGAGTTCAATTTATTTCAGTGTTCCTTGTTCAAGCGGCGAAGCCCTGCTTCTGTGTGCTTTTGCTTGAACTCGCGTTGCATACCTCGCTAGTTTTTAGCTCACCGAAGCCTGTCTTGGCGAAGGGTGTTTTTCTCGCGAAGTGTGCTTTTCAGTGTGCTGTCGCTCTGTGTAACACGAGGCAAGACCTCGCTGATTACTAGTGAAGCCCTGGTTGTTTCTCGTTTTGCTTCTTGTGTCGAAGCCCTTAGCGAAGTCCGTTGTGTGTGCGTGTAGACCTTCGGGTACGAAGCCCAGCACCCGTTGCTGTCGCCAAGTACTTGGTCGAAGTCCTCAGAGGGCTGTCCGCTCTTGCGAAGGGTGAAGTGCGAAGCCTGCTCGAAGCACCTCGTGTGCGGAGCCTGCACTGACTTAGCAGAGTAGATTTTCGAGGGTTGTTAGTGGAGCGAAGTCTTCTTAGGCTTCGAACTTTTTGCTCCTCCGAAGCCTGTGTTCGAAGGTGTCGAAGTACCTCCGAACCAGACCTTCGAAGGTAGTGTTCGAAGCCTGTTCCGCAGAAGACAGAACCGATCCGAAGGCTAAGTTTTTAGCCCGAAATTTTAAAAGCTCCCATTCACCCCCCGCTCTGGTCGCCGTTTCCGGTCCAACAGAGTCCTATTAAGGTGTCTAAATCTAGAGGAAGCCAAGGTCATGATGTGAAAAGTACATGAAGGAATATGTGGGATTCATCAATCAACCGATAAGATGAAGTGGTTGCTGCACCGTACTGGTTATTTCTGGGCGATGATGCTCAAGGATTGTTTTAAGTATTATAGAGGATGTTAAGATTGCCATTAGTTCAGGATTATACAACGAGCTCCCACGTCAGCCATGAATCCAATTATCAAGCCATAGCCATTCAGAGGTTGGGGGATAGACATGATCGACCAGATTTATCCATCATCTAGCAAGGGACATAAGTTTATACTAGTAGCCACTGATTATTTCACAAAATGGATAGATGCTATTCCTTTGAAAAAGGTACCTGCCTAGGAAGACATAGAATTCATCAAGGACACATTATTTACATATTCCAGATTCCACAAACAATCACCACTGATCAAGGATCTGTGTTTATATCAAAAGAATTTTAGAGGTTTGCAATCAGCATGGGAATTAAGTTACTCAACTCATCAGCCTACTATGCACAAGGAAACGGCCAAGCTAAAGATTCAAACAAAAGTCTAACAAAATTGATCAAGCACAAGATTAGAGAACAACCTAAGATGTGGCACACAATGCTAGTCGATACCTTATGGGCGTATCGGATGGCTTACCATGGATCAACTCAAGGGCCGCCTTATTAGTTACTCTATAGGCATGAAGACGTCCTACCACGTGAGATGAACATCGACTCCATATGTCTTGCTCTTCAGAATGAGTTAATAGCCAATAACTACTACATGTTAACAATAGATGAATTAGAAGACTTGGCATAGAATCAACTTCATGGACTCAAAAAGATAGAAGAGAATAAGGAAAGGATGGTAAGGCATTATAACAAGAAGGTTTCGACCGAGGTATTTGAGGAAAATGACTTAGTCTATAGGATCGTATTGTCGATTGGTACTCACTACAACATCGCACACTTTATCCTACAGTTATCTGTGGGAAAAACAAATGTATCCTTATCGAAAGATTTGTCAGTAATTATATGATGATTTTTTAATGAATTATTTGTCGAAAATTCTAACTTTTTTCAACAAATAAACCATCGACATTAATCTATCTAGCAAATAAATTATCGGTGTAGATTTAGTGGTAGTTGATCTGTCAGTATAGTGTGGAAAAGTGTTGGTGAAGGTGGTGAGTGCACAAGCTGAAAAAAGTGGCTTTAGCGGAAGATAACTAAAATTTCGAAATCTTGGGGCGCTCAGCCCAACAAAGCATTCACATCACTCCTCCCAGACCTCTAAGCGCCGCCTCCACTACACACCACCCCATGGGAAGCACACTACGCTTCGCCACGAGCACCGTGGGATCCCGACGTGAGCGCTGTCACATGGATCTAATCTGCAGCCATCCTTGGAGCAACACCGCTCGTGCCACCGCTAGTTCTAGTCATGCCTCACCCCTAGGATACTGCCACCATGTGTCGCCCCTTAGGATCTCACCATCGCCTCTTGATCCTAGCTGCAACCACGCGTTGGTCGTGCTCCCGATGCTAGGCATGTGCTGCTTGTTCTCCTAGCACTTGGATCTTGCATCTGGCATCAAGATGAACTGAGGAAGCTGACCAAGGATGAGGTCAAGTCGGTAGTCGATGAGTATGCATCTCCTCTACGTTTCTATGCTTTGGCTAGCTTATTTTTGTGGTATGTAGATTTTAGATTAGCAGTTTTGCTGAGGGAATAGTAGATTTACCCCAAAGATGAAGGGGGTTTGCTAATTTCCACATAGTTCATTTACCTTGCAAATTTGCCCCATACTTGGCAGAAGCACTTGCTAATTTGCCCACTCTAAAATTGCACCTTATTTTTATTATTTTTCTTATTTTCCATCATGTGGAATGTCTGTTTTGCCCCTATCCAAGCTTCTCCCTCTCTGGTATCAGACTGACTACTCATGGTTTGCCGCCCCTACCATTGGCCACTAGCCCCACACGCCACCAGTGGCCGTACCCCCACCCTCGGCAACGCGAGCCACCGCCGTCGCCATCCCTAGTCTAGCCCCGCACGCCGCAGTCGCCCACAACCCTGGAACTATTGATCTCGCATCACCGGCACTAATTCCACACCATGCTCACGGGCAGCAATGGCACCGCAGTGGGCTCCGACCCTATCATTACTAACATAATGTACTACTCCCTAACAAAGGACCACAGTGCAAACAAGGTAGGTTTCAGAAAGCACCATCAATCTACTTGATGGATCACTATCCATCATCGAGGAAAACTAACTTAGGTCTTTACTTATCATTTTCCTAATTGTGTTTATCACAAATTCTTAAATGCCTCACAACAGCTAAAGAATGATGCATCATTCACTTGGAGTAAAAAAATTAAACTTCAACCAAAGAACTTTACAATGGAAACAAGTCAAACAACTATAGACAGCTGAGCTAAACACATTCGTCTGTTCCTTTTGCCATCATGATGACGAGGAGCTCCCGATCGATCCGTGCTAGAGAAACAAGCCAAAAGGCCATGCAAGCCAGCTCCTTCTACCACTGCTTCCTTCATCACCATCGCAATGAGTTGTGCGCCTTAACCCATGGCACGATACAACCATCGCGGAACTTGTGCTTGCACGACATCTCCCTCGCCTCACTGCCGACCACAAATTGGTCCAAGCACACATGGCACATCGCGCCGTCGTGCACCCAGATGGAGAAGTGTTGCATGTGTTGGGGGTTTTAGGAAGGAGTAACCCCCGCCACCGCTGGTGGCCCGTGTGGCTCCACCGCAAGCCCAGCGTGCCCGCCACCGCTGGTGGCCCGTGCGGCTCCACCGCAAGCCCAGCGTGCCCGCCACCGCCGCCCTCCACGTGGATACCAACTTTGTGCCCCTCCGCCATTGACCCTGCTTCTCTCCACCACCTTCCCCGCACACCCATGCGTCGGCCTCCACGCCTCTCGATCGCTACAGGCCTCCTCGCGGCCAATGGCGAATCTAGGATTTTACCGATGAGTATGCCACACAAATATTTCACCACAAAATCCAATATACATGTACTAAATAATATAATAAGTCATAAATCATCATAATGATAATCTCAACTATAAAAAAATATACTTACACTATTATTTGTCTATCTTTTGAAGCCTGCATTTTCCGAAGGACATGAAAGTCTCAATTATATGATCTTCATCCACTTCAAAGAAAATACCATGTTTAATGAATGTGACTAGGCAATCATCCAAGGGACTATGACTCATCTTATTTCTTAGCTTTGTTTTCACTAAAACCATTGCAGCAAATACTCTTTCAACACTTGTTTTTGCCACTAGTAGAAGCAAAACTAATTTAATAAGCATATAAACCATATCATACATTTTATGTCTATTTGTTTCAACAAGCTTAACTGAGAGATCAACTAGATTATCTAGATCTTTGAAGATATCAACTTGTCTCATGTCATCAATGTAATTACCAAGTTGTAATTCAAGTTTGAGCAAAACATTGCTCAAAAACTCTTTAGAGTAAAACTCAGCTAGTCTACGTACCTTCTGTGCATCGAAAGAAGCAAATGAGTTAGAAGGATTAAATGTCGACATACAAGAAATCAACTCTATATTAACCTCATCAAACCGATTATCAAACTCTTGGCTAATTTGATCAATGACACAAATATATATTTCTCTTATAAAGTGATCATCATTTGTTTGGTTTCGAGAACGGGCATACCTCATTGATTTCCCATAAGGGAAATAACCACTATTCATATCAGGAACTTTAACACCATGTTTATCACAAAATGAAGTAACCCTCTCAAGGAATTCATCCCAACTATTAGACCTCAATTGTTGCATTCCCTTCTTTGCCACATTAACAAGTGATATTGCATTAAGAATATATTGCTCACTTCTTTGCAGACACTCAGATAATTCATTTGTGTATCCAAGAATAATAAACATCAGGTGTGTAAAGAAAACAAGCTCAAAGGTCTCAAATGCTCCAAGCACAAAATGTATCTTTGTCCAATCATCCTTATGTCCAGTATCATCACCAAGATCTATGAGTACATCATGGATTGTAGAATACATAACAATGATGTTGGAAATAATTTTGTAATGTGATCCCCACCGAGTCTCACCAGGTCTAGGTAAACCCATCTCTTGATTCAATCCACTACCAGATTCAAGTTCACCACAAGCAAGTGATTTCTTTATATTTTCAAGACTAGCATTTTGAAGCATGCCATGATGCTTACAAGAAACTCTGAAAATATTCAACAAGAGAGATATTTTATCAAAAAAACTAACAAAATCAGGATTACCCTTGACAACATCAATAAGAACTAATTAGAGTTGATGTGCAAAACAATGGATATAATAAGCAGAAGGTGACTCTTGCATGATCAATGTTTTTAGCCCTTTAATATCTCCTTTCATGTTGCTATCCCCATTATAACCTTGACCACGAATTTGAGCCATAGTATATCTTCAATTGCATTATTAAGTGATAAAGATGTATCATCTACATGAACAACTCCAATAAAATGCTCACAAGGTCTTCCTAATTTATCAACATAATGCAAGCAAAGTGCTAGTTGTTCTTTATGTGATATGTCACTATACTCATTAGCTAAAATTGCATAAGGCTCATCACTAAGTTCTTTAATTATTTTCTTTCTAGTTTCTATAGCACAACAATGAATAATTTTATTTTGTATAATTGGACTAGTTAAGGTGCAATTACCTAGAGCATTATCCAAAACATACTTGTTCACTTCTTCACTATTTCTTACCAAAAAGTTCAGAAGTTCAAGAAAGTTCCCTCTATTGCTAGAATCTTCACTTTCATCATGCCCACGGAATGCTAATCCTTGACGCAAAAGAAACTTGATACATCTAAGTGAATAAGTCAACCTTTTCTTGTAAAGACGAAGATCCTCATTAGTCCACTTCTCAATGTGATAATCAATTGCTACCTTGAGATTCTTAAAGTTAATGTATCTCTCTTGAGCTGCACTATGTGCCTTAGAACCCATATGTTTTAGAAGTGCTTTATCTCCTATATTCCAATTTCTCCAACCATCAATAGTAAATGTATCTAATCCAATACCCTTCTTAAACAAATAACATACAAAACAAAACACAAAATTTTTCTCGATACTATATTCAAGCCACTCATGTTTATAAAACCATACGAAATTGAACTGA
The DNA here is from genome assembly GCA_019279435.1 of Zizania palustris. Lineage (NCBI taxonomy): Eukaryota > Viridiplantae > Streptophyta > Magnoliopsida > Poales > Poaceae > Zizania > Zizania palustris. Next base: position 98,768,164 of record JAAALK010000080.1, read on the forward strand.
CGATATCTATTTCCAATCTTTATTTTTAGGAAATATTGTGTATACCACTTGCATGGACCTTTGATAATATATGATCTTTGAATTGCATCTTAATCATTAAATAGATAACTTTCAATAGGCTTCCTTTTACCTGGATCATGTGGAAGATGATTGATGTCATAAACCGGTTGCGATGATTGTGATGGGGGTGGAGGGACATCTTCCACAACTTCATCAATTTTTGTTACTTGCTCTTGATTAGTTTGTTGTTCCACTACAGTAATTTCAATTGGAGATGGGGTAGGATTCAAGGTAACAACCATCTTCTTGGCTGCATGTTTCTAAAAAAGTGACACAATGTGCCCGTTTCTCTTCATAACTAAACAATTTCAAAATAAAAATATAAATAAATTGTAAGTTTTATTAGAAAAAAATAAAAAGTTCATACAACTCACTTCACGTCTTGTCTTCTTGCGTGATTTCCTAGCGATCTAGCGACTTCAGGATGTAGGTCGTCGGACGAGGCCCGTCGACTGGTCTAGCGTCAGTGCGTGGAAACTCGCAAGGTTGTACCAATCAAGCGACTAGCAATGGACGAGGGCATCTAGACGAGGCAAGAACATGAGATCCTAGGCCATGAGTCAACGTGTAGACGTCGGTTGCCGCCTCGCTAGACTTGGCGTCCTGTAGCCTGGCGGCGAGGTGAGCATACCAGGGAAAAAGTCAGACATTATTGCATTAATGAATAGATTAGATTATTTTAATGAATGTGGGTTTACAGGCCTACATGCTGCATCGCTAGGACTAGCGGCTCGAGAGTTGGGCCTTGATTTCAATTTGCACAACTTACACGCTAGTTTGTTGGCTTTGAGTATCAGGAATCGTATATCTGGACTCAACCTCAGTGGTACGAGTACCAGGAATTGTATATCTGGATTCAATAATTTCCCAGATTACACTTCCTTGGCTTTGAAGAAATGCCTCTGTGTGCACCTTCCAGTATGCAAAATCCTTTCCATCGAACAATGGAATCTTGTTGTGTCTATCCATGTCGCCTACAGATCACAAACCAGTTAAGGTCAACTAGTGGTCTAACTGGCTCAGATACCAATTGTAGGACCGAAACAGACAGCTAGAGGGGGGGAGTTGAATAGGCTCCTCAACAAATTCTTTCGAATTGATGGCCTTTTCTAAACACCAAACACACCTCTAAAAGAATAAGAGGAAGCAAATAAATTTTCATAGCAAAATCCTAGATAGAGCTAGTGCTATCACTCTCCTGTCATATATGAAATGATACGACAGTCTGAGAGATCTTAAGCACTAAAAATAATCTAGCCTTCAAAAACCAACTGATGTCTTGATTAAAAAGACACCTCGTCCAAAGCACATAATGCAGATTAAAATCTACTCACAGTTCAGATGACAGATCACTAAGCATTTTGACAGAACACGTATATTTCATTAAATGCAAGGGAAACATCCACAGTTCATAGATAGTTCAACATGTATGAGAGAGCACAATATTTTACACATTTAATTAGACAAAATATGTGCAGTAAATAAAATGTGCTCACAAATGATTCAACAAACACTTGACATGCACTTGGGACATAAGGATACATCAATTAACATGCATATTTCAATCTAGAAATAAAATGTCTGTAGATATTTAACTAGAACCAGAATAATCAATAACTGCATGTGCACGAGGATCGAGAAGAATTTACTATGCTGAAGAACTCCTATAATGAAATGTGCACCACGCACCGGTCGCTGGAAATCCACTCGGTTGCACGTGACCCAACACCTCTCGTCACCTTGCAGCTTCTTCTGCGCCAAACGCCTCCAACACTCTGTGCCTTGTGCCTTGAGCCTCCACGCAACACTCCACGTGCATAGCGCCTCCGCCTCATGCCATATGCCACCCAAAGGCGCCCTGCACCTCTCGCGCTACGCGCATCGCGAGTGCTCCGCTGCGGTTCCGTACGCCCAGAGAAAACTAGTACCAAAATAAAACCGACGATGAGATTAAAATATCATAAATCTAAATAGGCGCTGTGGAGTGGAGAAGAAGGGGATTAAAAGATGAACTCTGATTTTTCCATTTTAGTGAGTTGGTAGAAACCCTAGAACTACAAGGCCTTTTATAGACAGTTCAAAAACTGGAAAAGACCTAAATACCCCTAGAGTATTTTACCCACAGACTCGAAAATACAGAGGCGAGTCCAACAAGCAAAATGGTAAAATCCTATCTAAAGGTAGTTTGTCCTGACATGAAGCTTTCGTAGCGATTACGACTTCTCTGCAGGATGCTTTGATCTCAATCCGATGGTTTTGAGCCGAAACCGACAAAGCCCTCCAAATCTTCGACACGTGTACCAATCCGCGAGCATGACCACCAGCAAGTCTCTCCTGCTCTCGATCCCTCGAACTACCTTGTCACTTGCACTAGCCTCCCTTTCACTGACTTGGTTAACACACTGTCTCATCATCCGTCCGTCCATGTCTTGCTTCATCTCCATGTGTACGCTTGAGATCTTACTCGACTTCACTCGACCTCCTTATCGTCTGGCATCAAGCTCCCTGCTTGACCCTATTCACCCGTCGTTTGACAGTTGATTCACATCTCAATCCTACACAACATGAGATAAGCAAAACACAAATCTCCACACAAAACGCACACTGATCCCTTTAATGAACTCAACCAGGCGAATCACATGTCCCAACCCTGAACTAGGAAACCTTGTCAATCACTCATCACTAAGAGAAAACCATAGTGCAAACCCAATTGGTTTCTCAATCTCCCACTTGATGAGTGCATTGATAACTCCCAAAGAAACAAGAAGAATTTTGAAGTTCAACACACAAGAGATTGTCTCCTTTTGTAGAAACAAGACACAAATTCTCCCCCTTTGGAAATGCAATCATCAAGGTGATAAAAATGATGCAAATAAAGATGTGAGGGTGAATGTATAAGCAAGATTCTGAAACATGATTAGTAGCAATTACAGTACAAAACAAGCATTTTCCTTGAATATTGTCTAAAAGTATTGTATGATAAGCCCCGATGAATCATATCCAAAGAAAATCAAGAGAAAGCATTTTTCAGGATTTTTGCAAACAAAAGCATCACAACTCAGACTAGCATACTAGACATGGTAAGGCATGGAATGCAAAAGCTAGCACATACTACACAAATAAGCATATCCAAAAACATGGAGCTTCAAAAAACTTGTTATGCACTATTTTCAAGATTTTTGTTTCTTTCTCTTTTTAATTTTAGTGTCAGAGGTTATTTGCTTGTCAACCTTATACTGACCAATCAAGCTAAGCTTAGGTCAAGCAAAGACCATCAAAAGCTTAAAGCATTGGCCTTGGCATACACTATAGTGTCCTAGTTCATACCAAAGTGCTATGGTAAGCAGTCTAGAACAATGAAGTGCGACAAAACAAACCCACCTAGATATTTTCAATTTCAGCACAAGAGGCATGAATATCAATTTTATGATTTTTATCAATTTTCACTACAAAATTTCCATGAAAATGCATTAAAATATTCAAGTTGCATGTTTGCATTCAAGTGAAAAGGAGTTAGAAACCACGCATGCAAAATATAGCAAAAGCACTCAACCTACTCATGCTAGTTACAAGACTAAGTAGTGATCATGTTTTAAAATTTCAGAATTAAAGACCATGCTCATGACAGATATTAGACATATTCAACAGAGCAGAATCATCATGATCAGAGACAATAATTCAAAGGCACATACAAGCATGTGCATGTAAAAGAAATTAATCATATGACAGAAGTTTATCCAATGACACATAACTCCCCCTCAAACACCAAGCTCTCCTCTCAAAAATGCAAAGCGAGAAGCATCAAGAGGCTTGGTAAAAATATTAGCAAGCTGGTTCTAGGTATTAATATATCTCAACTCATTATCACCCTTCTCATTGTGGTCTCTCAAAAAGTGATAACACACATCAATGTGTTTGGTTCTAGAATGTTGTATTGGTTTGTTGGCTAAGCTAATGACACTAGTGTTATCACAAGAAAGTGGAACACCCTTAAAATCCAACCCAAAATTCTGCAAAGTAGAAACCATCCACAAAATTTGAGAACAACTAGCTAGTAGTAGCCGAAGGAAGTATGCCCAAGAAAATTCCAGTTGGATCAAAAGTTCTGATTTGGAATCGGAAGTTCTGATTATTTTCTGAATTAGAAACAGAGAGCTCAAATCAAAAGTTTCGATATGGTATTGGAAGTTCTGATAATTTTTTGTTTGCGAAACCGAGAGCTTAAATCGTGGGAAGGACTCCATCCTTGGATGTGTGGATACCATGGAGGCGTTGCTCCAATAGCGATGCTCGTGGGCTTCATCACGTGAACAACTATGTCGTCTTTGAGGAGCCATGCTGAATAGCGTGGGCCTCATGGCTCCAGAAGTGATGAGTCATTGTCAACGATAGTCAAAGAGGACGGAAGAAGAAAGGAGATCTGCTGTTTTATGGGCCGCGTGTGACTCAGGTACACGGGCAGCGAGTGACTGTCGGGACAGAGGAGGCTGTGAAGTCGGGCTGGCCCAATCCGGTACATGGGCCAGAAGTAGTAGAAGACCCACTGGGCTGTTGACCAGGGTTGACTCAGGTACACGGGCGGTGAGTGATTGCCGGGCTGAGAGAGCTGCGGAATCAGGCCAGCCCAATCCGGGTACCTGGTGCAAAAGTCGGTGGAAGCTTTGTCAGTTTCGGCGCAAAACTAATAACCGTTGATCTTGTATCCGACTGTCCAGAAGAGAAGCCATAGTCGCTACGAAAACTTAGCTTTCGGATAAGTCATCTGTATCTCTAGGCCCACAGTCAGTCAGTCGTGTCTGTAAAAATTCCTAAGGGCAGTAGAGTCTTTTCCTTTATTCCTGCGTCTGTAAAAAACCCTAAGGGGCTGGTGGAATATTCCTAGTGTTGGGCAGCCTATAAATAGGACCCCAATCCCTAGGGTTAGGTCACCCTTTTGGCTGAAATCAATACTACTTCTTTGGGTCATTTTGTCTCTTGCACTCTCTCTCCTTTCCCTCTTGTTGTGCGCCGCCAGGCATTTATTCATTACATTTTGCCTTGCATTTACTCCTTCTCAGTAAGATTCCATCTCCTGTTCATGTGTGGATGCGTGCATTTTTCTCTCGGAATCAGAACCTTCAGTTTGGTGTGTTTTTGGTGATTTTATTCCTGAGAAGGTGCTTCTAGTCGCGTGTGTTCTTCACGCAAGTAGTACTAGTTCTTGCGGTTGCATGTAGTACTACTACACTGTTGCAACAGTACACTAGCCTTGCTTTTCTGCGCAGCTTTTTGATCGAAGTTGACAGGGCTGAGTAACTTTTCTGACTGTTTTCTGACAAAGCCACCCTCTCTGTTCGAAGCCCCTCAGCTCCGTGAGGCAGGCTTCGATCTGATATACTCGAAGGCTTCGTTTGAACTTCGAACTTCGTTTTGTGTACTGAGTTGCTAGCTTCGAAGTACCTCTTAAACTGTCAGCGTTACATACTTCGAACGTCTGTGCGAAGGTACTCCGACTCGAGCTCTTCGAAGTCCATACTTCGACAGGTTTCGAAGTTGGCTTCGAAGCTTGTCTCTCTATTAGACTTCGCTCAGTGTTTGCTTCCGTCTTCTTCGAAGGTCCTTGGTGTGTTTGTTCGAAGGTAGAGTGTAGGCTTCGTTTTGGTTTCTCTGTCGCGTGTCAGCCTTCGCTTCTTCGTTCGAAGGTTGTTTGTCTGTGCGTTGCGTTCAAAGTATTCTGTTCGAAGGATAGGCTTCGAAGCACTCGGTTCGAAGCTAGCTTCGATACTTCTGTATTTCGCTTCGAAGCATACTTCGCTCCCTGCCCCTTCGAACTAGGCTAGACCAAAACATACCTTCGTCATTTACACAACAGACTTCTGCAGGCTTCGCAACTAACCTCCGAAGCAGGCTTCGACCAGTGAAGCAGGCTTCGACCAGCGAAGCAGGCTTCGACCACCAAAACAGACCTCGACGAGCGAAGCAGGCTTCGCCAAGTTCCGAACAGGAGACAAATCTGAATAGTAACTTCTCATCTCACTTTATATATACTTAGATCATTTCATTGAGAAGTTTGGCCTGACATGTCTAGTATACTTTGTTTATCTGCCTAGTTGCACTGCTTTGGTAGTTCTTTGTTTAACATCAGTTGATTCTAGGCTAGATACCTTTAGACTTAGGCTATCTGTTCATTTTCTGTTGCTTAGTCTTTTGAGGTGCGTTGGGTGTTGGGAATAGCCATATCTTCGAAAGAATTTTTAAGGCGCCCATTCACCCCCCTCTGGTCGCTACTTTCGGTCCTACAAGTGGTATCAGAGCAAGGTTAGGGTTTTTCCATACCTTAACCGGTTCTAAACCCCAGTAGTGACCATGGCGTCTCCTGGCAAGGTCCCGTCCTTGGAAGCCTATGGCTATAACTCTTGGAAGACTCGCATGCGAGCCTATCTCATGAGCCAGGGTTCGGACATTTGGGACATTTGCGTTCACACCACGTTTGTCATATTGCCAGTCGCTGAGCATGGTACTGTTTGTATCATTGCTCAGCATCTGAGCAACAGTAAGGCTGTGAACATTCTTTTCTCTGGTTTAGGTCCCACTAAGTTTGAGCGTGTGAGCCATCTCTCCACTGCGAGAGAGATCTGGGCTACCCTCAAGGCACACCATGAGGGAACAGCACAGGTCAAGGCTCGGCTCTATCAGACCTACCGGCGTGAATATGAGAATTTCACACAGAAGTCGGGTGAATCTGTTGAGGCTTTGTTTGGTCGTTTTCAGTCGATCATAAACAAGCTTCGGGACAACAAGGCTGAGGGTGCTCAGTTAGTCTCAGATCATGAGCAGGCGCTCAAGGTTCTCCATACCTTGGACCCAAAGATCTGGGAAATCAAGGTATCTTCTATCATTGAGAGTAGTTCTTATGATACCTTGACCATCTCTGAGCTGTTTAGCAAGCTGAAGGCTACTGAGGTTGATCTCCAGCTGAGATCAAATCTCACTGGTTCTGGATCGAAATCTCTTGCCCTTGCTACACCTTCTGTTGATCCCTCTTCTGTGAGCTATGCTGGGTTCTCTTTGATGTCTATCACTGAGGACCAGCTTGAGTTGTTGGGTGATGATGATTTGTGTCTTTTTAATAACCGGGTGCGTCGTGTCTATGACAAGAGAATGTTCAAAAGACACGACACAAAATCCGGATGCTTTGAGTGTGGTGATCCAGGACACTTCATCGCCGACTGCTCCAAGCACAATGGACACAAGAAGGGCACCGGTGGTAGCTTCCACGACTCCGGCAAGCACGAGAGCTCATCCTTCAACAAGGGCAAGCCGAAGACCAGATTCTTCAAGAAGGCCCTGAAGGATTACCGGCGAGAGAACAAGAAGCGCGGCAAGGCCTTCTTCGCCGAGATGGAGAAGAGCTACTCCAAGCGGTCCACATCTTCTTCCTCTTCATCGAGCTCAAGCGATGAGGAGATCGCCATCAGGAAGGGGAAGGACAAGGACGATCCGGCGGGTCTCTGCTTCATGGCCTTCGGAGACAAGCTGAAGAGCCGCTCACACCAGCGCCGAAGATCCCGCAAGAGCTTCTGTTCAATGGCTCTTGGGGATAAGGAAGAAAAGAGCTCCTCCGACGACTCCGGCGACGACGACAACAAGGTATCATCCTATGAGCGTGAAATCGTTGATTTACTTGAGAGCAATCGTCAGGAGTTGAAATATCGGGAAAAACTGCTTAGGGGGGCTAAGAAGAGGATAGATGAGTTAGAGAGTGAGCTTGCCGTGGCCAACGGCAGAATTGAGAGTCTATCTTCTTCCCCTTGCTTGGGTGATAGCAGTGAGTGCCCGAAGTGTGAGGTGCTTCTGTGTGACCTGTCGACTCTGAAGTCTAGGTACACAGAAAGGGTTGATGAGAGGGACGCTTTGGCCACTGAGCTTGAAAGCGCTCAGTTGGAGCTGAAAGATGCTCAAGCCACTGTCGTCGCACCCTGTGTTGATTTCCCATCTCATCTAGCTGCCTTAGCTGAGCTGAAATCCAAGGGCGATGAACATTTGGGTGATTTGGAGAGGTTGAGAGCTGAGCTTGCACAGACTAGGCTAGAGCTTGCGACATTGTCAGTTCCACCCACTGTCTGTGAGAACTGTCTGTCTCTTAGAATGGAATTGATTAAGCTAAAAGCCGAGAAGTCTGTTCAAGTAGAGAGTGAGTGTGAGACCTGCTTGTCTCAGGTGGAGGTTCTAGCTTCCTTGAGAGAGGAGCTAGCAGATTCTCAGAATGAGAACTTTTACCTCCGTTCCATCCTGAGTTGGATCAGTGCTAGAGAGCCTCAGCTCGGCATGATGATCCAGCAGTTCAAGAGGCAGGATGGGTTTGGAGTAGGTTATACCTACACCAAGGCTGACTTTGAGAGTGCCATTAGCCGGACAGTGGAGTGGAGTAAAATGACTCCAGAGCAGAGGTATCTCAAGACTCACTCTAGTGAGTCCTCCTAGGCTTGTCAGCCAAAGGATGGAGTGATTCATGAACCACCCAAAGCTCCACCCAAGAAGCCTATCTGGGTTCCTAAGCCCAAACACCTCCACTCTTCTCTAGACTCTCTTCCTGGACCTTCTCAACCCAAGAAGACTACACCTAACACCACCAAGCCCAAACATCCCAAGCCTCAACCACACCCCAAGAAGCCCACCTATCATTGTGAGTACTGTCAGAGAGACGGGCATCTTGCGGAGTTTTGCTTCAGGAGGAAGCGGGTTGAGAGAGCAGAGAGAGCTCGTGGTGATCAGGAGCAGTTCTACCAGCAGGGTGGTAGACTGCGTGTTCCTCGACGCGGGGAGAGGCTGGAGGCCAGGCCGCGTCATGTAGGTGGTGGTAGAGGAGACGGCTTTCTTGCTCGTGCTCCAGTTGGTGGTGTCCGTTCCGGCAGAGTTCCAGGCCATGTTGGCTATGGTTCTGGACCTCGTGGCCGCAGGTTTAGGCAGAACCGAGGACCGCACTTTGAGCCGCGTTTTGGTCCAAACTCTTTTGATGGTTTTCGCTTTCCATCTTTTGCGCAGATGGCTCGACACTGGTTTAGCTCTTTTGCTAAACCTGGTTCCGGACCATTTGCTCCCACTTACAGCCACTGATTGTGCAGGATCGGGGACTGGAGGACGTTTGGATTATGGACTCAGGATGCTCTCGCCACATGACGGGACATCGCAGATGGTTCTCCAGTCTCTCTCCCCCGAGCTCCAAAGAGTACATCACATTCGGGAACAGTGGTCAAGGGAAGATGCACAGCGAGTTTGAGATGAGCCTCATGGGTGAGCTCAAGTACTTCTTAGGGCTCCAGATCAAGCAGACCAAGGACGGCACCTTCATCCACCAAGGTAAGTACACTCGCGATATGCTTAATAAATTTGACTTTGGTGGGGAGTTGAAGCCGCAGATGACCCCGATGGGCACATCTGGGGGTCTGGACAAGGACGAGAGCGACGTCAAGGTCAATGAAAGGGAGTTTCGAGGGATGATCGGTTCGCTGCTGTACTTGATGGCGACAAGACCGGACATTCAGTTCGTCGTGGGACTTTGCGCGCGTTTTCAGTCTTCACCACGCGCGTCTCACCGGCAGGCTGTCAAGCGCATCTTCAGGTATCTCACTTATGCGCCTGATCTTGGTCTTTTCTATTCAGCATCATCTTCTCTCGATTTATCTGGATTTTCGGACGCCGACTTTGGGGGGTGCCGGTTGGATCGCAAGTCGACTTCCAGGTACTTGCTAGTTTCTTGGTTCTTCTCTTGTCTCTTGGTCTTCTCGAAAGCAATCTGGAGTTGCTCTTTCGACCACAGAGGCTGAGTACGTAGCTACTGCTAGCTGCTGCTCACATTTGGTTTGGATGATTTCCACTCTACGAGATTTGGGGTTATTCTTTCCTACCAGGGTTCCATTGTTTTGCGACAGCACCAGTGCTATTAGTGTAGGGAAAAACCCGTGTGTCCATTCCAAAACCAAACACATTGATGTGCGCTTTCACTTCTTGCGGGATCAATATGAGAAAGGTGTCATTGACCTTGTTCATGTTGATACCCATCATCAATTGGCTGACATTTTCACAAAACCCCTAGATCAGTCTACCTTTGAGCGTTTACGAGGGGATTTGGGTGTTGTGTATCCTTTTTAGGATATTTTGCGTCAGTTTTCTTTCTTCTTTACTCTTTTCTTGAGTCTTTTTGTGTGTGTTCATATCTTGCATATTCACATATCACACTTTTGAGCTTGCTTCTGTTATATGATTGAACTGTTTTACTTATTCTAGCTGGTACATGCTTTTGATTACTTGTCGATGATCATGCTTTGCTTCAGTTCACTTGATATGTCTGATATCTGTCATATGCATGGCTTTTATGTTTTAAATCTGAAAAATGATCACCATTGCCTCTGGTAACTAGCATGGGTAGGCTGACTGTTTTTGCTATCTGTTACATGCCTTGTAGCTAGTTCCTGACTTAGATGCAAACATGCAACTTGGACATCCTTCTGCTTTAAAAAACATGGAAATATGCTATAAAAATCAAGAAAAATGAAAATTCCATGCCTCTTTATGCATAACTTGTAAAGATCCAGGTGGGTTTGCTTTGTCGCATTGCATTGTTCTGGACTGCATACCATAGCACTTTGGTATGAACTGGGACAATGTAGTGTATGCCAAGACCAATGTCTTAAGCTTCTGATGGTCCAGTTCTGGCCTAGGCTTGACTTGGTCGGTCAGCGTGAGGTTTTGACACGCAAATAACCCCTGGCATTAATGAAAAAGAGAAAAGAAAAAGCTTGAACATTGAAATGATAACAAGTTTGCTGAAGCACTTTGTTTTGGACAATGCTTATCTTGGTAAATATCAGTTAGCTTTTGCATCTCATGCTTTACCTCGCTTGTTTACTGGAAAATGTGGTGATGCTTTTGTTTGCAAAAACTGAAAAATGCGTGCTAATGACTTTCCTTAGATATCATCTGTTGCACTGATCATGCCATGTGTCTTAGACAGTATGTCTTTTGCTATACTTGTTAGATGTTGTAATTGCAGTCAATCATATTTGAGAAGCATGCTTTCTACACTCCACATGCACTCCAGTTGAATTTACTAAATATTTTGAGGGGAGAGTTGCATTTCAGGGGGAATCTGTGTCTCTTTTGAGTGCTTGATGAGTTCACTTGTCAACAAGGGGGAGAAAATTTGGGATCAGAGTTTAAGGGGGAGTTTTTACTCTGTTGATATCCTTGTTATTCTGAAATCGCACTCATTTTGAGCTTTTATGTTTTGGTTAACCATAATGACCACTTCTTGCTTTTGTTCGGTTTTTGGTCATTAGGGTTAAACTTTTATCTTATTTTTCTTCTTCTTTGTTTTTCTTGTGTTTTGTTTTCGTGTTTCCACATTTGTTCGCAGGTGCTGAAGAGCTGAAGAAGAGGAGTGTTGACAATGCACTCATCAAGGGGGAGATTGAGGAGCCATGCTGAATAGCGTGGGCCTCATGGCTCCAGAAGTGATGAGTCATTGTCAACGATAGTCAAAGAGGACGGAAGAAGAAAGGAGATCTGCTGTTTTATGGGCCGCGTGTGACTCAGGTACACTGGGCAGCGAGCGACTGTCGAGCAGAGGAGGCTGCGAAGTCGGGCTGGCCCAATCCGGGTACATGGGCCAGAAGCAGTAGAAGACCCACTGGGATGTTGACCAGGGTTGACTCAGGTACACGGGCGGTGAGTGATTGCCGGGCTGAGAGAGCTGCGGAATCAGGCCGGCCCAATCCGGGTACCTGGTGCAAAGTCGGTGGAGGCTTTGTCAGTTTCGGCGCAAAACTGACAACCGTTGATCTTGTATCCGACTGTCCAGAAGAGAAGCCGTAGTCTCTACGAAAACTTAGCTTCCGGATAAGTCATCTGTATCTCTAGGCCCACAGTCAGTCAGTCGTGTCTGTAAAAATTCCTAAGGGCAGTAGAGTCTTTCCTTTATTCCTGCGTCTGTAAAAAACCCTAAGGGGCTGGTGGAATATTCCTAGTGTTGGGCAGCCTATAAATAGGACCCCAATCCCTAGGGTTAGGTCACCCTTTTGGCTGAAATCAATACTACTTCTTTGGGTCATTTTGTCTCTTGCACTCTCTCTCCTTTCCCTCTTGCTGTGCGCCGCCAGGCATTTATTCATTGCATTTTGCCTTGCATTTACTCCTTCTCAGTAAGATTCCATCTCCTGTTCATGTGTGGATGCGTGCATTTTTCTCTCGGAATCAGAACCTTCGGTTTGGTGTGTTTTTGGTGATTTTATTCCTGAGAAGGTGCTTCTGTTGCGTGTGTTCTTCACGCAAGTAGTACTAGTTCTTGCGGTTGCAAGTAGTACTACTACACTGTTGCAACAGTACACTAGCCTTGCTTTTCTGCGCAACTTTTTGATCGAAGTTGACAGGGCTGAGTAACTTTTCTGACTTGTTTTCTGACGAAGCCACCCTCTCTGTTCGAAGCCCCTCAGCTCCGTGAGGCAGGCTTCGATCTGATATACTCGAAGGCTTCGTTTGAACTTTGAACTTCGTTTTGTGTCCTGAGTTGCTAGCTTCGAAGTACCTCTTAAACTGTCAGCGTTACATACTTCGAACGTCTGTGCGAAGGTACTCCGAGTCGAGCTCTTCGAAGTCCATACTTCGACAGGTTTCGAAGTTGGCTTTTGAAGCTTGTCTCTCTGTTAGACTTTGCTCAGTGTTTGCTTCCGTCTTCTTCGAAGGTCCTTGGTGTGTTTGTTCGAAGGTAGAGTGTAGGCTTCATTTTGGTTTCTCTGCCGCATGTCAGCCTTCGCTTCTTCGTTCGAAGGTTGTCCGTCTGTGCATTGCGTTCGAAGTATTCTGTTCGAAGGATAGGCTTCGAAGCACTCGGTTCGAAGCTAGCTTCGATACTTTCGTACTTCGCTTCGAAGCATACTTCGCTCCCTGCCCCTTCGAACTAGGCTATACCAAAACATACCTTCGTCATTTACACAACAGACTTTGGCAGGCTTCGCAACTAACCTCCGAAGCAGGCTTCGACCAGTGAAGCAAGCTTCGACCAGCGAAGCAGGCTTCGACCACCGAAGCAGACCTCGACGGGCGAAGCAGGCTTCGCCAAGTTCCGAACAGGAGACAAATCTGAACAGTAACTTCTCATCTCACTTTATATATACTTAGATCATTTCATTGAGAAGTTTGGCCTGACATGTCTAGTATACTTTGTTTATCTACCTAGTTGCACTGCTTTGGTAGTTCTCTATTTAACATCAGTTGATTCTAGGCTAGATACCTTTAGACTTAGGCTATTTGTTCATTTTCTGTTGCTTCGTCTTTTGAGGTGCGTTGGGTGTTGGGAACAGGCCATATATTCGAAAGAATTTTTAAGGCGCCCATTCACCCCCCCCTCTGGTCGCTACTTTCGGTCCTACAGTCTTCACCGATTGTATTGGCGAGGAATGGCCGGGACGAAGTGAGGATAGACAAGGACACACTTTCTCAACATCTTCTTCCACTGCACCTAGCGCGTCTTGTGCTAGAAGGTACCAATCTATGATCTCACACGCGCATGCTTCTTGGGCTTTGGGGCGAATTTTTGAAATTTCCTTCTAGTGTAGCTTCCCCTTTCCCCAACAGTGGTATCAGAGCCTACGTGCATAGTGTTCGATCTGGTTCCCTCATGTATGGAGATACATGGTGGAAAAATAGATTAGATTTGTTTCTGTCCGCGGCAAATCGAAAGTTCCGATGCTGATTGGAAGTTCCGATGGTGGATCAGGAAGTTTTGATACTGATCGATTGTTCTGATATAGAATAATGATTCGATATAGAGAGAAATTGTTGCTACCAGGAATTTTGATACTGATTGGAAGTTCTAGCGGATTGAAAGTTTTGATGTCAGATCGGAAGTTTCGACCCACCCGAATTTGAAATTCTAAGCCTATTGAGCTAGGTTTTTCAGATCCAGATTTCAGTCATGTGTAGATTCTTTCGCCTAACTTTGTTTTGCAGAGAATGTTGTGATTGAAATAACCTTGGATAAATGTGATGTATGAGATGCATGAAATGAATGTAAATGAAATATGGCTTGCATGTCATGGTTATTTGCAGCCCAAGGATGATGTAAATTTAATATGACATGCATGTCATTTCTGCGGTGCTTCGGCCCATGTAAATAGTATAGACTATGTGAGATAGACTAGTACACTTCATGGTGGCCGAGAGCACACACTCAATAATGGGAGCCATGGAGATGGAGATCGACATGTGAAGATGGCCATGCTATGTCACAATTAATATGATTGCCTATGATGCTTTCTTATGTTCCTGTTATACTATTCTTGCATGTTTCGTGCATGCTAGGGACGTTACCTTGCTAGAATAGTTTTCCCTCAAAAAATTAAGTATTGATGCTCTTTCCAATAGTTGCACCCATCAAGGATCTCAATCATCGATAGTGGGTATGCCAAAGCAGTGTGCTATCTTTTATCTTGACCAGTTGGGGCGGAAGTCGAACTTCTGCACACATAGTATTGGCTTGCTTAACTGGGCTATCAAAATGGTTTTGGGCCTTGGAGCATAGAGTTGGCGTAAGACATTGGATGCTTCTCCAACGATAAGAGTCACATACGATATGGTTTAGCAAAACGTTGCTTACCTATGTAACCTAGCTTCTAGTAGTGATGTTAAAGCTCACAAGGAGTTAGAATGAATATGGATATTGTGCCACTATTAGTCATTAGAGGGAAAGTGACTGTGTCAAAATGGTTGAACATCTTTTATTGGATAGAAGATAAAAATTGCATAGTGCTAAACCTTGCATTTAATCTTTTGTAGATCATGTCACCTACTACTCCTTCTGTTAAGAGCACTCTAGTTTTCAATTTGCGATTTATTCTTGAACGTGAGAAATTATCTTGAACAAACTTTATGGATTTTTATCGAAATTTGAGAATCGTTCGTAACCAAGAGAAAAAGGATTGCATTCTAGAGGAACCCCATCCCGATGAGCCAAGAGAGGTTGCTTCTGTAGCAGACAAACATGCTTGTGAGAAGCATGCTAGTGATTCCGTGGATGTCAGTTGTCTGATGCTTGCCTGCATGTCCTCTGAGTTTCAGAAACAATATGAGGAACATGATGCTTACGATATGATTGTAGGTATTAAGGGCATGTTTTAGAACCAGGCAAGGGATGAGAGATACAATGTGTCTAAAGCCTTGTTTAGGAGTAGGCCGGCTGAAGGGAGCTGAGTGAGTCCCCATGTGATCAGGATGATTGGTTACATTAAGACTCTAGAGATACTGGGTTCTCCACTGGATCCATACTTAGCTATTGATGCCATTCTCCAGTCGCTCCCACTGAGCTTTGAGCCGTTCATCATGAATTACAACATGGTTGGACTGGAGAAGACACTAGCTGAGTTGCATGGGATGCTCAAGAATACTAAGGATAGTATCAAGAAATATCCAAATCATGTAATGATGGTTCATAAGGAGAGCAAAAATAGAAAGAGGAAGAGCAAGATTAAAACTATAGATTCGATCTCTAGTGATAAGTCTAAATTGACTAGAAAGTCCAAGTTGGGTCCGACTGTCTTTGATGTGTGCCACCACTGCCACAAGCCTGGGCATTGGAAGCGCAATTGCAAGGTGTACCTGGAAGAGCAGAAGAACAAGAAGGGAAGTGTGACTTCCACTTCACGTATTAATGTTATTGAAATTAATCTTGCTAGTCATCCAAATGATTCATGGGTATTTGATACCAGATCGATGATTCATACTAGCAAATCATTTTAGGGGCTGAGTAGAGTAAGAAAGTGTGCAAGTGGCGACTTTGATGTCCGCGTTGGGAATGGTGTAAAGGTTGCAATGTTGGTTGTCGTCATTTATTCACTGTCACTACCTTCAAGACTAGTTTTGGAGTTGAATAATTGTTATTTCATTTCTGCCTTAAGACAGAAACATTATATCTTCTTCATGTTTAGAGGAAGATGGTTTTGAATTCATAATAAAGAACAATTGTTGTTCAATATTTTCGAATGGCATGCTCTATGGTGTTTGTCCATTATTGAATGGATCATATATTCTGAGTCTTGAAGATGCATACATTTATAACATTAGTACTAAGAAACAATGACTCAACGATTTGAATCGTACCTACGTCTGGCATTGTCAGTTTGGGTCATATAAATGAGAAGCGCGTGCAGAAGCTTCATAGTGATGGACTTTTGGGGTCATTTTATTTTGAATCATATGACACATGCGAGTCTTGCTTACTTGGAAAAATGACAAAGACACCTTTCACTGGACAAAGTAAGAGGGCGAGTGAGCTATTGTCCATAGTACATACTGATGTGTGTGGTTCAATGAGTCATACGGCTAGGAATGGCTTTTAATACTTTATCACTTTTACTATGGTATGTCTACTTAAAGAGGCATAAGTGGGAATCTTTCAAAAAGTTCAAGGAGTTCCAAATGAAGTACAAAATCATATGGGTAAGACAATTAAATTTCTACGATCTGATCACGGAGGTGAATATTTGAGCCACGAGTTTAGTGATTATATGAAGCAGTGTTGAATTGTTTCACAGTTGACTCCACCCGACATGCTCTAGTGGAATGGAGTGTCCGAGCGGAGGAACCGTACCTTGTTGGACATGGTTCAGTCTATGTTGAGTCATGTTGATCTTCCATTATCCTTTTGGGGACTCGCTCTAGAAACCACCGCTTTCACGATAAATAGAGTTCCATCTAAGTCAGTACAGAATACACCATATGAGATGTGGTATGGGAGGCATCCCGTGTTGTCTTTTCTAAAGATTTCGGGTTGTGAGGCATATGTCAAATGTTTGACGTCAGACAAGCTCACTCCTAAGTTTGACAATTGCTTCTTTGTGGGGTATCCTAGGGAAACCAAATGATACTATTTCTATAATAGAGAAGAGGGAAAAAGTGTTTGTCGCTCGGAATGGTGTATTCCTTGAGAAAGAGTTTCTCTCAAAAGGAGTTAGTGGGAGTACGGTGCATCTCGAAGAGGTTTGAGAGCCCCTAGAAGGTGTTCTAGATCCCACTGAACAATAACAGGATGCACAAGGTGTTGCAAAGCCTATTGTAGGGATGTCAGCCCCACGAAGGTATGGGAGGGTGAGTAACGCACCATAGCGGTACATGTTTTCGACCACTGGGCAGTGATGGGTCCATACTCTAAGAAATGGCTTGGAGCCATTGGATCCGAGTTGGATTCGTTGCGAGCAAACCACGTTTGGAACTTGGTTGATCCACCCGATGGTGTTGAAACTATAGAGTGTAAATGGATCTTCAAGAAAAAGATAGACATTGATGGAAATGTTCACATCTATAAGGCACGATTGGTGGCAAAAGGTTTCAGACAGACTCAAGGTGTTGATTATGATGAAACGTTTTCGCCCGTCGCTATGCTTAAGTCTATTTGGATCATCCTAACAATTGCTGCACTTTATGATTATGAGATATGGCAAATGGATGTCAAGACGACATTTCTTAATGGAAAACTAAATGAGGATGTGTACATGACATAGCCTAAAGGTCTTGATGATCCTAAAAGTGCTGGGAAAGTTTGTAAGTTTCAGAAGTCCATTTATGGACTGAAGCAAGCTTCTCAGAGTTAGAATCTTCGCTTTGATGAGGTAGTCAAAGGGTTTGGCTTCATCAAGAACGAAAAAGAGCCTTGTGTTTACTAAGAAGGCTAGTGGGAGCTCACTTGCATTTCTGGTCTTGTATGTGGATGACATATTATTGATCAGAAATGACATTCCTTTGTTGAATGCTATCTAGACTTCACTGAAAAATAGTTTTTCGATGAAAGATCTTGGAGAGGCAGGATACATTTTTGGCATAAAGATCTATAGAGATAGATCAAAGCGTCTAATTGGATTCAACCAGAGTATGTACATTGACAAGGTTTTGAAACGGTTCAAAATGCAGAATTCCAAGATGGATTTTCCGCCAATGCCACATGGTATTTCTCTTAGTAAGACTCAGTGTGCTGCAACACCTGATGAGCTAGAGAAGATGAGTGTGATCCCGTATGCCTCCGCAATTGGATCCATCATGTATGCCATGTTGTTTACATGACTAAATGTTTCTTATGCTCTAAGTTTTATGAGCATGTACCAATCGAACTCAGGTGAAATTCACTGGACTATAGTAAAGAGTATCCTCAAGTACTTGAGAAGGACTGAGGAAATGTTCCTAGTGTACGGTGGTGAAGAGGAGCTCGTTGTAAGTGGTTATACCAATGCTAGCTTTCAGACCGATAAAAATGATTCTCGATCGTAATCTAGTTTTGTGTTCTGCCTCAATGGAGGTGCAGTGAGTTGGAAGAGTTCCAATCAAGAGACGGTGACCGATTCTACAACGGAAGCTGAGTATATCACCGCTTTAGAAGCTGTGAAGTTGGTAATTTGGATCAGAAAGCTTGTTTCTGAGCTGTGTGTTGTTCCTTGTATGTCCAGTCCAGTAGACCTCTATTGTGATAATAGTGGTGCCATTGTTCAAGACAAGGAGCCTAGGTCACATCAGAAGTCCAAACATATACTTGTGTGATATCACCTGATCCACGAGATCACGGAGAGAGGTGATGTGAAGATTTGCAAGGTGCACACAGATTTGAACATGGCAGATCTGTTGATAAAGCCTCTTCCACAACCCAAGCATGAGGCACACCTGAGCTCCATGGGTATTAGATACTTGTGTAAGTGAGTCATGTGTATGTGGAAGATGCTAGTAGTGTCTATACTAATGTGTGAGGATAATTGTTATCTTGTTCCTTGAATAAATGTCATTTACATTTGTTTAATGAGTTGTTAACTTGTTATGTGAAACTATTTGTGTTATAATGATATTGTTCAAAAATGATGCATGATCTTGTCATCATGTGGGACAATGATAACATATAGATGAGCACATCTGACTAATTGATGATCACATTTTAGAGATCATAGACATAGAGGTGTAAAATCAGTGATGTGGACACATGTTGGTAAACATGGTGTTGGATAGACCCACTTGAGATATTGTTGGGATTGTTATTGTAATGTGCCATCAGTTCTCATCTCAAATGGTATACCTACAGAGTCCTTAGACCTGAGATTGTCATTTGATTCCAGAATGCGTAGTGACATACTTAGATGCTTCCTAATGCTATTCCATAATAGGGTAGTAATAAGGGTTGTTTTTAGGTGCGTTGTGAAACATGTCTTGGTATGTGAGCGGTCAAGATGGAATTTAGTCCTCCTAATAACGAGAGAGACATCTCTAGACCCCTCGAGGTATTGGATTGGAAAAGTGCATGGCCATGCCTATATGACTAAAGAGATAGTTATGATTTGAATCCGATACATATTCAAGTGAAAATGTCGAGCTATCCAACAAGGGTGGCACGAATCTCACCTTGATCTTGACTGATGTCATGTGGTAAAGGGACTAGTACTTGTGTATATCAAAGGTTCAGTGAAAATTGATTTTGTACGCTTTCGGGGGTCAATATGTGCTGCTAGGTACCACTATTGATCAGTGAGTCGGAAAAGGTTTCCGGTGAACAACCGTTGGTGTATGAACCTATCGGGTCATACACTTAAGGGGATGGATTTATAAACATGCAAAGAATTGGTTCTTGTGCAAGTAGGAGATTGAAGGAAGAATGCCCAAGAAAATTCCGATTGGATCAGAAGTTCCAATTATTTTCTGAATTAGAAACAGAGAGCTCAAATCAGAAGTTCTGATATGGTATCAAAAGTTCTGATAATTTTTGGTTTGCAAAACTGAGAGCTTAAATCGGAAGTTTCGATAATTTCTAATTAGAGATAGAGAGTTAAAACTGGAAGTTCCGATTTGGAATCAGGAAATTTATACTGATCGAAAGTTCCGATATGTGTATCAAAAGTTCTGAGGTGGGAGAAAATAGATTGGATCTATTATAGTATCATACTGGATTGAGAGGCCGGAAATACCCTATCAGAAGTTCTGATCCAAGATCGGAAGTTTTGACGTGGGTAAAATAGATTAGATCTATTAGAGCACAAATCGGTTGTAACCGATTTGTTAGTTTCGAGATGCTGGTGACCAGGGGCTCTTGTGCCTATATAAAGAGAGGAGAAGGAGGTCTTGGAGAACAAGCTTTTGATAGTTTAGACCTAGCCACCAAGAACTCCTCTCCTCCCTTTCTTGATCTCAAAAGTTGAGATTGAGGATGTCCCTTTTTTCTCACGAGCGGTTCTATCACGTCGACATGGGAAGGACTCAATCCCTGGACGTGTGGATACCATGGAGGCGTTGCTCCAATAGCGACGCTCGTGGACTTCATCACATGAATAACTACATCATCTTCACTGATTAGATTGGTGATGAATGACTGAGATGAAGCGAGAATAGGTAAGGACACGCTTTCTCAACATCTTATTCCACTGCACCTAACGCGTATTGTGATAGAAGATACTGATCTATGATCTCACACGCGCATGTTTCTTGGGCTTTGGGGCGAATTTTTGAAATTTCTTGCTAGCGTAGATTCCCCTTCCCAACAACAGCTACATATTCAGGCTCAGTTGTAGACTGCACAACGCTAGACTGTTTACGAGAAGACCAACAAACAAGAGAAGAACCCAAAAAATGACAAGTATTGGAGGTACTTTTCCTATCAATTCTACAACCAGCAAAGTCAACATATGAAAAACCTTTAAGGCATAAAGATGATGATGCAAAATACCAAATGTTGAATTCAAGAGTGTGTTTGAGGTACCTTAGTATGCGCTTAACCGCTTGATGATGTGAAGCCCTTGGAGAAGCCTGAAAATGAGCGCACAAACATACTGAAAATGAGCCCTTTAGTGATGGGTATAGATGTTCACGTGTCACTAAAGGTCACTTTAGTGATGCACATACATCTATAGCCGTCACTAAAGGTGGGCCATTAGTGATAGGTATATATGTTCATGCGTCACTAAAGGTATATTTTTTTCATTTTAGATCTGTTCTATACAGTTTCGTTTAGTTTCTTTCAGTTCAAATGAGTTAACGATTAGATCCGAGATGATCATGGTGGGCCTCTTTTCGTCATTTTTATCATCGTTCTGATGTGATTTCCATGTGGTCATCATCAGTGAGGCCTCTACCTTGAGCCACAATAGATCTGAGGTTCTCATGGAGACGCTCTTTCCATTATTTTTATTGTTGTCTCGATATGATTTCCATGTAGTCATCGTCAGTGAGGCCTCTACCTTGAGACAAAATAGAGGAGGAGAGACGATGATAAAGGGGATAAAGATACGATAACAATATAGGAGAGAAAGCAATATGATTTGGTGAAGCAATGTAATAACTCGGTACCCTTTGTTAAAGAAGTCAAATACTAATGAGCTCATGGTCGGGTAGAGCATGAAGTAACGTCGGTCGCCGTCGAGTAGATCTTGTAGTGACGCCATCCACCATTGATAGAGCTCGATTGAGATGAGAATGGTAAAGATCAAGTAGAGAGAGAAAGGGAGGAAAGTTATATAATGTTTGAGAGTAAAGACTGAAGAGAGGAGACAGGGCTTTACAATAGTGTGAGTATATTTTCAGGCTAGTGTTCTTCTGCCTGCCCAAATTTTCAAAAATTTCATATGCATCAGTCTTTACTGACAGGTCTAGATATTCATGCATCACTAAAGGTAGGTCTTTAATGAGGGGTCTAGATATTCATGTATCACTAAAGGTAGGTCTTTAGTGACGGGTCTAGATATTCATGTGTCACTAAAGGTAGGCCTCTAGTGATGGGTCTCACATGTGTCACTAAAGATAGGTATTTAGTGACAGGTCTCAACGTTGCCTATCACTAAAGATCAATTTAGAGTTTGGCAATTCATTAGTGACAAATATCCTTGATACCTGTCACTAAAGGTAGGTCTTTAGTGAAGGCTATAAACACACCCATCACTAAAGGTAAATTAGTGATGCGTGTATTTTATCTATCACTAAAGCTACGCCACTAAAGGTCATTTGTGTGGTAGTGGTACTTCGTCTGATGCAGTACCTTGTTTGCATTGCTTGATTTGCAAACCAAGGAAGAAGGTAAGCTCGCCCATCATCAATATCTTGAATTCCTTGCTCATAGAATCAGCAAACTCAGCCACAAGTGTTTGAGAAGGGCCACCAAAAATGATATCATCGACATAAATATGAACAAGAGGAAGTCTTTGCCATGCTTGAGAGTAAATAGGATTTTGTCAACAGAGCCCATTTTATACCCATGCTCAAGTAAAAGGTCCTAAGCCAGTCATACCAAGCCCTACGAGCCTGCTTGAGCCCATACAAATCTTTATGAAGTTTAAAGACTCTATGGGGGTACTTGGGATGTTCAGAGCCTAGGGGTTCTTTAACATAAACATCCTCTCCTATAAAACCATTAAGAAAAACACTTTTAACATCTATTTGATAAAGCTTGAAACCGTGAGAAGATGCAAAAGCAAAAAAAATCCTAGTGACTTCAAGTCGAGCTACTAGAGCAAAGGTCTCTCCAAAATCAACCCCCTCGACTTGAGAGTAACCCTGAACAACAAGTGTAGCCTTATTTCTCACAATAGACTCATCCTCCCCTTGTTTGTTTTTGAAAACCATTTTGTGCCAATGATAAGAATATTAGGAGGTGGATCTACAAGAATCCAAAATTGGTTTCTATCAAAATTTTCTAATTCCTCATGCCTGGCATTGATCAAACTCGAATCAGATAAAGCATAACTAACATCAAGAGGCTCAAAATAAGTGACAAATGCAGAATCAGAAAAAATGAGAATGAGATCGAGTTACCCTTTTATCTAGCTAACCGATGATTTGCTCAGGATGGTGATGTCACTGAATCTGAAGAGGAGATTCTTGTTGAGAGAGAATATCCCCCTCAACACTTTCAGGCGTGATCTCGATGTTTGATGAAGTCGATGCTTCAAGCCCTCTTGCTGAAGTAGAGGATGCATGATCTGCTTTAGGGGTTGTTGTAGTGGGAGGTAGGGGATCATCCTTGAGCTCTTCAAAGTAGGATGGATCTTCTTCTTCAAAGATGGTTTCATCCATATCCTACTTACTGGCAAGCTGAAAAGAAGTACTGTTGGACCAAAACAGGCGACTAGAGGGGGGTGAATGATAGCTTTTAAAATTTCTCTTTTGCTAAACAGACGTCGAACACACCATTCGCTGAGTCTGGTTCGGAGGTATGGAACACACTCCGAACACAGGTCTCACACAGGGCAAAAGTTCAATGTCCAGAAGACTTCGCTCACACCCAGACACCCAAAAGCACAATAGGCTCGACAATGTATGTGCAGGCTCTGCACAAAGAAGTGCCTTCACGCAGACTTTGCACAACAATACTTCGCACTAGTGTGATTCCCTCAGATCTTCAATCAGATACTCCACACTAATAACAGGTACTAGGATTCGCACTGAGTGCTCCAAACAGGACTTAGCAAAACTGAATAGCCAGGAAGGCTTCAATGACGCTAAGGGAAGGCAGCTTCGCTCGCACACAAATGACAATACTTCTCTAGTAACACGTGAGGACTGGCCTCCAATATACACAGAGCGAATGTACTCCGAAACTTCACTCAGATTTCGCACACACGAGAGACAAAGGACACTCTATCATAAAGAACCCAAAGCATATACTCGGTATTGTACAGAAGAAAGTGGACTTAAGAAAACTCAACCCAAACAATGCAAAGAACACATATACAAGTTCATGCAATTAATGAAAACAGAATTGAAATTTCATTGCAAGAACATGGAACACAAAAACTCACAGATTCTGAGCATGAGTTGTGGTGGCTGGCTCTAGGCTACAATGAGTACAGACGGTTCTAAACCTAGCCAAGTGCTAAAGTGATGCACAATGTGTTACCCTAGACCTCAGCATGCCTCTCCTTTTATAGGAACCACTCAGACCTATGAAGAGACTACTATACCCCTATGGTTTACAACTTTACTTCCTCCGGCAGTCACGAGGGTACAGTCGGTAGTCTACTTTATTGGAAGCTCCTTTTGTGTCATCTTTACAGACCGGAATCTTCGAAGCCCCCTTTCGCACGTGAAGTGTTGTAGTGGCTTCGGTAGTAGTCTTTGAACCCGTAGGTCTTCGCTACACCGAAGTCGGTCTTCAATATAGTGATGGTTTTAAGTCGAAGCCGTCAAAGCCCTTTAGTCTTCACACCATCACTTCCGGAGTGGATCACCACGACTTCACGGCTACCCTTATCTGGACCGTATACTAAAGCCATGCATGGCTGAAGCACGTCAAGACAACCTGACTTCGAAGCCCCACCTTCGAAGTACCTCCCTATGGAGAGTTTTGTTCACCACCTTCTGAAGTCCCTCCTTCGTCCAAGGCCTCTGCATGAAGCACTTCCATAAGCACTCATTCACAGTGTCTCAACCGTGAGCACACTCCACGAAGAGACTTACCCGGACCATGTCTTCGATGCACCTTGACTTCTGAGACCTTCGTCAGGTGTGCTTTCAAGTGTCTCCGTCGAGAGCACACTTGGAAGCCTTGCCTTATTCCTGAGGACTTCGTCCACCAACCTTCGAAGTTACTCCTTCCGGAGTACCCTTTGAAGTGCCTCACCTCCGAGAACTTTGCCACGGGGTATCTTTAGCTGGAGTCCCCCTCCGAATTTCCTGCCTTCGATTAGTGCATCTCGACCCGAGGACCGACCTCGACTTCACATAGCCTCCGTGACCAAGCTCCCCGCTTGCCTGGCACCAAGCTCCTTGCTTGACCCAGTTCACTTGTTGTGTTGACCGTCCCGTCGCCTCCGAAGTCACCTACACACCAACAACAAACAAACAAGTGTATCCGATACCCCTTAGACCTCTCTAGGTATGGCACCCTCCGATGTACCACCTAAAGTACCGACCCCTTCGATACAACCTTCGAAATGTATACTGCCAGACCCCTCCGATAGATATACTCCGCTACAAACAAGTGCATCCAGCAAACACCAAACCCTGCGGTGAATACACCTCCAAACCTCCTTTGTAGGGACCCCTTCGCCCAGAAGGAAATCTGTCAATCACTCATCACAGACTGAAACCAAGGCACATCTCAACTTGGTTTCTCAATCTCCCCCTTGATGAGTGCATTGACAACAAAATTCAAGTTAAATAAAAAATTTGAAATTTTCAGCGCACAATTGACCATAAAAACTCAGAAAAAATCCAAAATATATCTCTTGATAAATGAATTTCTCCCTCTTTCACAAATATGACAAAGCTTGAAGAAAATCTCTCCCTTAATCATGCAGGCAGTTTTAGCTTCTCCCCCTTTGATAATCTTCTCATCTTTTGACTTAGAGACTTATATTTCTCCCCCTTTGGCAATGCAAGAATCAAGGAGCAACAAATGATGCAAAGCTCTCTAAGTTATGTGAAATGCTATGACATATAGTGCAAAAATATGCCGAAAATAATGTCAAGGATTACGTGCTTAGCTCAGGTTAACAAAATCCAATTTCAATTTTTAAGCATGTTATTTTAAGATTTTTGGAAATAAAAGGATCACCGCTTAGGCTAGAAATCTAGTCATGAAAAGGCATTAACTGCAAAAGCTAGCAAATTTCTACCTAGGAAAGCATATCCAAATTCACGGAGCATTTACCAAACTTGATATGCAATAAATTCAGATTTGCAATTCTTTTTATATTGCCAAGGGTTATTTGCTTGTCAACCTTATACTTTCCAAACATGCCAAGCCTAGGTCAAGATAAAACCGTTAGAAGCTTAAGGCAATGAATTTGGCAAACACTAGAATATCCTAGTTCATACCAACGTGCTAGAATAAAGTAGTGCGACAACACAAACCCGCCTGGATCTTTTCATTTTCAGCTTATAAAACATGAATTATTATGATTTGAATCAATTTTATAGTGAAGATTTCCATGAAAAGCATATAAATTTTCAAGTTGCAATTTTGCATCCATAAAAAAGGATCCTAGCTACCAGGCAAATAAAAGATAACTAAAGAAATTTGACCTAAAACATGCTATATACAAGACTAAGCAGTGATCATGTGTTGAGTTTTGCAAATTAAAATCATGCTCATGATGAAGATAGATATATTAACTAGAGCTGAGCTAACATGATCATAACAATTATGAAAAGGCATATATAAGCAAAAATATGTAAATGCAAGTACACATAAAATAGAGGCTTATGCAGACCACTTTAAGCATGCTCCCCTTCACAAAATGTCGTAAGGGCGACAAATAACAAGTTCCCCATGCAAATAAGCAAATTGAAAAGCATCAAGGGGTTTGGTGAAAATATCGGCAAGCTGGTTCTGGGTATCAATATATTGAAATTCAATATCGCCCTTCTCATTGTGGTCTCTGAGAAAATGATACCTCACATCAATGTGTTTGGTTCTGGAATGCTGAACCGGATTGTTGGCTATACAAATCGAACTAGTGTTATCACAAAAAAGTGGAACACTCTTATAATCTAACCCGAAATCCTGCAAATTGGAAACCATCCATAAATCTGTGAGCAACAGCTAGCTGCAGCAACATATTCGGCCTCAATTGTAGATTGCACAATGCTAGACTGTTTGCGGGAAAACAAGCAAACAAGAGAAGTACCTAGAAAATAACAATTACCTGAGGTACTTTTCCAATCAATGCTACACCCAGCAAAATCCGCATCTAAATAACCTCGAAGGCATAAAGAAGAAGATGCAAAATATCAAATGCCGAATTGAAGGGTATGTTTGAGATACCTGAGTATACGTTTTACCGCTTGTCTGTGCGAATACCTTAGCGAAGCTTGAAAACGAGTGCACAGACACACAACGAAGTGTATGTCTGGCCTTGTAGCCATCAAGTAGAGGAGGGAGCCGATCATGCTTCAAAACTCCTTCTGATATACGGCTTCTCCATCCTCGTCGGGATCCAACGCTACTGAAGTAGCCATCGGAGTGGCGAGGGGCTTCTTATCAGCCATGTCAAACTTCTTGAGCAGGCCCTTGGTGTACTTCATCTGATGGATGAAGGTACCTTGTTTTCTTTGCAAACGAAGGAAAAACGTGAGTTTGCCCATCATGGACATCTCGAACTGCCTGCTCATGATATCTACAAACTCTGCAACTAAAGCATGAGAAGAGCCACCAAAGATGATATCATCAACGTAAATCTGAACTAGGAGGAGATCTTTGCCATTCTTGAGAGTAAAAAGGGTTTTATCAACTGATCCCATCAAATACCCTCGCTCAAGCAGAAAAGATTAAAGTCTATCATTTCACACCCGAGTGGCCATCTTGAGTCCATAAAGAGCTTTATGAAGTTTAAAGACTCTATGGGGGTAGTTAGGGTTTTCAAAGCCAGGGGCTTGTTTTAGAAAAACATCTTCAACTATGAAACCATTAATAAATCCCTTTTCACATACATTTGGTAAAGTTTGAAACCACGGGATGCAGCAAATGCAAGCATAATCTTAATGGCCTCTACACGAGCAACATGTACAAAAGATTCAACAAAATTAATCCCTTCAATTTGTGAAAAACCCAGAGCTACAAGTCTAGCTTTGTTTCTAACCACAGACCCATCCTCCCCTTGCTTGTTTTTGAAAATCCATTTTGTTCCAATAAAATGAACATTGGGAGGGGGATCTACAAGTGTCCATACTTGGTTTCTCTCAAAATTTTCAAGTTCTTCATGCATGGCATTGATCCAACTAGAATCAGATAAAGCATGACTCACATCTAAGGGCTCAAAAGAAGCAATAAATGCAGAATCAATGAAAAGAGCATGAGAACGTGTTACCCTTTGATCTAGATCACCAATGAACTTCTCAGGAGGATGCATCCTTTGGATGTGGATCAGAGCCTCGCGGCGAGATGCAGTCTCCCCCTCAACTTGTACTAGGGAGCAGTCGAAGATGACTGATGTCGATGTAGATGCTTCGGGGCCTCTTGCCGAAGTGATCGAAGTTGGGTTTGCTTTAGGAATCGATGTCAAGGGAAGTAGGGGTTCGTACTCAAAATCTTCGGGATCTTCTTCTTCGAAGATGGTCGCCTCCATATCCTTTTCACCGGCAAAGTCAAAAGAAGAACTAACACAAGGGGGTTGATTCATCAAAAATCACATCACATGACTCGATGACAGTGTTAGTATCTAAATTGAAAACTCGATAGGAGTGACCATGAGTGGTATAACCCAAAAAGATCCTGTCAGAAGAACACGACTCAAATTTATCCAAATTTCCACGTTTTAGGATAAAGCACCGACATCCAAATACTCAAAGATGAGTAACCTTGGGCTGTCTCCCAAAACGTAGTTCATAAGAAGATAAGTTCAAAATTGAGCTCAGAAAAATCTAGTTTGAGATGTAACAAGCTGTGTTCATGGCCTCAGCCCAAAACCTTCTAGGAGTCCTATGCTCATCGAGCATCGTCCTAGACATCTCAACCAGAGTGCGATTCTTTCTCTCAACAACACCTTTTTTTCGAGGAATCCGTGGAGTTGAGAATTGGTGTTCTATGCCATGCTCCATGCAGAAGTCAACAAAGAGCCTATTTTTGAACTCGATGCCATTATCACTTCGAATGAATTTCAATGTACTTGGGAGTTCAGTAAAAAGTATCAAATCTAAGCTACAAAAGTTTGAGAATACTTCATCCTTGCTAGCTAAAAAGAAGATCCAAGAGTAACGAGAGTAATCATCGATAATAACAAGAACTTACCATTTGTCGCCTAAAGAACTAACCCGTGAAGGACCTATAGTGTCCATATGGAGAAGTTCTCCGGGTCTTTCAGTCATCACCATATTGACTGGTGAATGCGAAGCAACAATCATTTTTCCATGTCGACAAGGAACGCAAACTAAATTCTTCTCAAATTTGAGCTTGGACAATCCTCGGATCAAACCTAGGGCACTCAATCGAGCTAGAAACTCAAAGCTCATATTCCCTAGTCTCCTATGCCACATCAAAAGCTCAGAGGAAGATTGTGCAACTAAGCAGTGAGAAGAACTAGATGACTCAAAAAAGTCGGCTGCAAAAGCTCTCCCAACTCTAAAAATCTTACAAACCAAAACACTATCAGAATTGAGTACTTGTGAAGTATCACGTTGAAAACACACTTCGAAGCCCTTATCAAGCAACTGAGATACGTAAAACAAATTGTATCCCAAATTTTCAACCAAAGCAACATCTTTGAGAGTGAAATTTGAGTTGATTCTTACCACACCCTTACCTTTCACTCTGCTTCTTTGGTTGTTCTCGAAGGTTATATATTCCCTTTGCTTGGTTGTCATGAGGCTGGAGAACCGTGATGAGTCTCCGGTCATATGACGCGAACAACCGGAGTCCATGATCCACGTGCTCTCCAAGCCTCTGTCTGGTACCGACACAAAATCAGAAAATATCGAGTGCTCAGTGCTGGGGTGAGTAAAATACTGACGAGGTATCCAGCACCGAGAGACTCGAGTAGTAGGCAAAACAATAGTAGGATGTCTACGCACAGGATAAGTAGCATAATGTAAAGTGCGAGACCTACCTACATGATGACATCCAAACAAATGATTAGGTCTCCCAACCTGTCGAGGACCAAAGCCACTAATACGTGGTCTAGCACCATATGAGTCATGATATACACCACGAGGGGAAAAACCTCTCATGTGATCACGGAGAGCCTTGAAAACAGGATGAGAGCGATAATCAGACTCATGCATACCTAAAGATGGGTAATGCATGTCCCGAAAGCCCATCTCCTGTGAGCGTCGCTTATCCTTGATACGATGAAAATAGAATCCAACCAAATGACCCATCCGCTGATAGCAAGAGCAATGAAAAACTCTCTTGGGGGCACTCATGTGAGTCTTAGGAGCAACTTTCACATGCTCATTGGGTTTCTGCTGTGGGGTTTTCTTTGGTGGAGGTGGTGTTTTCTTGGTAGGCTTGGTGCGCATCTTGGCTTTTTGAGGAGTGTCTAATAGGGCTCTCTCTTTCTCAAGAGTTGTGGGAGGAGTGAACACTATTTTGGTTGGTGTAGTTGAAGTGGTTCTCTCATATCCAAACCTATAGCTAACCCTGCCCTATCAGCACATATTTTGGTTTTAGCCAAAAGCAAATCCATTCTATCCTTCCCTTTAGTACATTTATCCACCACAGAAAGAAGATAGTCATTTTCACTCATGAGTTTTTTAACTTGCCCTCTAGCAAAGCTAAGTTGGTCCTTAAGGGTGATGTAGGTGGAACAAGTGGATTGTACATCCTTAGAACACTCAGCACTCTCCAATCTAGACTCTAATTCATTGACATGCTTATTTCTCAAATTAATGCTTTCAATAAGTAAAGGACATTTCATGCATTCTTTGACAATAGTAGGTCTAGACTCCACCTCTAAAAGCTTCTTCTTCGAAATCTCAACCTTATAAATAGCTTGAGCATGCACAGGATGAAGCTGGGCAAGCTCACTCATGATGACAGTACAAGACTCACAATTAGCATCATCAATCTTAGACTTAAACATGTCATATTCAGTTGAAACAGATTCTTTTTTAGGATATTAATATTTAGTTTTTAAGTTTAGAATATTTTTATTGGAGTCAGTTAATTTTTCTAAGAATATTTTAGTAATTTTCGGAATTTATTTTAGAGTCAGTTTATTTTACCCGAGGGTAAATTAGTCTTTTCATGTATTAGGAGTCTCCTATAAATAGGCCCATATCCCCCCGGGGATAGATGACTGTTTTGTTTTAGATCAATCTATAGTCCACGTTTTATTCGTTCGCCTTCTCTGTTCTTTCGGCGCAACTGAGATTGCTTTTTTTCCATCGGCGGCAAGATAATTTTTCCACGGCGCCTGGCCGCCTGCAGCTTTTGGCAGCGCCTGACGCGGGTCACACAGCGCCTGGCCGCCTGCCCATGCGCCTTTCCACGGCGGTGGCGTGTCACACGGCGCCTGGCCGCCTGCCCACGCACCTTTCCACGGCGGGACGACGCACGACCTCCACGGCTGGCATCCACGTGGTGGCACGGCGCAAGGTACTCGGCGGGAGTCCCAACTTGCGTCAGGCGGTGGCGTGAGGTGTGCTGTAGCACGCCTGGCGCATGAAGTCCAAAGGCGCAGCGTCAGGAATCACGTGTGGAGGTTTGCAGGAGTTCGCAAGAAGTCAAGCACAGAAGATCCACGCAACGTCTAAGCACGAAGATCAAGTAGTTGTTGTTTTCGGTACACAAGAAGATTTGTTGCGGCAGCCGAGCAAATGGATGAAGGTAAGTGTTTATCTCCTAAGTGTTAATTAGTTTAAAATCTGTTAGTTAATTTTACCTCTTATTTTTAGTAGATCATTTTTAGAGATAATCATCTATAAATTAATTAGCTAAAAATCTGTTTAGAAATTTCGTGGGAAATTTAATCTGCCTAAATATTTTTAGTACTCATATATGTGTATTTTAATATTCTTTAATCTGCTAGTATAAAAAGAGAAATTTATTATTAGTCACAGTAATATTTTTATTATAGATTTACTTGAAATATCTTAGGTTTATTTCTAAATAAATTTCTGGATACTTCATGTTTTATTCATTTGATTGGTATCTTATTTTTAGACTGAAATATAAATATCTCGTGATATATCTAGGTGTTTTTTATTTACTGCAGTATTTTTATTTAGTTTATCTCTAATATCATTTTAATTAGGACACCGGTCATTTTTCAGCTAGACAACTTCAATTCTTGAAATTCGCTTTGCAAATATTTTTGTCTGGTTAAGTTTATTTGGGTGTTGGGATTAAAATACAGTTTAGCAAGAAATTTTTTGGCGCCCATTCACCCCCCCCTTTGGTCGCTACTTTCGGTCCTACGACGCTGCCATGGGAGGAACTCCATCCCTATATGTGTGGACTCCGTGGAGGCGTTGCTCCATAAGCGACACTCATGGCCATCATCATGAGGAAGGTGACTTCTTCATCGATTGGATCGATGAGGAACGGCTGGGACAAAGCGAGGATAAGCTTGACGTGCTTCATCAACCTCTTCTTCCACTGCACCTAGCGTGTCAAGTGCTAGAAGGTACCGATCTATGATCTCACATGCGCATGGGTCTTGGGCTTTAGGGCGGAAATTTTGAATTTGTCGGCTAGCGTAGCTCCCCTATTCCCCAATAGTGGTATTAGAGCCTACGTGCGTAGTGTTCGATCTGGATCCCACATATATGGAGATACATGGTGTAAAAAAATATTAGATATGTTTCTGTCCGTGGCAGATCGGAAGTTCCGATATCAAATAATGATTCGATACAGAAGGCAATTGTTGTGATGCGGGATTCCTATATTGATCGGAAGTTCTGACAGATCGGAAGTTCCGACCCGCGCAATTTTGAAAACTGAGCTAGCTAACTCAGGTTTTTCAGATCTTGAATCCAGTCATTAATAGATTGTTTGCCTAACTTTGTTTTACAGAGAATGTCGTGACTAAAATGGCCTTGGTTGAAATGTGATGTATGAGATGCATGCAATGAATGTAAATTAAATATGGCCTGCGTGTCATGGTTATTTACAGCCCAAGGCTGATGTAAAATTTATTGCGACTTGCATGTCGTTTCTGTGGTGCTTCGGCCCATGTAATTAGTATAGCCTATGC
The DNA here is from genome assembly GCA_019279435.1 of Zizania palustris. Lineage (NCBI taxonomy): Eukaryota > Viridiplantae > Streptophyta > Magnoliopsida > Poales > Poaceae > Zizania > Zizania palustris. The sequence goes on from JAAALK010000080.1 coordinate 98,800,842, forward strand.
GAGATGGACTAGTACTCTTCATGGAGGCCGGGAGCACACACTCGATGACGGGAACCATGGAGATGGAGATCGCAAGTGAAGAAGGCCATGCTATGTCACAGTTAATATGATTGCCTGTGATGCTTTCTTATGTTTCCTGTTATTCTATTCTTGCATGTTTCGTGTGCTCTAGGGACGTTACGATGCTACAGTAGTTTTCTCTTAGAAAATTAAGTGTTGATGCTCTTCCTAATAGCTGCACCCACCAAGGTTCGTGCTCATCGATAGTGGGTCTGCCAAAGCAGGGTGCTATCTTTTATCTCGACCATTTGGGGCAAAAGTCGGATTTCTGCACGCATAGTGTTGGTTCACTTGACAAGGCTATCAAAATGGTTTTGGGCCTTGGAGCATAGGAGTTGGGGTCAAGCATTGGATTCTTCTCCAACGACAAGAGTCACATACGATGTGATTAGCAAGGAGTTGCTTACCTATTTCAACTAGCTTCTAGAAGTGATGCCAAAGCTCACTAGGAGATAGCGTGACCATGGATCTTGCGCCACTATTAGTCATGAGAGGGAAAGTGACTGGTTTAGATAGTGGAACATCTTTTATTGGATAGAATATAAACATTGCATAGTGCTAAATATCACATTTAATCTTTTGTAGATCATGACACCTACTACATCTACTGTTAAGAACACTCCAGTTTTTAATGTGCGATCTATTATTGAATGAGATAAGTTGTTTAGAACAAACTTTATGGATTGGTATCAAAATTTGAGAATGGTTCTCAAACAAGAGAAAAAGGATTATGTTCTAGAGGAACCTCACCCTGATGAACCAGGAGAGGATGCTTCTGCAGTAGATAAGCGTGCTTATGAGAAGCATGATAGTCATTCTATGGATGTCAGCTGCCTGATGCTTGCCTGCATGTCCTCTGAGTTTCAGAAACAGTATGAGGAACGTGATGCTTACGATATGATCGTAGGGCTTCATGGCATGTTTCAGGAAGGGCAGAAAGATTACAATGTGTCTAAATGCTTGTTTGGTAGCAGGATGGCGAAAGGGAGCCCAGTGAGCCCTCACGTAATCAAGATGATTGGTTGCGTAGAGACTCTAGAGAGACTGGGCACTCCACTGGATCCATACTTAGCTATTGATATTATTCTCCAATCACTCCCACTGAGCTTTGAGCCGTTCATCATGAATTATAACATGGTTGGACTAGAGAAGACTCTAGCTGAGTTGCATGGGATGCTAAAAGATGATGAGGAGAGTATCAGGAAGACTCTGAACCATGTGATGGTTGTTCAGAAGGTGGGCAAAAAGAGAAGGAGGAAAAAGGCTAAATCTACATATTTGATCTTTAGTACTAAGACGACTAGAAAGTCTAGGTCAAGTCTTGCCAACTCTGATGAGTGGCACCTTTACCACAAGCCTGGGCATTGGAAGCACAACTGCAAGGTATACCTAGAAGAGCAGAAAAAGAAGGGAAGTATGACTTCCGCTTCAGGTATTAACTATTAAACTTGCTAATCATCCAAATGATTCATAAGTATATGATATCGGTTCAATGATTCATACTTGCAAATTGTTGCAGGGGCTGAGTAGGTCAAGGAAGTGTGCTAGTGGCAAGATGGATGTGCGCATCGGAAATGGTGCAAGTGTTGCTGCATTGGCCATCAACATTTGTTCACTACCACTATTGTGAAGACTATTTTAGGAATTAAATAATTGTTATTTCATTCCTGCCTTAGGCAAAGACATAATCTGAGAAGATGTTTTGAATTCGTAATAAAGAACAAGAGTTGTTTGATATTTTTGAATGGTTTGCTTTATGGTGTTTGTCCATTAGTGAATGGACTATACATTCTAAGTCTTGAAAATGCACATGTTTATAATGTTAGTACAAAGAAACGACGACTCAATGATTTGAATCCTACCTACGTATGGCATTGTTGCTTATGTCATATAAATGAGAGGCACACGCAGAAGTTTCATAGTGATGGACTTTTGGAGTCATTTGATTTTGAATCATGTGACACGTGTGAATCTTGTTTATTTGGCAAGATGACAAAGACGTTTTTCACTAGGACTTAGTGAGAAGGTGTGTGAGCTATTGGTCATAGCACATTCTGATGTGTATGGTCCACTAAGCCGCACGGCTAGGAATGGGTTCTAGTACTTTATCACTTTTTCCAATGACTTTAGTAGATGTGTTTACTTGATGAGGAGTAAGTGGGAGTCCTTTGAATAATTCAGAGGAGATCATAAGTACAAAATCATACGTGCAAAACAATTAAATTTCTATGATCGGATCGTGGAAATGAATATTTGAGCCATGAGTTGACGCGCTGATCTTTCATTATCCATTTGAGGTAACACTCTAGAAACCAACGCTCTCACTTTAAATAGAGTTCCATCTAAGATAGTGATGGGACCAAACACTAAAAAATGGTTTGGAACCATTAAGATCTGAATTAAAACAGATTGGATTTGTTTCTATTTGTAGAACTTCGGAAGTTCCGATAGAGATCAAAAATTTCGATATCTGTCAGGTCAAAAGTTCTGATGTTGATCGGAAGTTCTGATGTCGGACAAAGTTTGCAACAGAGGAGTCAAATCATAATTTTCGATGCCAGATCAGAAGTTCCAATCCAGGCATATTAGAGTCCATATAAGGAAATCAAGTCTGGAACTTGGTGGATCTACCCGATGGCATAAAAACTATTGAGTGAAGATGGACTTTAAGGAGAAAGAGGTTGATGGAAATGTTCACATCTATTAGGCACGATTGGAGGAGAAAGGTTTCAAAATATTCAAAGTGTTGATTATGATGAAACGGTCTTCGCTCATCGTTATGGTTACGTCTGTTCGGATTGTTGTAGCAATTGCCACATTTTATGTTTATGAGATATGGAAAGCTTCTCAGAGTTGGAATCTTTGTTTTGATGAGGTAGTCAAAATGTTTGGCTCCGTCAAGAATAAGGAAGAGTTTTTTGTTTGTAAAAGGGCTTGTGGGAGCACACTTATATTTCTGGTTCTATATGTGGATGACATATAGGTGATCGGAAATGACATTCCTTTGTAGAATGTTGTCAAGACCTTATTGAAAAACGGTTTCTCAATGAAGGACCTTGGTGACACAGCATGCACTTTGGGCATAAAGATCTATGGAGATAGATTTAAATGGCTAATTGGATTAGGCCAGGATGAAGTACATTGAATACATTTTGAAATAGTTTCAAAATGCTGAATATGAGTGTGATCTCGTATGCCTCCGTGATCGGGTCAATCATATGTACCATGTACATGCCCAAACATGTGCAGGTACCAGTCAAATCTAGGTGAGAGTCACTGGGCAGTCGTAAAAGGGATCCTCATGTGCTTGAGAAGAACTGAGGATATGTTCCTAGGACACGGTAGCAAAGAAGAACTCGATGTAATGAGTTATACCGATGCTAGCCTTCAGACCGATAAAAGATAATTCTCGATCATAATCTGGGTTTGTGTTCTACCTCAACGGAGGCGTAGTGAGTTGGAAAGGTTCCAAGCAATAGGTGGTGGCCGATTCTACAATAGTAGCTGAGTATATTGTAGCTTTGGAAGCTACAAAGGAGGTTGTTTGGATCAGAAAGTTTGTTTCTGAGCTGAGTGTCTTTTCTAGTGCGTCTAGTCTAGTGGACCTCTATTATGGCAACAGTGGTGCCATTGCGTAAGCCAAGGAGTCTAGATAACACTAGAAGTCCAAACATGTACTTTGGCTGCATCACCTAATCCGAGTGATCATAGAGAGAGGTGATTTGCCTTAAGAGTGATGATGCTACAATCATTGTTGATTTGTTTTTCAGGGATATCATTCGCCTATATGGAGTACCCACCACTATTGTCTCTGATCGTAATGCGAAGTTCTTAAGCCACTTTTGGAGAAGTTTATGTTGCAAGTTGGGAACCAAGCTGCTATTCTCCACCACATGCCACCCTCAAACCGATGGGCAAACAGAGGTAGTTAATCGTATGTTATCCACCATGTTGTGGGCTATTTTGAAGAAGAATTTGAAGATGTGAGAAGAATGTTTACGTCATGTGGAGTTTGCATATAATCGAGCGATACATTCTACCACCAAGGTGAGTCCTTTCCAGGTTGTGTATGGCTTTAATCCCAATGCTCCCATTGATCTTTTGCCATTGCCTACTTCTGAACATGTGCATTTAGATGCTAAGACACGTGCTAATTTTATTCTGAAATTACATACCACAACTAAAGAACACATTGAGAAGATGACCAAAAAGTATAAAATTGTTGGTAGTAAGGGTAGGAGATATTTAACCTTTGAAATAGGTGATCTTGTTTGGTTACACTTGCGTAAAGATAGATTTCCAGATTTGAGAAAGTCTAAATTGATGCCTCGAGCTGATGATCCTTTCAAGATAGTTAAGAAAATTAATAACAATGCATACAAGCTTGAATTGCCTGGAGATTTTGGGGTTAGCCCCACATTTAACATTTTAGATTTGAAGCCATATTTGAGAGAAGAAGACAATTTTGAGTCGAGGACGACTCCAATTCAAGAAGGGGAGGATGATGAGGACATTGATAACAATGATAAAGACATCCAACACTCTATCATTCCTGGACCAATCACTCACTCTCGTGCCCGCAAGCTTAATTATGAGGTGCGTTCATTTCTTACTTTACATAATGATATGAATATGGATGGGATGCTACTTATGGGTGATATTTTGACTCTAAGGAACTTGGGAGAAGCACTTCTGGATCAAACACAAGAGGGAGAGGCGGCGAAACAATCCAATTAGGATTCCACTTCAAACTCCGATTTTGGTTCGGTTTCAGCAGAACACCCTTCATTAAAACGGTCATAACTTTCTCATATGGAGGCGGATTTAGGATTTCTTTAAGGCGTTGGAAAGATAACGAAAATATATTTCCAATGAATCTGGTGCCAAGTCCTGGTTCGTTACGAAACGTTCTATATCGTCTGAACAAATCATAAGGTGTTGTGTCACCATTTTGGGCCACTTTGGGCCTTGTATCCGTTTGGGGCCTTAAGCCCAACATTAGGGAAGACTTTATACCAACCCTAGGTATTAATATTCTGTAGCCGTCATGAATTAGGGTTGGGTTTTGCTTAGTTTCGAACTGCCTTGCAGATTGAACTCTGACGTTCGTCAGATTGTGGAACCCCGCTCGAGAAATCGATCTTTCATCTGTTTGTGAGATTGTGTTTTCATGTTCTTGCTTGTGTTCTCGATTCACATGCAGGGATAAGCCTTCTTGGAGAGGTCAATCACGTTCGTGCGTAATTGATAACCAATGGATCTGTGGTGTAGTGATTGCGGGGTTCGGATCAGTGCTGATCGAAAACCGGATCGTCAACATCGAGTCCTCCACCAATTGAGTTTACCCCCTCTGAAGGAAGATCGGGCACCCGTGCGCATCATCGTCTATCGTTGATGCGGCGCGCGAAGGAGTTACGAATGCAGGCCTCCTCAACAAACTTCATCGGAAGCATATATCTTCAATAGAATAACTGATGGCCTATTTTGAAAAATATGCTAGGTCTGAAGAAGGATGGCTTCGAAGAACCACTTCGCTTTCATCAACTTTCCTCCAAGAAGTCAAGGTTGAGCCGAAGTCCCCAAGTTCTTCACAAGTCTCCCTCTTCGAGAATAATCACAATAATAGCCGTAGAGGGCGAAAGCATCCTCGCTCCGAAGTCTTGAACATTGCTCCCTCTTCGTCAAAATTCCCCCTAAGAATCCACAAGCTTCGGGAAGCAAGGTCAGCGACTGGAGGCCACCAGGAAAGCCGGATGGCAAAGGTTAGGCCTTCTTCTGTTGTGTCCACGGTGAGAACCGAAGCCATGCTACCGATGCATGTAAGTCTGTACTAGCCCTGAGGAGCGAGTACCTCGAGAGAAGCTCTGGTCGAGTCACTACTAACCGAGCCCCTCCCGAGGCACGTCCGGAGCCGGTACAAACCGTCGGACGTGTAGACAGCTTTGAAGCCCCAAGACAACCTCTGGTGGCTAGTGTTATGCCACCTCCGAAGCAAGAAGATACGCAAGACTATGGTAAAAGAGTGGTTCTTCCCATCTCCGGAGGATGGACCCTGGGCAGCATGTCAAAAAGGCAAAGGAGGGAGTATGTTCGCAAAGTAGGGCATATTGGGACCTCTTCGTCAGCTGCTGAAATGCTCGAGTGGTCTCATGTGCCTATATCTTTCTCCTCAGTTGATGTAGCGGGTATAAAATTTCCTCATGCGGACCCCCTTATTATCACTGCTGATATTGCAGGAATGAAAGTCCGAAGAGTGATGGTTGATGGCGGAAGCTCTGTAGATATTATCTTTGTTCAAGCCTTTGACCAGCTTTGTATCCCGAGGAAACATATTCTCCCAGCAACTCGACCGCTTCAAGGCTTCACAAGACCTCCTATCGATGCCCTCAGCCAAATAGGCCTTGAGGTTGCCTTCGGAGAGGGGCTCCTGGCTAGAACGGAGGAGGTGATTTTCGACGTAGTTGATGCCCTGTATGCCTATAATGTCATCTTAGAAAGAGGCATGTTAAATCAATTCGGAGCCTTGGCGCATCATAATTATCTATGCCTCAAGATGCCCACGCAAGGAGGAGTGCTTATGGTCTTCGGTGACCAAGCTGCACAACGAAGGGCAGAGTATGGTCATGGTCCACCTCTTGACCCTCGGCAGATAAATAATGTGCAAGACCATTCGGGGGATATTCCTATGTCAAGTGAATTCTCAAAGATGTCTTCCCCTAGGCCAAGCCCCTAAGGAGAAATTGTAACGAAAATCATTGTAAAGGACGACAAAGATTATCCTATCTAGTTTGGCAAGGAATTGCCTCCGGAAATTGCTACTTCGTTAGAAGAAGTAGTTAGAAAAAATTTGGATGTCTTTGCCTGGTCCGATAAAGACATTCCGGGAGTTGACCTAAGTATCATTGAGCATAGCCTACTCGTCAACCCACGAGTTCAACCTGTTCGCTAGGGGCTCCACAAATTATCAACAGAAAGGGCAAGCCTTGCTAAAGCAGAAGTGGAAAAATTGTTGAAGGTCGGGATCATTAGAGAAGTGGCTCATACGGAGTGGTTAGCCAACCCAGTCTTCATCAAGAAAAAGGACTCCGGAAAGTGGCGCATGTGCATTGACTTCACATCCCTAAATAAAGCATGCCCACATGACCCCTACCTCATGCCCCGCATTGACCAATTAGTCGACTCCACTACTGGCTTCGAGCTCTTGAGCTTTCTCAATGCGTACTCCGGATATCATAAAATATGGTTAAAACGCGAAGACGAAGCCAGGACAAACTTTGTAACTCCGTCGGGAGTCTTTTGCTATGTAAGAATGCCCTTCGGCTTAAGAAATGCCGGGACAACTTTTTCAAGATTAATTTCTAAAGCTCTAGATCACCAAATAGGTCGTAATGTCGAAGCCTATATGGATGACATTGTAATAAAAAGTGCTTTAAAGCACCAACATAGTCTAGACTTAGCAGAAACTTTTGAGAGCCTCCGAGCATGTGGAGTTCGCCTCAACCCAAAAAATGTATCTTCGGGGCTCAAGCTGGGAAATTGTTAAGGTATTTAGTTTCGAGCAGGGGGATCGAAGCTAACCCAACTCAAATAAGTGCATTGCAAAGAATGGCTCCGCCAGAAAATTTGAAGAAAGTTCAGAAGCTTACCAGATGCCTCCGGATGCCTCGCGGCCCTTAGCAGATTTCTGGCAAGGTCCACAGAGCGGAGCCTCCCAATATTCAAAGCCTTGAAAGGGTCCGAAGATTTTGCATGGACACTATAGTGCCAAAATAGTTTTTGTGATATTAAAAATTATCTCAGCAACCTTGCAACACTCACCGTGCCCATTGCAGATGAAACTCTTCTCCTCTATCTTGCGGCTACGGGCTCCGTTGTTAGTGTAGTCCTTGTTCGAGAAATGGATTTCAATGGGAAGTTGGTACAAAATCCAGTATAATTTGTATCAGAAGCTTTATCCGGAGCAAAAACCAAATACTCCGAGTTGGAAAAATTCACTTAAGCTCTAGTGATGGCTTCGAGGAAATTACGGAATTATTTTCTAGCACATAATGTAATTGTACCAACTTCTTATCCTCTGGGAGATATGTTTCAAAGAAAAGATTCTACAACGAGAATTGGAAATTAGGTCGTCGAGCTAGAACCCTTCGGCATCTCCTTTGTAGCAAGAACAACAATCAAGTCACAGGTGGTGGCTAATTTTATAGCAGAATGGACTCCATCTGCAGTATGGGCTCTAGAAGAATCAAGTGAAGGAATATGGACCATATACTCCGATGGAGCATTTCAAGCATCCGGAGCAGGTGTCGGTGCAGTGATAATTTCACCTTTAGGGCAGAAAGCAATGTACTCCGCAAGGCTCAACTTTAAGTCCACTAATAATATTGCGGAGTATGAAGGAATTTTGCTAGGTCTTCGCAAGGCACGTACCCTTGGTGCTACAAGAGTTGTTATAAAAACAGATTCCCAAATTGTAGCAGGGCACGTTGATAAAAGTTTCCAAGTTCGACATCCACAACTTGCTAAATACGTAGAAGAAATCCGCAAAATTGAAGCAACATTTAAAGGGATTTCTGTTCGAAGCATCCTAAGAGTCGACAATGCACAAGTCAATATCTTGGCCAAAGTTGTAGCCAGAGCTATAGATATTCCGGAAAGGGCTTTTTATGAAGAGCTTGCTTCTCCTTCGGTGCCCCAACTCCCTCCTATGGAGGTCCTTTGCATACCGAACACCAACTAGCGGAGTTCAATTATGGAATTATTGCAAGGCGAAGCTAATTTGCCCGGAGGCCCAAAGCTATCAAGATTGCAATTAAGAATCTGGAATTATCATATTATCAATGGTATTCTATACAAGGTCGGAGTATGTTCTCCCCTACTCCGATGTATTTTCCAAACTGAGGGCCAAGATATACTACGAGAAATTCATGAAGGCCTTTGTGGTAGCCATCTTGCCCCTCGAGCCTTGGTAGGGAAAACAATTCGCCAGGGGTTTTATTTGCCTTCAATAGTAGCTGATGTGGAGGCTTTGGTACGCACTTGCCAAGGTTGTCAATGGATGGGAAGATGGAGTCATCGTCCGCCAACACCCCTTCAAGTTATTGCTCCGGTGTGGCCAATGGCCTGGTGGGGTATGGATCTCATTGGCCCCTTCCAAATGGCAAAAGGAAGTTTAAAATTCGCAGTGGTAGCAATTGAATATTTTTTAAGTGGGTCGAAGTAGAACCCCTCATAGCTATCACTTTGAAAAATGTACAAAAATTTTTCTGGCAGAATATTATATACAGGTTCGGAGTACCTCGACAGCTAACAATCGACAATGGCACCCAATTTGATGCCAAACCCTTCAGAGAGTTCTGTGAAGGTCTTGGCATTGAAATGTGTTTTGTAGCTGTTCATCATCCGCAATCTAACGAAGCCATCGAGCGAGCTAATGGTAATATTTTATCAGGCCTGAATCAAAGGATAGTAGGATTGGCAAAGGGGCTGTGGACCGAAGAACTCCTGAAGATTTTATGGTCCATTCGGACCACTCAAGCAAGGTCCACTGGCTTCACCCCTTTCAGGTTACTATTCGGAGATGAAGCCATGACACCAACAGAGCTTAAAGGAGGATACCTTCGCACCATCGAACCTGAAATGGAAAAGGAAAGATAGGCTTCGCTAGACCTAACTGAAGAAACAAGGCTCCGAGTTGTTTCTAACTTAACGAAGTATCAACATCAGACAAAGACTTGGTATGATCCGAAAATTAAACTTAATGAACTTAAACCGGGTCATTTAGTGTTGCAAAGCATTATCGCTCCGAGGAAATTAGGAAATAAGTGGGAAGGACCATATATCATCCTTCGTTCAGGACGCCCCGGATCATTTAAATTAGCTAATTTAGAAGGTGAAGAATTAAAACATGCATGTCATGCGGAGCACCTTAATCTATACTTCGCATAGGGGATCCTTGTAATCATTTGTAAACACTTTATAAATGAATAAAGCTTATGGTTCGAGTAATGCATACTTCTCAAGATGATTCCTACTTCTAGTGGACGCACTAGGAGAACGGAGCTGATTATGGAGGTAAGTATTATTCATTCGAACCGAATTTATGGACTTCAAACCACCGGTTCGAAGCATCCGTCAAGGTGGGAAAGTTACATAAAAAGCGGATTCCAAGCCACCGGCTTGATAGCATCCGTAAAAAGAGTCCAAAGAGACCAAATTCTACGGATTCCAAGCAATTAGCATGAAAGCATCCGTAAAAAGAGTCGGAGGAGACCATAGAAAGCGGATTCTGAGCCACCGGCTTGATAGCATCAGTAAAAAGAGTCCAAAGAGACCAAATTCTATGGATTCTAAGCAATTAACTTGAAAGCATCCGTAAAAAGAGTCGAAGGAGACCACAGAAAGTGGATTCCGAGCCACCGGCTTGATAGCATCCATAAAAAGAGTCCAAAGAGACCAAACAATATGGACTTCGAGCAATTAGCTTGAAAACGTACGTAAAAAAACTCCAAAGCGACCATTATATTCGAAAAAGAGTATTAAGTTACCATTTTCGAACTCCGAACCAATAAGGTCGAAGTCATTTTCAAGAGTCCTAAGTGACTAATTTTGGAGCTCTAATTTATAAATTTGAAGCTCTAAGATGGTAGACATCATAATACGAATGTACAGTTCGAAGAACTCTATGAAAGAGTCGAGTTCGTGGTTATCAAGTACTGTTTGCGAAGCACCGACTTTATTATGCCGAGAATTGTGTGCGACGGACCCTATTGCATTACATATGGTCCCCCACCCACAAAGAGGGGCAGGGGAGTGAGGCACAATCAAACAATTCTTCTCAAACAAATTATATTACTTGGTTAATCACATTACAACCATCGTAATCAAGAAAAATTATTATCTAAGCCTAAATAAAGAGAAGACCTCTCCGACCTCTAGATCTACCTCCAGGACTAGTTCGGTCTTTGGAGCCTGGAGTTCTCAAAACCTTTCTTTTGGTTCGATTACCCTCTTCTTCGAAGCCCCCAACTTTTTCTGCTCTTCTTGAAGTTCGGCCCAGGTAAGAAGTCATTCGGAGCTAGCTTCCGTTGGGTCTTCAACTTGGTACTCTGAGTCGAACCAATCTACATATTCTGAAGACGAATATGCTACTTCTTTATCTTCTTCTTTAATATAAGAAAGGACTTCGCTACAAACATTAGGTGCTATTTCTCCATGCTCCCCTCGAGCAATAGAAAATCATGAGCGCCTATAAGGCCTTAAGCTTTCGGGGATAGCCCATTGTTGGCGAAGCCCTTCATTAAGCTCTAATACTTCGAGATCAGGATCCGAAGCATGTAGCAAAACCCAAAAACAAACATTCAAGTGAAGACTTTTCATTTATAAATTTTTCATTCATTGAGATAAGAGAGCATTACAAGATCTCTTGTACATAATAAAGCGCCCTAGAAGCTAGACCTTCAGGTACAGAGACAGAGCGGCTGGTGAAGTTGGAGCCGAAGGCCTCATCTGAGCTTGCCTCTGTCGACAGGCTTTGTCAATCCACGCCTTGGCCACATCTTCGTTGTCTTCTTTCCAGGTCGCTCGGAAGGCTTTCCAAGCTGAAGCCATGTCCAATGATGGTCGCAGTAAGCCTTCGTCAGCGAAGCTTGTCGGCGTTGAACCCTTCACTGAAGAAACGGAGACCCCAACGGCTTCGAGGTGTTGAAGGACTCCAATCCCGGCTACTTTCCCGAAGATCTCTCCATAGCGAGTACCAGAGCCTTTCATCATCTTGGCCACCGCTTGGATCATCTTGAGCTTTCGGTTGAGAGGCTCATCTGCCGCAGCTGAATACGATAGGCACACTGTTCCTAAGTATTCCAAGACACCCCTGAGAGTGTCCATGGTCTTATCAGCCGCCAAGCCATACCTCGTCTCAGCCCTTGTCTTCTCGGTAGCGATGGAGGAGAGTTCAGCTATTTGAGACATTAAATAGTTCTTCTGAGACAGCGCTGCTCGAAGTTTATCAACTTCAGCCCTCAACACCATGCGCTCCGCTTGAAGTTCGTTTATCAAAGAAGCTAGGCCAGCATGAGCTTGCTGCTCCATTCAGAGCACTTCTTATGCCATGGCCTTCGTCCTCTGCTCTTCAAGGAGTTCTTCCTCCAGTCACAGGACTTATCTTCAGAGCTTTTAAGGGCCTTTTGAAGCGCTATAACCTTCCTTTTGAGACGATTAGTCTCGAGCTCATTGGAAGTCGCTGCCACTCTAGCAAGAACAAATTTCTGCAAAAAGCAAAGTAAGTACGATGTAGTTTCAATGAATTAAATGTACTTTATGTTTATTGCATACCTAGAGGGTAGCCCTTTCGAGGGCTAGGTCTAGTTCTTGGCTCTTTTCAGCCAAAGGCTGCACGAGAGACCGGAGCCCAGTCCGCTGCTCTAAGAACGGAGCCAATAATGGGAGCCAGGATAGGGCTCTTTGATCATCTTCAGCGGGATCTTCTTCCGAAGCATCCACCGAAGGATCGGTCATCGATGGTGTCGTCATCAAAAAGGGAAGAGGCCTAGGCCAAGTCTTTCCTTTACCTGTCCCCGGCGTAAGGACCGAAGGGGCCACCGCCTCCATCGGAGTAGATCCCCCTACAAGAGTGACCCCCTCGGCTGAAGCGGCTCTGCCAGAAGTAACTTCCGTCATCGGAGCTACCTCTACAGCCAGAGCCTCATCTCCAATTAGAGCCGAAGCTCCATCTTAGGCCGGAGCCATATTGCTCCCCGAAGCATCTACAAACATAAGATATTCGTCAATTATCTATTAAGATATTACCAGTACAATGAAATTATTTCAGGAACATCAAGAGATAAAGATCGAAGTCTTACCTCCGTCTAGATTTTGAGGGAGGATTACGGGATCCCCCAGAAATTCGTACATTCTGAGGTATTCCTCGATGTTGGCATAAAAGATTACGCTAACAGGTTCTCTAAGATTAAGAACTAACAAATAATGAGTTTGTGAAGTGAACTATCTCAAGCCTCCAAATAGGATAATAGCTCGAAGTAGTTCGAAGTTGTGTATTGAATATCTGAATATTCGATGCCTATTACAGGGTGAGAAGGGGGGTATTTATAGGTAAAAACTCTAAGGAAAAGACCTTTTTACCCCTCAATTACAACCGACATAGTGGAAACTATTTGGTACCCCGAATAGGGTTAAAATAGTAAAATGTATTCGAAGAAGATAGATAAGGCAGATGTCCCGTCAGTCTTGCTGTTTCCCACTGTAGAGACGAAGCCTTCGGAGGGTATCTTCGAACTGGGGTTCGGAGGACCCTTCGGCTCGGAAACTTCATCAACTTTGGGGCGAGCTTCTATCCTAAAGCTGCATAAATTGTCTTTGCCTTTTGATCTTAATGGCTCTGGGGATGAAGTATTTCCCCCCAACAGTAGCCCCTCAAATACACTTCTCCAATTTAACCTGTATAGTAGGAGAGCAATATACGCAAGAAATATTTTCATGCTCAGGGACTTAGAAAAAATTGAAGGTATCGTAACCATTCGAAGCATCTTTGGCATCGGAGGTACGTCTGATGGAAGCTTCGAACTCGGACTCCTGTGTGAAAGCTTCACAAATAAATGAACCGTTGCGGAGGCGAAGCATCGCAGAGAGCCGTTAATTTTGAGCCATTACCCTTCAAGTAGCCGTTAAGCTTCCAGGAAAAAGTAATGGACTCAACTTTAACCGCGAATTCACACTTCATTTATCTTTTGGGCCCACTTTTCAGTGATAGAAGTCAAACCTATAATGTGAATGCCTGTCCAAAGAACAGTAACCGGAGGTGGAAAAGTTATAAAAGGGGAACCTGAGGCCCATCGGAAATTTTTACAGTGTCTTGGATCTAAGGCCCCTTTCTTCAAAGTCCAAACCTTTCCCCAACCTCCAGAGCAACCAACCAATGGTGAGGACCAGCGCAATGGTGTCGGTTGCGGCGGGAACTCTGGCGCAAAGTCAAGCATGGGCGGCATCAGCAGCGGCGGCTATGGTGAGAGCCCCGGGGGGTTCTTGGCCAAAAAAACCCTCGGGAGCTCCGCCCCCCGTCGAAGAAGCCATGCAGTAGAGCTTCATCCTCGGTCAGTAGATGAGTACGGTGGACTGCATCGAGGAAGCGGTGAATGGGAAGCTGGGCCCCGACATGAGGACTCGAGTCCCTGGCACAGAGGCAATCCCGACGCCATGGAGTGGAGAAGTGGTGGTCTTCGAATCCTTCTTTGAATCCATACTAGGACTCCCTGTGATTAACTTCCTAGCAGAGGTACTAGACATGTTCCACATTACCTTGCCATAGTTGTCACCCAATGCCATAGCAATATTATCCATCTTCGAATAGGCCCTTTGGGCAAAAGGGTGCGAATGGAGATCGGAGGTCTTCGCCGCTACTCATGAAGCCTCCTGCCAGCCGAAGCCACAAGACAGACCCGGAGACACCAAGGTGTTAACGGCATTCGGAAGTGTTAACTTCCAACTTCGGAAGGAGTACGTGCAGCATTTCTCGGCGAAGGCCATCAACGATCGGTGGTACACCAACTGGATCCTCTGGTGGTTCTACACCGAAGTCGGAGAGGATTCCAACCTCGCAAGGCCCCCACAAGAAATCTGGTACCGGAAGGAAGCCGAGGTTACTAGGGACCGAAGCTTCCTTTCAACACGGCTTGGGTTACTTTCTTCGGTGGCCAGCCATATGAGCATGCAGAATCTGGCTTAGGAATTCATCGCCCTCCGGATCCCTCTTCTCGGAGCTGATTGGCCGATTGCATTTCAAAATGCTTCGGAGGGGGAGCTTCGAAGCCTAGGTAAGTCTTCACATTTTCTGCATTAACACATTAGAAACCAAGGTAACATACTTAATAGAATGCTACCTTTTTTCAGCGGCTCCATTGGCGCTAGCTCTAGAACAGATTGCAAGAGCCACTGAACGGGTGCTCGGAGCCCCTACAGTGGTGGAGAAGTAGCGAAGGGTGGAGCTGATGGGAAGCTGGGAGCACTTCAATAGGGTGTGGAGTGCTCTTGGAATGGAGCCTCCTCCCCTACCAGACTTCGACTCAATGGGAGTGGCCCCCTGAAAAAGGAAAACCACCGCCGAACCCTCAAAAAGGGGCACCAATACCCCTATCAAGAAGGGGAAGAAGACAAAGAAGCCTCCTCCTCAAGCATCTCCAGTATCTTCGCCTTCCTCTCTGGACATTCAGAGCTCCTCTTCGGAGGGCTCAGAAGAAAAGGACTCAAACGTCCAGATGGGGAAGGCCCTTGAAAACTATCTTCTGCAAGATAACGAGGATGAGTCTCCAACCGTAGCTAGAGGCCCCCCTCAAGAAGCTATGGTAGCTGATGCAGCAATCTCCTCCAAACCTGTTGTAGCCGTCTCAGAACTTGGGTTAGTAAATCCTAACTCACCCATGGCCGGAGTGGTAGTGCCGGAGGTTGGGACATCGACTACGACTGCTCCGGAGCAAACTTTGAGGGATGACCTCGAAGAATATCTTCGGATGTACAAAGTTCTGGAGGACCCCAAAATTCTCCCCCAAGGCGTGGATGAAGGTATACCTCGAAAATTTTGCCTTTGAAATTCCTGCAACGATTACCATACAACAAATATTCAATGAATACCTTAACTTTTGTAGGTGCGTTGAGAAGCGGCATGGCTCCAACCACTGGTGGAGCTTCGACTTCACTCAGAGTTGAGGCTCCGGCTGGTGCAGTGGCTCCAATGACCGAAGTTGTCTCGGGCGAAGTAATTCCGACCGAGGGGGCAACGATTGAAGGAGGATCTGCTCCAGCAGAAGTACCAGCTCTAGTTTTTGTGCCAAGGGAGGGGCAAGAGTATGACGAGCTTCGCCCCCTTCCTGCTTTAACGGCGACGCCCTCCTCCAATGACCCCTCAGTGAGCAATTCAGAGGAGGAGGCTGTTGTAGACGACTGTCGGGCTCTGTCATGACTTCCTCTGTTAGCTCCATTCTTGGAGCAATAGACAGGGCTCCGAACGCTCCTAGAACCCTTGGCAGATAAAGGACAAGAGGTTGGGAGCTCCGAACTGGTTTCCGTCTTGAGCGAAGCTAGAGCACCGGAGCTCGATTTGGCCCTTGAAAGGGCTGCCCTTCAGGTATGCAACATACAGCAAGTGTATTCAATTAATGAATGAAATTACTTTGTACTCACTTTTCTTTTTTGCAGCAATTCATCCTTGCTAGAGCGGCAGCGACTTCCAATGAGCTCGAAACTAATCAGCTCAAAAGGAAGGTTACCACCCTCTAGTCCGCCCTCAAAGGCTTTGGGACAAAACACTACAACTAGAAGGAGGAGCTCCACGAGGAGCGGAGGGATAGAGCCATTTCCGATGAAGCACTCCGGGTTGAGCAAGAGAACAACACTACACTCAAGGCTTCGGTCCAACAGATCGAAACCGAGCGTGTGGTGCTTAGGGCGGAGGTCGAGAAGCTTCGGCGAGCAGCAGTAGACTCCAGCACACAACTTGTAGAGCTCCAAGATTCGGTCCAACAAGCGCTGGCTCAGAAGAGTACTCTGCTATCAAGAATAGTCGAAGTTTCTGCTTCTGCTTCTGAGCTGGAGGCGGTGGAAACGAAGCACACCACCATTGCTGAACAGACCATGGACACCCTCCGGGGTACCCTAGAATATTTTGGCACGATGTGCCCTTTGTATTTAGTTGCGGCGAGCGAGCCCCTCGAGCGAAAGCTGAAGATGATCCAAGTGGCAACGAAGTTGATGAAGGGCTCCGGGATTCGCTACGGAGAGATCTCCGGGTAGGTAGCCGGAATTGGAGTCCTTCGTCATGTCGAAGCCCTTGGGATTTTTGTTGCTCCGGTAGGGGTTTCAATGCCTACAGGCTTCACCGATGAAGACTTTTTGCGTCCTTCATTGGATGTAGCTTCTGCTTGGGAAGAATTCTGGGCGATCTGGAAAATGGACCACAAAGATCCAGCCAAAGATTGGATTGACGAGGCTCGCCGGCAGAAGCAAGCTCAGACGAAGCCTCCAACTCCGACTTCGCCGGCTCGGACTCCGCCTGCTCCGCCAGCCGACCCGCAGGTTTAGCGTCATAGGACACATAAGCATGTACAAGAAATCTTGTAAAAGCCCTTTATCTTAATGAATGAAAAGTTTATAAATGGGGAGTCTTTGCTTGGATGTTTATTCTTAGGTTTTGCCATGCACTTCAGAACCCGAACTCGAAGTACTGGAGCCTAGCAAAGGGCTCCGCCAGCAGTGGGCTGTCCTCGAAGGCTTAAGGCCCTACCAATGCTCATGCTTCTTTGTTCCTTGGGGAGATCAAGGGGAAATAGCACCCGAAGTCCATCATGAAATCTTAGCTTATATTAAGGAAGAGGATAAGGAAGCAGCATCTTCGTCTTCCGAATACGTAGATTGGTCTGACTCAGAGTACCATGCCAAAGACCCAGCGGAGGCTAGCTCCGAAAGACTTCTGTCCTGGGCTAAACTTCAAGAAGAGCAGAAGAAACTGCGAGCTTCGAAGAAGAAAAGCACTCGGGCCAAGAGGAAAGTTTTAACAGCTCCGGGCTCCGAAGACCGAGGTGGTCCTAGAAATAGCTCTAGAGGTCGAAGGGGTCTCCGTTTTTATCTAGGCTTAGACCAAAATTTCTCTTGATGTAATTTAATATGATTATCCAATTAATATGATTTGTTTTGGAAGCATCACTTGACTGTTCCTTACTCCCCTACCCCTCCTTGTGGGTGGGGGACCGTACGCGTTGCGATAGGGTCCGTCGGACACAATGATTAATATAACAACCTAATGCTTCGCATAACACTTGGTAATCATACTTCACACTTTCGTAGAGTTCTTCGAACTGTACGTTCGTATTATGATGTTTATAAGTTTCGGAGCTAAGTTTACACTTGTAAACTCCAATAGCAGTCGCTTAGGACTTTAAAAGTGTTTCATTGGCTCAGAGCCTTGAAACCTTATTGCTTGATCACCTACGACCCTTTTACAGATACTTCAAACCCAGAGGCTGGAAATCTATTCTTTTTAAAGTCCTTGGACTCTTCTACAGATCCTAACAAGCTGGAGCCTGGAATCCGTAGGTTGGTCACCTTTGGCTCTTTTATAGATGCTTCGAACTTGGAGGCCGGAAATCTATTCTTTTTAAAGTCCTTGGACTCTTCTACGGATCCTAACAAGCCAGAGCCTAGAATCTGTAGGCTGGCCACCTTCGGCTCTTTGACAGATGCTTTGAACCCGGAGGCCGGAAATCTGTTCTTTTTAAAGTCATTGGACTCTTCTATGGATCCTAAAACCTAGAGCCTGGAAATCGTAGGCTGGCCACCTTTGGCTATTTTACAGATGCTTCGAACCCGGAGGTCGTAAATCTGTTCTTTTTAAAGTCCTTGGACTCTTCTACGGATCCTAACAAGCCGGAGCCTAGAATCCATAGGCTGGCCACCTTAGACTCTTTTACGGAATCCTTGAACCAATGGTTCGAAGGTCGTTAGCTGGGTTCCTTGAAGGATGCTTACCTCTGCAAGCATCTCTGTTCTCCTGATGCGTCCACCAAGAGTAAGGAATATTTGAAGAGTAAACATAATTCAAACCTCCATCTTTATTTAATTTAGAAAGGTACTTTTGCAATTGATTACAAGGAGCCCCTAAGCATAATAACGGTTAAGGTGCTCCACAAGCCATGCATGGTTCAACTCTTCCCCTTCTAAATTATCTAGTTTAAATGACCCGTGGCGCCCTAAGCGTAGGATAATATATGGTCCTTCCCATTTATTTCCTAGCTTCCTCGAAGCAATTACACTTCGCAACACCAAATGACCTGGTCTAATCTTGTTCACTTTTATCTTCGGGTCATACCATGTCTTCATTTAGTCTTTGTAATTCATCAGATTAGCGATAGTTCGAAGCCTTGTTTCTTCTGACAAGTCCAACGAAGTGTTTCTTTCATCATCATTTCTAGGCTCCACTACGCAGAGGGATCCACCTTTGAGCTCTGTAGGAGTCATGGCATCGTCTCCGAATAGCAACCTAAATGGGGTGAAGCCTATGGACCTGGCTTGAGTGGTCCGAATGGACCATAAAATCTTAGGGAGCCCTTCGGTCCATATCCCCTTAGCCAACCCGACAATCCTGCGATTCAAACCAGAGAGAATATTCCCATTGGCTCGCTCGATGGCTCCATTGGATTGAGGGTGGCGAACAGCTGCGAAGCATAACTTGATGCCTAGTCCTTCGCAAAACTATCTAAAGGGCTTAGCTTCGGACTAAATGCCATTATCCACAGTTAACTCCCTTAGCACTCCAAACCTGCATATGATATTCTGCCAAAAGAATTTTTGCACATTTCTTGAAGTGATAGCAGTTAGGGGTTCAGCATCGACCCATTTAGAAAAATATTCGATTGCTACCACTGCAAACTTCAAGCTGCCTGTTGCCATTGGAAAAGGGCCGATGAGATCCATTCCCCATCGCGCCATTGGTCATACCGGGGCAATAACTTGAAGAGGTGTTGGCGGACGGTGGCTCCGTCTACCCATCCACTGGCACCCTTGGCAGGTTCAAACTAAGTCTTATGTATCTCTTACAATTGTTGGTCAATAGAGCCCCTGTCGAAGTGTCTTTCCTGCTAGAGCACGGGGGGCTAGATGGCTGCCACATAAGCCTTCGTGAATCTCCCGAAATGTATCTTGGCCTTCAGGTTATGAGATGCACTAGAGTAGGGGAGAACAAACTCCGGCTTTATACAATATTCTATTGACAATCTCATAATTTCGAGCCCTTGCTTGCAACCTTTGAAAATCCGGACCTTTTGACAAGACTGCGCTGTTTTGCAAAACATCCATTATCGGAGTCCGCCAATCGGCGACTAGGATGCAAAGGACTTCTGTGGAGGGTAATTGATGCACCGTAGGTTTGATGAGTTCTTCGTAGAAAGCGCCCTCTAGGACATCCAATGCTCCGGCTGCAGCCTTCGTTAGAATGTCTATAAGTTGATTATCTGCTCGAGGGATACTTCGAACAAAAAATCCTTTAAACATTGCTTCGGTCTTGAGGATTTCTTCTAAATACTTTGCAAGATGCGGGTTCCTGTCTTGAAAGCTTTTTTCAACATGCCCTGCGATGACTTGGGAATCTGTTTTTATTATAATCCTTGCTGCTCCAAGTACCTTTGCCTTTCGGGGGCCTATCAGGATCCCTTCGTACTCTACAATATTGTTGGTGGTCTTAAAGTTGAGCCTCGTAGAATACATGGTCTTCTGCCCTGATGGCGATATTATCACAGCTCCAGCTCCAGCACCAGATGCCTGATAGGCTCCATCAGAAAAAAATTGTCCATAGACCTTCGGAGGTTTCTTCCGGAGCCTAGACTGTGGATGGAGTCCACTCGGCCACGAAGTCAGCTATGACTTGGGACTTGATAGTTGTTCTTGCCGTGAAGGAAATATCAAAGGGGGCTAGCTCGACAGCCCATTTTCCAATCCTACCCGTAGAATCTTTGCTCCGAAGCATATCGCCAAGGGGATACGAGGTAGGAATGATGAGATTATGTGCTAAGAAGTAATGCCTTAGCTTTCGTGAGGCCATTACCAAAGCATAAGCAAATTTTTTGAGCTCGGAGTACCTTGTCTTTGCTCCGGACAAAGCTTCTGAGACGAAGTAGACTGGGTTCTGCACCAGTTTTCCTTTAAGTTCAACTTCCCTGACCAGTACTGCACATACTACGGAGCCCGTTGCTGCAAGATAAAGAAGGAGAGTTTCTTCTAGGAGGGGCACAGTAAGTGTTGACAGATTTCCGAGATAATCTTTAATGTCATCAAAGCTCTTCTGGCACTCCGGTGTCCACTTGAAACTTTCGGACCCCTTTAGAGCTTTAAAAATTGGAAGGCTTCGTTCGGCTGATCTAGCCAGGAATCTACTAAGGGCTGAGAGCCGTCCTGTCAGCTTCTAGACCTGCTTCAGATTTTCTGGTGGAGCCATTTTTTGCAATGCGCTTATCTGCGTCGGGCTAGCTTCGATTCCTCTACTCAAAACTAAGTACCCTACCAGTTTTCCTGCTTGCGCCCCGAATATACATTTTTTAGGGTTGAGGCGAACTCCACATGCTCGGAGGCTCTCAAAGGTTTCAGCTAAGTCTAGGCTATGATGGTGCTTTATAGCACTCTTTATTACAATGTCATTCATATAGGCTTCGACATTTCGGCCTATCTAGTGACCTAGAGCCTTAGCTATAAGACGTGAGAAGGTGGCTCCGGCATTCCGCAAGCCAAAAGGCATTCGAACATAACAAAATACTCTGAAGGGAGTTATAAAACTCATCTTGGCTTCATCTTCGTGCTTTAGCCAGACCTGATGATAACCGGAGTATGCGTCCAGGAAGCTTAACAACTCGGAGCCAGCCGTATAATCCACAAGCTGGTCTATTCGAGGCATAGGGTAGAGGTCTTGTGGGCATGCTTTATTCAATGACGTGAAATCAATGCACATGCGCCACTTATCAGAGCCCTTTTTCTGGACAAAAACGGGGTTAGCCAACCACTCCGTTTGGGTAAATTCCCTAATAATTCCGGCCCTTAGCAATTTCTCCACCTCCACCTTGGCGAGATATGTCCTTTCTGCTGATAACTTACGGAGCCCCTGGCGCACTGTCCTAGCCTTTGGGTTGACAAGAAAACTGTGTTCGATGATACTCCGGTCAATTCCGGGGATATCTTCGTCAGTCCAGGCGAAGATATTTAAGTTTTCTTTAACTACTTCCTCCAGCGAAGTAGTTATTTCTGAAGGTAGCCCCTTGCCAAATTGTATTGGGTACTATTGGGGGAATAAGTTTTCCCTTAAACAGGGGCCAAATGACGCCAGTCTCTGTAGGCCTCGGGCCCAGATCCTGACACTGTCGAAGCAGATCCCTCCCACCAAAGTTATTTCCATGCAGCAATCAGTCCAAGCCTCTGGGCTCCCTTTGGAGTCCTCTGGAGCTAAGCCGTCGGACTCCCTTTGGAGCCCTCCAGAGTCAAGCCTCCGGGCTTCCTTCGGGGTTCCCTACAGGCAGCCTCCGGACCTCCCTTCGGTCTCTTTGAAAGCTGTCTCTAGGAGTCCATTCGGAGTTCAGTTCAGAGCGTACTTCAGAGTTCAGTTTGGAGTGTACTTCGAAGTTCACCTCATAGTCTCCGCCCGAAGAGCTCTGGCCACTACTTCGAACCAGGAAAATATCTCAACTCCGCTACGGTATAAAGCCATACCAGGGTCCCCACTGCCCCATATATGTCGTTTAGCGGTTCAGAGGTGGTGTTTGTTTGACACGTCTGTAAAGCTGTTTGTACAGTAGTCTAGCCTTTTCCCTTCTTGCCCCTATAAGGACTATGACATATAGAGGGCATTTAGGTCTTTTCCTTTGGCTTGCGTGCCTATAAAAGCAGGGTCGTGCCCTTGTAATAGCTAGATCGATTAAACTATGCCAAATCCACTATAAACTAGACGTAGGGCTATTATCCCTTCAGGGAGGCCTGAACCAGTATAAATCCTTTCTCCCTCTGTGAGAACCCTTTGAGGTTCACTCTATACACCATATACACACAAAACCTACTGTAGCTAACGCAATTGCTACAACAGTTGGCACCATCCGTGGGGAACCTAGTACTAAAAGCTAAGTTCTCTACCGTTGTCTGTATCTCGAAGTGCGCTTGAGGGGGAGCTTATTAGTTTTTTAGCTCCGTGCACCCTCCGGCAAGGGGCTTTGAGTGCAGCTCGAAGACCTTCTCGCCTTCCACCATCCCTCGTGCTTCGGAGTGCACCCTCCGGCAAGGGGCTCTGGTCGCGCGTCGAAGGCCTCCGAAGCCCTAGGGGCTACGAGGCAAGCCTTTTACCCTCACCTCACGAGGTATGTACACCGTCCAAAGCCCCACTTCGCTGTGAAAATTTGTAATTATTTTAGTAAATCATCGAAGTCTTACTTCACCTTAAAACCGAAGTCTTACTTTGCCTTTAAAGAAAAACCTTGCTCCATTCTATTAAAAATAGAAGCCTTGCTTCGCATTTTAAAATCGAAGCCTCGCTTCACTTTATCAAAAACCTGAAGCCTTGCTTCGCCTTATTGAAAATCGAAGCCTTGCTTCGTTTTACAAAATCCGGAGCACCCCTCCGAAGGCTACACAGCGCCTCCGGGCCCGTAGCAGTGGGCTTTAGCACTCCCTCGAGCGACGACTTGAGGTGTCCAGGACTTCCGGGCGACGGCTCGATGAGTCCGGGATTCCAAGCTCCGGCCTGATGCATCCTAGGGTCGAAGGTGGCCCAGGGCCGAAGGTGGCCTAGAGTCGTAGGTGGCTCAACCCATCGCAGGTTCGGTGAATCCACACCAAATATCCTTTTCATTCAATACAAGATCAAGCTCAAGAAGCCTTGCTTCGCTATCTAAATACGCATTGAGGCCTCGCTTCACGTGACGTAATATATTTTAAGATCAAAGCATACTGAAGTCATGCTTCACCTAAAATCTAAGTGCGCTTCAGAGCCTCGCTCGCGCATATTATCCAAATCCAAGTATGCCGAAACATGCTTCGCTTAATTTGAGTACGCTGAAGCCTTGCTTTGGTTCAAATTAATGCGTTCGAAGCCCAAAAGAGGCCTTCGCTTGACGCGATATAAGCGTCTGAAGCCACCAAAAGGCGCACCCCTTCGCATTCTTAATTGCTCGCACCAGCAACGACTAAGTCTCTAGCTGCCACGCACAAGGGGGGACCAAAGTATGTATGCGAAGTGTGCGAATGAAATGTGCAGTACGAGCGTGACAAGCTAAACATTCGAAATAATCAAATCATGCGAAGCATGCAGACGAAGTATGCAAATACAATAAATCTCATTCATTGAATGATAATTGAGAAACCAAGGGTGGTTTCGGTGTTTGTGATGAGTGATTGACAGGCCTTTTACCCTCTGTTCGAAGGGTACCTCCGGAGGGGCTTCGGAGGTGGTACTTCCGAAGGGTGTTTCGGAGGTGGTTTCGCCGGAGTGTGTTCGGTGTTTGCTTGCTGCAGCTGTGCAGCGGAGTGTACCTGTCGGAGGGGTCCGACAGTACACGATGACTGGGTTCGTACCGATGGCTTCGGTACTTTGGGTGGTACACCGGAGTGTGTGCCGGAGGTAAGTTAACCCGGAGAGGTCTCCGGAGTACTGGATACACTTGTTTGCTTGTCTGTGGTGCGCAGGGACTTCGGAGGCGACGGACAAGGTTCGAGCCGGGTGAACCTGGGTCAAGCGGGTGGCTTGATGCCAGGGGAGCGGGGAGCTCCGTCACGGTGGCTGCGAAGGTGGTCCGGGTCGGTCCTCGGGTCGAGGCGCGCCAGGTGAAGGCAGAGAGTGCGGAGCGTGGCTCCGGCTGAAGGTACTCCGAGACAAAGTCCTCGGAGGTGAGGCACTTCGAAGGTACTCCGAATGGAGTGACTTCGGAGTTGGTGGACCAAGTCCTCTGCGGAGGCAAGGAGTTCGAAGTGTGCTCCGGAGGGAGACACTCGAAGGTGGCCCAACGAAGGTCTCAGAAGTCGAGGCGCATCGAAGGCATGGTCCGGGTGAGGCTCGTCGTGGAGTGTGCTCAGGGAGAGGCACTGCGACGGAGTGCTCATGGAATGCTTCATGCGGAGGCCTTGGACGAAGGAGGGACTTCGAAGGGTGGTACTCCGAAGGTGGGCTTCGGAGTGAGGATGACTTGTGGTGCTTCGGCCATGCATGGCTTCGGTACACGGACGGATGGTGTTCGAGCTCGGAGTAGCTGCGAAGCCGTGGTGGTCCACTCCGGAGGTGGTGGTGCGAAGGCCCAAGGGCTTTGACGGCTTCGGCTCAAAACCGTCACTGTATCGAAGGACTTCTTCGGCGGAGCGAAGGCCATCAGGCTGCAGGCTTCTCGCCGAAGCTTCCGCACCCCTCGCGTGCGAAGGGAGGTTCCAGAAGTCAACACTGTAAAGGCTGACACTGTCTGTTCTGAAAAAGGCTGACACTGTCCCCTCTGCAGCTGACAGAGAAGCCTCCAAAATAAAGGTGGACTACCTTTTGTACCCCTTAGTTCTGTAGAGACAAAATGGATGTAAACCCTAGGGGTAAAGTAGTCACTTCCTTAGGATGAAGCCGTGGGCTATAAATATGGGGGCTCGGTAGGTAACATTTAACACTTTGAGCATTTACTGTTGAGCTCCTGTAGACAGACCTCGCTGTATTCATTCTGAGTTCAATATTTTTGTGTTCCTTGTTCAAGCGGCGAAGCCCTGCTTCTGTGTGCTTTTGCTTGAGCTCGTATTGCATACCTCGCTAGTCTTTAGTTCACCGAAGCCTGTCTTGGCGAAGGGTGTTTTTCTCGCGAAGTGTGCTTTTCAGTGTGCTGTCGCTCTGTGTAACACGAGGCAAGACCTCGCTGCTTACTAGCGAAGCCCTGTTCTTTTCCCGTAGTGCTTCTTGTGTCGAAGCCCTTAGCATAGTCCATTTGCGTGTGCGTGTAGACCTTCGGGTACGAAGCCCAGCACCCGTTGCTGTCGCCAAGTACTTGGTCGAAGTCCTCAGAGGGCTGTCCACTCTTGCGAAGGGTGAAGTGCGAAGTTTGCTCAAAGCACCCTGTGTGCGGAGCCTGCACTGACTTAGCAGAGTTGGTTTTCGAGGGTTGTAAGTGGAGCGAAGTCTTCTTGACTTCGAACTTTTGCCTCTCCGAAGCCTGTGTTCGAAGGTGTCGAAGTACCTCCGAACCAGACCTTCGAAGGCTGTGTTCGAAGCCTGTTCCGCAGAAGACAGAACAGAACTGAAGGCTAAGTTTTTAGCCCGAAATTTTAAAAGCTCCCATTCACCCCCCCTCTGGTCGCCGTTTTCGGTCCAACAATTGGTATCAGAGCAGGTTAAGATCACCAGTTGACCTTAACCGGTTTTGTGATCTGTTGGCGACATGGATAGAGGCAGTAAAATTCCTCTATTCGATGGGACAGATTTTGCATACTGGAAGGTGCGCATGGAGGCTTACTTGCTAAGCCAAGGAAATGCAATTTGGGAGATTGTGGACTCACAATACTCCATCCCTGATACCCGCACCACTCAAACTGAAAAAGATCAGTATATTGCCAACTCGAAGGCAAGGAACATACTGTTCATTGGTTTGAGTCGGAGTGAGTTTGATAGGGTGCAGCACCTTAGGACTGCTAGGGAGATTTGGACAACACTCACTGTCTTTCATGAGGGCTCTGCTCAGATTAAGGCCAGGCGCCAAAGCACCTACAATCAACAGTATCAGCTGTTTGTGCAGGCACCTGGTGAATCTGTAGATGCCATGTTTTCTCGCTTTGACGCGATAGTGAGTAACTTGCGATCCAACGGGACGCTTGCTTACAGTGATCACGATAGGGCTATCAAGCTTCTCTATGCTCTTGACCGTAGCATATGGGAGGTGAAGATATCCAGCATTGAGGAGTCCACAGGCTATGACACTCTAACCTGTGATGAACTCTTTAGCAAGCTGAAGTCCACAGAGATTGCCAAGGCATCTCTTGCAGTGCACAGAAGCTCTTTGCCACAGCCATTGGCATTGGTTTCTAGCACTAGCCGTGGCACCACTGCAGAACCAAGCACATCAGGCACTTGTGTTCTAGCAGATGGTTTTGCTTTGTCCTCCCTGGTCTCCGTCACAAAGGAGCAGGTGGATACTCTAGCTGATGATGAGCTTGCTCTCATTGCCCGGAGGTTCACCCGCTTTCATCATGAGAGACGGGATCAGAGGAGAAGTGGTTTTAGTGGCTGCTATGAATGTGGCGACACCTCTCACATTAAGGCCAATTGCCCCAAGGTCAAGAAGAGAGATGAGAGTGAGCGCCCCAAATTCCACAAAAAGGAGAGGAAGCCCTTTGTGAAGGGCAAGCGCGGCAAGATGGCTAAGAAAGTAGCCAAGGCCGCTTCCAGAGCCTTTGTTGCTGCTCTCAGCGACATCGACACTTCCTCAACTGAGGAGTCGAGCTCTGAGGAGGAGGAGTCCCCAAGGAAGGAGGACAAGAAGGACAAGAAGGGACGTGACTTCACCGGCCTTTGCTTCATGGCCGACAGCGATCACAGCGGCGATGAGCTTGACTCATCTGAGGTAAACCTATCTTCTGACCAGCTTCTAATTAAATTAGATGAGCTGAATGAAGTAGTGCTAGGTCAGGATAGATTACTTGTGCAAGCCGCTAGAGAAAGAAAAGACCTTAGACTTAGGCTAGAATCTGTATCTACTGAATATGCCATGCTTAAGTCTAAATTTGATGATGCTGAATGTGAGTCATGTTCTGTTGTTATGGGTGAGCTTGCTCAGTTGCGCTCTGTTCATGCTCAAACTCTTTCTGAGCTTGAGACTGCACAGAAGCAGCTTTTGGAGGTGGAGTCTAGACCTCATGAAGTCATTGATTGCATGAACTGTTCTTTATTGCGCGATAGCATTAATTTACGTGATAAGCATGTTCATGATCTGGAGGCTAGATTGGAGAGGGCCGGTAGTTCTAAGGATGTGCAGCCTGTGTGTGACACGTGCATTACCCTTAAGGACCAGCTAGGCACTGTTAGAGAGCGAGCTGAGAACCTCATGTCTGAAAATGAATACCTTCTTTCTGTGGTGAATAAATGCACTGAAGGGAAGGGTAGGATGGATTTGCTCTTGGCCAAGACCAAGTTGTGTGCTGATAGAGCCGGGGTAGCTCTAGGTTTGGGTTTTGAGAGGATAGCTTCAGACAGTAAGACCAAAACTGTTTTCACCTCTCCCACCACCCTAGAGAAAGAGAGAGCTCTGTTGGACACCCCATCAGCCAAAAAGCCTACCCATCCACCAAAGAAAACCACTCCTCCTGCCAAGAAAAATCCTCCCAAGAAAACCACTCAGAAGAAACCCAAGGAGCCTGTGAGAGTTGCTCCTATGACCCATGAGAGTGCCCCCAGGAGAGTGTTTCACTGTTCTTATTGTCAGCGGGCGGGTCATTTGATTGGTTTCTGTTTCCGTCGCATCAAGGATGAGCGACGTGCACAGGCGATGAGCTATCAGGACATGCATTACCCATCCTTAGGTATGCATGAGTCTGAGTATTACTCTCGTCCTGTTTTCGAGGCTCCTCGTGCTTCTCGGAGAGGTTTTGCTCCTCGAGGTGTTCACCATGTTCCATATGGTGGTAGACCTCGAGCGAGTAGCTTTGTACCTCGTCAGAGTAGGAGACCTCGACATGCTTTCCGTTCTTTGCATGTTGGTAGACCTCGCACTTTGCATCATTCTGATTTTATGTGCGTAGACCGTCTACTTCTACTGTGCCTACTACTCGTGTCACTCAGTGCTGGATGCCTCGTCATTATTTTACTCACCCCAGCACTGAGCGATCGAGACGTTTTCATCATGTGTAGGCGACAGGTCGAGGCTTGGAGGGCACGTGGATCATGGACTCCGGTTGTTCGCGCCACATGACCGGATATGCAAATTGGTTCTCCAGCCTCACAACAACCAAGCAAAGGGAACATATCACCTTCGGAAACAATCGAAGGAGTAGAGTGAAAGGTAAAGGTGTGGTAAGAATTAATTCGAACTTCACTCTCAAAGATGTTGCTTTGGTTGAGAACCTGGGATACAATTTGCTGTCTGTATCTCAGTTGCTTGATGAGGGCTTCGAAGTGCGATTTCATCGCGATACTTCGCAAGTGCTCAATTCAGATGGCGTTGTGGTGTGTAAGATCTTTAGGGTTGGGAGAGTTTTTGGAGCTGATTTTTCAGAGTCGTCTGGTTCTTCTCATTGTCTTGTTGCACATTCGACTTCTGAGCTTTGGAAGTGGCATAGGAGACTAGGGCATATGAGCTTTGAGTTGCTCGCTCGTTTGAGCGCCCTAGGCTTGATCCGAGGATTGCCCAAGCTCAAGTTTGAGAAGAATTTAGTTTGCGCTCCTTGTCGACATGGAAAAATGATTGCCGCTTCGCATTCGCCAGTCACCATAGTGATGACTGAACAGCCCGGAGAACTTCTCCTTATGGACACTGTAGGTCCTTCTTGGGTTAGTTCTTTAGGCGGGAAGTGGTATGTACTTGTTATTGTCGACGATTTCTCTCGCTACTCTTGGGTCTTCTTTCTTGCCAGCAAGGATGAAGTGTTTTCACACTTTCGGAGCTTGGCTTTGAGACTTTTCACTGAACTCCCTGGTGCATTAAAATTCATTCGAAGCGATAATGGCACCGAGTTCAAAAATAGTCTCTTTGTTGACTTTTGCATGGAGCATGGCATAGAACATCAATTCTCTGCTCCGCGGGTTCCTCAACAGAACGGTGTTGTTGAGAGGAAAAACCGCACTTTGGTTGAGATGGCTAGGACGATGCTTGATGAGCATAGGACTCCTAGAAAATTCTGGGCTGAGGCCATGAACACAGCATGTCACATCTCAAACCGAATTTTCTTGCGCTCAATTTTAAACTTGACATCTTATGAGCTGCGTTTTGGGAGACAGCCCAAGGTTACTCATCTTCGAGTTTTTGGCTGTCGCTGCTTTATCCTAAAACGTGGTAACTTGGATAAATTTGAGTCGCGATCTTCTGACGGGATCTTTTTGGGTTATACTACTCATGGTCATTCTTATCGTGTTTATAACTTGGAAACTAACACTGTCATCGAGTCATGTGATGTGACTTTTGATGAATCAACCCCCTCTGTTAGTTCTGCTTTTGAACAGGCCAATGAACACGACATGGAACAGACTTTATTCGAAGAAGAAGATCCTGGAGAATTCGAGGATGATCCCCTACTACCCTCGACATCGACCCCCGAAGCTGACCCCGCTTCTACTACTTCGGCACAAGGTCCCGAAGCGACTACCTCAACATCGGTCATCTTGGACCACTCCAACGCACAAGTTGAGGGGGAGACTGCATCCCGCCGCGAGGCTCCACATCATGTCCAAAGGATGCACCCTCCCGAGCAGATCATTGGTGAGCTTGATCAAAGGGTAACACGTTCTCATGCCCATTTCACTAATGCTGCTTTTGTTGCTTCTTTCGAGCCCCTAGATGTTAGTCATGCACTTTCTGATTCTAGTTGGATCAATGCCATGCATGAAGAGCTTGAGAATTTTGAAAGAAACCTAGTCTGGACTTTAGTTGATCCTCCACCAAATGTTCATTTCATTGGAACAAAATTGATTTTCAAAAATAAACAAGGGGAGGATGGGACAATTGTTAGAAATAAGGCTAGACTTGTAGCTCAGGGCTTTTCTCAACTAGAAGGGATTGATTTTACTGAAACTTTTGCACCTGTTGCTCGCCTTGAGGCCATTAGGATTTTGCTTGCCTTTGCGACATCCCGGGGATTCAAACTCTATCAAATGGATGTCAAAAGTGCTTTTCTTAATGGCTTCATAGGTGAAGATGTTTATGTAAAACAACCCCCTGGTTTTGAAAACCCCAAGTACCCACATAAAGTCCTTAAACTTCATAAGGCTCTTTATGGACTCAAGCAGGCCCCTCGGGCTTGGTATGATAGACTTAAGTCTTTTCTGCTTGAGCGAGGGTATTTGATGGGCTCTGTTGATAAAACTTTGTTTACTCTCAAGCATGGCAAAGATTTCCTCCTAGTTCAGATTTATGTGGATGATATCATCTTTGGTGGCTCTTCTCATGCTTTAGTTGCCGAGTTTGCAGATACCATGAGCAGGGAGTTTGAAATGTCAATGATGGGTGAACTCACCTTTTTCCTTGGTTTGCAAATCAAACAAAGCAAACAAGGTACTTTTGTCCACCAGACAAAGTACACCAAGGACCTGCTCAAGAAGTTCGACATGTCTGATGCGAAGCCTCTCGCCACTCCAATGGCTACATCTGTAGCATTGGACCCTGACGAAGATGGAGAAGCCGTAGATCAAAAGGAGTTCCGGAGCATGATCGGCTCCCTCCTCTACTTGACTGCCACGAGGCCGGACATACACTTCGCTGTGTGTCTGTGCGCTCGTTTTCAGGCTTCACCACGAGCTTCGCACCGCCAAGCGGTTAAGCGCATCCTAAGGTATCTCAAACACACCCTTGAATTTGGCATATGGTATTCATCGTCTTCATCTTTATGTCTTAGAGGTTATTCAGATGCGGATTTTGCTGGGTGTAGAATTGATAGGAAGAGTACCTCTGGTACTTGTCATTTTCTGGGTACGTCTCTGGTTTGCTGGTCTTCGCGCAAACAGTCTAGTGTTGCTCAATCGACGGCTGAGGCCGAATATGTTGCTGCAGCTAGCTGTTGCTCTCAGATTTTGTGGATGGTTTCCACTTTGCGGGATTTCGGGTTAGATTATAAGAGTGTTCCACTTTTCTGTGATAACACTAGTGCTATTTGTATTGCAAACAACCCGGTTCAGCACTCCAGAACCAAACACATTGATGTACGGTATCATTTTCTCAGAGATCACAATGAGAAGGGTGATATTGAACTTCAATATGTTGATACCCAACACCAGCTTGCCGACATTTTTACAAAACCCCTCGATGCTTCTCGATTTGCTTACTTGCGTGGGGAACTTGGTATTTGTCATCCCTACGGCATTTTGTGAGGGGGAGCAGATTTTAACTGTCATGCATATGCTCATTATATGTGGAATTGCACTTACATCTTTTGCTATTATATGCCTGCTTTTAATTCAAAGAAATCATGACAGCTCAGCTCTATGAAATAAGTCTGAAACATTGATTGTGCATGATGTTTTATTTTCCAAAATCAAAACTTGCTCACCGCACAATGTTGTATCTAGCTTGTTTAGGCTGGACTGCTTTTAGCTATCTTTTATCTACTTAACAGCAAGACACTGTTCCTTGGATGCTAAAATTTGCAACTTGAAAAATTGTGTTCTTTATTCATGGATAGTCTTCAAGATATTTGAATCAAAATCACAAATCCATGCTTTGTCTGGTTTAAATGAAAAGATCCAGGAGGGTTTGTTTGTCGCACTACTCTATTCTAGACTGCTTACCATTGCACTTTGGTCTGAACTGGGATAGTGTAGTGTTTGCCAAAATCACCGCCTTAAGCTTCAGATGGCTTTCATGCCTAGGCTTGGCCTGATTGGAAAGTATAAGGTGGACAAACAAATAACCCATGGCATTAAGAAAAAGAACAACAAAATTAATTGATCATCAAGTTTGCTTTGACAGCTCCTTTTGAACAAGACTTGTCTGTCTAGGGTAGAATTTGTTAGCTTTGCGCAGTCCTTGCCTTCTCATGTCTAGCTACTGTGATTTAGTGGTGATGTTTTTTCTTCAAAAATGACAAAATCACATGCCATCATCTTGTTTCACAGAATGTTAAATTGAGCTGAGCACATGAACATTGGTATTACTGTTGGCATATTTTTGCATTATATGTCTTTGCAATTCTATTCATTTCGAAGCTTTGCATTTTTTGACTGCTTCTTGATGCTTGCATTGCCAAAGGGGGAGAGATTTGCTATGTTCTCTGAGATTTGCTATGTTCTCTGCCGCAAGAGCATTATTTCGAAAAGGGGAGAGATTTTTGACATAAAGGGGGAGAAAAATTTGCTTAACTCAGGGGGAGTTCTTATCAAGGGGAGTTTTGCCAAAGGGGCTTTTACTCTTTTACAAAGGGGGAGAAAATTCTTTTATCAAGTGACATGCTTTGGCTCTTTCTGAGTTTTTATGGTCACTTGTGTGCTGAAATTTTTAAAATTTTCTTGAACTTCGATTTGGTTGTCAATGCACTCATCAAGGGGGAGATTGAGAAACCAAGGGTGGTTTCGGTGTTTGTGATGAGTGATTGACAGGCCTTTTACCCTCTGTTCGAAGGGTACCTCCGGAGGGGCTTCGGAGGTGGTACTTCCGAAGGGTGTTTCGGAGGTGGTTTCGCCGGAGTGTGTTCGGTGTTTGCTTGCTGCAGCTGTGCAGCGGAGTGTACCTGTCGGAGGGGTCCGACAGTACACGATGACTGGGTTCGTACCGATGGCTTCGGTACTTTGGGTGGTACACCGGAGTGTGTGCCGGAGGTAAGTTAACCCGGAGAGGTCTCCGGAGTACTGGATACACTTGTTTGCTTGTCTGTGGTGCGCAGGGACTTCGGAGGCGACGGACAAGGTTCGAGCCGGGTGAACCTGGGTCAAGCGGGTGGCTTGATGCCAGGGGAGCGGGGAGCTCCGTCACGGTGGCTGCGAAGGTGGTCCGGGTCGGTCCTCGGGTCGAGGCGCGCCAGGTGAAGGCAGAGAGTGCGGAGCGTGGCTCCGGCTGAAGGTACTCCGAGACAAAGTCCTCGGAGGTGAGGCACTTCGAAGGTACTCCGAATGGAGTGACTTCGGAGTTGGTGGACCAAGTCCTCTGCGGAGGCAAGGAGTTCGAAGTGTGCTCCGGAGGGAGACACTCGAAGGTGGCCCAACGAAGGTCTCAGAAGTCGAGGCGCATCGAAGGCATGGTCCGGGTGAGGCTCGTCGTGGAGTGTGCTCAGGGAGAGGCACTGCGACGGAGTGCTCATGGAATGCTTCATTCGGAGGCCTTGGACGAAGGAGGGACTTCGAAGGGTGGTACTCCGAAGGTGGGCTTCGGAGTGAGGATGACTTGTGGTGCTTCGGCCATGCATGGCTTCGGTACACGGACGGATGGTGTTCGAGCTCGGAGTAGCTGCGAAGCCGTGGTGGTCCACTCCGGAGGTGGTGGTGCGAAGGCCCAAGGGCTTTGACGGCTTCGGCTCAAACCGTCACTGTATCGAAGGACTTCTTCGGCGGAGCGAAGGCCATCAGGCTGCAGGCTTCTCGCCGAAGCTTCCGCACCCCTCGCGTGCGAAGGGAGGTTCCAGAAGTCAACACTGTAAAGGCTGACACTGTCTGTTCTGAAAAAGGCTGACACTGTCCCCTCTGCAGCTGACAGAGAAGCCTCCAAAATAAAGGTGGACTACCTTTTGTACCCCTTAGTTCTGTAGAGACAAAATGGATGTAAACCCTAGGGGTAAAGTAGTCACTTCCTTAGGATGAAGCCGTGGGCTATAAATATGGGGGCTCGGTAGGTAACATTTAACACTTTGAGCATTTACTGTTGAGCTCCTGTAGACAGACCTCGCTGTATTCATTCTGAGTTCAATATTTTGTGTTCCTTGTTCAAGCGGCGAAGCCCTGCTTCTGTGTGCTTTTGCTTGAGCTCGTATTGCATACCTCGCTAGTCTTTAGTTCACCGAAGCCTGTCTTGGCGAAGGGTGTTTTTCTCGCGAAGTGTGCTTTTCAGTGTGCTGTCGCTCTGTGTAACACGAGGCAAGACCTCGCTGCTTACTAGCGAAGCCCTGTTCTTTTCCCGTAGTGCTTCTTGTGTCGAAGCCCTTAGCATAGTCCATTTGCGTGTGCGTGTAGACCTTCGGGTACGAAGCCCAGCACCCGTTGCTGTCGCCAAGTACTTGGTCGAAGTCCTCAGAGGGCTGTCCACTCTTGCGAAGGGTGAAGTGCGAAGTTTGCTCAAAGCACCCTGTGTGCGGAGCCTGCACTGACTTAGCAGAGTTGGTTTTCGAGGGTTGTAAGTGGAGCGAAGTCTTCTTGACTTCGAACTTTTGCCTCTCCGAAGCCTGTGTTCGAAGGTGTCGAAGTACCTCCGAACCAGACCTTCGAAGGCTGTGTTCGAAGCCTGTTCCGCAGAAGACAGAACAGAACTGAAGGCTAAGTTTTTAGCCCGAAATTTTAAAAGCTCCCATTCACCCCCCCTCTGGTCGCCGTTTTCGGTCCAACAATAATTGAGAAGTATGTTACAAATATACTTCGAAAACAAAATTATGAGTAGTCTGTATCTAAGCCTAGGAAAAAGCAAGCTCGAGGCCCCGACATGTTCGGACCTCGTTTGCTCTTCTTCCGGGTAGGGCCCCCTCAGCTGGACGAAGCCCCGTCGGAGCCTGTTCTCCCGCGGCCGGACCGTCCATGCTCCGAATCCCGCAGACCCCGCCTTTCTCCTTGCAGGTTTGTCCAAGTCTGGGACGCAGGCAGTGTCGTATCGAAGGTAGAAAATTCTAGGGCATCGTCGCCTGTTAAGGCCATACCCGAAGCCTATGCCCCCTTGCCACTTAAGTCTACTTCAAAACAGCTTAAGTCTGGCTAGGAGGAAGAACTCCGAAGAGGCTCCATCTTTACGGCAGCCAACAACTCCTGGGCTACCTCAGAAATGGCTTCACCCTCAGGACCCCTCGAAAGCTTGAACCGAAGGGGGGCCTTCGACCTAGCTACTTCGAGCACCACCCAAAGCTGGCGAAGCTCCTCAGAATCCTCAAGTACTTCGAGTTCAACATTCGAAGGCTGAGCCTAGGCAGGTATAAAGTACCCACACATTTATATTAATAAGCTGATGAGTTGTTTACAAGCCTACAACTAAGAATTATAAGGAGCCTAAGGAGGTCTACACCTTCAGAGGCGGAGGCTTCGACATCGAAGGATGAGCTGGCGAGGCTTATGCCCTAGCTCGATGAAGGCGGGAGAGTCGTTGGAGGTCGAGGACTGCTTCGCAGCCTTGGGCCTTCCCAGGATCCTGGAGACGGCGCCATGCTCCACAGACGTCTGAAGGCGGCGCGACCAAGTGTTGGCCTCCAAAGGCCACCGGAGTCGCCGAAGTTGTCGCCTTGAGCTGGTTGCACCCCGCATCATGAAGCATCTGCAACACTCCTTGACCCGCCACTCGCCAGCTATCAGAGCAAAGCCCTTCATTGATGTCTCCGCCATCACAGCCGCAGTCCGCAGGAACTCGAGGTGTTCCCTAATTGGGTCTTGAGGGCTAAAGTCTGGGGCCTGACACTCAGTCCCCAATTGCTCGAGGACTATAGTCAAGCTCGAGGTGGCCTCGTCGACCCCTCGGACCACGAAGTTCTCGAGGCAGTGGCTGGCTGCGCGAAGTTTAGAGCACTTCGCCGCTAGCTTTGCCCTCGCCTCCTCTGAAGCTCGAAGTGTCTCTCGAAGCTTGTTGGTTTCTAAGACCAAGACTTCCCTCGCCTTCTTGGCCTCAGACCTCGCCGCTGCTGCTGTTGCTTCGGCTCACGTTCACTTCTCGGCCTCCTCCGAGGCCTCGAGCCATCCGATGGTCCGCGAAGATTGCTGCTGCAGCATTCAGCGTGAATGCCTGAAAAGGTTCAAGAAAATCCTAAGTATTGAGTAAAAAAGCAAGTGACTTTAAGATCCTGTAAAGCTTCGCTCACCTAGATGATGGCTTCGTGGGCATTTGCGAAGAGGTCTAAGGGACTTGAACAGCTAAGCTGCGCCACTAAGCCCCCTTCCCCTATGGCAGTGCAGCCTTCATTGAAGGCATGGATAGCTACCTCCGTCACGGGCCCCCTCGGCTGTAGAGGACGGACCATCTCCATCATGACTTCATCCGGTGTGGACTCCCGTGGAGCCGGGCTCCGGTCCACCACCTCAACACGCTCTTCGGCCTCATCCCGAAGGATTCCTTCACCGAGGCCATCCCCCCCCCCGTCCTCGGACGAAGTGCTCTCGGACCCCGAGCTGATGATGCTGCTCCCGCTGCTACCGGAGGCCTCCATGAGCTTCGGCACGATGGTCCTTGCATCGACGTCGACATCTACAGAAAAGTACAAGTCAATATTCATGTATGAAAAGAGAAAAGTGATCAAGTGTTTACCTTTGTCGGAGGAGATGTCTTCGAAGGAGGGGGAGCGATGTGTGCTCCCTAGTCCCTTCGCTGCACGGGCTGGGCCCCGGCCCCCGCGCTCGAAGAGGTCGCTGTTGTAGCCTCTGCCACCACCACTTCGGTGGTCGCCACCACCACTTCGGTGGCCACTACAGGAGCATCTGCTGGCTCCACTCGAGCACCATGGCTCGCGACCATAGGCTCCTCCGCAGTAGGGGCTTTGTCCGCTGGGAGCTCCGAGCAAACCCTCGATGCTTCGGGTTCTTCGTCGTCCCCCCTTTTCCTCTTAGAGCCACTCACTGATGGTGTTGGGTTGGCGAAGTCTGGCAGTGCTTGGACCCCCTCGATGCCGAGCAAGGTCCACACTCTGTTCCAGCGTTCCCAAGTCCCCACTAGAGCGAGCCTCTAAGTTTTCTCCTCAGGCGTCAGATCCCCAACAACGCGCTTCGCCGCTATGATTGCCTCCTCCGGAGGCCTTACTTCATAAGCAGCTTCATCAAAGTTCCAAGTTAGCACAAGTTATTTCTGCGAAGTACGAGATGAAGAACTCGAAGTCTTACCAAGGCACTCCACAGACACCTTGCTTGGTCCCTCTAAGCCCGAAGTTTGGAAAAGGCCCTCCGGCCAAGAGAGCACGAGGGGGCTGATCCGAAGGGTGATGAACTCTTCCGCGAGGTCCATCATGCTCATCCTTGAAGCTACCCTCCGTAGGAGCAGGATCCTTGACTGGAGGACGGCAGGGCTCGTTTGCACCATGCCTTCGTGTCAGTAAGAAATGAGTGCATTGGTACTCCGAAGGGGGGAGTTCGTGCCCACTAAAGCGTAGAACCACTCTTGGTCCCACTTCGAGTACCACTTGTTGTTGACGGCCCTCGCTGGGAAGACGTCTTGGTACTCCTTCTAGAGCTGGAAGTTGGTGCTCCCGAAAGCCAAGGCCCTCTTGACACGGTCTGCCCCTCCCTTTGCTTCGGCCCTCATGGCTAACTCGAAAATAGCCATCCGCGCCACGGCATTTGGGGACAGCTTAGGAAGCTCGAAGTTGTATGCCTTTAGCACTTCGCTCAACATGTCCACTACCGGTAGCCCGAGGCCTGCCTCGAAGAACACTTCAAAGAGCATGACCTCGCCAGTCTAAGGCCTTGGTATAGCCTCCGACTTCACTGGTACTTGGAGTTGGATCTCCGCCGATATCTTCCCCTCGTAGACTCTTCGGACAGAATCCTCCGTTGAGGCCAAAGCCCTCATTTCCAGAGTTTGCTCAAATTTGTCTAACGGCGACCGAAGGTCCCTTGGCCCCAAGCACCTTGCTATAGGCTTCACTGCTGCCGCCGCCACTTGTGCCAGGGTGGAGCTCGAACTTGTGCCCAAGGTCAAGGCCTTCTTCGATGCAACCTTCTTCGGCATCTTGTGAGGCTTCGGTGCGAAGGACGCTGAGAGTTGCGAAACCATCTCCGCGCGAAGCTAAAGGTGGAAAGAGGAGAGCGAAGGATGCTAGGAGTTGGGAAGGAAGCAAATGAGTGTGTGCTGAAGCCGTGTGCGGTAAACCCCTTTTTATACACGGTAAAAATCCTAATGGTTCCCGTGCCGAAGTCTATGACAGCTGGGCCCGAGGCAAAGTTGAAGCGACCTGTCGCGCCCTCCGCGCTGCAACGGTCAATTTTATAACCGTTGTGGAGTCGCTTGGTCTACCCGAAGTCATCCCGTCAATTGGAGCAGGTATTCATTACCTGCACAAGTCGAAGCCCCCTTTGGTCCAAGCTCTGAAGGCATGGCTTCTCTAAAGTTATCTTTTTACTCTAGATCATTTGTCCAGAAGTGCACAGACCCCTTCACTCCGAAGGGCTGCAGGCGAGGGGCTACTATTGGGGGAATAAGTTTTCCCTTAAACAGGGGCCAAATGACGTCAGCCTATGTAGGCCTCGGGCCCGGAGCCTGACAATGTCGAAGCAGAACCCTCCTGCCAAAGTTATTTCCAAGCAGCAATCAGTCCAAGCCTTCGGGCTCCCTTCGGAGTAATCCGGAGCCAAGCCTCCGGGCTCCCTTCGGAGTCCTCCGGAGCCAAGACTTCGGGCTTCCTTCGGGGTTCCCCAGAGGCAGCCTCCGGACCTCCCTCTAGTCCCTTTCAAATCTAAGTCTCTGGGACTCCATTCGGAGTTCAGTTCAGAGCGTACTTCGGAGTTCAGTTCAGAGCATACTTCGAAGTTCACATCAAAGTGCCCTTCAAAGCCTTTGATGCAGTCTCCGCCCAAAGAGCTCTGGCTACTACTTCGAACCAGGAAAATATCTCAACTCCGCTACGGTATAAAGCCATATCGGGGTCCCCACTGCCCCTGGTATGTCATTTAGCGGTTCAGAGGTGAGGAGCCATGCTGAATAGCGTGGGCCTCATGGCTCCAGATGTGATGAGTCATTGTCAACAATAGTCAAAAAGGACAGATGAAGAGAGGAGATCTGCTGTTTCATGGGCTGCGTGTGACTCAGGTACACGGGCAGCGAGCGACTGTCAGGCTGAGAGAGCTGCGAAGTCGGGCTGGCCCAATCCGGGTACATGGGCCAGAAGTAGTAGAAGACCCACTGGGCTGTTGACCAAGGTTGACTCAGGTACACGGGCGGTGAGTGATTGCCGGGCTGAGAGAGCTGCGGAATCGGGCCGGCCCAATCCGGGTACCTGGTGCAAAGTCGGTGGAGGCTTTGTCAGTTTCGGCGCAAAACTGACAACCGTTGATCTTGTATCGGACTGCCCAGAAGAGAAGCCGTAGTCGATACGAAAGCTTAGCTTCCGGATAAGTCATCTGTATCTCTAGGCCCACAGTCAGTCAGTCGTGTCTGTAAAAATTCCTAAGGGCAGTTGAGTCTTTTCTTTTATTCCTGCGTCTGTAAAAAACCCTAAGGGGCTGGTGGAATATTCTAGGTCATTGGGCAACCTATAAATAGGGCCCCAATCCCTAGGGTTGGACTACCCTTCTAGAAATCACTTTTTCAATCATTCTTGGGTCATTTTGTTCCTACGTGCTTGTCTCTCTCTCTTCTGTTGTGCGCCGCCTGGCTGCTGTTCATTTGTGTTTAGCTTGCATTTATTTCGCTTCTGTTTGATGCAATGAAGCTTCTATTATCTTCGTGCGCACCAAATCTGCAGCAGTGTTTATAGCTTTGGTTCACGTGCACAGACATTTTCTTGAGTGATTGTGTTTTGGTTGCTTCTGTTATTCACGAGGAGTACTAGTTCATACTGGTTGCAAGTAGTACTACTACACTGTAGCAACAGTACACTAGTACTCAAGCTTTGCTTTTTCTGCGTAGCTTTTTGATCGAAGTAGTCAAGACTGAATACCTTTTCCGCCTGTTTCTGGTGAAGCCCCTTCTCTTTGTCCGAAGTCCCTCAGCTCCGTGAGGCAGGCTTCGATCTGACATCCTCGAAGGCTTCGCTCGAACTTCGGCTTCATTTGTGTGCTGTGTCTCTACCTTCGCAATACGTTTTGCACTCTGTCAGCCTCACATACTTTGATAGTATTAGCGAAGGTGTTCTCAGTCTCGAGCTGTTCGAAGTCAATACTTCGTCAGGCTTCGAAGTTAGCTTCGAAGCTAATCTCACTGATAGACTTCGCTCAGTGTTTGCATCCGTCTTCTCTGAAGGTCCTTGATGTGTTTGTTCGAAGGTAGAGTGTAGGCTTCATTTTGGTTTCTCTGTCGCGTGTCAGCCTTCGCTTCTCTTTTCGAAGGTTGTTTGTCTGTGCGTTGTGTTCAAAGCATTCTGCTCAAAGGATAGGCTTCGAAGCACTCGGTTCGAAGCTAGCTTCGATACTTCAGTACTTAGCTTCGAAGCATCTTCGGTCTTTTGCCACCTCGAACTAGGTTAGACCAAACCTTCTCGGCAGACTTCGTCAATCATCTCCGGAGCAGGCTTCGACCAGCGAAGTAGGCTTCGACATCCGAAGCAGATTTCGACCAGCGAAGCAGGCTTCGGCCAGCGAAGCAGGCTTCGCCAAGTTCTGAACAGGAGACAAATTTGAACAGTAACTTCTCATCTCACTTTAGTTTTACTTAGATCATCCATTGAGAAGTTTAACCAGCCTTGACTTGGATATTCTGTTTATCTGCCTGTTAGCACTGCTTTAGTGTTTCACTATTTTTATTATCAGTTGCTTCTAGACTAGATACCTTTAGACTTAGGCAATCTGTTCATTCTTTACTACTTAGTCTTTTGAGGTGCGTTGGGTGTTGGGAGTAGGCCATTGATTCGAAAGAATTTTTAGGCGCCCATTCACCCCCCCTCTGGTCGCTACTTTCGGTCCTACAAGAGGTGGCACTGTCTAACATGTCTATAAGCTGTAAAGTTGTTTGTATAGTAGTCTAGTATTTTTTCCCTTCTTGCCCCTATAAGGCCTATGACCTATAGAGGGCATTTAGGTCTTTTCATTTGGCTTGTGTGCCTATAAAAGAAGGGCCATGCCCTTGTAATAGCCAGATCGATTAGATCCAACAGAGGCAAAACTATGCCAAATCCACTGTAGACTGGACGTTGGGCTATTATCCCTTTGGGGAGGCCTGAACCAGTATAAATCATTTCTCCCTTTGTGAGAACCCTTCGAGGTTCACTCTATACATCATATACACACAAAACCTACTATAGCTAACACAATTGCTACAACAGGTACTCCTTGCCATCTTTCAGGATCATCTTCGTGATCACATCACCTTCCGGGCTTGGCTTTAGGGAAGGGCCCTTCGAGGAGCCTGAAGAATCCGAAGCCTCTTCCGTGTGCTCCGACACACTATTCACCTGCCGAGGGTCCAGAGGTGGACCATGGTCGTACTCCCCTCTTCGGGCTGCAGCTTGGTCTCCTGAAATAGTGAGGACTCCACCTTGCGTGGGCATTTTGAGACACAAATAGTTATGATGTGCTATAGCTCCGAACTGGTTCAACATTCCCCTCCCGAAGATTGCATTATAGGAATACAGGGCGTCGACGACATCGAAGATAACCTCCTCCACCCTGGCCAGGGCCCCCTCTCCGAAGACAACCTCGAGGCCTATTTGGCCGAGGGCATCGAGAGGAGGACCTACAAAACCTTGGAGTGGGTGAGCTACCGGAAGTAGGTGTCTTCGGGGAATGCACATCTGGTCGAAGGCCTGGACGAAGAGTATATTTGCGGAGCTCCCACCGTCCACTAGAATCCTTCGAACTTCGACTCCCGCTACATCGGCTGAAATAACGAGGGGTCAGCATGAGGGAATTTCACCCCCGTGGCATCATTGGCAGTAAAAGAAATAGGTACATGAGACCACTCGGGCATTTCTGCCTCCGAATTCGAGGTCCCTGTGTGCCCTACTTTGTGGACATATTTCCTTCACTGCCGGTTTGACATGTTACCGAGGCCCCCTCAAGAGATGGGCAGGACCACTTGCTTGCCGTGATCTTGGGCATCCTCCTGCTTCGATGGTGGCATAATGTTGGCCACCGAGAGTTGCATCGGTGCTTCGGGGTTGCTGGCCCGAGCCACGGCTTGCACAGGCTCCGAACGCACTGCTGGAGGGGCTCGGTCCGAAGTACCTCGCCTTGAGCTTCATCCTAAGTACTCACCCCGAAGGGTCAATACGGACTTACAATCTTTCATGTCGTGGCTTCTATTTTCGCCATGCACACAACAGAAGAATCTTTAGCGCCTGC
The DNA here is from genome assembly GCA_019279435.1 of Zizania palustris. Taxonomy (NCBI): domain Eukaryota; kingdom Viridiplantae; phylum Streptophyta; class Magnoliopsida; order Poales; family Poaceae; genus Zizania; species Zizania palustris. The sequence goes on from JAAALK010000080.1 coordinate 98,843,182, forward strand.
TAGCCACTCTCTCTTGGGGCTTCGAGGTACCCGCCTTGTTATCTTGCTCCTGTTGAAAGTTGACAGGCATCTTCGGGGGTGGAGGGTGCAATATTTAACACCTCAGAGCAGAAGTGTTTCTCCCCCCGCCTATGATCATTGAAGCGATTATCAAGGGGGGCTTGCAGAGAAGTTGGGACTTCAGGCTCCGTCTTCACTTCTCGAAGGGTTGGTGCAGGTGTCGCGGTTGTTCGGAGGCAGCCTTCATCTGCCTTGGCATACTGTTCGAAGTATGCCATCAGCTGGGCTACAGACAACATCGGCTTCTGGTGAAGTTTGCTGAGGAGATCTGGGTTCAACACCCCTTCGCGCGCTGCATCAACTACCGAAGAGGTATACAAGCCTTTGATCTGAGACTTGGTGTGGGTGAAGCGTGTAAAATACTCCCAAAGCGTCTCCCCTGCTCGCTGCTTCACCTGGAACAGACTTCCGGTCGACATCGGGGCTACAAACGTACCCTGGAAGTTACTTACAAACTTCCTCTTCAGCTGCTCCCATGACTTGATCGATCCTGGCTTTAGAGACCAGAACCATCGGAGAGCCACACCTTCTAGTGCGAGGGGGAAACACTTCGCCATAGTGTTACGCACCCCTCCGTTGGCTTCTATCGCCAAGGCATACGAACGAGAGAACTCTCTAGGGTCAGACCCACCAGAGTATTTATGCAGCTTCGAGGCCTTGAAGCTGGGGTCGAAGGGCACTTTCTGTAGCTCCAGATGCAACGGAGACTCGTTGTCGAAGGATGCATTCTCGGCTTCCTCCGAGACTTGAAGAGCTTCAGGATGATTACCAGGACCATTGTCTTGAGGCGCCTCCTGAGCATGAGTGAAGGCTTGAGAGCGAAGTCTATCTGCCGCTTCTTTCCTCCACCTTGCTACTTCCTCCTAAAGTCACTCTACCTGGGTAGCCACGTCCTCAGGAAGGTCTTCATCTCCTCCGGAGGGGATCTCCGGGTCTTGGGAACTGGTGTAATCGGTTTGAAGCACCGTGGGAGTGGCTCAGGGGCCTCTAGGTGTTCGACGTCCGGCGACCCCTTCGGGGGTTAGTGGAATGACTGAGGGTCCTGCACCGTTGGTCTGAGGGGACCTTCGGGGAGGATCAGTGGCTAGGCTCCGCTTGGGAGGCATGACTAACGAAGTTAAGGTCCGAAGACCGAAGACTTCGACTGGTTTGGGAAGGCGAGGAAAGGCCTTCGAGCTGCACTAAGAAGCCCCTTACCGAAGGGTGCGCGGAATCCTAAGACTCCGAAGCTCCCTCCACAAGTGCTCTTTAAAGTGCAGTCAGCGACGGAGAACTAGCTTTTAGAACTAAGTTCCCCACGGATGGTGCCAACTATTGGCGTAAAAGATGACGCTAACAGGTTCTCTAAGATTAAGAACTAACAAACAATGAGTTTGTGAAGTAAACTATCTCAAGCCTCCGAATAGGATAATAGCTCGAAGTAGTTCGAAGTTGTGTATTGAATATCTGAATATTCGATGCCTATTACAGGGTGAGAAGGGGGGTATTTATAGGTAAAAACTCTAAGGAAAAGACCTTTTTACCCCTCAATTACAACCGACATAGTGGAAACTATTCGGTACCCTAAATAGGGTTAAAATAGTAAAATGTATTCGAAGAAGATAGATAAGGCAGATGTCCCGTCAGTCTTGCTCTTTCCCACTATAGATACGGAGCCTTCGGAGGGTATCTTCGAACTAGGGTTCGGAGGACCCTTCGGCTCAGAAACTTCATCAACTTGGGGGCGAGCTTCTGTCCTAAAGATGCATAAATTGTCTTTGCCTTTTGATCTTAATGGCCTTGGGGATGAAGTATTTCCCCCCAACACTCGATGTCCTCCCCCGAAGTCTGAGCCGGAGTAGCATACATCGAGGCACTATCCTCTGTCACTACTACTCCGATCACTTGGGACCTAGGACCTTCTCGCTTCGCTCCCTGAACCCTGACAGGTTTGGGGTGGATCGACGCCTCTTCGGCAGTCGGAGTTGCTCCAAGCTCCTTTCCCATACGGACCTCCAAAGTATCCTCCTCTTAAGACTCCTTCGAAGAAGAGCTTCGAATTTCGAGCGAAGATGGAGATGCCGGAGGTGAAGGGATCTTGGCCTTCCGTCCTGCCTTCTTCACTAAAGTCTTTGCTGTCTTAGAGGTCCCAATAGTAGCCTTCCTCTTTCGAGTTACCATACCTGTTGGGTCGAATCTTGGAAGTGGAGGATCTCCCATTCCGAGCGCGCTCCACACTCGGTTGGAGCGCTCCTAGCTCCCAACCAGCTCGATCCTCTACTGCTTCTCCACTGTGGTAGGGCTCCGAGCACCCATTCCACAGCCCGAGCTATCTGCTTTGGAGCCAACGCCAACGGAGCTGCTGAAATAAGGTAACAATCTATTGAGAACACTATAGACATTCTACGACTAATATGGATGCAGGAGATGTTGAAGTATTACCTAGAGATCGAAGCTCCCCCTTCGAAGCGCTCTGGAACACAACAGGCCAATTGGCCCCGAGCGGAGGTATCCGGAGAGCGATGAACTCCTCCGCTAAGTCTCGCATACTCATGCACTTGGCCACCGAAAACAACAACCCAAGTCGCGTTGAAAGCAGACTTGAGTCTGAAGTCACCTCCGCCTCCCTCCTGTACCATATTTCTTGTAGGGGTCCCACAAGACTGGAGTCTTCTCCGACCTCAGCATAGAACCACCAGAGTATCCAGTCAGAATACCATCGGTCGTTGATCGCCTTCGCCGAGAAATTCTTCAGGTGCCCCTTCTGGAGCTGAAAGTTGACGCTCCCGAAGGCCAATAGCAACTTGGAGTCCCCAGGCCCCTCATGCGGCTTAGGCTGACACGAAGCCTCATGGGTCGCCGCAAATACTTCGGACCTCCCCTTGCATCCTTCAGCTCGGAGGGCCCACTCGAAGATCGCCAGCCTAGCTATGGCGTTCGGAGATAGCTGCGGTAGAGTGACATGGAACATCTCCAGCACCTCCGTCAAAAAGTCTATTGAAGGAAGTCCAAGTCCCACTTCGAAGAAGGCTTCGAAGACAACGACTTCTCCGCTCCTCGGCGCCAGAGTCACTTCTTCTCTAGGAATCTGAGTCCTCATCCCCGACCCTAGCTTTCCGCTCACCGCTTCCTCAACATACTCCATCGAGCAAGTCGATCGCCCGAGGATGAACGTCTGCTTTAGTGGCTTCTTCGACGGTGGGCGGAGTTCCCCGAAGCTCCCACCATCGCCGCCGCCGCAGAGGCGGCCCAAGCTTGTTGTTGCGCTAAGGTCGCCACCACCGTCGGCACTCTCACATTGGTTCTCGCAATTGATGAAGCGCTCGAAGGTTTCAGAGAGTAAGGTTGAAAGCTGAAAGTGTGGAAATGTCGAAGAACAAAAGCTCTGTAAAAATTTTCACCGTTGATCGCTTTCCTCTTTTATAACCGCTCCGTTCTTGTTCGGTGCGATTCGTGCATGCTTTCACATTTGCAGATCCAACCCGCATCAATGACAGATGGTGCCAAAAGGTGAAGTAATGTGAACCTGCGGTAAAAACTTTTGCGGCTGTTGCTTTCTTGAAAGGTCTGACGGCTGTTTGAGGGGTAACGACACAAAAGTAGCAGCTCTTTGCGATGCACTGCTGTCATAACGGTTCATTTTCTTTTGAAGCTATCGTACAGAGGTTCAAGTTCGAAGCCTGGATTCAATACGCCTCCGATGCCAAAGATGCTTCGAACGATTATAATACCTTGAATTTTTTCTAAGTTCCTGAGCATGAAAATATTTCTTGCGTATATTGCTCTCCTTGCTATACAGGCTATTCGGAGAAGCGTATTCGAGGGGCTACTGTTGGGGGAAAATAATTCATCCTCATGATCCTCCAAGATTCCAAGCAAATGAGTCATGCGATCAAGATAAATGCAAGTCTGATCTCGAAGCTCAAAACTTTCCTCCGGATTAAAGGGTTCGAAGTTGAATGGTCCGTTCAGGCTCAAGTCCGAAGAGACCCTCCGAAAGACTTCCTCTCCGATGTGGAAAACAGCTAGGAGGATGGGAGGTCTACCTTATCAACATCCTTCAGACATGTTTTACCATATTAACCCTATAAGAGATACCTAAATAGTATCCACTATGTCGGTTGTAATTGATGGGTAAAAAGGTCTTTTCTCTAGAGAGTTTTACCTATAAATACCCTCCTTCATGTCCCGTAAGAGGCATCGAATATTCAAGTATTCAATACACACTTTGAACTATCTCAGACTATTATCCATCTCGGAGGCTTGAAATAGTTTACTTAAACAAACACTTCGTTTGTTGCACACTTAGTTTCCTAAACCTATTAGTGTAATCTTTTACGCCAACAAATAGGAAATGTGGATGTGATTTTATTGTTGGATGTGGATATATGTGAATGTGGATTGTTTTGGATGTGGATGCAGATATATGTGATTGTGGATTGTTTTGGATATGTGGATGTGTGGATGTGATTGAATGTGAGTGTTAATGGAAGAACCAGGAAAAATAAAAAAATTCCAGACAACTTCCGCCGGCTTGACCATAACTTACGGAAGTTAGCTGTTCTCGGTTTTTGCCACGTCATCGAGAACAGCTAACTTCTGTCGGCTATGGTCAAGGCGACGGAAGTTACGGTAGTTTGCCGACGTGGCAAAAACACGTAACTTCCGTTGGCCAGGCTGGCCGATGGAAGTTACTTGTTTTTGCTGACGTTGCAAAATACCATGAAAACTTCCGTCGGCCATGTGGAACCGACGAAAATTACCTAACTTCCATCGAACCGCTTCCGTCGGCTTCTCTGGTTTCTTGCGGTGAGTTTGAACTTTATCTTAAATATAGTAATTTTTACTTTATTACTCATTACTCTATTTATCTATTTCAGATCCATATTCACTCATTTTAAAAAGTATTTTTATATATCTTTATAATATATATTTAAACATAAACATAAAATTTACTGAGTAGATTTTTAAGCTAAAGTTTTTGACCTGTTTGTTACAGATAAGGCATGTGCCGAGATTACTGGAGACTGACTGCCTGAGTGGGCGGCCGGTCGAGGCCGAAAAAAAAAATCAATAGTTCGTGTGCGGCGGAGGTGGGCGGCGTGCTTGCGACCATACACCGACGGACACAGGTCACAGACGCACAGGTGCTGGTGGTAGCGCCTCGATTGCACAAGACCAAAGGAGACGATAGACGAAGAATCCCCAAATATCTATCCTCGGCTTCCCCCATCCAACTATTCCGGCCAGCGACAAACAAGATCCCACCTTTATCGTCCTGCTCATCGGCGGGCTGCCGGCCGGCAATGATGTCGATGACCTCCACGACCGCCAGCCCCTTTCGCCCTTCTCCAATGCCCATGGGACGCAAATGCGCCGTCCGAGCTCAAGGTATCTATCTATCTAACCTATTCGAGAAGCACAATCTCCAATCCGATCGATTTGTAATTTCTTTTCCTTTCTTGGGGGCGCGCAGCCGGAGCCGGCGGAGTGGATGCGTCGGACAAGTCGGTCGAGATTATGCGCAAATTCTCCGAGCAGTACGCCCGCCGATCCAACACCTTCTTCTGCTCCGATAAGTCCGTCACCGCCGTCGTCATCAAGGTAGGGGAAACCAATCTTTCTTCTATTTCTTTCTTGGATAATCATGAAGCGCTCTTTTTAAAATTTTAATCGAAAACTAGCAAAACTCTTCTTAGCCGGCAACCAAACTCTTCCACCGCTTGTTCTGTACATAAAGCTTTACAATGGTTGCTGTTTTTTCACTGGTGCGATTCAATTTAATTCTAGTAGATGGTTAGTGAGTGCTGCAGCTACTGCCTAGTAGAACTGCAACTTTCCGACCTACAATTTTCAGTGCACCGAATAAAACTCTTTGAATAAGAAGAGTATACAGAACAATCTTAAATTAATCAAAAATGCATGAGAAAATGATAGACAATAGAAATCCACATCTAACATAATAACAGGCATATGTTTGAGTCCCATCTTCAAGATCGATCATATTACTTCACTATCTTTCTCTCAAATATGGACATAGTTTACCACTCCTAGGTAGAGTTTAGTAGCATCTTCTTGGGTAACAAATTACATTGCTAGAGGAAAAATAACAGCAAATCATATTGTCTCCCTTGTTTTCAGTGTCCTTGATATTGAACAAATGCAAAAGGAGAAGAAATCAGCAATTGCCCAAAATGAGTAAGAAAAGAGTACTGTGTACAAATTGAATTCAGTTTAAACTGAAAAAATGAATACGATATATGGCTAAACATAGGAGGACGCAAGAAAAGAGAATTCTTAGTGCATAAATTTAAAATTTGGCACTCTCAATGCGGATTATCTTTAGTCCATTACAGATCTCATCAATCGTGGAGCATATTTCAGTTTTCTTTTAATGGCCAATAGGTTTTGGTGCAACTGGTCAACCTTTGTAGTTAGGATCTCCTAGGTGCCAGCCTCCCGTGTAGCATGAGCCTCAATGGCGGTACGGAGGCCAGCAAACTGAACACAGGGGGACTCCTTGAGGTACTCAATGGCTAGGCGGAGCTAGCGATAGTGTGCACCGAACAGTTGGTGCTAACGCTCAAGCGCCTGGATGGCGTCTTTGTGGAGCAGGGCCATGGAGGCGGTAGCAGGAGCACGACGGATGGCAACAGTGAGTAGGAGGAAGTTGCCCAGAACATCAGCGAGGAGGGAGCTAAAGAGTTTAGAACACATAAAGAGCTCGTCGGCAATTGTGAAGGCAAGCAGCTGCACCTGAACCATGAGAATTGTGGGTTAGGATTTGGGCAAGGGGGACAAATTCACCTTATATACCTTACCTCTGCATCTGTCTGTGACTGATTTGGTGCTTCCGTGCCCATCTCGCTGCTTCCATGTCACTGTGCGTCAGCTGCCTAGGCACCGCAGCCACTCAGCTTGCCTCCAATGTGCAAATTGTGGCACCCATCCCACGCCTAGCACCGAATCGCTGCCTAGGCATTGCCTAGATCCGATTTTTAGAACACTGTTGTTGACAAGTTGTTCCCAGTGAGAATGCATCATTAGAAAGTAGAAACTCTCAGAAACCTAAGTGCATGTCTCAATGAAGCATGTAGATAATGATAAGGTTGGAAATGGCAGTAAAAGGACATAGTACATCACTAAGACAACAAAATGAGTGCCAAGTAACAACTGAATGAAAAATACAGTAGTGCAACTATTTGAGATATTATGTCACCAATCCCAAGTTGGAAATATCAAAATCAGAACATCTCTTATTTATATTATGAAATCACAGTTCTCAATCCCAGATCGAGCAGTGATGAATAAATTATTTCACACTGTGATGAAGCAGTGAGGTAGAAAAAAAATTAAGGCAGATTGATATGGATCTAAGATCCATACACACCTAGATGTCTGGTTGGTTAAACTGTTGGAGGGTGGGGGTTGTCAACCCCTTTTCAGGAAATGTTGAGCTTGCACTGTCACCAGTGACTTATCAGAAAAGATATTGCTGCATCCTGATGTGACTTCTTTTTCCATTGTACATGAAACCATATAGAGAGGTGTATACATGAGGAAGTGCTGGGTAAAGGGTGGCTGATAATGGGATCTCCTGTGCAAATTGTGTGGTTCGTATCAAACCTGGTTTATTATAAATGTTTTTTAAGTCGTAGAGAATCTTTTTATCGGTTACAGAGTGGATCTATTGACCATTTGTGCTCTTCTGTTCTTAATGTTACGAATTGTCATGATCAGGATCCTTGGTAGGAATGCTCTTTGAGTTGACAGAATTGCTATTGTAGGATCATATGTAACTCAAACTATCATGTTTCAACTATTATGCATGGTATTTGGGCTGTTAGCTGATTAAGATCCTACCTGGGATCTTGATTGTAATGGTCTGGCAGGACCCTAAGAGTATTACAAGTACGAGTCATATGGCATGTTGGTTTTTGTCTAGACTGGGAGTCTTCATTATTCGTTGCTTCTGTTAATTGCCTGCACCTGCAACGTCAACAAAGCAATTAAGTTATATTTTCGTAAAATGGTATCAGGGTTAAACAAAAAAGAAACTTCTCCTCACATGAGTGCTTTTCTTATAATCTCCTAGGGCCAGCATGAAGACAAGAATATTCACATCCATTTATTGCCTCATTTCCCTACCTTTTTGAGGTGGGATCCTAACAATCTTGAACCATTGTTATGCATTGGTGGAGAATTTCTTTTCGTTCTCATTGCATTGATTGATTTGATACTATGTGGACACTAAGTCACTAACAACAATAAATAGTTGTATGTTGACCATGAAATCACATCGGACCAAGTTAAAAGCATCAGACCGTGTCTGGCTATGGGTGAGATTGTGAGAAGAAGATTGAAGAAGGCAACAGTGTTATGCCGGTTTTTCTTGTCAACAACTTTCCAACAGGTCAGAGAACTGGTGGAGTCTTAGAGAGCATACAATTAGTCTGTTCATCTTGGCCATAGTCCCAATCGAATGGAACGAGTGATTATCAATGTTGTAAGGAAGCACACCTTACTTGTATAAAGCACATGGGTAAATGAGAGAGTGAATAAAAAATGAAGCATGCCAATAACAGTCTACCACTTTTCAGAACATTCCCTTTAGCTGGCACTTGGAACCACAAGATACCAACTGATAAAACTCCACATACCAGACAAATTTTACCAGTGCGGCTCCTCTACTCTGGTTTACTCATATGAGAGGAATCATCTTATATTTATTTTAAAAATATGAACTTTGGAACATTTGCCACCCCTTCTTGATGATAAAGTATAACATTAAGGATTGCCTGCTTTGTCCTCTTGATGAATAGAGACAAAATATGTTTTGCAGGGACTTGCTGATCACAAGGATCAAGTTGGAGCTCCTCTATGCCCTTGTAGGTAATTTATCTTATTTGTTGTGTCCACCCTCCATTTCCTCTTCAGATTGCATATGACAGCCACTTACTTTTCGTGCCTTTCATGGCCTAAATTTAAATCAGGCATTATGATGACAAAGCTGCTGAGGTAGCCCAAGGATTTTGGAACTGCCCGTGCGTTCCCATGCGTGAGAGGTGCAGCTCTTTACAGATCTTGTTTTATCTACTATAATAGTTCATAAATGTGATGCTATTTGCAGTTTAGTTATAGATGCAAAACAAGGTGAGGTTTCACTGCCTCTCTGTTCCAATTCCATCATAATTGTGCAGGCATATGCTGTTCTAATATAGCACAAAACCAATCTTCTGTACCTCCTTTGTCGTAGCATATGCTGATGTAGTAAATAACTTTGGAACATAGTATTTTCTCGCCCTACTTTTTTATGGAAATCCATATTGAAATGAAAATGATGTGCTGTTGGAAGCATCTGTTTTCAATTGGTTGATTAACTTTTGCAGGAAGGAATGCCATTGCATGCTTTTTCTTACTCCCGACAATGACTTTGCTGGAGAAGAACAGGCATGACCCTTTTTACCGTTGTTTCCTGCAACACTGCATCCATACAATGAAGATACTATTTAGCTCTCCTTTATCTCAATACGTTTCTTTTCTCTTATATATACTATATACCTGTTGCAGGTTATAACCTTGGAGGAGATCAAAGACGCTACATCAAATATATAACATCAGCACATCTTTCCTTCCCTTATTATGCTTCACAAATGTTTGTATATGTAGCCTATGTATGAAGATATTCAACCGACAAAAACTTGGATGATAAAATGTGTAGTAAACACTATACAGCACTGTCTTTCATGTTCGTTGGTATTCCATTTCTTGCTTCTGGACTTGGGAAAACACGTCCAGACGCTGGTGAAAACCAATCGAGTAGATGATAATAAATTAATTTCATCAACTCTGTCACTACATCCCTGTTTGAGTTTAATATCTGTTCTTTACTTTTGCTGTTATGTTAGTGGAGTTCACTGTGCCTTTTAATTACTTTGGGGTCAAATTTCTTATATTCGTTGTTGTTCTTGAGGCATCCGAACCCAAAATTTCTTATATTCGTTGTTATTGAGACCTTCAAACTGGAACCATGTTGTCACTTATTCCGTTTTGGCACTTCTTGGTAGTTATATCAATTTTCTATGATTTTAAGTGCTATCTATTGTTGTCATCCCTCGTGTGCTTTTGGATCTAGTCCTTTATATCCTCTAATTTATTGTGGTTACGTTTTACATCTGAACAATTATACTAATTTTATAAGGACTTCAGGTGTTATGTATTATTGCACGTGTAATAGCCCTACCTGTTTTCTCCTAGAGTCCATGGTCCAATGATGAGGATGATCATACTGGCGTATGTATGGATGGCCTAGTAGGAATCTCTAAATCTCTTTGGGCTTCATATCACTATGTGTTATGTCCTGTTTAGGATAGTTTTGCTTCACGTTTTATGGCTTCTTTTATGGCTTCGCTCCACAAACGTCTAGCCAAACAGATTCAAATTTTAGTTTTTGGATCTGTGAAAAATGCAAATGCAGATTCACGACTTTGCTCCATGTTTTTTGTGGAGCACCTCAAAAGATGCTCTACGGATTTAGTTTTTAAAACAAAATATTATAAACTTATTGGTTGATTTTTTTAGTTTATATTTATTACTTTTTTCATTTAGTAATATCTATATTAACTTTTAAATGATACTGTTGACTTTTATCACAAACTTTGATTATTTGTCTTATTCAAAAAAATTGAAATATCATTTATTTTGTTATAATTTGTTTTTATTATTGATGGTACTTCAAGTATAACTTATATTTTTACATATTTGTATAAATATTTTGATAAGACGAATGATTAAAGTTTATGATAAAAGTCAACGATGTTATTTAAAAATTAATAGAGGGAGTACTAATTTAATATGTTTCACATAATGAACATGAAAAATAATATAATTGGAGATTTATGAATAAACTCTGGGGTAAAATAGTACATTCTTACCGAATTCTACCATTCTTGAATCTGAATTCTCTCCGCAAGCCAAACTAGTGTAAATACTTCACAGTAGAGCGGCAACTCCACTCTAGATCTGATTTTAAGGCCATCTCCAATGCTTAGTGCTAATATAGATGCTTAGGATGAGAAAAAAAGTTAAGCATCTATCTTAAGAGCCTTATGCCTCAGTGCAAAAATATATATTAGTGCTATATATTGGTTAATTTGTTGCTACAACTACTTGATTAACCATGCATTTCTTCAACTACTTTGACTAGCGCCCACTAAGAGTCGGTGCTAAAGTAAGCAGCACCTCCTAGCGCTAAGCATCTATTATGACAAAAAAACTCGTTTTTTCTCTAAGCACCATTGCAAGCTTCCCATTGAAGGTACTCTAAGTGAATTTCGTAGAGTGGAGCAAACTTTAAGGGAGTGGAGTAGTCCCAAGAAGACCTTTAATGTGTCGATCGACTGTAGCGTGCGGATGCATGCATGTATAAATTGGTTTCACATAGAAATTAAGGTAACGATGGTCATTATGGTAGACCAATCCTGATGGATAGATCAGGATTTTAAACCCCGGTGGATAGATCAGGATTTTAAACTAAACATGCTCTGATTGAGTTGCAGACTATTGCTTTATGAAAATGCATGTATGTTTGGTACTAGTTCCACTTACTATAAAATTTCTATATCCTAAACAAAAGCATGCATAAACATTTGAGTATTCAATTAGATGCTAGCGTGTCCATCTCTCGCATGTAGGTGTGAGATCATACAGGGTCCCCAAATCCTAAGTGTCCTCAACTTAGACCAAATTCCCTGAGTATTACTTATATTAAAAGTAGCTGGACTTTCCAGTTTCCAGGAGAGGCCACGTCATCACGCTTGCAAAAAAACCCCTCCACTTTTCGCTAACCGGTTAAACCTCCTGCTTTTTGCTTTTTTGCTGGTGTGGCGGCTCCGCGCATCGCCACGTCGCCCCGGACTAGGCCGACTTTTTTTTTTCAAAAACGCCCTCCTGTTCATAGCTATTTACGCGAAGGACCGCTGCCCTATCTCCCGCTGAGTTGCGTTTTTTGCGCCTGAGCCCTCGTTTCCTGATATTTTATAAGCGAAGGAGAAAAAATTCAGAAATTAGGACCGCGTTCTAAAAACATAAAACCTAGGGAGGTTTTCGCAAAACAGTCAGGCAGGACCAGAGCCCCGTGCTCGCTCTCCCATTCTGCCCTGACTCCCCATCCCTATCCCCATCCCCATCCCCATGCCTAACCCTAGCCACCACCGGCGCCGCCCCCACCCTAGATCCGCCGCCGGCGTCGCCCCCGCCCCATATCTGCCGCCGACGTCGCCTTCCACCTTAGATCCGCCGACTCGCCAGCATCATCTCCACCTTGACGATCACATCAAGCAGTCCAAGCCCAAGCCCAAAGGCGGCAGTCCCGCCTCCTCGTCCGCGCCCATCCGCCGTGCGCCGCCGGCTGCCCGTGCGGCGTTGTACCTGCTGGCGGGCCCTAAGGTACACCGTGCACACCCACCTCACCTGGCCTTGGACCCCTTCCCTCCTAAAAAAACCCTAACGCCGCCAGCATGTACCCACCCATCCGGGCAGCCACCGCCGCCGCCTCGCCGCACGGGGTCTGCTCTGAGTTTAGATTTACCCTAACCGCTGCCACCCCGGCGCTCCTCTCGGTGGCCTCCGCGGTGCCCTTCATCGTCCTGCACGGTTAGGGTTTTGCGCTTTTCGCTCTCGCTTTGTCCTGTGGTTGTTTTTGGGTTCGTTTGAGTTTGGTGGTTGCATCCGTACGTAGGGATCGAAGACCAGTGCGGGAACAGTGGGATCGCGTCCTTCACTGAGATGCTTGGGGAATGGTTCGGCTCCAAAGGCTACTGCATGTAATGGCGCCTTGCCCCTCCCCTTCCCTTCCCTCCCCTCCCCTCCCCTCGTCACTCACGCCCATGCGCGCGTTGGTGCATGCGTGCGGGTTGGGCCTGTATTTATGCTCGGGAAATTGTTTGGGTTGTGAACTTGTGATAATTGTGAGTTTGTGACGCTGCTTGCTTGTTATGATAAATTAGTTCCTGTTTCAAGTGCAAATATAATGATTTGGTTTCTGTTATGGTTTATTAATTATATATCTTGTTTTGCATGAGAATTTGTTAAGGCCAATAAATATAGATGCCCAAATTAGACAGTGACCCTAATTAAATTCCTTAGGGGGTTATATAGAAAAAAATAGCGTACTGAACATATGTTTAGGAAGTCACCCAGAGGGTAAGTATGATGTGATAATTCCTGTCAAGTTCCATTTGTCAATTTCTCCTTGTAATTTTGTCATGAGTATGATGGTAACATATAAATATGTATGCATTTAACATTGATGTTACATTTTTAAATTCAACCACGCCTGCTGTATTGTAAAAGTAATTATGTTGTTCAATGCTTGGAAATTTTATTGCAACATTCCCTTTTCTTATAAGATTCGGGATAGTCACCTATTCTGTTATTTGAGTGTCTTGTTTTTTGAACCATACTATCATTTTGAATCTGTTCCTATGGAATGAGCCTTTAAAAAATATGCAGAAACAACTATTATTGAAAAAATTATCAAGTTTTACGTGATGTACTCTCTGCCATTAATATTGGGTCATCTCACAACTAAATTAATGTTCCGATCCAATATTAATATATCATCACCATTTTAAAAGAGTTCAGCCCATGCTGCATTTGTTCGCCAGTTTGCTTAAGGAAATTAAATGTCTTCCTTCTCAGTGAAGTTGGAAAAGGATCATGGGACTCTTGGTTGATGCCACTTCAAGAGCAGGTTAATTTCTTATACTTTATGGTTTCCATTTTGAGAAATCAAATAGATTATTCCTGTATAAGTTTCTGAGATTATATATTCATCTACAGGCAGACACTGTTTGCAAGAAGGTGATGCAGATTGCAAGAACCCCCCAATACTGTTTTTCTGTATTGGATCTTGAATTGTCAAGGTACTATATCATTGTTGGAACTGGTTTTACAGGTGAAGAAAATGAAAGAACTCCATAAAGGTTACAACATAGTTGGCCTCTCTCAGGTGTGTTCGTGCTATTATGCTATTTTTGGTTCACTGCAATAATTTTTATTAGAATGCGCTCATCTCAGTCATCTGTTATTGATATGCCTCTACGTTCTTCTTTTTTACTTTCTTAATCCAAATCCATTGGTTGTCTTGGCTAGCCCAAAGCTAAGAGATTCTAATGATGTCTGTGAATTACTGTAACTACTAATAGACATGCACGGACATGTCTCACTGTTGTGCTATATATGCAGACTCCTTAAGTGTGTGGACATGTCTCGCTGTAGTTCTATACAGACCCCTTGAATATGTAAACAATTGGAGTGTGCTGCTGCAAGCCCCTGTGATAAATTATTATTTAGGCTTTTAACATAGTAGTAGTTTTTTCTTTCAAAATCATGTACTTTCACTAGATAATGAATTTATTTTTGCTTGTTCTGAGTTAAAGTTTTCCTCACATGTACCCTGTCTGTCACCTTTATTTGCATGGCAACTTAATTGGTCGGGCAGTAATCGAGTACTGCGATGGTGCACCACCGGTGGGTGAATTTAGTTTGATTCCTGTTACGTAATAATCATTAACTTTTTTTGCATAGTCTGTTAGTAAACACCCAATTGAGAAATGTTATGGACTGGTAACTTGATATATCTGTCCCAGCCTTTGAAGATACTATTGTTGCTAATCCCAATGGTTCCTATTTACTAGAACATTTCCTGTACTGTTCATTTTAGTTTATTTTTTATTTTTGCTCTAACAGGTAAAGAATTTCATCTCAATTGGTGGTCCTCATGCTGGTACAACATCAGTGCCGCTTTGTGGTGTAAGCTCCTTCTATCCTCTCCTGTTTTTTTAATATGCATATAGATCAACATTTCCAGAGTAAACTACAAGGTACAAATAAGTGTATGTAAATTGCTATATACGTCCTTAACATTTATTTGTGAATGGATACTGATAAAAGAACAAGTGATTGCTACCTTCCATGTATGAACTGATGCTATTTTTTTATCGTGTTCTGAGTCTACATGCTTACCATCATAAATTTGTATGTTATTTATTTACAGCTACTGATTTTTTGTCATATGATGTGGCTTTCAGGCTTACACATTGAAGTAGTTAAAGCTACTCATGCGGGCCCTACTAATCTCCTGCGTGTACAATAAAAATGCCTTTTTATTAGAATACTTTCCATTCTAAATTTACAAAAGACTGACCCAATTTGATCCCGACAATACTTTCACTTTTGTACATTTGGACTGTATTCCCCAACAAACATCTTAGACCCTGTTCGGTTGGGCCGGGAATGGGGAGGATTGGGCCGAATTCCACAGGGGTCATCCCGGCCCGATAAAATTCCCGGCCCATGAAAAATTATATGTTCGGTTATAACCCGGGGGAATTGTAACCCGGCCCACTGCTCTCTTTTTTCCCAGCCCAAATCGGGATTCCAACCTCTAGGGTTGGGGAGTGGTTTCAATCCATGGTACTTGCGACAGCTGTTCCCCAACCTCACGCGACACAGGCGACGACGCGGCAGAGCGGGCGGCGGTGGCGGCGACGCGAGGCGATCCCCATCACCAGCGAGGTCCGACGCTGTTCCCCAACAATCCCGTCGATCAAAGGCAGCCTCCGCCTCCTTCTCCTACTTCGTGACCCGCAGCTCGGTGCCCTCGGCCGACGACGGCGGCGAGCTCCACAACCGCCTCCTCCACCGGGTGAGACACTGAATTTCTGGTATAAACTATCTAGATCGCGCCATTAGGGTAGGTGGCTCTCGAACTGTTTCGGCTCATGCGGATCGGCATTCGTGTGTTTGTTTTGCAGGAGATCCAGGCCATGCTCATATTCCTCGTGCTCTTCGTCGTCAAGGTATGGTGCTTCATGACGAATACTTTTCCTGCGTGTTACTTTTCTGATTGCTGTACCCGATTGAGGCTTCTAGAAATTAGATTGGTAGCAGTAGGAAAGCAGGATCTGGGAATGTAGAATTTTGAGCATAATGCCATTATGTGATTTGATAATAAAAGGCATCGGTCTATAGTGTATTTTCAGTTTTGCATTGGGGATCAGTCAATTGTGAGCGTGAGGGGAAAATTTTAGATTTTTAGTAGATCTAAGTGTATGTCAGGTCAGGCAGTGGATTGCCATTGTAGTGAAATCAGGTCAAAACGCTGTCACTGGTTAGTAAGCTGTAAGCTTGATTAAAACTAATCCAGCACGTGAAAGTGGATATACAAAAATACTCTTGCAAGCATTATCTGTTTGTTAGTGGAATGTCAAGTTCTTTTATTTGGTTCTTGTTCAGATTTTCTTTGTTACAGTTGTATCATTTGGTTTATCAGGATATTTAAGTTTACCTTATGTAGGAGATAATTAAAATTGCATGTTGATTATGGGAGTTTTCTCTAGAATGGAGAGTTGGATGGGAATTGTACTTTTGTGTCCTCAATGCACCTTGTAACCTGTAAGCCTTCTTTTCTCCATCTCCTTATAACCTGTAAGCCTTGAGTGCTATTAGGGTATAATATTCTTTCCTGTAGTAAGTTCAGTAATCATTGATTCACTTCACTTCTTACAACTTTCATGAGTAAGATGAAACTTCTCATAGAACGTTCTTACAACAGTTCATAATCATATCTACCGTATGATTCCTGAAGTGGCTAATATGTTTACATTTCATTTACATATTTGCTATTATGTTGATATGATGAAATTTACTTATTTCATTGTTACTATGATGTTTTTTACTTTACAATGAGTATGGGAATAAGGGACCGTATTAGAAAGAGGAGGACAATGATATGATGTTGTTTATTTTCCCTGCATTATATCTATTGGGTTCTACTAGACGAAGGGAAAAGAAACGTCGACATACGTCTGCTCTAACAGGCGAGGAACGTGTTCGAGAGCTACTTGAAGGTCATGTCAAGAACTGTTTGGTCGCGTTTCAAATTCTTGGCCAATTACCTTAGAAGGGAAAGGTTGGTCCGTGATACTAGGATTAAGGTTGAGGAGAAGTTGGCGTTCTTCTTATACATGCTTAGTCATAATGCTTCGTTTGAGGATCTTCAAGAAAAATTTGGTCATAGCAATGATACATACCATCATCACATGAAACATTTTTTTTAACTTGGTCGTCCATACTCTTTCCTTGAGATTCTTGAAACCTCCAAATCATGATCAAGTTCATTTGAAAATTGAAAGAAACCCTTGATTCTATCCTTACTTCGAGGTGCTTACTTGAACACTTCTATCCTTAAGGTTTACTTTGCTTAACTTTAGAAAATCACATATACTATTTTTTGCAGAATTGCATCGGTTCCATTGATGGTAGTCACATACCCATATCAATGTCACCTGACAAAGCCGCTCCATTTAGAAATAGAAAAGGGACACTTAGCCAAAATGTGATGATAGCTTGTGATTTCGATCTGAATATCACTTTCATATCTACTGGGTGGGAGGGATCAACTACGGATACTAGAGTTCTTAGGTCTGCAATAAACAAAGGTTTCCAAGTACCTCCCGGGAAGTACTATTTGGTTGATAGTGGGTATGCTAATACCCCATCTTTTCTCGCCCCATATCGTGGAGTTAGATATCACTTGAAAGAGTATGGTGCAGGTCACCGTAGACCTCAGAATTACAAGGAGTTATTTAACCATCGTCATGCCGTGTTGAGGAATCATGTCGAAAGGACGTTAGGGGTTTTAAAAGATGTGTTTCCCTATTCTGAAGGTTGCTACATTTTACAAGATAAAGAACCAAGTGAAGATACCCGTAGCTGTAGCCGTGTTACATAATAGTATCCGATCACTTAAGGGAGATGAGCAGTGGTTAGACAACCAACCAGATAATATCCAGCCACAAAATTTTGTTGACTTGCCAGATGGCGATCAAGGCAATGATCAAGCTAACATTCAAGGCAACAATTTGAGAGATGTGATAGCACATCAAATGTGGAGTGATTACCGACAACATAGAAATTAGTGGTATATGTCTGATATTTTGCATTGTTTTAATAATCTAATATGTTATGATTATTATCTAATCACATATTTTTATAGTTACCATGCTTGGAAGTGGTTCTCCAAGGTTTGCCATGCTTATGTCTCAAGCTGTACGTATGAAGAAATCCCCCAAAGTAACTGCTACAAGGGGTATGCACATGAGCACATATTTATTTTTTAAGTTAGCTTTATGTGCATATTTTCATTTCCCCAACTCTCAAATATATGTTTGTAGATAAAGTAAGGGCTGTTTGGAACCCGGTACTAGAGAAAACATTGGTAGAATTGTTGCATGAGCATAAAACACCTGACTATAGGGGTCAAAATGGTTGGACATCGGAGGCGTGGAATAAAATCGTGATGGAGTTCCACGATAGAGATAAGTATGCGACTTTTACGAAGGCTCGAATCCAAGAGAAGGAAAAAGAGTTAAAAAGAGAGTATCGAATGCTAAGGAGGCTAGAAAACAAAGTGGAGCTTCTTGGAACAATGATAGATTTATGATTGAAGTTGAACCTGCTGTTTGGAATAACATAATTATCGTATGATTCCTTAAACCTTAGTTGATTCATGTCGTGCTTTTGGAACAACAATAAATTCATGTTTTGTTTTTATGTAGTCATTTCCTAAAATTAAAAAGTTTCAGAACAAGTCATTTCCGTTATTTGAGGCATTGAGAGAGTTATATGATGGTTAGTTTTAATATCCAACTATCTTCTTGTTTTGTGTAATCCTTCTATAATATAGCTATATCTAATTATAACTAACTTCCTTCTAGGCCATACCGCTGAAGAAACTTATAACTTCACATCTACGCAGCTACCACATCATCCAGTTATGACCCAGCTTGACAATACGACCGACATTGGTGACACTGAGGCTACATTTCCAGATGTAGAGGAAACTTTTGCATATCAAGTGCAAGATAATGTTGGTGCAAGGGTGGATTCGCTTGAAGAAGTTGAAAATGTTGAAAGTAATGAACATATGGTAGAAAGATCTGTTGGTATAAGAAACAACAAAGTAGAAAAAGGACCAAAGAGGCAGAAGAAGGGTAGTAACATAGAAGGACTATTGGAGAAATACATTGATATGAGAAGCAAACAGGCAGAGGATGAAGCTGTAGAATTAGCTAAAGAGAAAGAGGCTGCCCAAGGCAACGATTTTTCAATTAAGAATTGCATATCTGTTGTCAACTCAATGGAATTGACAAAAGAGGAAAAATCAAGAGCTTATTATGTCTTCAAAGATGTTGATAATAGAGAGATATTTCTGAGTGCTTGTGAGGGAGATAGAGAAACTGCTTTGATTTGGTTGAAAAATGAAATGACTTAGTAGGTAACTTCAGTTGAGTATTCATTTTCTTTTTCCGCAGTCCTTTCTTTTTGATTGAGCATGATGTTAATTAATATAACATGTTTTACTGCTTCATAGCCATGTTAAATCAATGTAGGTAGTCATGCATCCCTATTACATTTTATAACTCTTATCTGAACTCAGAGGAACATCTGATTGCAGAACTGCCAATTCTTGGTTGCTGATGTACTATCCAAAATGTATTTGTTTTGTATGACCTTGTTTCAGTTTAATCTGAAAATTTTCTTTTGCATTGTATCAGGTACCTGAAGTACTTGAAGAAGCACAATGTGCGGGACTGGCTGCGTATGATTGCGGCTAACAAGGACCGCAATGTATATGAGCTCCAGTACTTCAACATTGCTGAGAACGAGGGCGAGGAGGAAGATTAGAGCTTATTCCACTTATATCTTAGTTTTCGACTGGTTGAATTTTGCTACTTGATCTGAGTACCTCTAGTTATCCAACCCAATTTATGTTATGTTGTGGTCAAGTTAATTTGAAGTATCCTTATATTTACTCAGCCTCAGAATCAGATTGCCTATGAACCTAGAAAGCAGCGTGATGACTTATTATCTTGTATTCTTATACTTGAGTTCGGTTTGATGAATTTTGTTGCTTTCCTTCGGTACAAAAAATTGCAATCGGAAGCTCACTAGTCTGGTAGTGATTGTTTTCTATTTCATTTTTGGCTCACTATGCATACATATGTTTTTGATCACTGTGTTCACTGTGTTTAATAGTCTGGTAGTTCGGTGCGCTGTATTGAATTGTTTTGCTGCTGGGCAACACTGCCAGGGAACCAACCGAATAGGCATGGAGGCAAAAAATGTGGGGATTAAACCCCCACAGGGATTTAGTTTATAGGAGGGGATTAACTCAATCCCTGTGGGGAATTGTTCCCTTTTGGGAATTATTCCCATGCAGCCGAACATGCCCTTATTGGGATATGGCCCATGTGAGTTTTCCTCCAAACCATCAGCCAGCGGACGTAGGGATCACAAGTTGTGCGAGAGGGTGCTGCAGGGAATTGATGAAGGGTGTAGATTTTTCCAATGAGTATGAGTAAGGAATAAACGGTTGATATTGATTAGATAATGTTGGGGGAAAATGCTTCACTTTCAGAACTTAGAGATTAATAGTTCAAAAGGACTTATCAGCTTCGGAGCTGATGGGCCCATGCTCGAAGGTGGAGGAGTCGTTAAGCCGAAAGGTGCTTCGATTTACGATCCGAAGGAACCTTCCGCAAGATATGAGGCTTCGGAGCCAAACGACAGGATTGATAAGACATTTGGCTTATCCACTTGCCTCAGGTAGATTTTACCATTTTAACCCTGTTCAAGGTACCAAATAGTTTCCACTATGTCGGTTGTAATCAAGGGGTAAATAGGTCTTTTCCTTAGACGTTTTTGCCTATAAATACCCCCTCCTTACCCTGTAATGAGGGGGATACTCAGCTATTCTAATACACATATTCGGACTACTTAAGCTATTATCCATTCGGAGGCTTGATGTAGTTCTTAAACACGAACTCACTGTTTGTCTGTTCTTGATCTCAGAGAACCTGTTAGCGTAATCTTTTACGCCAACAAATAAGTAAGGTTCCTGTTCCAATTTTTTTATCGGAAGAAAAGCAGCTCACTATAAATATCTTGATTGTCTAAAAAAATATCCCATAAACAAGAAGATAATAATATGTGTGAAATATTGCGAATTCATCTCTGCTGCTATGCATTACATTGTGTTTTTATCATGTTGCTTTGCACATAGCAATATGCTTAATTGTGTCATCTCTCTATATATATTTCTCACATATTATGTTAAATAGTGAACATTTGTTGTCTAATCTATCATCACATGGTTGAGCATAGGGTTAATATATAAACCAAGATCGAAGAAGAAGAGAAAGAGATGCTTCAAAAATTACAGCAAGAGTGAGATTGATGTCCTAGCCTAGCAGAATATGTGCCGTTGTTTGTCTTATCTGTACCAAAATAAATGGTTTAATGTGTGTTTAATTCCTGTTGTGTGGCACTTTATCGCTAGGTAGGGCTGCTCCTTGCTTCTCTCCTAAAACAGTTTATGTAGTCTCTTTTTTGTTCGCTATTTATTTTTCAATATCAGTAGCTGTTTTTTCTTTCTTGCAGACCTTGCGGCCATGTTTTTCTCTCATCATATCAATTTTGTGGTTTGTTGTGTTTTTTTTTTCTATGTATTGTTGTGTTTCATGGTATTTGTGTGTGTATTGATTTCACACATTTTTTTGGATGGAGCGCGCAAAGCGCTTCGGCCATTATTCTAGTACTTTCTATATGGGCTTTGATTTGCCCTATTTTTGTAATATACTGCCGACGTTTGCATTTTCTCCGCGTGTGTTTCATATTTGTGCAATACACTGCCAACTTTCAAAATGTTAGGTTAACATGGTAAAACAGTACGAGTACTTTAAACCTAATTCACCCCTCCTGAGCATCTCTTACGTACATCAGAAAGTGGATTAATGGGGGGATCTAATTTGCGTACGGTCTATAAGCGTTCATTTACAGGATTAACTCCAGGCTCAGTTTGTTTTATAAGATAAATTAAAGTTGGACAAAATATAGTTGTTGCATTGTATCTTTGGAACACGGTAGTAATACTAGGGCTCTTTTACATCCCCGAATATTGGGTAGCCATTGTTAAACTATCTTTTACGGAAATCTTTTATCTCTTTAAGAGCTAGGACGTAGGAGATATAATTAATGTCAGTTAGAAAAAAAACAAAGAAATTTGCCAAACACTAAAATATCTAAAAGTTGCTATACCAAACGAGGAGCCTTAGAGCTTGAAAAAAGAAAGAGCAGCATGTGTACAAATCGATATATCCATTGCAGTGAGCAAAATGAAAAGAAGAGCAGAAACAGAGCAGGCTGCCTAGTGCCTATCGCTCTTTAACGATCTTGATCATTGTAATTATCATCATGAACAATTTCGATCATCAAGGACGGAGAAGATGAATAAATTGTTCGCATAGATGATCGATTATTGTCACGATAGCATTGCAACAAGACGCAGATTACTCGGAGCGGGCGGCGAAACGCTCCACCTTGGGATCGGAGAGGTTGATGCCAACCATGGCCTCGCCAAGCCCGCTGCTGACCTCCGCCAGGATGTTGGGGTCTCTGTAGTGTGTCACGGCCTGCACAATGGCGCGGGCGCGCCTCGCGGGGTCGCCGCTCTTGAAGATGCCGGATCCGACGAAGACGCCGTCGCAGCCCAGCTGCATCATGAGGGCCGCGTCTGCCGGGGTTGCAACCCCGCCGGCCGCGAACTGCACGACGGGGAGGCGGCCCAGCTGCTTTGTCTGCATGACCAGGTCGTAGGGCGCGGCGATGCGCTTGGCGTAGGAGAAGACCTCATCTTCGTCCATGTTGCACAGCGCGCGGATTTCGCCCATGACGGAGCGGACGTGGCGTACGGCCTCGATGACGTTGCCCGTGCCAGCCTCGCCCTTGGTGCGGATCATGGCGGCGCCCTCTCGGATGCGGCGGAGCGCTTCGCCGATGTTGCGGCAGCCGCAGACGAAGGGGACGCGGAAGTTGTGCTTGTTGATGTGGTGGGCGTCGTCGGCGAGGGTAAGCACCTCGCTCTCGTCGACGTAGTCGACGCCGATGGCCTCGAGGATCTGGGCCTCGACGAAGTGGCCAATGCGGGCCTTGGCCATGACGGGGATAGTGACGGCGCGCTTGATGTCGCGGATGAGACCCGGGTCGGACATGCGGGCAACGCCGCCCTGGGCGCGGATGTCGGCAGGGACGCGCTCGAGCGCCATGACGGCACAGGCGCCGGCCTCCTCGGCGATGCGCGCTTGTTCGGGGGTGACGACGTCCATGATGACGCCGCCGCGCAGCATCTGGGCGAGGCCGACCTTGACGGAGAAGGTGGCGGACTTGTGGTTGGAGGACTCGAGCCCGTTGTTTGTGGAACCGTAGAGCGCGACGACGCCGGTGCCGTCGGAGGCCATGGCGATGGCGCACAGTGGCAGGAGACGGCGGGTGTGGGGCGGCAACGATGGATCGACGTCCTCTTACTTATACCGATGGACAGCACGGATCTCATCCAGGCAAGTTTTAAGAAGAATCAATATAATTTTGTGTGTGTGACTCGGACGACTGCTACGTGCGTCCCTCTCCTTCTCCTGCCTGCATTCCATGGATGGATGGGCTGCGCTTGGCTCAGCTGCCTCCACCAAGTTCTCTTCATCGAGGCCGCCAGCCTTATATCTGCACATCACAACAACAAAACAATCCTTGATTTTGTTGGCAAACCTCTCTTACCGCCGGGTATAGCTTAAAGATTCTCTGGTGACCAACCATCGAAAAATTCTAGCCATGAACAATCAATCACATATAAAAAATAATACAGACATACGTCGTACGAGGCTTGAATCGAAACATGTTATGGGCTTCAAAATTAAAGTATCTAAAATTTGAAACTTAGAAAGTATAATAGAGCTGAAATTAATTTTTATTTTTCTAATTTTCAACGAAATTTTGAAGTGTTCTGAAATGAATTTTCATTTTTTCTACAAATTTTCAAAGTGTTCTGAAATGAATTTTTGAAGTGTTTTGTTTTTCAGAAAATTAAAAATAACATTGTTTAAAACTGCTAATGGGCCAGCCCATTAGGCCTATTCTGCTCAAAACAATGGGTTTGACCCATCACACAACAAGGGGCTGCTTGGACAACAGAGAAAAGAAGCAAAAATAGCTGCCGTTATTGCGCTACGAATTTGTTTTGTGTAGGATTGTGATTTTGGTTGCGCTAATTTTTTGGAGCATTGAACAGTCCATAGCTCCGAATTATTTCCCCTAATCGATGGCCCGTACGCACATAACATATAAGAGAAAAACTCCTATTATTTATTCATGAGGCACGATAGAATAAGGTGTTGTCTTCTTATTCATATGCAAAAATTCTTAAAGACTTTGGCGGGGAAATATTCTGTGCAATCGTGCGATCTGGTGCATCCAATCAAGATCTAACAGTTACATATGAAATCTAAACTTTTTTACTTTTTTCATATGTTACCGTTGGATCTTGATTGGATGTACCAGATCGCACGATTGCATGATTGCACGATTGCACATGATATTTCCCCGACTTTGACAGCTAGAAATCCTGCGCATTTCACATTGATATACCGAGATTTTGAATTAGATTTTAGTTTAAAATTGTGGCCCAGAACGGGCTGAGATTTCTAGAAGGCTTAAGAGATAAACCTAATCTCTAAAACATAAATCTATCTAGATAAGATTGATCTTAGAAATATAGAAATTTACCCTAATATTTATCGTGAATATTCCGGTTCATAACAATCCTCTTTAATACTTCTTGTGATATATATATATATATATATCATTAAAACTTCCTAAAAAACTAATACAAAAATTAGATAAAGTGTACAAGTGACGGACCGAGGATTTTACTAATGGGTATACCACATTAAAATTTCTATATGCAGTTCAATAAAACCATTATTTCAATTAGGTATATACTTATTAAATTTACACTGTAATTTAGTATAAATGCACTAAATAATATGATAATTTTAAATTAAAATATTAAGTTGAAAACTTTTAGAAATATAAATAATTAAATATCATAATAATAGTCTCAAGTATAAAGTAAAGAGAGACTTACAATACTACTTGTTTGTCTTTTTGAGCCTACAATTTTAAGGGACATGAAAGTTTTGATATATCATCTTTATCCACTTAAAAAAATATCTCGTTCAATGAATGTGACTAGACAATCATCGAAAAGACTACTATTATATTATTTCATAACTTTATTTTCACTAAAATCATTGTAAAAAAAATACTCTTTCGATACTTGTCGTTGCTATTAGTAGGAGCAAAACCAATTTAAGAAGCATGTAAACCATATCACATACATTATACCTTTTTGTTTCAAGAAGCTTAACTGAGAGATCACAAGACTGTCTACATCTTTGAAGCTATCAAACTTTCTACATCATCAAAATAATTATCAAGCTATACTTCAAATTTGAGCAAAATATTGCTCGAGAACTATTTATGGTAAAAATCAGATAATCTGTGTATCTTCTATTCATTAAAAGAAGCAAATGAGTTGAAAAGATTGAATGTCAACATACAAGAAAGTAACTCCATATTAACCTCATCAAACCGATAATCAAGCTCTTGGCTAATTTGATCAATAACATCAATATATACTTCTCTTTTAAAGTGATCATAATTTGTTTGTTTTCAAGAATACACATATATACCTTGTGGATTTCCCATAAGGCACATAATCACTATCCATAGTAGGAACTTTGGCACCATGTTTATCACAAAAGAAATGACCCTTTCAAGGAACTGATTCCAACCATTAGACAATAATTGTTGCAATCTATTCTTTGCCACATTATTGACAAGCGAGATTGCATTAAAAATATCTTCCTCCATTAAATGCAAACACTTAAGATAATTCATTTGTGTATCTAAGAATAACAAACATCAAGTGTGTAAGGAAAACAAACTCAAAAATCTCAAATACTCTAAGCACAAATGTATTTTCATCCAATCAACCTTATATGCAATATCGTCACTAAGATCTATGAGTGCATCATCAATTGTGAAACCTTATATGTAATATCGTCACTAAGATCTATGAGTGCATCATGAATTGTGGAATACATAATAATGATGTTGGATACAATTTTGAAATGAGAGCCCCACCAATTTGTTGTATGCAGAAAATGGTAGGCACGAGTGATTGAAGATGAAGGACATCTTGGGCGAGTAATATGCAGGTGAGAGTGAAACATGGCGAGTAAAGGAAATCGTGATGGAAGATAATTTCAGAATTAAGAAAAGATGCTAGGCAATTCAGTAAAGGGAATTAATCAAAGAGATTTAGTATGATTGAGATAATAGGGCATGAAATTTCTGGTTCCAACTATAGGTATAAGGCCGTATTATAAGTGTCGTTAGGAGAATTCAATAAAGAGGGGGATCAAAAGAATTCTACGTTGTTTCTTTCTTTCTAGTTATTTTACATGTTCAATAAAATCTTGGGTACTTTGGCATGGAAAGTACTCACAACCTCAGCGTTATAGAGGCATTTCTTAACTGATTTGTCCAAGAAGTCGAGTGCCAATCGTTTGGTTCGAATGGTAAACACCACATACTATGTTGAGTCATCTCATTGGGTGACATAATTGACAACTTCGCTAGGGACTCGACGTTCATTTTGTGATCATCGCGGTGCGGTGACAGTGATCAACATCATTTCTATCGATCTAGAGGAAAGGCATGACTAATCCAAAAGAGGCAATGACAACAACAAACGATCACATTGGAATCAACATATGTATCACCGATACGCGATACGGGTACGGCGATACGTCGATACACCAAATCCTCTAAAATTAGGATACGGCGATACAACGAATATATATAAAAATATATTCTTATTTTTCTTCAAATAAAAATAACTTAATATATATTACACTTAAAGATGGTGATAATACCCGATTACACATTTACCTATATCCATACCACTTCACCTGTTACCCATTTACCATTAATATTTAAGAAAAATCTAAACCCTAACTCCTCAATCCCCACCCTTCCCACCCTCCCAGACGCTACTCCCTCCCCAACTCTCTAGCCGCCAATGTTCTCCCTCACCCCAGCGCCAATGCGCCGCCCCTCCCCCTCCTTGTCCAGCGCCGGTGTGTCGCCCCTCCCCTTGTCTTCCTCCTGCGGGGAGCTCTCCTCATCCCCTCTTTCCCGCGGTATCCCCTGAGTTGGTGGCCTCGCTGGCAGTGGACGTTGTGCCGCCAGTCTCTTTCTTGCTGGGCCACCATGACCCCACACTCGCCGACCACTCCACATATCGAGCTCAGTGTATCGGTAAGTATCGGTCGCGTATCGAGAATTAAATTATTTATTTTTAAATTGAATTAATCTGATACTTCCTGATACGCGTATCGGGGCGTATTGGGACGTATCACCGTATCCCGCCATATCGGATACGGGTACAACTGCTGTTCTCACTTATCGGTGATACATAGGAATCAACACTAAGAATGTGATCGGGGTAGAGAGGAAAGATTTATATGAAGAGGACCATAAGACAATCGAACAAGAACTCTAGGAAGAGCTAGCTAAAATACAGAAGAAGTTGGTGACACGGGTAATAACAGAGAGCGTTAGAGAACAACTTACAAAAACTTGACGAGAATTTGGGTTCATGCCGAAAGGGCATGCGAAGATATACCAAAAGCCATCTCCTGAATATTTCGACATTGTGCCTTATCCGTGGGATTTTAGAATACCAGATTTTACAAAGTTCAATGGTGATGATGTCAGAACCACACATATTGTGAAGTTTTTAGCATAGGTCAATGATGTAGGTGTAGCTAATGTTCACAAAGTCCATTTGTTCCCACTTTCATTATGAAGAACAACTTTTAATTGGTTTACATCATTAGCTCCCAATTCAGATGACAGTTGGCCAACTCTTGAACAAAAATTCCACGATTACTTTTATAATGGTGAAATAGAACTTATGCTATCTGATCTAACTGCTGTAAAACAAAAATATAAGGAAACCATACCAGAATATTTGAGAAGGTTTAGAGAAACTAGAAATAAATGTTATAACTTAACAATTGGAGAAAGAGACTATTGGTGCGTTTTTTGGTCACACTTTGGTCCTACGTTCTTAGAAAACGGATTCAAGGTGTGCCAATCAGTTTAACCCTACAACTGATAAGGGAACATAAAATATGACATCAGTAGCATGGCGTATCGTCTATCGAGCCGATAAGCACGACGAGGATGTGATATTCGTGGAATATCATGCCGATCGTTCAAAAGGCCGATGACCAGGGGCAAAGCAATCAGTGGGTGCACCATCGACCGATGAAATAAGCAGCTTTACGCATACATGCAGATGGACACTCTCCGATGGCTTATAAGATGTAGCGTTGAATTGAAGATAACCCGTCGTCTTGTACTCCGATAGAAATAAATATAACATGCCATATAACATGTCTCTATCATGAAAATCACCACAATAACTAGATCGTACCTAACCAAGAGAGTAGCTAGTCACGATGATCTTAATAATATGTCAAAGTATCGGACATGCTTTATTTAGATGGACGGTATACAACACGAAAGAGATACAATAGCAAGAGATGTCGGCATTAACTGATGAAACCTCAAACTATCACACCTAGATCACATCAATCTAAGAGATCAAACTGAACTGATGCAACCTTAGGCCTAGCTAATACACCGAGAACAACCGACGACCGTACTGTTTCAACGTTCACCTAAAGAGATCAATTTGATGCTGTCGTGAGGATACTGATCTAATCGGTACGGATGTCGGGGGTGACGGGACTCATCTCTTCACCAAAGATCAAAACGATGTAGCCCAACTACGAGTGCCGAACCCCATCGGATAAACCTTGGAAGCCAAGGGTGGTAATGCGCCGAGTAGTTGATTGACAAAGATGTGTTTTCTACGCTAACTAGGGGTACATATTTATAGTCCGGAGACTTGCCGTTCAAGCACTGTATCCTAACTGTTTCCGGATAATCTTCATCTTCTCTTCCATCTTATCTCCATCGGCTCTTGTATGTCCGATCATCTTGTAACAACATGGATAGACTTCCTTGACTTTCCTTGACCGAGTCCTCTCTAACTTCTGTTGACCATGTGGCATCTTAAGTGGGCCTAGGCTTTACCAAATCTTAGCATCAACACATGCCCCCTAGTTTCGAAGCATTAAGTGGCTACTGATGCTTCAAAATTAACAAATGTTATCATTCCTGCTGCCACATTTCCTTAAAGTTCTGTCTACGCGATATTTTCACTTTAATTGCTAGTCGAAACCCTCCATCTTCCTTATAACTTTGCTTAGCATTCTGGCTTCATAATTTTTATCTCTTCTTCCAACTTCTTTATCTTTGGCTATTCACAACTGCGTTGGATGTTGCTTGGTCCAATGTATCTACGTCTATTCATGGCGACGTCGGACCAGGCTTCATCCCACACAGTTTTTGTACTGGTGTTTCTTTAAGTCGAAGATTTGGTTCTATAATCTTAGGTCTGCAAATATTTCAGCATTTTTGAAAATTGTACTCATGATTACCTTTTGCAGAACATTGCAGGTGGCCCCACCGAATCCAGTAGAATCGGCTTGACAAGAGGCGATTTAAGGCCCTAGCGCATATGCGCAAAACATCGGAGGTAGTGACACGTCACTCCACCATAACTCGATCTGCCTAGGTAACCTTTCCGTCCCTTGCCTGGCGAACTCTCATATTTTCTTGGTGCCATTTCTCGGTCCGTAGCTTGATGTTCTTTCTTCTTCTTCCTCACCCAGTTCCACCAGCGCCTTCTTTCGTGTAGACCCCCGTTGCCACCGATGTAACTCCGTTGGCTCAGGTGCATACGTCTTTATTATATGATACTTGTTTTCACTTCTGATACTCATTTGCTCTTTCATTTCTTCTAGACTTCCCCTATCACTACGTTAAACCAGCCGAAAGACGACCCAGGTCACGCTTAGATGGATCTGACTATCAGAGACGCCGTAGTGGATTTCATCACCGAGGTCGATACTCCGAAGGCCATCATTACTGACCCTGGCACGTTGGTCGACACCAGTGTTATGGGTACACTAGATGGGGCCGGCATGCCAGAACATGTACTAGCGGTCATTGAGACTATCACCGAGGTATCTCCAGCCAATGGCTTTCATTAGGTACTTTTGTTTTTTCTTCTACTTGTTGCTTTCCTTACGACTCACAACAGCCTTGAATGCAGCCGATGCCGTGTGTCACGAGCTCGCCTGCCCCTAGTGTAATCTCATAGAGGAAGGCTCTCTCACCCTTACAGTGCCTACAACGGAGGATGATGCCATTACCTCTACTACTGATACTGTTCCGCCAACGGCCGTCCCTACCGGGTCTGCTGACGTAAGTTTTTCTTGCCTTTGTGTTCGTTACATGGTTAGCTTCTGGCTAACTCCTCTCCTTTTTAGTGTTTTGCTCAACAATTTCCCTTTGATGCCAAGCTGTTTATGGAAGGAGCTGCTGGTGTTCCCTCATCAGCCTCGACTCAGCTGCCCTCGGCCGTGAAAGAGGTGTTGTCAGACCTACTACACCGCCTAGATGCTCCAGTGGAGGTCCTGGTTGTAGGACCGAAAGTAGCGACCAGAGGGCGGGGGGGGGGGGGGGGTGAATGGGCGCCTAAAAAATTCTTTCGAATCAATGGCCTGCTCCCCAAACCCAATGCATTTAAAAAAACTAAACAGCAAAGCGAGAACAGATTGACTAAGTCTGCAGATTCGAAGTCTGCTGATTCAGAGGTTACAGATTCTAAGGTTGCAGATTCGGAGATTGCAGATTCGAAGGTTGGAGATTCGGAGGTTGCAGATTCGAAGGTTGCAGATTCGGAGGTTGTAGATTCGAAGGTTGCAGATTCGGAGGTTGCAGATTCGAAGTCTGCTGATTTCGAAGTCTGCTGATTCGAAGTCTGTGGATTCGAAGGTTGCAGATTCGAAGGTTGCAGATTCGAAGTATGCAGATTTGAAGTATGCAGATTCGAAGCCTGCAGATTCGAAGTATGCAGATTCGAAGCTTGCAGATTCGAAGTCTGCAGATTCGAAGCTTGCAGATTCGAAGTCTGCTGATTCGAAGTCTGCTGATTCGAAGCCTGCAGATTCGAAGCTTGCAGATTCGAAGTCTGCTTCACAGAGTTGGACTTCACACAAGAAAAGGGACTTTGGCCCTGTCAACTCGATCAAAAAGCTATGCAGGAAAAAGCAAGCCTAGAGTACTAGTGTACTGTTGCTACAGAGAAGTAGTACTACTTGCAAACAACAAGAACTACTACTACTCAGTGAAGAACCGAAGCAACAGAGACTCAGTTCTCAGGAATAGAAGTTGCTGCGCATCAATAAAGACCATAAAAACACTGCAAACCGAATGACAAGAGGAGGGATGAGAATCTCACAGATTCAAGAAGAACAAATGGAATGCAGGAATTAAATCGCAGGGAACAAGAGCCTGGCGGCGTACAACAGGAGAGAGAACACAGGAGACAAAATGACCCAATAGATTAAAGGGAAAATTACTCACATGCAATTATAATTTTCAGAAATTGCCTATATGCCACTGTCAGTGACTGTGGCGGCCCCCATATGTCAGTGACACATCGATGGCATATTGGCAAACCGCAAAAATTGTAATGGCACGGAAAAAATTAACCCTAGATTAAAAAGTGAATTCTGGAAGGGGTAGTCCAAACCCTAGGGATTGGGGCCCTATTTATAGGCTGCCCAACACTAGGAATATTCTACCAGCCCCTTAGGGTTTTTACAGACGCAAGAATAAAGGAAAAGACTCTACTGCCCTTAGGTATTTTTACAGACACGACTAACTGACTGTGGGCCTAGAGTTACAGATGACTTATCCGGAAGCTAAGCTTTCGTAGCGACTACGGCTTCTCTTCTGAACAGTCGGATACAAGATCGACGGTCGTCAGTTTTGCGCCGAAACTGACAAAGCCTCCACCGACTTTGCACCAGGTACCCAGATTGGGCCGGCCCGATTCCGCAGCTCTCTCAGCCCGGCAATCACTCACCGCCCGTGTACCTGAGTCAATCCTGGTCAATAGCCCAGTGGGTCTTCTACTGCTTCTAGCCCATGTACCCGGATTGGGCCAGCCCGACTTCGCAGCCTTCTCTGCCCGACAGTCGCTCGCTGCCCGTGTACCTGAGTCACACGCGGCCCATGAAACAGCAGATCTCTTCTTCTTCTGTACTCTTTGACTATCGTTGACAATGACTCATCACTTCTGGAGCCATGAGGCTCACGCTATTCAGCATGGCTCCTCAATCTCCCCCTTGATGAGTGCATTGTCAACACTCCTTTTCTTCAGCTCTTCAGCACCTGCGAGCAAATGTGGAAACACGAAAACAAAACACAAGAAAACAAAGAAGAAGAAAAATAAGGTAAAAAGTTTAACCCTAATGACCAAAAGCCGAACAAAAGCAAGAAGCGGTCATTATGGTTAACCAAAACGTAAAAGCTCAAAATGAGTGCGATTTCAGAACAACAAGGATATCATCAGAGTAAGAACTCCCCCTTAAACTCTGATCCCAAATTTTCTCCCCCTTGTTGACAAGTGAACTCATCAAGCACTCAATAGAGACACAGACTCCCCCTGAAATGCAACTCCCCCTCAAAATATGCAGTGAATTCAACTGGAGTGCATAAGGAGTGTAGAAAGCATGCTTCTCAGATATGATTGACTACAATTACAACATCTAACAGATACAACAAAAGACATACTGTAACGATACATGGCATGATCAGTGCAACAGATGATATCTAAATAAAGTCATTTGCACGCATTTTTCAGTTTTTGCAAACAAAAACATCACCACATGTTCCAATAAACAAGCAAGGTAAAGCATGAGATGTAAAAGCTAACTGATATCTACCAAGATAAGCATTGTCCAAAACAAAGTGCTTCAGCAAACTTGTTATTATTTCAATTTTCAAGCTTTTTCTTTTCCCTTTTTCATTTTTGCCAGGGGTTATTTGCATGTCAAACCTTATGCTGACCGACCAAGTCAAGCCTAGGCCAGAACTGGACCATCAGAAGCTTAAGACATTGGTCTTGGCATACACTACAGTGTCCTAGTTCATACCAAAGTGCTATGGTACGCAGTCCAGAACAATGCAATGCGACAAGACAAACCCACCTGGATCTTTTTAATTTTAAGCATAAAAAGGCATGGAATTTTCATTTCCATGATTAAAGCATACAGATGTCCAAGTTGCATATTTGCATCCAAGTCAGGAACTAGCTACGAGGCATGTAACAGATAGCAAGAACATTCATCCTACGCATGCTAGTTATCAGAAGCAATGGTGATCATTTTTCAATTTTAAAGCATAAAAAGCCATGCATATGACAGATATCAGACTTATCAAGCAAACTGAGACAAGACATGATCATTGACAAGTAATCAAAAGCATGTACCAGCTAGAATAAGTAAAGCAGTTCAATCATATAACAGAAGCAAGCTCAAAAGTGTGATATGTGAATATGCAATATATGAACACACACAAAAAAAAGGCTCAAGAAAAGAGTAAAGAAGAAAGAAAACTGACGCAAAATATCCTAAAAAGGATACACAACACCCAAATCCCCTCGTAAACGCTCGAATGTAGACTGATCTAGGGGTTTGGTGAAAATATCAGCCAACTGATGATGGGTATCAACATGAACAAGGTCAATGACACCTTTCTCATATTGATCCCGCAAGAAGTGAAAGCGCACATCAATGTGTTTGGTTTTTGAATGGAGACATGGGTTTTTCCCTACACTAATTGCACTGGTGCTGTCGCAAAACAAAGGAACTCTGGTAGGAAAGAACAACCCAAAATCTCGTAGAGTGGAAATCATCCAAACCAACTGTGAGCAGCAGCTAGCAGCAGCTACGTACTCAGCCTCTGTGGTCGAAATAGCAACTCCAGATTGCTTTCGAGAAGACCAAGAGACAAGAGAAGAACCAAGAAACTGGCAAGTACCGGAAGTCGACTTGCGATCCAACCGGCACCCACCGAAGTCGGCATCCGAAAATCCAGATAAATCGAGAGAAGATGATGCTGAATAGAAAAGACCAAGATCGGGCGCATAAGTAAGATACCTGAATATGCGCTTGACAGCTTGCCGATGAGATGCGCGAGGTGAAGACTGGAAGCGCGCGCACAGTCCCACGGCGAACTGAATGTCCGGTCTGGTCGCCGTTAAGTAGAGCAGCGAACCGATCATCCCTCGAAACTCCCTCTCGTTGACCTTGATGCCGCTCTCGTCCTTGTCCAGACCCCCATATGTGCCCATCGGGGTCATCTGTGGCTTCAATTCACCACCAAAGTCAAATTTCTTAAGCATATCACGAGTGTACTTACCTTGGTGGATGAAGGTGCCGTCCTTGGTCTGCTTGATCTGGAGCCCTAAGAAGTACTTGAGCTCACCCATGAGGCTCATCTCAAACTCGCTATGCATCTGCTCAGAAAACTTGGACACAAGAGAATCAGTAGTACCGCCAAAGATAATATCGTCCACGTAAATCTGAGCAACTAAAAAATCTGAAGCATCTGTGAGCAAGAAAAGAGTTTTATCCACCGAACCCATCACAAAGCCCTTCCCCAACAAAAATTGCTTCAACCGGTCATACCAAGCCCTGGGGGCTTGCTTCAACCCGTATAAAGCCTTTTGCAACTTAAAAACATGTCGAGGAAACTTAGGGTTCTCAAAACCGGGGGGTTGCCTAACATAAACCTCCTCTTCTATGTACCCGTTCAGAAAGGCACTCTTGACATCCATTTGAAAAAGCTTAAAACCCTTCGAAACGGCAAAAGCTAGAAGAATACGAATGGACTCAAGACGGGCAACAGGAGCAAAGGTTTCTTCAAAGTCAATACCTTCCTTTTGGCAAAAACCCTGGGCAACCAGTCGAGCTTTGTTGCGCACCACAACCCCATCTTCACCTTGTTTGTTCTTGAATACCCACTTGGTGCCTATGGGGTTGCATCCTGGTGGCGGCTCAACTAGTGTCCAAACCCGATTGCGGACAAAGTTCTCAAGCTCTTCTTGCATAGCATTAATCCAATTAGAATCAGAAATAGCATGAGAAACGTCTCTGGGCTCAAAAGATGCAACAAACGCAGATTCAGCAAACACAACAAGAGAGGCAGAAGAACGTAAAGTTCTCTCAGTCAAATCACCAATGATGAGCTCTGAGGGGTGATCACGCTGAACTGCTCGGGTTCCCTGGTGATCAGAAGTCACCTCACCGGAGTCAGCAGCTGGCACCTTTGGACTTGACTGAGAGGGCTCGATCATAGTGGAAGAAGTGATCAGAGGTCCGCCCTCATCCTCAGTCGAAGTCTCAGAAGGTGTGGGCTCTGCGGGGGTTGCAGAAGGCCCATCCTCATTAGCGGCTGGAGTATCCTCATCTTCCTCGAAGATGGACTCTCCAAGCTCACCATCAGAAGGCTCAAAAGAAGGAGTCAAAGAAGGCAAGGACTCATCAAATGAAACCTCACAAGTCTCGACAAGCAGCTGGGATTCGAGATTCCAAACACGGAAGCCTCGAGAATGTAAAGCGTAGCCAAGAAAAACACCGTCCCAGCAACGAGACTCAAACTTGTCCAAATGCCCTCCCTTCTTGAGCACATAGCACTTGCAGCCAAATGCTCGCAAGTGGCTCACCTTGGGCTGTCTGCCAAACCGCAACTCGTACGAGGTCTTACCTAGGTAAGCTCTAAGAAAAATGCGGTTGGCCAGATAGCAAGCCGTGTTCATGGCCTCAGCCCAAAAATGCCTAGGAGTCCTGTGCTCATCGAGCATTGTCCTGGCCATCTCGACTAGTGTGCGGTTCTTTCGTTCCACAACGCCGTTCTGTGGGGGAGTGTAAGGAGAAGAAAACTGGTGGTCCAGACCCTGATCACTACAGAAGCTGACGAACTGAGAGTTCTTGAACTCAGAGCCGTTGTCGGAGCGAATTGCTCGCATCCGACCATTGTTCTCATTCTTCAGCTTCAAAATCAGGTCATGAACAAACTGAAATGTTTCATCCTTAGACTCCAAAAAGAAAACCCACGAGAATCGAGAAAAGTCGTCAACAATCACAAGTGCATACCACTTCCCACCAACTGAGCGTACCCGAGCTGGACCTACAGTGTCCAAATGTAAAAGCTCGCCCGGATACGAAGTCATCACCTGAGTCACAGTGAGTGAGAAGCGGCAACCATTTTCCCATGACGACAGGGATGACAAACTAGATCCTTCTCCATCTTAAGCTTGGGCAATCCTCGGATGAGGTCCATAGAGCTCAACCTGACTAGCAGATCAAAGCTCAAATGACCTAACCTCCTATGCCACTTCCAGAGCTCAGAGGAGGATCCAGCAATCAAACAGCGAGAAGGGCCAAAAGAACTAGAGAAGTCAATCCGAAAAACTTTACCGAAAGGTAAAATCTGACAAACCAAAGACCCTCCAGAATCAACCACAGAAGAGTTGCCTTTCTTAAAACGCACTTCCAAACCATCCTCAAGAAGTTGCGAAACAGAAATCAAATTGAAGTTCAAATTCTTAACCAAAGCAACATTCTTCAAAGAGAAATGATCTGAAATACGAATAGAGCCTATGCCACTTACCTTCCCTTGACCACTGTTCCCGAATGTGATGTACTCTTTGGAGCTCGGGGGAGTGAGACTAGAGAACCATCTGCGATGTCCCGTCATGTGGCGGGAGCATCCTGAGTCCATGATCCAAACGTCCTCCAGTCCCCGATCCTGCACAATCAGTGGCTGTAAGTGGGAGCAAATGGTCCGGCACCAGGTTTAGCAAAAGAGCTAAACCAGTGTCGAGCCATCTGCTCAAAAGATGGAAAGCGAAAACCATCAAAGGAGTTTGGACCAAAACGCGACTCAAAGCGCGGTCCTTGGTTCTGCCTAACCCTGCGGCCACGAGGTCTAGGACCGTAGCCAACACGGTCTGGAATTCTGCCGGAACGAACACCACCAACTGGAGCACGGGCAAGAACGTCGTCTCCTCTACCACCACCTACACGACGCGGCCTGGCCTCCAGCCTCTCCCCGCGCCGAGGAACACACAGTCTACCACCCTGCTGGTAGAACTGCTCCTGATCACCACGAGCCCTCTCTGCTCTCTCAACTCGCTTCCTCCTGAAGTAGAACTCCGCAAGATGCCCGTCTCTCTGACAGTACTCACAATGATAGGTGGGCTTCTTGGGATGTGGTTGAGGCTTGGGATGTTTGGGCTTGGTAGTGTTTGGTGTGGTCTTCTTGAGTTGAGAGGGTCCAGGAAGAGAGTCTAGAGAAGAGTGGAGGTGTTTGGGCTTATGAACCCAGATAGGCTTCTTGGGTGGAGCTTTGGGTGGTTCATGAATCACTCTATCCTTGGGCTGACAAGCCTGGGAGGTCTCAGTGGAGTGAGTCTTGGGATACCTCTGCTCTGGGGTCATTTTGCTCCACTCCACTGCCCGGCTAATGGCACTCTCAAAGTCAGCCTTGGTGTAGGTGTAACCTACCCCAAACCCATCCTGCCTCTTGAACTGCTGGATCATCATGCCAAGCTGTGGCTCTCTGGCACTGATCCAACTCAGGATAGAACGGAGGTAAAAGTTCTCATTCTGAGAATCTGCTAGCTCCTCTCTCAAGGAAGCTAGAAGCTCCACCTGAGACAAGCAAGTCTCACACTCACTCTCTACTTAGACAGACTTTTCGGCTTTCAGCTTGATCAACTCCATTCTAAGAGACAGACAGTTCTCATAGACGGTGGGTGGAACTGACAGTGTCTCAACCTCTAGCTTAGTCTGGGCAAGCTCAGCTCTCAACCTCTCCAAATCACCCAAATGCTCATCGCCCTTGGATTTCAGCTCAGCTAAGGCAGCTAGATGAGATGGGCAATGAACACAGGGTGCGACGACAGTGGCTTGAGCATCTTTCAGCTCCAACTGAGCGCTTTCAACCTCAGTGGCCAAAGCGTCCCTCTCATCAACCCTTTCTGTGTACCTGGACTTCAAAGTCGACAGGTCACACAGAAGCACCTCACACTTCGGGCACTCACTGCTATCACCCAAGCAAGGAGAAGAAGATAGACTCTCAATTCTGCTGTTGGCCACGGCAAGCTCACTCTCTAACTCATCTATCCTCTTCTTAGCCCCCCTAAGCAGTTTTTCCCGATATTTCAACTCCTGACGATTGCTCTCAAGTAAATCAACGATTTCGCGCTCGTAAGATGATACCTTGTTGTCGTCATCGTCGGAGTCGTCGGAGGAGCTCTTTTCTTCCCTATCCCCAAGAGCCATTGAACAGAAGCTCTTGCGGGATCTTCGGCGCTGGTGTGAGTGGCTCTTCGGCTTGTCTCCGAAGGCCATGAAGCAGAGGCCCGCCGGATCGTCCTTGTCCTTCCCCTTCCTGATGGCGATCTCCTCATCGCTTGAGCTCGATGAAGAGGAAGAAGACGTGGACCGCTTGGAGTAGCTCTTCTCCATCTCGGCGAAGAAGGCCTTGTCGCGCTTCTTGTTCTCTCGCCGGTAGTCCTTCAGGGCCTTCTTGAAGAATCGGGTATTCGGCTTGCCCTTGTTGAAGGATGATCTCTCGTGCTTGCCGGAGTCATGGAAGCTGCCACCGGTGCCCTTCTTGTGTCCATTGCGCTTGGGGCAGTCGGCGATGAAGTGTCCTGGATCACCACACTCAAAGCATCTGGTCTTTGTGCCATGTCTTTTGAACATTCTCTTATCATAGACACGACGCACCCAGTTGTTAAAAAGACACAAATCATCATCTCCCAACAACTCAAGCTGGTCCTCAGTGATAGACATCAAGGAGAACCCAGCACAACTCACAGCAAAGGGATCAACAGAAGGTGTAGCAAGGGCCAGAGATTTTGATCCAGAATCAG
This sequence comes from Zizania palustris, assembly GCA_019279435.1. Classification (NCBI taxonomy): domain Eukaryota; kingdom Viridiplantae; phylum Streptophyta; class Magnoliopsida; order Poales; family Poaceae; genus Zizania; species Zizania palustris. Next base: position 98,882,120 of record JAAALK010000080.1, read on the forward strand.
TGAGATTTGATCTCAGCTGGATATCTACCTCAGTGGCCTTCAGCTTGCTAAATAACTCAGAAATGGTCAAGGTATCGTAAGAAGTGCTCTCAACGATAGAGGATACCTTGATCTCCCAGATCTTTGGGTCCAAGGTATGGAGAACCTTGAGCGCCTGCTCGTGATCTGAGACTAACTGAGCACCCTCAGACTTGTTGTCCCGAAGCTTGTTAATGATCGATTGAAAACGACCAAACAAGGCTTCAACAGATTCACCCGGCTTCTGTGTGAAGTTCTCGTACTCACGCCGGTAGGTCTGATAGATCCGAGCCTTGACCTGGGCTGTTCCCTCATGGTGTGCCTTGAGGGTAGCCCAGATCTCTCTCGCAGTGGAGAGATGACTCACACGCTCAAACTCAGTGGGACCTAAACCAGAAAACAGAATGTTCACAACCTTACTGTTGCTCAGATGCTGAGCAATGATACCAGCAGTACCCTGCTCAGTGACTGGCAATATGACAAACGTGGTGTGAACGCAAATGTCCCAAATGTTCGAACCCTGGCTCATGAGATAGGCTCGCATGCGAGTCTTCCAATAGTTATAGCCATAGGCTTCCAAGGACGAGACCTTGCCAGGAGACGTCATGGTCACTACCGGGGTTTAGAACCGGTTAAGGTATGGAAAAACCCTAACCAAGCTCTGATACCACTTGTAGGACCGAAAGTAGCGACCAGAGGGGGGGTGAATGGGCGCCTAAAAAATTCTTTCGAATCAATGGGCTGCTCCCAAAACCCAACGCATTTAAAAAAAACTAAACAGCAAAGCGAGAACAGATTGACTAAGTCTGCAGATTCGAAGTCTGCTGATTCAGATGTTGCAGATTCTAAGGTTGCAGATTCGGAGATTGCAGATTCGAAGGTTGCAGATTCGGAGGTTGCAGATTCGAAGGTTGCAGATTCGGAGGTTGCAGATTCGAAGGTTGCAGATTCGGAGGTTGCAGATTTGAAGTCTGCTGATTTCGAAGTCTGTGGATTCGAAGGTTGCGGATTCAAAGGTTGCAGATTCGAAGCCTGCAGATTCGAAGTATGCAGATTCGAAGCCTGCAGATTCGAAGCCTACAGATTCGAAGTATGCAGATTCGAAGTATGCAGATTCGAAGCTTGCAGATTCGAAGTCTGCTGATTCGAAGTCTGCTGATTCGAAGTCTGCTGATTCGAAGCCTGCAGATTCGAAGCTTGCAGATTTGAAGTCTGCTTCACAGAGTTGGACTTCACACAAGAAAAGGGACTTTGGCCCTGTCAACTCGATCAAAAATCTATGCAGGAAAAAGCAAGCCTAGAGTACTAGTGTACTGTTGCTACAGAGAAGTAGTACTACTTGCAAACAGCAAGAACTAGTACTACTCAGTGAAGAATCGAAGCAACAGAGACTCAGCTCTCAGGAATAGAAGTTGCTGCGCATCAATAAAGACCATAAAAACACTGCAAACCGAATGACAAGAGGAGGGATGAGAATCTCACAGATTCAAGAAGAACAAATGGAATGCAGGAATTAAATCGCAGGGAACAAGAGCCTGGCAGCGCACAACAGGAGAGAGAACGCAGGAGACAAAATGACCCAATAGATTAAAAAGTCCAAACCTTAGGGATTGGGGCCCTATTTATAGGCTGCCCAACACTAGGAATATTCTACCAGCCCCTTACGGTTTTTACAGACGCAAGAATAAAGGAAAAGACTCTACTGCCCTTAGGTATTTTTACAGACATGACTGACTGACTGTGGGCCTAGAGTTACAGATGACTTATCCGGAAGCTAAGCTTTCGTAGCGACTACAACTTCTCTTCTGAACAGTCGGATACAAGATCGACGGTCGTCAGTTTTGTGCCGAAACTGACAAAGCCTCCACCGACTTTGCACCAGGTACCCGGATTGGGCCGGCCCGATTCCGCAGCTCTCTCAGCCCGGCAATCACTCACCGCCCGTGTACCTGAGTCAATCCTGGTCAACAGCCCAGTGGGTCTTCTACTGCTTCTGGCCCATGTAACTGGATTGGGCCAGCCCGACTTCGTAGCCTTCTCTTCCTGACAGTCGCTCGCTGCCCGTGTACCTGAGTCACACGTGGCCCATGAAACAGCAGATCTCTTCTTCTTCTATCCTCTTTGACTATTGTTGACAATGACTCATCACTTCTGGAGCCATGAGGCCCACGCTATTCAGCATGGCTCCTCACTGGTGTTGGAGCAGCGGACTAAACCAACAAATTTGAGAATATGTGTGGAATGAGAAGCTAGGCTCAAAGATGTATTTTCGGATCTCGTGTCCCTTACAACCGGGGGAAGGGAAGTATTTATAGAGGAGCCCGGTTGGGGGTCCGATACTTCCAAAATCCTTCTAGCAGTAGTACTGCCTAACACAGACCTATAGTACAGACAAGAACTACAACCCTAAAGTACAGACAAAAAGTGTAACCCTGGCAGCGTATCAGCCGTTCCGGGCATGGCAGCAGCGCCAGACGCTGCGCAGACGATCGTGATCCTGTCCCTAGACCACTTTGACCAAACTAGTCCCTGCCTTCTGTCCTGGTGTCGGGCCCTTCATGCCTTTCGAGGACACGGCTCCGGCCTCTTGCCTGCTTTGCAACCACGAGGCCTCGGGCCTCCGGTCTTCAGGTCCTCCGACCCCTCCGGAAAGGGGCGTCTGGCCTCCGGCCAACAAAGCCCTTCCTTTGAAAAGCGCTCCCGTCCTTTATGCTCCCAATCTCCGTCAGGATTATCTCCCCCAATAGTAGCCCCTCACTTCTTCCTGCTCGAAGGCCCTGCACGGAAGAAAAGGAAGGAAGCGCATAAGATAATACCGATGGTTAATCCTATAGGAAATCAACTCACGGTGAGACCCAGGGCGCTTGCAGCGAACCGACTATCCACTTTGAATGCTTCAGAGGTGCTCCGAAGCCTCGGGGGTGCTCCGAAGCTTCGGAGCCCGGGGTTGGTTTTGGAGTGACTCTGATGCGCTTGATGCGCGTCGACGCGGCCAGGGACTTGGCTGACGACATCAAAGCAACTCTAGGGTGACCGATGCACGCCAGCCTGCGGGAGGAGTTGGACCGGCTGAATTTAATGCGACCCCATATTTGACCATCGCACGCCGACGCGTGGGAGAGGTGGAGCGACGAGAATTTAATGTGGCTCCTGTGTGCCCGGCGTGCGCGGGCGCATGGGGAATGCGAACAGGCAATGTGCCGAATGGACCAAGCGACCGCCGCGCACGCATAAATAGTCTATGCTGGCTAAACTAGTCTCCTCCTGCTCAGCCAACCCAACCCTCAAAGAGTCACAATCGCCACCTTCATCTTCTAAGTTCTCTGCCGCCTTCTCTTCGCTGTCACCTTCAAGCATGTCGGAGAGGAATGCTCCCGCGGCAGCGGTCGATCCCCAGTTCCTGCAGCGCCAAGTAGCGGTAGAGGCATCCGTGGCAATGGCCCCCAGCTCATTGGAAACTCATGATCCCCGAGAGCTCCGCCCAGCGTCGGAAAGGTTTCGGGAGCAAACTCTAGAGCCCAGGAAGTCGGCGTACTCGGCCAGATCCATTTAGCTAGCAACCCGGCTCCGCCTCGGTCCTAGTGTGGAGGCCAGGAAGCCGGGCCTGGAGACCATCCCCGAGCCGCGCGAAGGAGAGGTCGTCGTCTTCGAGGTGTTTTTCGACGCGGGGCTGGGGTTCCCAGCTTCGGAGCTCCCGGCGGGGGTCATGGACGCCTTCCACCTCGAACTGCCCCAACTATTCCCAAACGCCGTGGCTCACCTCTCCATCTTCGAGTGGGCCATGTGAGCGGAGGGCTGCGAGGGCCGAGTGGAGGTCTTCGCTCAGATGCACGAGGCGCTCTGCCAGCCAAAGAAGAAGGAGGGCCTAGTGCAGTCCTACGACAGCATCAACTTCCAACTCCGGAGGAAGTACGCCGACTCCTTCCCCACGAAAGCCATCAACGAACAGTGGTACTCCAAGTGGATACACCATTGGTTCTATGTCCGAGTCAGGGTGGACTCCAGACTCGCCGGACGCCCACGCCATATCTGGTTCTGGAGGGAGGCGACCATCGAAGCCAACGCCGGCTCGATTTCTGCCCGCATCCGGCTCCTCCAAATTGTCGCCCACCGGATGAGCATGCGGGATCTGACGGAGGAGTTCCTCATGCTCGATATCCCGCCTATGAAGGAGGAGTGGCCAGCCTCGCTTCAGATCGCCCAAGACGAGTCCTCCTCGATGGAGCTTTCCAACCGGCTAGGTTCGATTGCTTTCTTTTCCTCCGATCAAAATCCTCATGACCTTGACAGATAGCAGGAGTGCTAAAACGTCTAACCTAACTACAGGGTCGCTTGTTGCCAAGACCCCGGACAAAGTAGCCTGGATCGCCGAGAAGATACTCCGGGCTCCTACTCCGGCTGAATACAAGCGGAGGATGGAGCTTGTCGGGTCCTGGGAGCGATTCAACTGCGTATGGGACGCGCTCGACCTCTCCCCGCCACCTCTCTTGGAGAAGGAAGCCTTACGCCCGGGTTAAAAGAAGAGGGCGGCAGATCTCGATGCCGGGGAGTCTCCGAGGTGCCCTCCGAAGAAGAAGAAGACCGTGAAGGGTCCCAAGCGACTCTCTCCGGCTCGCTCCTCCACTTCTAACTCCGAAGGGGAATCCTCTAGCGGGGGAGTGGGAACGGAGTCGGACGACTCCTTGGTGAACCCCGGCCCATCCCAGACCGAACAACCGATCTCCGGCGGCGCCACTAACGGAGAGGTGCCGGCTTCATCGAGCCCGCAACAGCCCGCTTTGGGGATCGGACAGGAGGCGCCCAACCTGGGAGTAACGATGTATCCCCGGTCTACCCCTCCGTGCGGCCTGGCATCGGAGGGGTCTCCGCTAGCTCCCGCGGAAGTTGGGAAACCGACAGTCTGGACCTAGGGGGGTTGGCCGACCCCTTGGGGCAGTTGAGGGGAGCACCAACGTGGAGGCTGAATTAGTCGCAGTGCTGGCCGACTCTCCGATAAAGTCGATGGATGAAGGTACGAAGCCTCACTCCAATCCCCTATCTGACTATCTTTGCTTATGCTACTTCAGATTAGCTTACTTCGCCCTTGTACTGGCACCTCCGCCTGGGCCCCAGTCCCATCGACTGTGCCCTCTAGAGGTGCCGCCGATGCGAGAGCCGAAGCCACTACGGATGCGGCGGAGGCCTTAGAGTCGGATGGCAAGGCGGAGTCGGAGGAAGCCTCGGGGGAAGCCACTCGGGAGACCGAGGTCCATCCCCCTACAGACCCGATGCGTGGCCGCTCCTGTGTGCCCCTCCTGGTTCCCTTCCTAGAGAGCAGCCAAGACTTTCCGGCAAAGACCGCTCCCCTCCACGACTCCTACCTACGCCTGAGGGAGACCAAGCTGATATCAAAGCTCGACCAGGTGGATGGCACTGGCCTCGGCTGGGCTATCGAGAGCGCCGCGAGCCAGGTATGCTTTCGGGATGCTCCTAGACGAGCCCCTAGCACCTTCCTCACTTTTGACTTACTTCTTGCTTCTTCATGCGCATATAGTCGCGCTGGCACAGGGATCACTGTTGTCCCTTCTCACCAAACGAAGCCGCCATGAGTGTGACGCTTCGGAACTCGCTGGACGTGTCGAGGCCACCGAGAAGGTAGTCCAGGAGCGCGCGGCTGAGGATGACCGACTCCAGATGTTGGAGTCAGAGGTCATGGGCCTCCGCACCCAGGCCGCTAGAGCCGAAGAGCTCCAAGCTCAAGTCGCGGAGATAGGCGTCCTCAAGGCCCAAGTTGCCGAGTTGGACGGACTCCGAGCCCAAGAGGCCGAAGCAGACAAGCTTAAGGTGGAGGTCGACGCCTTTTGGGCCCAGATCACGAAGATGGAGAGGCTCTAAGCCCGGGCTGGCGAAGTGGGCAGGCTCGAGGGTGAGGTTTTCGCCCTCCAGGTCCAGGTCTCTGAGATGGAGGAGCTCCGGGAGAAGGTCGCTGCCACGGAGATCCAGAAAATCTAGGGGCTCAAACTCGAGCGGACCGTCATGGACCTCCTGGCCCAGAATGAAGCGGTGGCTGAGGCATTGGCCCATGGGGAGAAGACCGCGACAGACACCGTGGTGTCCCTCTGAAGGGTCCTAGAGCACTTCAGCACAGGATGCGTGGCCTTCCACGTCGCCCAGGAGCCCCTTAGCCGCTGGCTGAAGTTCATTCAGGCCGCCGTCCAGTAGATAAGCTCCACCTTGTCGAGGTATGGGGAGGTGTCGGCCCGGGTGGCTGCCCTCAGTGTACTTCACCAGCTGGAAGCTTCCGAGGGTGCCTTGCCTTTGTCGTCGAGTTCACCTCAGTCGCCTTCGAGGGGAGCCATCTCCTTTCCCCTACTCCAGCGGTCGCGCAATCCTAGAGGGCCCTCCAGACAACTTGGAGGGCAGAGGGCCTGGACGTGGTCAAGGCCTGGATAGACGATGCCCTTCGATCGAGCCTTCCCTCGTCTTCTTCGAAGCCTCTGGCTACTGCACCCCTCCCGGACCCGAAGGTGTAGTTCCCTTAGGGCCTTAGTATCACAACTCCTGTAATAGGTAGGAACTTGACAATTTATTAATAAAGGAAAGTTGTTTTATGGAAATCATCTAGGGTATGCGAAACACTCGTGACTCCAACGTCGAGATTCTCGACGAGGGCGAAGCCCTCCAGCATCAATGGGCCATATTCGAGGCTCTCAAGGCCGACCGGCCTGCACGTTTTGTCATCCCTCGGAATGACAATGAGCACATTGTCTCCGAGGTCCTTCATGAGGTCTTGGGTTTTATCAAGGAAGAGGAAGGGAAGACACGAGCTCCGTCTTCATCGTCCGAGCAAGTAAATTGGTCTGACGTGGAGATTGGCCCTGACGAACCGGGGCTCGGAGATCAAGGCTTGTGTAGCTGGGCCCATCTTCAAGAGGATCAGAAGGCTTTTCGGGCTCAAAAGAAAGAAGAGAAGAAGCGAAAGAAGATAGCGAAGAAGGAGTCCAACCGCACGACTCCAGGAGCACGGACCGAAGAGAGCACGAGGGGCCCGGTCAACCTTCAAGACCGGAAAGGCTTTCGATTCGTGCTTAGCTTAGACGACGAGTTCTCTTAGTTTTACTTTCCAGCTCGACTTTGTAATAGGTATCATCTACGTTCTATGTGTCTAATGAAGCCTTGCTTACGCCACTGATGGATTCCGATTGCTTTCCTGTCCACTCCTCTCCCCCCTTCTTTGTGGGTAGGCGACTTGTCGGCTGGGCGCAATGTGCTCGGGCCTAGGACCGGGAGCTAGACGTACTACACCTGCTTAGTACAAAGCACAATGCATCGGACCCGACGTTCGAGACCTTGAGATAGGGTGCTTCGAGCCGGAGCTCGAAACCCGAAGATGGGGTGCTTCGAGCTGGAGCTCGGAACCCTGAGATGGGGTGCTTCGAGCCAGAGCTCGGAACCCAAAATGGGGTGCTTCGAGCCGGAGCTCGGAACCCTGAGCTAGGGTGCTTCAAGCCGGAGCTCATAACTGAAACGGGGTGCTTTGAGCTGGAGCTCGAACCCTAAGCTGGGGTGCTTCAAGCCGGAGCTCAGAACCCCAAAAGGGGGTGCGTCGAGCTGGAGCTCGGAACCCTGAGTTGGGGTGCTTCGAGCCGGAGCTCGGAACCCTTCGAGTCCGCCGGGATTATGCTTAGTACCGTAGTGCATCCACTTCGGTAGAACATTCACCATATTTTTTATTACTGAAACTGAGAAATCCAGTACAATGAAAAATAGCAAGGGCGGAATATATTACATCAAACTACACAAAATACCACTTCAGATGCTCCGCATGCCAAGTGTGCTTCAGATCTTCGCCTTCCAGAGTAGCTAGATGATAGGACCCTGGTCGCCCGGAGCCGACTATGATGTATGGACCTTCCCACTTATTTCCCAGCTTCGTAGGAGCGGCAACCGCCCGAAGGACGAGATGTCCTGGCTGAAACTCGTTTCGCTTAACTTTGGGGTCATACCATGCTTTCATCAGCTTTTGATACTTAGAAAGATTGGCAACGACTCAGAGCCTCGATTCCTCCGTGAGGTCGAGGGAGATGACACACTCTTGATCAGTTTCCGGAGTCGTGACCCGCAGGGAGCCGGCTCAGAGCTCCGTTGGCGTCATTGATTCATCTCCGAACAGTAGCCGGAACGGGGTGAAACTGGTTGCGTGAGAAGGAGTGGTCTGAATGGACCACAAAATCTTGGGCAACTCTTTGGGCCATATGCCCTTGGCCAAACCCATGACGCGCTTGTTGAGGCCAGACAATATATGTACGTTGGCTCGCTCGATGGCTCCGTTGGACTACGGATGCCGGATCGCCGCGAAGCATAGCTGTACCCCCAGCTCCTCGTAGAACGCCTTGAAAGAACTTGCGTTGAACTGAGTGCCATTATCCAACGTGAGCTGCTTGGGCACTCCGTAACGAAAGATGATGTTTTGCCAGAAGAACTTCTGGACGCTTTGGGAGGTGATGGCGGTCAGTGGCTCGGCTTCGACCCACTTGGAGAAGTACTCAACAGCGACAACAACAAAGCGTAGGTTGCCCTTAGCCCTGGGAAACGGGCCAACGAGGTCCATGACCCATCGAGCTAGAGGCCAAATAGGTGCGATGATTTGCAGGTTGGTGGGAGGCCGATGGCTCCGCTGCCCCATCCATTGGCATACTTGACAGGTGCGCACCAGATCCTCGACATCAGTGACAACAGTGGGCCAATACACGCCCTGACAGAGAGTCTTTCCACTGAGGGCTCGAGGGGCTAAGTGGCTACCACACAGGCCCTCGTGTATCTCTCAGAGTATCTGCTGTCCGTCGGTACGAGAGATGCACCGAAGCAGCGGGGAATAGAAACCCGACTTGTAGAGTACTCCGTTAATGACCTGATAAGATCTTGTGTGGAGCTGAAGCTGCGCCAGCTCCGTACCAGGCTTGATTTCCACTTCGCCTTTGAGTAGCCGCAGGATGGGCTCTTGCCAATCGCCATCGACCATACAAAGGACCTCGGCTGGCTTAGGGGACACCAGAGAACCTGCCGATACTTGGGTCGGTGTGTCTCCTCGGAGAGATGCCGATGGCTTGGCAAGCTCTTCGAAGAAAGCAGTGGGAGGAAGGGCTTGATCACCTGCACCAGCCTTAGCGAGGACATCAGTCTAGAAATTTTCACTCCTTGGGATGCTTTGGACAGAGATTCCCTTGAAAGGTGCCTCAAGCTTCCGAATGGCTTCGAGGTATGCGGTGAGATCATGATGTCGGGCTTGAAAACTCTTGTCCACATGCCCGGCCATGACTTGATAGTCGGTCTTGACAATCACTCGAGCAACCCCGAGCGCATGCGCCTTGTGGAGGCCCAACATCACTCCTTCATACTCAGCGACGTTGTTTGTAGCTTTAAAATTCAACCGAATGGAGTATAATGCTTGTTGGCCTAAGGGAGAAACAATCACTGCCCTCGCACCTGCTCCAGAGGCTTGGTAAGAACCATCTGAATAAATAGTCCACACTCATTCACCGACTTCGTCAGTGGCGTGGTCGGCCGCTGGTGTCCATTCAACGACAAAATATGCAAGGATCTGAAACTTAATGGCAGTCTGGGTCACGCAAGTGATGCCAAACGGAAAAGTTCTACTGCCCACTTGCCAATTCGCCTGGTAGCATCCTTAGTATGAAACATGTCACCCAGAGGATAAGCAGTCGGAATGACTATGTCGTGGGCCAAAAAATAGTGCCGAAGCTTCCGGGAGGCCATGACGAGAGCATATGCTACTTTCTCGAGTTCAGTATAGCGGGTCTTTGCTCCGGAGAGGGGTTTGGACAAAAAGTACACCGGGCGCTGTATCAGCTTCCCACTAGTTTCTTCTTCTTGAATCAATGCTGCACTCGCTGCGCTACTCGTGGCAGTGAGATAGAGGAGAAGGGGATCACCACTCTGGGGTGTAGCGAGGGTAATAAGGTTGACGAGGTATTCCTTTATCCTATCGAAATAGTCTTGACATTCGGGAGTCCATGCAAAGTCCTTGGATCCCTGCAGCACCTTGAAAATGGGCAGACTTCGCTCCGCCGATCTTGCTAAGAAGCGGCTGAGAGTTGCGAGGTGCCCAGCCAACTTCTTGGCCTGCTTCAAGTTCTGGGGAGGGGACATGTTCTGCAGCGCGCTGACTTGGGTTTGACTGGCTTCGATGCCCCTACTAGAAACCAGATAACCAAGCAACTTCTCGGCTCGGGCTCCGAAGACGCATTTCTCTGGATTGAGACGAATGCCGCATCTTCGGAGACTGTCAAACATTTCAGCTATATCCAAGCTATGACAATTTTTATCCATGCTCTTAATGATGATATCGTCCATATAAGCCTTGATATTGCGACCGATCTGGTGACCCAAGGCCTTCGATATCAACCTGGAGAAGGTGGCCCCAGCGTTACAGAGGCCGAAAGGCATCCGAACATAGCAGAATACCCCTAAGGGTGTAACGAAGCTCGTCTTGACTTGATCTTCTGGCTTGAGCCAAATCATATGGTACCTAGAATACGCATCAAGGAAGCTGAGGAGCTCAGAACCCACTGTAGAATCAACCAATTGGTCTATGCGAGGCATGGGGTAGGGGTCACGAGGGCAAGCTTTATTCAAAGATGTAAATCGATACACATGCGCCACTTGCTAGATGTTTTCTTCTAGATGAACACGGGGTTCGACAACCACTCCATATGACTGACTTCCCGAATGACCCCATCTTGGAGCAGCTTCTCCACCTCGGTCTTGGCGAGATCAACTCGTTCGGAGGACAACTTGCGGAACCCCTGGGGCACCGGGCGAGCCTTTGGGTTGACCGCTAGGGAGTGCTCAATGATGGAGCAGTCGATGCCCGGTATGTCTTCTTCAGACCACGCGAAGATGTCTAGGTTGCTCCAGATGATTTCTTCGAGCTGTTTTAGCACCTCCAGTTCCAGGCCTCCTCTGAACCGGAATGGGTACTCTTTCCCATCTTGGATCAGGATCTTCATGACGACCTCCCCCTCTAGAAGAGGCTTGGCAGTGGGCCCCTTCGGGGGGGGGGGGGGGGTGTCGCGGAGCAGGGGGACGTCGTCGACACCCGGTAGTTCGACCCCCTTCGAGCTCCCGTGAACACTGTGGACTTTCCTCGGCTCTAGAGGTGCCGTGTGACCATACTCCACTCGTCGAGCTATAGCCTGATTGCCTAGGACCGAGAGCACCCCTCTAGGGTTGGCATCTTGAGGCACAAATAATTGTGGTGAGCGATGGCCCCGAAGCAGTTGAGCATCCCCCTCCCAAAAATGGCGTTGTAGGCGTACGGGGCATCAACGACGTCGAAGATGATTTCTTCGCTACACGATAGGGGGGCTTCTTCGAAGGTCACCTCCAGCCCAATCTGGCCGAGGGCATCAAGGGGTGGCCCTCCAAAACCTTGGAGCGGCCAAGAGGCCGGCAACAAATGCTTCCGACAGAGGCATAGCTGATCGAAGACCTGCACAAAAATGATGTCAGCAGAACTTCCTCCATCAACTAGAATGCGATGCACCTCGACGCTGGCAATGTTCGCTAAGATGATGAGGGGATCAGCATGCGGGAACTTGACGCCGGCAGCATCATCAGTGGTGAAGGAGATTGGAACATGGGACCACTCGAGAAGCGTGGTGAAGCTGGAAGTCCCAATATGCCCAACTTCTCGGACATATTCCCTTCGCTTCCCTCTGTCTACCCCATCTTTGAGTTTGGGGGCTAGGAACTTGCCGACCTCTGGAATAAGCCCCGAAGCTCCCGACTCGTCTAGGCGCTCGACCACTTGGACGGCGTCGGCGCGAGACATCAGAGGTGCCTTGTCGGAAGAGCCGTGACCAGAGCTTCTCTCGAGGTAGTCATTCCGAAGGGCGAGGATAGTATGGCAGGAGTCGGTGTCGTGGCTCCGGTTTTCGCCGTGAACACTGCAGTAGAAGGTCGCTCCCCCGGAAGTGCCCTTGCAGGTGTTTTAGCTCTGGTAGGGCGCCCTCCACCAGTTGTATGTGGATGCTTGGCAGGACCTCTCGGGCGATACTGAGTACTTCTCCACGAAGGTGCTTCTGCCCTCACCAGGAATCTCGATGGCGAAGATCCGGAGCAGGGCTGGGGGTGCTTCATACACCTTGACGTTCGAGGCTCGAATGGGGGCGATCATCGCCTGATGACGCAGCTGGCCCTCTTTGGACTGAGCATATTCCTCGAAGTACGTCATGAGCTGGGCCACCGAAGATATCGGCTTCTGGTGGAGCTTATCGAGGAGACCCGGGTATTTGCGCCTTCCCGGGCAGCATCAATGACGGAGGAGGCTGATAGTCCCTTGATTTGTGCCTTGGTGTGTGCGAAGTGCTGAGAATACAGCCGCATCGTCTCTCCAGGCTGCTGCTTCACTTGAAAGAGACTCCCGGTTGACATCGGGGCCACGAAGGTCCCTTAAAAATTGTTGACGAACTTCTTCTTCAGCTGGTCCCACGACCTGATGGTCCCTGGCCTCAACGACCAGAACCATCGGAGAGCAATTCCCTCAAGAGCCAGGGGGAAGAACTTGCCCATGGTATCACGGCTCCCTCCACAAGCGTCTATTGCCAAGGCATACGAGCGAGATAACTCTCTGGGGTCAGATTCTCCAGAGTACTTGGTGTCGAACCGCACTCTTTGCAGATAAGGGTGCAACGGAGACTCCTCATCATAAGACACATTCTCCTCCTCCCGTTGGTCTTCATCATCACTTAACGTGACGGCCACAACCCCCGGTGCCCTGGAAGGCTCGGGGGGCAAAGCGATGCCTCCTGGCGCCATTGGGCCAGCTTGGCCTTCAACCTTGTGTTCTCGGCTGCCAGGGCATCGGCTTGACTCCTGCTACCTCCAGAGGAAGTCTCCGGGTCTTGCGAGTGGACGTAGTTGGTTCGGAGGGCCATGACTGGGGGGCACCTAGAAGATGCATCCCGAAGAGCCCCTCTTGAGATGCTGGGTGTACGCAGAGGCTGGCCCTACTGAATTGGTGGGATCCCGCACCTCCGGCGCCCCTCCTGGGGCCTGGCCTGGCTCCATGCTTGGCACCTCAGGGGGGTGACGATGGAGGGAACCGCAGGAGGATCAGGTCCAATGGCCAAGGTGGTCTCAATCCCAGCGATGCGGGATGATCTCCGGAGGGGGGCTGTGCTCGCACTCTTTCGGCCCGACATGTTTTTTCTTAGGTGGATGTAGAGGACGCTAGATTCTTGGACTAGGATCCCCACAGACGGCGCCAATTGTTGGAGCAGCGGACTAAACCAACAGATTTGAGAATATGTGTGGAATGAGAAGCTAGGATCAAAGCTGTATTTTTGGATCTCGTGTCCCTTACAACCGGGGGAAGGGAAGTATTTATAGAGGAGCCCGGCTGGGGGTCCGATACTTCCAAAATCCTTCTAGCAGTAGTACTTCCTAACACAGACCTATAGTACAGACAAGAACTACAACCGTAAAGTACAAACAAAAAGTGTAACCCTGGCAGCGTATCAGCCGTTCTGGGCATGGCAGCAACGCCAGACGCTACGTAGACGATCGCGATCCTGTCCCTAGACCACTTTGACCAAATTGGTCCCTGGCCTTTTGTCCTGGTGTCGGGCCCTTCGCGCCTTTCTAGGACATGGCTCTGGCCTCTTGCCTGCTTCGCAACCCTGAGGCCTTGGGCCTCCGGTCTTCAGGTCCTCCAACCCCTCCGGAAAGGGTCATCTGGCCTCCGGCCAACGAAGCCCTTCCTTCAAATAGCGCTCCCGTCCTTTATGCTCCCAATCTCTATCGGGGTTATCTCCCCCAACACCTGGTTAATGATTCGGGGCTAATACGGGACACTTCAATGATGTCTTGGACCACCTTTCAATGGAGCTAGCCGATGCTCTTACACTATTTTCGTATCTGGAGTACCATCGCTCATCCATGCAGCGAGGCGCCAAGAGGATAGCCGACCGAGCTAGCCGGGCATCGCTCTTGGAGGCAACAGAGGCTCGTAAGGAGGCGATCGTGGATGAGAGGGCCCTCTTGGAGCGCATTGAGGCTGAGTCTTCAACCGCATCATAGGAGCTTGATTGGCTGCTAGTGAGGGAGGCTGACCTGGTCACGGAGCTAGAGCGGACCCAGGCGCAGATCGCCGAACAAGAGGGTGCCGTGGCCTCTTTGCTAGCCCAGGTCGATGCTCAGAAATGCCAATTCACCGACGTTGTCGGTCACACAGAACATTGCCACCACACCCTTCAAGATGTTCTTAGTTCGGACGCCGAAGACCGGGCCCTTATTCACAACATCAATCTTATACGGCTGCAAGAGATTGAGGCCACCCATCGAGTACTTTGAGATTTTTGTAGAATCGGTGGTGTTGTAATGAACCATTTCCCCATTTGCAATATACTGCCTTTGATTCCTTCGAATTGCATACTAAGTTTCTGCGTTGTATTTTTGGTCTATGGGCGATTCCTCTGCATCAGCCGTCGAAAGGCAATGCCATAGACCACGTTGCCCTCATTGGCTTTCCTGATCAGCCCCTGAAGAGTGTTGTCTAGTGTCCTAGATTGATTGACTAGTGAGCGGTGAATCACCTAGTCAACAACATCTTGGAGATTGGCTTGAGGATTCTCCGCTGGTTGGTAACCTTCTAAGCCCAACACTGGTCTTAGCAACGAGATCTTCTGGATGGGACGCAGCCGATTCATGCCATAGGCCTGGAGGCATGACTTCTGGAACTGCTCCATGTGCCATTGCACTTACAGTCTTTGTTCTTCAGTCACGCTCTCCATGGTGATTGGGATGATGTTGTCATCGTTGATCTCGCTAACCATGGTTGGGTTGTTGGAGATGGTCCCACCGAGCGTGCAAAAAAGTGTGTTGGTGCATTTTTTGGTCACACTTTGACACACGCGTGGCCTGAGAGATATGCTTCACTCCAGTGTAGGTCCTATGTTCTTAGAAAAAGGTTTCAAGGCGTGCTAATCAGTTTGACCCTACAACTGATAAGGGAACAGAAAATATGACATCAGTAGCATGGCCTATCGGCAATCCAGCTGATGACCGCGACGAAGATGGGATATTCATGGAATATCATGTTGATTGGCCATAAGGCTAATGACTATGGTCAAAGCAATCAGCGGGCATCCCATCGACCGATGAGAGAAGCAGCTTTACGCATACATGCCAATGTACACTCTCCGATGCCTTATAAGATGTAGCTTTGAATTGAAGATAACCCGTCATCTTGTACTCCGATAGAAATAAATAAAACGTGCCAGATACATGTCTATATCATGAAAATCACCACAATAACTAGATTAGACCTAACCAAGACAACATCTAGTCACGATGATCTTAATAATATGTCAAATTATCGGACATGCTTTATTTAGATGAACGGTATACAACATGAAAGAGATACAATAGCAAGAGATGTCGTACCTAACAGATGAAGACCCAAACTATCATGCCTAGATCACATCAATCTAAGAGATCAAACTGAACTGATGCAGCCTTAGACCTAGCTAATACACCGAGAACAACTAGTGACCATATTGTTTCAACGTTCATATCAAAAGATCAATCTGATGCAACCATGAGGATACTGATCTAATCGGTACGGATGTCGGGGGGTGGCGGGACTCACCTATTTGCCGGAGATCGAAGCGATGCAGCCTAGCTCCAAGTGCGAACTGCGCCAGATAAACCTTGGAAGCCAAGGGTGGAT